>OY728143.1:319472989-320722989 GCA_963277665.1 Viscum album
GCCAATATAACATAACTTGGGAAGGAGGTAGAACCACTGGACATTGCTCTGCACCAAAACAAAGACAAACATCATCGTATGAAGCTAGAACGGAATCGCCTTTGCGAGAAGTTCAAACTGATTGAAATTACTACTCGGGTGATGTTGACCGAGCCCCCTTCAGATTCTGTCACCTTAGCACACCTTACACTTAGGTCCTATGCTAGGGTTATAAGGGGATATGTAAGGAGACCATAACTTCCTTGTGTAATCCTTTGTTTTAAATAAATATTGTGATTTCTCCTTGTGATGAAGTTTGTGATTTTTCAAATGTCCGGATAAATATAGTATGCATATTTTTTATGAATTCTAGAAAAAGGATATTTGAAAATAATTATTTAAACCTAAGATAACTAATTATGTATAATGATTTTCAAAAAATGGTCTTCTAGAATTATGTTCAGTACGAATTATAGAGTCTAATAAGATCAACAAATTTTTTGATGAATAGTAAATTAAGAAATAGTGATTTTATGCTTAGGATTAGTAATGTGACCAAATGGATTTGTAATATCACTTAATGAAATTATAAATATAATATAGGCACCTTGATTTAGTAATGTGATTCAATAAAATGGTTAAATAACGGTTTCATAAATTATTAGTAAAATATTAGTTTTTTCGGGAGAATAGTGTTTTTAATTAAAAATTAAATTAAAAATATTTAGAAAATTATTTTTATAAAATGGACTTTCTTTTTGAATTCAGAACATCAATATTGTGCTAAGGTAATTTTGGGGGATTTTTCTAAAAAAAATTAATTTTCGGTGAATACTGTTTTTTATTTTAAAATTAAATAAAAAATATTTAGAAAACTATTTTTATAAAATGGAGTTTATTTTTGAAATCAGAGAATCGATATTTGGTTATGGTGAAATTTTAGGATTTTTCTGAGAATGTTGAATTTTCGATGAATAGTGAAAATACAGTTTTAAGTTACAGGTGTTTAATGACATCATTAAATGATTTATTAAGTATGTAATCAATATCATCGACTTATGAATAGTAAGATAAGGTATGAGGTGTCCCACGTGGACAATACCATGGGAAAACACCGTGGGAAAGCTCAGGGTTTTGCCAAAACCACCAATGAGGTGTCCCTTGGCCATTAATGCCTTGTCCCCTCACATTCCCTATAAATACCAAGCCATCCTCTAATCCATTCGACTCCAAAATAATCCTCAAAGAAGTTCTGGTATCCTTACCTCCCAATGAGTCCTCCCAAGTTTCCTCGAATCCCTCAAGGTCCCAACCTTTGAGTTTTAAGAGTTACGTTTAAGGTAAGGGATCCAACCTCTCTCTTTCTTTTCCTGTAATCTCTTTTATGTCATATATTTTATGCTCCATGTTATTATGTTGGAGGATGATCTCTTATATTCATCCTACTGTCCTTTTCATGTTCATATGATGAGAGACACCCTCTTTATCTCATCAATTCTTTTTAAGAATGTTTAACTGGCGCTGTTAGGCTGCCGAATTTTTAAAGGATTCTTTCACCTTTCTCCTTTTTCAAAGTTCTACTTTCATGTCAAATATTTAAAGTTCCTTTTTATTACGTTGGGGTATGATATCTATATCTATCATACTAATATTTTATGTTCATATTATGAGAGACCATATTTTATCTCATCAATTCATTTTTGTTGAAGTTTAAGTGACGCTGTTAGGCTGCCGAATTTTTAAGGGATTCTTTCACCTTTCTCCTTTTTCATGTCAAGTATTTCATGTTCCTTTTTATTTTGTTGGAGTATTAACTCTATATCTATCATACTGATATTTTATGTTCATATGATGAGAGACCGTATTTGATCTTGTCAATTCATTTTTTTTAAGTTTAAGTGACGTCGTTAGGCTGCCCAATTTTCATAAGAGAAATCTTATTTTTTCCCTCCTTGTATGTTTTTCATTTCATATGGTATATCTTTAAAATTTTATTATCGTGTTCTTATACCCTTTATATTATAACCCTATACTTTTTTATGGATCATTTATGAGTGGGTGACCCATTTCCCCTCTCTTTTCAATGTTTTATAAAACCCTAAAACATAGTCGTTATGCTGAAGAATTTCTGTCTCAAAATGGCTCTCTCTTATCCTCAAATTCATTTTATTAAGTGAATACTCAAAGCTCTTTCTTCTAAAAGGGTATTCACATATATACCAAAATGTTATTTTTAAAGAATGGGATTTACATACATGAGACCCGCTTTCCATTTCTGTGGGTTTAAAGTGACATAAAGATCATGTCTTTAAAGTAGTTTTTTAAATGTTATAATTATGAAATGAAACCCATTTCTTTTATGCTATATGGGTTTTTTATGAAATGATTGATGATGATATATGTGGATCACATGATAATAAAGACAAATTAAGGGTGCACCCTGATAGAGCTCCAATGTAATGTGTAAAGACTTAATCTATAAAGATGACCATTTTTTTAACGACGCCTTGGTGAATAAACTTGGTAATTTTTAATGACACCTTGGGGATGGACCTTGGTGAAACAGAAATTATTGTCAATATTAAATGTTGTAGCCACATCTTCATGTTTTGAAATATGTTATTGTTATTATGATATGCCTCATGGTTTCTTTATCATGCCTTAAAGTTCATTTTCATGACATTGTTGATGTATCTCAAGTTCACATGTTAAATGTTTCCCCTCGTTTCCCCTTACTGGGCCTTCTGCTCACCCTTTCGTTTGATGTATGTCCCCAAGTTATGAGATGCATTAATGAACCTAGGATGAACATAAGTAGAATCATTCCAAGTGTTTAAGAAGAATGTTTTATGTTTTCATGTTTTAAGTTCCTGGTTTCCAATTCTCTAAACCTTAATGATCCTCGGTTTTGTAAAATGTATTGAAAGTTAATGTGACAAAAAGGTGGGATGACATAGTTGGTATCAAAGGATGGTTTAGTTATTTGTGGAAAATAGGATATGAAAACTCTAGGAAGAACCCTATAGAAAAGTTTAAATATAGGAAAACTTTCGGGTATTTTGTTGAGTATTGAGTAAGGGATTACCAAGAAAATACATCCCAGTCTGGAAACGAGCAGGTAGAGGTGGCTCTGGCATAGATGTACATAGGGGTATAACCCAAAAACAACACTATGATCAAGACTCGAACGGGAACTGGTACACGACAATGGGCCTTGCATCACTCTTGGTTACCAAACTCCCGGGGGATATGCTTTGGTATATTCATAAGCTTAGTATGAACCATTATTAAATGAACAATGATAAAATAAAATAATGATTCACATAAGAATATATGATAATGGATAACCTAGATTGGAACCTAAGGGATCACAAGTTAGGGTATACATTACTTCTACAAGTTTATCCTTCTATGCTTATATTTTCCTTTTAATGATTATTGGCTATGTATTTAAACTCCCAAATTATACGTTCTTTTCTTAGTTTATGGTGGGAAATGGAAGAGCATGTCCCAACAACCAATGTGATAAGAAATGTGACGATTGCCCTACTAATGTGATAGAGATGACGAAAGATCAATTTGAACATATTGTGATTATGCCAAACTAGATATCAAAAATCACAATTAATAATTAGTACATAGTTGAATGCCCAAATTCATCAAGGAAGAAGAAGAAAAAGTCTCAAGGATTTTCATCTGATAAAGTTGATAAGGGAAAGAAAACCCAATTTCTTTTTTGCAAAAAAGTGTGGGAAGAGGCACCAAGGATAATGACACAATGGAACAAAGAGATGTTTTAAGCGTTGGAAGATTGGGCATAAAGTATCCAACTGATTTAAAAAATGGATAATGTGGTGAATGTAGATAAGGTTCGATCTTATGTACCTTATACATTTCGATGTTGTAAATGTGGGGAAGTTAGACATTATCCAAGGAAATACTCTCTTAGAATGGGTGAAAAGCATGATGAGAATCAACAATCTTCGAGGAAAAGGGAACAATGAAAGTCCTATGCTGAGATGGATCATTATGACTGAGGTACATGTAACTTCTTCTCAATAATTGTCTATGTCATGTCGTATTTTAGTTCGTGCTCTATGAGCATATCATTTATGTTTTCTAAGATCATCGAGTCACTACCTATGATGATTTTATATCATTAAAGAAAACATCTATTGTTATGTACCACATGTTGATGTAATAAAGTTGTTCTTCTTAAAAAAAGGTGATTATGGGATTAAAAGATGATTATTATTTTGGAAGACGTTAACTATTTTTGGAACCCTATTTGATCGAGGTAAATAGATTACTACTGTATTTTCTTTGAGGAGTAAAGGTTGACTTATATTTTGAATAATCGATGAATTTAAGGCGTAATTATAGTAATTTAGGTAACATATGGAAGTGAATAACCTATCTTGGGGAAAATGTGATTACGTTAGTTACTATTGTTATAAGATGATAAGAGTGGTTGATGTTGTTTGGAGATGAACGATAAAGTCTATCTTGGAAGACTATGTGATGAGATCGTTCTTATAATTGGGTTTCAATCGTAGTTTGGTTTATTTCGAAAAAAATTTAAGGACAATTATTTATGGAAGGGTCTATGATGAACTTTGGGTAGTACCATGGAACATTGAAGATTTAAAAGTAGTTTCCCTTTCTATGGGATTATTTCTTTTTGAAGAGTTGTTTTATCTTACCCTTTCTGTTTTTTGGGATAATGTTTAAAGATAGAAGAAATTGATAGTTAATATTTCGTGGACTATGTGACTCTCAAGAAGGTGATTCTTGTGTTTTGATGAGACCAAGTGTTTTTGAATGCTCATCGTTTAGAGAAAAGTTTAGTTTTGGTAGAAACATATAAAAGAATGAAACTCTGCTTGAAGGTAGATATATTTCCTTACGTTTTTGTTCTATGTAGTAAATTAATTCCTCAAAATTATGAAAAGGAACGTAAAAAAAAATGTTGTTGGTTTACGTTTCCGACTAGGTAATCATAGACCATTTACACACATCATATGTTTTTGATTTTCTCGTGGTTAACTTTCTCCTTATCATGTTTTCAGTCACTCTCCCTCAGAACTTTACCATTTGTTATCTCCTGCATGTCCATGTTTTCCTATAGGGAATCCTAGTGGGGGTTAACACGGGTGATCTTTGTACTTCCCTTTATTTCTTTTAAAGTAATAGTTTTACTGACTCCTCTTCTGATGTGGGACATTGAATGATATTTCCAAACCCAATTTTAAAAATTGCGAGGACGCAATTTCCTAAGAGGGGAAGATTGTAACGACCCGAAATTTTGAATAAATCTTGTTTCTTAATTTTGAGTGTTATTTTATTTTTTTATACTCAACAAAAATCTTTCATTTGATAACATGTGTATAATTAAAATGAGGCCATTGGGTTTTGACTGTTATATGCCCATTGGTCAATATGACCGCTGGAAACTAAACGTTTCGATTATTGTCTCTAAATACAAGTGATCATGGTTAATTAATATAGAAAGAATATTCGATGGCCTCATCCAGTAGTCTCATGCCAATCGAAGCTCATCTAATGGAACTTGGGAAGGAGGTAGCACCACTGGGCTTTTCTCTAGACCAAAAACAAGAAGAACTTCATCGTATGAAGCTCGAACTAAATCGCCTTCGCGAGATGTTAAAATTGATAGAAATTACTACTCATGCGTTGTTGGATGATCCACCCTCATATTCTCTCACCTTAGGACACCTTACACTTAGTTCATATGCTGGGGTTATAAGGGGATATGTAAGGAGACCATAACCGCCTTTTGTAATCCTTTGTTTTAAATAAAAATTGTGATTTCTCCTTGTGATGAAGTTTGTGAATTATCAAATGTCTGGATAAATATAATATGAATATTTTTTATGAATTCTAGAAAAAGGATATTTGAAACTAATTATTTAATCCTTAGATAACTAAATATGTTTAATGATTTTCACAAAATGGTCTTCTACAATTATGTTCAGTACGAAATTTAGAGTCTAAATTGATCAACTTAATTTTTGATGAATAGTAAATTATGAATACTAATTTTATGCTTAGGATTAGTAATGTGACCAAATGGATTAGTAATCTCACTTAAAGAAATTATTAATATAATCTAGGCACCTTGATTAAGTAATGTGATTCAATAAAATGGTTAAATAACAGTTTCATAAACTATTAGTCATGTATTAGTTTTTTTAGGTGAATAGTGTTTTTAATTAAAAATTAAATTAAAAAATTTTAGAAAATGGTTTTTATAAAATGGAATTTATTTTGGAATTCAGAACATCGATATTATGCTAAGGAAATTTTTAGGGATTTTTCTGAAAAAATGAATTTTCGTTGAATAGTGTTTTTATTGATAAATTAAATAAAAAATATTCAGAAAATTGTTTTTATGAAATGGAGTTCATTTTTGAAATCAGAGCATCGATATTTGGTTAATGTGAAATTTTGGGATTTTTCTGAGAAAGTTGAATTTTCGATAAATAGTGAAAATACAGTTTTTAAGTTATGGGTGTTTAATGACATAATTAAATGATGTATTAAGTATTTAATCAATATGTTCGACTTATGAATAGTAAGATAAGGTATGAGGTGCCACAAGTGGCCAATACCATGCGCAAATACCATGGGCAAGCCCATTGGTTTGCCAAAACCACCAATGAGCTGTCCGTTGGCCATTAATGTCTTGTCCTCTCACTTTCCATATATATACCAAGATATCCTCTCATCCATTCGACTCCAAAAACATCCTCAATGAAGTTATGGTCTCTTTACCTCCAAAGTAGTCCTCCCAAGGTGCCCCAAGCCCTCAGGGTCCCATCCTTTGAGTTTTAAGAGTTACATTTAGGGTAAGGGATCCAACCTCTCTCGTTCTTTTCAAGTAATCTCTTTTACATCATATCTTTTATGCTCTATGTTATTATGTTGGAGGATCCTCTTTTATATTCATCCTACTGTCCATTTAATTTTCATATGATTACATACCCCCTTTCTCTCATAAATTCGTTTTAAGAATGATTAAGTGGTGCCGTTAGGCTGCGAATTTTTAAGGGATTCTTTCACCTTTCTCCTTTTTCAAAGTTCTACTTTCTTGTCAAGTATTTAAAGTTCCATTTTATTATGTTGGGGTATGATATCTATATCTATCATACTTATCTTTTATTTTCATATTATGAGAGACCCTATTTGATCTCGTCAATTCATTTTTGTTGAAGTTTAAGTGACACCATTAAGCTGTAGAATTTTTAAGGGATTCTTTCACCTTTCTCCTTTTTCATGTCAAGTTTTCAAGTTCCTTTTTATTATGTTGTGTTATGATCTCTATATATATAATACTGATATTTTATGTTCATATTATTAGAGAACCTATTTTATCTCATCAATTCATTTTTTTTGATGTTTAAGTGATGCCGTTAGCAGCCGAATTTCCATAAGAGAAATCTTATTTTTTTTCCTCCTTCTATGTTTTTCATTTCATATGGTATATCATTAAAATTTCATTACCATGTTCTTATACCCTTTATATTCTATCCCTCTACTGTTTTATGGATCTTTTATTAGTTGGTGAACCATGTCCCCTCTATTTTCAATGATTTCTAAAACCCCCAAACATAGCCGTTATGCTGCATAATTTTCGTCTCAAAATGTCTCTCTTTTATCCGAAAATTAATTTTATTAAGTGAATACTCAATGATCTTTCTTATAAATGGGTATTCACATATATACCAAAATGTTCTATTTTAAAATTCTGGGCTTTACATACATGAGACCCTCTTTCCCTTTCTATGGGTTTAATGTGACATAAAGATCATGTCTTTAAAGAAGTTTTTAAAACGTTATGATTATGAAATGAAACCCATTCTTTTATTCTATATGGTCTGTTTATTAAATGATTGATGATGATATATGTGGATCACATGATAATAAAGACAAATTAAAGTTTCACCCTAATTGTGCTCCAATGCATTGGGTAAAGACTTAATCTCTAGAGGTGGCCATTTTTTTAATGACGCCTTGGTGAATATCCTTGGTAATTTTTAATGACACCTTGGGGATGGACCTTGGTGAAATGGAAATGATTGTAAATATTAAATTTTCTAGCCACATCTTTAAGTTATTAAATACATTATTGTTATTATTATATGCCTCATGATTTATTTCTCATTCCTTAACATTCTTTGTCATGACATTGTTGATGCATCTTAAGTTCACATGTTAAATGTTTCCCCTTGTTTCCCCTTACAGGGCCTTCTGCTCACCCTTTCTTTTGATGTATGTCCCCAGGTTATGAGATGCAGTAATGAACCTAGGATGAACATAAGGAGAATCCTTTCAATTGTTTAAGAAGAATGTTTTATTTTTTCATGTTTTAAGATCCTTGTTTCCAAGACACCAAACCTTAAAGATCATTGGTTTTGTAAAATGTAATGAATGATTATGTGACAAAAAGGCGGGATGCTATATATAAAAATTCATATTATAAATATATATGATATGAAAATCATTTTTTATATTTTTTAAGTATTTAAATCTTGATCAAAGTGATACAATCAAGAGTAACAAGTTTAAACACATACGATAAAGAAAGCTATTATTATCTGAAATGTTAATTTAACATGGAAATTATTATTAAATGGGCAGTATAAAGTCATAAATGAATCATGTATGATATCATAAATATTAATATTGTTATAGTATAATTTAATAACATACTACAATCTTCACACTGGAGATTAAATGTACCCTCAACTAAAGGAAAGTGCAAGGTAAGGGTTAATTCTCAATCTAATTATTATCCAAGATTGTTTATGTGTAAGTATTTACTAAGACATTTTTTTCAACCATGTAAATTTTTCAAAAAAATGATTTCAAAACAAATATTTTAAGGATTTCTGAAAGGTACTCTTTATCAAGATCAGAATTTAAAAAGTTTGAATGATTTATCTTTCCAAATCAATTTAATTAACGTCCATGTTTTTAAAATGGGTTTATGTATTTATTTATATAGATATGATTGTTTTGAAATAATAATTATTTTCAAAAGATTCAATATTTTATGGGACACTTTTATTCAATAATCTCTTTTAAATGACTTCGTTTATAAATGCGTTAAATTTAAATGATTTCAAAAAAATGGATATTTTTCTCAAAGGGTTGTAATGATTATTTTCAACTATGTCAACATCCTTTTTGGATATTATTCTTAATTGAGGTTTATTTATTATAAATAAAATCTTCAATATTGTGTTGGATGAGATATGATATGTTTGACTGTGAATGTGATAATTTTATACCATACATGGTTAATGGTTATTGTATTGACATTTCTTATGTTATTTTTAATAAAATGTTTATGTTATGATTCATCATTTTCATATGAGGAATGAAGTGGACTTATTAAGTGACGGGTGGAGCCCGCTAAAGCTCCTTAATGCATCGGTAGGTATCATGAGACAAACTAGTGTCTTGGCACCAGGCCTTGAAAAATATTTTAATTCTTGTCTTGGAAAAAGACATTGACTATGTGGTAATGATTTCTGGCATTATTCATTACCTCACAATGAAATTACTTATTACATGTGATTATTCAACTAGTTGAAAATCCACGTGCATGTTTACATGGTAATGTTTGATTTAATTATTCCATATTATGTTCATGTTTATGTTTAAAAAGGCTGTTGTTTTTATCACACATCTTTCCTTAAAAGTTCATCGCTTCCGCTAAATTATTTACCCTTACTGGGCCTATGACCTAACCCATATCTTATATTTTATTTTCCCAGGATTCCAAGAAGTGTATTATGATTGATATGCAGGGTTAAGCTAAATTGAATAATGGAATTCTCAAAGAACTATCTATGTTGTGTTTTATGTTTGAAAATGTAATGTAAAGTTAATGTATGTAATCTATTTTCCAAGACATCTAAACAGATCGGTCCTTTGGGACTTCATTCCTTGTAATCATGCCAATGTATTAAAATAATGCACTGGATCTAAGTAACTGGGGTCAGTAGGTTACATTAAAGCATCATATTACAATATAAGGATCGTAACGTCTAGTATCATGGAAGACTAGTTACATAAAACAGAAAACATTGTACTGAATAAAATATTTCATTATTAAATATTCATAAATAGCACCCAAGAACCTTTAGGATCATAAATATTCATAGGATAACCTAAGGATAACATTAACTAAGGGATGAGCTATAATTCTTAGTAATGGAAAAAACATAAAAATAAATCTTCAGCACATGGGTTAGAAGGCATGACATAATGATATAAAATGGAATTGAACATATGGAATGATAACATATAAACATGGGATCATTTAAACATGGAGTCATAGAAATGTGTAAGAGACATAAAGCATGAATTTATCACGATTCAATACTCATTTCACATATTGAATCACATGGAAAGGTTAACCACCAAGACCGTTGCACATGGTAGAACAAGCCAAGGCTAACCCCCAAGACTGTTGCTTAAAACATCTCACGAGACTCAACATTACCCAATTCATTGGAGTTATATCTGGTTTCTCCCATCATAACATGTTCAAAAATAATCATTCCACATATAGAATAAATCATAATCAGTCATATAAAAACATAAGGGTACCCATGGGAAAAAAGGTGTATCATAATCATGTCATTAAGCATAAAAGATGGGCATATCATACAAGTGTCTGTGAAAGAAAGGAACTAAAAAATACATGGAAATTTATAAAGATAAATATTTATATATCATATATAGTGATTTAAAACATAAGTGACATAATGTTAGAATAATGTTCAATAAAATTTACCATTAAATAATTTTAGTGTTGTTTTAATGAAAAAACTAAAGATCCTTTAACATAGAAAAAGGAATAATCTTTTATATAAAACCATAAGTGAACCAAGAATTTTTTCCTAATAAAAATAATGATTTTATAAAAACAATGGTGTCTTAAAAAAGATTATAGAGTGCACCTTAAATTGGATAAGAATTCGGGAAGTTCCCTTAAAATGGGATTTTCTTGTTGGGAAGTATTGAGGAGGGAACCACGTCAACACTTGTATACTACCATAAGGGAATAATGAATAGATCTCGATATACGATTTTGTAGTATTTAAATAGAATTTAGAGGATGTAAATAAAAATAATAGATAACTTATTTTGGCTAAAAAGAAAGATAGAGAAACCTGAAGGAATAATGGAGGTTCGGGTAGAACCCCTGTCATAAGTCTAGCGGTTTCCTTCAAATGATCTTAATGTACTGGATAACCAAATTAAATTAGTTAATTAATATTTATAGAACCTCTTATTTATTTAATTGATTTATTATAACCTTGTTATGTTCATCCATGGACTTTTTGATGGTTTAAGAGGTTAAATTTCATTGTTTGTTTCATTGGTTTTCATGATTGGTTAACTTATATACATGTAAGGACAAACATGTTAGATGATAATGGTTTTACAGAATTTAAGTTGTATGTTATTAGTGAAATACATAATATTACTTGGTTATAAAATTTATTTGTTTATTTGGAGTAAATATGAATCATTATATAAAACATTAATGATAACAGTTTTGGTTTATGGGTGGTTTTTGGATCACATCAAACACATCATGATTTATAAATCAATATCATGTGTAAAAAAAGATTCCATAACCTTAAATTATAAATAATACAAAAATTATAGTCTATTTCAACCATAAAAATGGTTTCATGAAAATAATTGAAAAGAGTAAATGTTATTGAAAACATGGCATCCTTGAATGTGATAAATTAACACTTGTTGGATGGTGTTTCCATAAACATATGGGAAAAGGGAGATGGTGATGAATCATTCCATTAACATGACAACATTATAGTACATGTAATGTACTTTAGTTATGAGAAAAATTATTTTCAAGGAGGTGAGGAAATAAAAATAAAATAATGGAACGTGATAAAAATAAAATAATGAAAAGTGGAATTTACCTCTTGAATATATCTTCCTTGAGAGCCTCTTTATGGTAGAGGATTTGGTCTTTTTAAGAGAGCAAGGGATGATAGAAGTGGGATAGGGGCTTAGGGAGGGATTTTAGTAGAATTTTTACAATTCACAGGGCTTGAGCGGAGTGAAGAGAATAGGTGGTGAGGGTAGTTTTTATAGTGGAGGAGAGGAGGGTTTTCTCAATATTTTATTCATAATTTTATTATTTTTCACAATAGAAGCAATAGTTTTGATTATTGTGAAACAAAATAAATATATTTTAACTTTAGATCAAACCCAAGGTTCTTACATCAACCATGAATCAATAAATAGTGTATTTGACATAAAATGTATATATACCGCAAATTACCATATTTCACTATTCACAAAAAATTCAATTATTTCAAAAAAATCGAAAAAACTACCCCCAAAATTTTTTATACATATATTTTTAAAAAATAAACTCCAATTAATAAAAATAAGTTTGTAAATATGTGATGTTTAATTTTTATTAAAAATCATAATTTCATTGAAAAAATAAATTTTTTAAAATTAAAACTTTCTAATACTTTGGAAACTTTATTAATGTCTCTTAAAATTATCATATAATCATATTCCATAAAAATACTTATTTATGAATACATTTTAGGAAAATAAATTTTATTTCAAATTACTAAATTAATAATAAAATTTTAATTAAATATACATGACTCACAAAAGTACAAACACTATGATATAATTATATCATATTTTCAATTATAAGATGAATATATTTTATTTATACTTTCATTGGTAAGGTTATATATTCACATGTAAAATTTAATATTTATAAGTGTTCTATTACTATTCATAAGGGTAACATTACTATTCATAAGGGTCAGTTACTATTAACAAAAAATGATGTTTTTCTTTTCAGACTCAAAACATATTTCTGATCGCAACAGTGTATCTTAGGTATTCAAAATTCAAATCAATGAAGTGACCATGTTATGTTTAAAGGTCACATAGTACTTAGTATTACATTTTATTGTTATTTCATGTGATTAGACTATATGAAATAATTATAAGAAGGTAATTTCCATTGATTAAACATTGAGTCATTACCTTCCTCCCCCTTATAAAATTTTTCATCAAAATTCAAATTTACATTCTAATCCATAGACATGTGTGGGTACATTTCCTTCATTTCCTCCTCCAGTTCCCATGTTTCCTCATCATTGTTGTGGTTCCGCCATAGGTATTTTACCAGGTGAGTATTCTTTTGCATAGAAATTTATCTCCATAATCCAATATCTTTAATGGTTTCTTCCAGTAATAAATATCATTCTCCAACTGTACAACTGTAGATGATTATACATGTGATGAATCTCATATACACTTCTTTTAGGGAGATACATAGAAGACATTGTATACTTTAGATATTATGAATAAGTTCTAGTCAATAGGCCGTAGCTCTAACACGGTCAAAGATATTGAAGGGGCCAATATACCTAGGACATAGATTTCAGTTCTCCCAAAATAACATACCCTTCTTCCATGAAGATATGTGGAGGAATATCATATATCAAACATTAAATTCTACATATTGTCTATGATTGTATGTATAGTTGTTTTTTTACATTGGGATACCTTGTTGTGATGAAAAAAAAAATTAACCTTCTCCGCCATTTTTTGACTATTTCAGGCCCTAGCATCTTATACTCCCTATATTCAATCCAACATTCCTGTGTTCTCCACCTCTTCCCATAAAGGGATTCATATGGTTCCATTTAGATGCAGGAGTGGAAAATATTGTTTTAGGATAATTAAACTTGTAGAAGATATTGGTATCATCCTTTTATGAAGTCTATAGAATCCTCTCTCCACGTTTCTTCCAATGCCTAAATAATTCTCTCAAATTTTCCATTAGTTTAAGAATGATAGGTTGTACTGAAGTTCTGTTTAGTTCTTAGAGCATCATGGAGAATTTTCCATAACCGTGAGGGGAATCTCAGGTCTCTATTGGATACAATTGATAGTGGTACTCCAAGATACCTTACCACCTATTTGATATATATTCATTCTAGTTGATCCAATGAGATGTCCTCTCGAATTATGATAAGGTGATCTATCTTTGTATGATGATCCAGAATAACCCACATAGAATTATTTCCTCTAGATATCCTCAGAAGTCCAATAAAAATTTCCATTGTGGTGTTCTCCCACTACCATGTTTCTATGGTTAGTGGTCGCATCATCCCATTCGAATTCTATGTTTCAACAATCATTTTTTACATACCATACACTTTGATGCATATTTTGAAATCCTCTTCTTTATATTGTCCCACCAATAGTTCTATCTATGATCTCGATATATCTTCATGATCCCTGGGTGAATAGAAAAAGTTGATCTATGTGTCTCACTCAAAATATTTTTCTTTATCTCTGGATTATATGGTACACATAATCATGAACCAAATATTACAAGTACTCCATTATCAATATTGAACTCAGAGGATTCCCCATTTCTTATAGCTTCGTCCCTTCTTAGAATTTTCAAATCATTTTATTGACCATACTTTATTTTCTCCATTAGGAATTGTTGAGAAATAATTTACGAAAAGATTGATGATGTTCCCCCCTTAATTATTCGCATGTCCATCTTATTCATATATAAGAAGATTTGATACATTTCAATTCTTATCATTGATAAAGAGGTGGGATCCAATCTACTTAGAGCATCCACAACCTTATTTTCCTTACTGGGGTGGTAGTGGATTGAGCAGTCATAATCCTTGATTATATATAACTATCTTTGTTGGTTCATATTAAGAAACTTTTATGTGAATCACTACTGTAAAACTATACTATACCAATGGTAGTAAACTGTTGGGATAGGCCCCAAAACCATTAGGATAACCTATCCCAATGGTATTATGAACTGTTGGGGTACTGGGTGTTGTAGTAGCCCTATAAAAATGGTTCAGGTTGAACCATTGGTATAATAATCCTAAAATTGATATATACCAAAATTTTATATTGAACCGTTGGGTAATCCCTATCCCAACAGTTAGAAACCGTTGGGATGGAACTAAATACATACGGTATACACTGCTTATTTACATAATAAAAATGATTTAGTTGAACCGTTGGAATACAACCTTACATAATTAATACTAATGGTTTAGTTGAACCATTGGTACACACACACATCAGGACAGTACACACCCAGTAGGCTACCTTCAGCAACCAGTACACACACAACATGACAATACATACATAGCAAGACAGTACACTCCCAGCAGGCTTCTTGCAGCGACCATTGGTATACACACATAGCAGGATAGTACACACCCGACAGGCTTCCATTAACAACCAGTACACACCGGGTAGCCAGTACACAGTAGTCTTCCTTCCTATAGTATCCATTACACACTTAAATCCATCCTATACACAACATCCTTCCTATAATAGCCACTACACATAAGAATTCTAGCCTGTACAGATCAGCCTTCCTTTTTTCCCAGTATAGCCCAAATTTCATTCTGGATAGTTAAAATATTAAACACTATAAAACTAAAAATATGAATCACCTCAATGGATTTAGTATCCCAAAGACTGCATCTGGTATTCTAAATTGATTCATGTAACACAATATACTCAAATTGTTTAGAATCTATCTGGTAGTCTAACCAGAAATACCTCCGGTGATCCTAACAAGAAATTTTCTTATGTCCCACATTTTCTAACTAATATAAATCCAAGTATTTTATCTTAAGGAATATGATGATAAAAAAATATAATTTTTAATCCACCACTTATAGGGTCTGACATAGCACTTCCTTTTTACCTTATTGGAGACTCCACCACCATACTCAGAAATATAATAACCATGAAATACCTATGGTATAGTGTTCAATGTTGCTATAATGGTTAGAGTTTATACAGTATTCATAGTTGCTACAGTAAATGAAAATTCGGGGCCACAAGCATTCGGCCTAACTAGATTGAGCTACACCAATCCAACAAGTTCAAAAGCATTTATTTTAAAAGTACATTAAGCATAAATCCTTTAAAAGATTCTAATTATGCTTTATTAACATTACTTTAAAAACTTGAAAATAATTAACACTATCCCTTTTTCTAATGAAATTGAATAAATTTCCAAAAATAGGTTATCATTTTAAATCCAAAACATTTTAGACACTTTTCCAAATACAAATATCATTATAAAAGTAATCCCATGTTTCCAATAAGAATAAATGTATTTTTAAACCTTCCCAATTAAAAATATATTATAAAAATTAACCCTAGACAATGAAAACACATACAATATAGCATGGTCCACCATAACCAGACCATAATGAAAATGGAAATAACTCAATATCAAAAAAAATTGAAAAATTTAAAGTTCACAAAAATGCACAACAATGCATAAAGAGATTGAAGTCAAGATTCATTCAAGAAAGAGTATATCTTGATTCATGAGTGTTCAAGGGGTTGAGATACCAAGATAGTTGAAGAAATGATGTGAGTATTTGAGACGAGTTGGTCTAATCATACTTATCAGCTACTAAAGATCTTGAATATTATGTTCATGAGTAGATTGGGTTATCTAGTGCGTTCATGCAAGGATATCTACATCATGTGGTGCATAAGAAACGTGGAGATTAGGGAGATCTTCTTTTCTTTTATTTATAAATTTTTATTGGTTGGTGGGAAGATGCATTCATTGGTTGGAATCTAGAGTAGGATCATAGTAGGAATCTATTGTTATAGGATTGAGAGGTCCTTTGTGTAACCACTTGGGTTTATAGTGAAGAATATGCAACTGAGGTGACTAAAAAATCATGGAAAAGAGTAGGAAATTGAGTCTGAACCTTTTAAAACCATTGGACGTGATGGAAACCATAGTGAGTAATTTAAGAAGAAAAACTAACCGGTTATTTTGTAAGATTAAGTCCTCATATAGAATGTTTAACTTCATCGAAAGGAGGCATCTTCTAGAAATGCATATAGTGTGGAAGGAAGGGGAGAGTTCCAAAACACAAAAATGTTAAAAAAAGGAAATCAGAACATGTTAGAGTGGGAGTAGCTTAATGGAAGATGGTCCAATGTGTTTTAATTATGGGAATAAAGGACACTTGAAAAATTATTTAAAAGAGTGGAGATTGAATTTTGGAAGATACACCTTTAAAAATAGATTTCATAATCATATATTACAAGATAAGAGTGGTGTGATGTTGAGTATCTCTAATTCTCTTGAGTCTTACCTATAGACACTCGAGATTCAACTGACTTAACATCTAATTGGGGAAGAATGAAGAATTATACTTCAAAAAGATACGGAAAGTTTCATTTTATAAATCATCTTTCCCTAAATATTATATAAAAAGGTGATATATCCTTGCAGATGGGAAATGTAAGTATGTCTAAGGGTGTATGGTGCATACCATAATAAAAAAAGACTTAATTTTCATTAGAAATAGATGATGTTTGTATTTATACAACATTCATAGATGGGGAATGAAGAGTTTCACACCATTCCATGGTTGTGGCTAAAAACGTTAAGGATGGGAAGTGTGAATGTACTATCTTTAGAAAGCAATAAATGGTTTCCACTACAGGCCTCCCCCCAATCCCCCACTCCACTACAGCTCCCCCCCATCCCCCACTCCAGCGCCCCCCCCCCCACTCAACTAACCCCCCCCCCCAATCCACTGCAATCCCGCCCAATCCACAAATCCCCCCCCCCCACTCCACTACATCCCCCATACCCCACTCCAATACAACCCCCCTCCCTCATCCCACACTCCACTACATCCCCCCATTCTATACTATGCAGCACCCCCCCCCCCAAATCCCTACCTCCCCCCACTCAGTCCCCACTCCACTGCAGCCCCACCACATCTGCCACTCCAAGGAAGCCTCCCCCCCATGAAACTCCAGCCCCCCCCCCTCGTGCCACTACTACCCCCCCATCCCCACTGCATCCCTCATCCCCCACTCCAATACATCCCCCACATCCCACACTCTACAGCCCCCCACCTAGTCACCACTCCACTACAGCCCCCCTATCCCCACTACAGCCCCCATCACCCACTACACTGCATCCCCCCATCCCCTACTCTGTAGCCCCCCAGTCCCCTGCAGCCCCCACCTAGTCCCCACTTCACTACACCCCCCCCCCCCACATCCCCCACTCCACTGCACCCCCCCTTCCCCCACTCAACTGCAGCCCCCTCCATCCCCACTGCAGCCCCCATCCCCCAGCCCCCACTCCACTACATCCACATCCCATACTCTGCAGCCCCCCCCCCCCGGTCCCATGCAGCCCCCACCTAGTCCTCATTCTAGTGCAACCCCCCCACCCACCCCCACATCCCCCACTCCACTGATTCCCCCAACTCAATAGACCCCCCCCCCCCATACCCCATCCCTCAATCCCCTAGTCCACTATAACCCCCTCAGTGCTGCCCCTCCCCCCTCAACCCCCAATCCACTACTGCCCCCATCCCCCACTCCACTGCACCCCCAGCCCCCACTCCACTACAACCCCCCATCCCCAACTCTGCACCCCCCGGTCCCCTACATCATCCCCCAACCTAGTCCCCACTCCATTTCACCCCCCCCCCCCCCACTCCACAAACCCCTCATCCTCCAATCCACAAACCCCCAATACCCCACTCCACTACCCCCCCCCCCCCCCCCAGCCCCACTCCACTCCACTACAGCACCCTCCCCCATCCCCCACTCCACTACACCCCCATCAAATAATAGAAACAATCGCGGAAAATAAATGAAATTTTGGCATGACCCATCCGTACGTCGTACATCCACGCCGAAGGAAAATAAAATAAACAGAAGCATCATGGCATAAAGGAAAACAAAAATGAAACAAATTAATGAATCTCTCATCTACCCCAATCTCACTCCCCTGAAAAGAAAACCACACAGCGGCGTCTAGTTCCCTTCTAGCCCCCTTCACAGAATATAACTACCCTCCATTTGTAGATAGGGGTAAAAGGCCTAAGTGGCTGATGCGGTAAAGAATATAAAATAAAAACAAAAAAACAACATACTCATGTCATGTGAATATACATGTCACCAACCAATGTATAAGAACCACAACGCCCCATGGAAATAATAATTTTCCTAAAAACAAGGTGGAAGTAGATCCATGTTTCAAAATGATACTATCAGATATTACATTCCTATTAATTAAAAATTAATCTTCCTATTAATGTTATATAGTCATTTTATCTCGAGTTTTAGCTTAGTTTGGTTCTTTTCGAAAAAGGATTGTTTGGGATATTTTCATTAGATTTAGTTTGGAATGTTTTTTTATATTAACTTAGAAAATTTCATTCATTTCAGTTCTAATTGATTCAGTTTGGTTACATTTTAATTCATGTCTCCATCCTTGATTTCTCTTATTGTAAAATATGTATCAATAATAAAAATGAAAATTTATTATTAGAAAAAGCACCCATGGATTAATTTCACTTCTAGGGATTATTTTTCAAAGTAAATTTATTATCATATGATTAATGTATTGAGTCAAACTTCCCCTAAGATACGGTAAGCAATGTAACAGACCGAGGGTGACACCACAGCTAAGGTGGCTAGTGACAGATCGATGTTGTCTAATGTTATTTATGCATATGTCTCATGTTAATAAGATGTTTATAACAATGAAAACAATAATAGATCTTAGGATAATGTTAAAAATGATCTATGTGGTAATATCCCACTAAACATGGATTATAATTTTATAATACCTATGACTCACTTGTATACACATTCAATGACATAAGTATTATAATTTTATAACATAGACCGTTTTTAACACCATGAAAAAAGGTATTGAGTCCATAAATTAAATTTTAAATGTATTGAGTCCATTATATATGAATCCTGTTGTGCCAAACCATCGGCCTTGGTCCAGTAGCTTTCAATAATAAATTTATCCAATCACTAAAGGAATAAGATAATGGGTGTGGACTCACACCCCTAACGATGTTTTAATTTTTATAACCACATCTAAGGTTTACATGGCCTGACAAATGAAATTGGATAATTTTGAATAAGCAAATGAATAAAACCAAAAGTAAGAATCAAATTGTAGAAATGCCAGATGACAAAAAAATTGTACATATGAAAGTAGACAGTTCATCATATTGATTGGTATGAGTATACTCCACAATATGGATATTGGATTACCCTCTTCCCTAGTATCTATATTTATTCCCTTATAGTTCTCCATTCTATTGATACTACTCATCCTATGTTGCAGTTCCATGTCCCCTACTCCA
Source organism: Viscum album (assembly GCA_963277665.1). Classification (NCBI taxonomy): domain Eukaryota; kingdom Viridiplantae; phylum Streptophyta; class Magnoliopsida; order Santalales; family Viscaceae; genus Viscum; species Viscum album. The sequence continues at coordinate 319,493,248 of OY728143.1, forward strand.
ACCCACGTAACAGATAGAACTCCATCATTCTATCTAATTATGGGTAGGAGAGCATCTCCCAGTAGCTGGTTCCTACCATGATCCACTTCCAATGATCAGTCGCTAAGTGCTCCTATAGGACATATATATAGCACCCATCTTATCAAATAATCGGTACTCCGCTATGGGAAAAGGAGAATGAAATAGCTTATGTTCAACACTAAAATTATTATTAAAATTAATTAGAATAATGTAAAGATACATATGGCCTACGTCACAAGTTGATCTGACCACTGTGTCCTTGGTGGAAATCTTAATATCAACACTTATTGACACATAAGGTGTAACTCCTAGATCATCCTATTAAAACAAATTTCCCTTCACTCGGCGCCTCTATTGGGTTATCTTTAGTGATGAGATCCTGGTTCGTCAAATAAAAAAATCTCACATAAATGGAATTGACCTGTGAAATGATATCATACTGAATCCCTTGCTGAAAATATATCTCCCTAGCTATATCATCTCTTTCCTATGTAGGGGTGAAATACTTCTAGTCTGTGAAGTAACCTTCATGGTCCATTAAAGACATCACCCCCAATATAAATTACATGATTTACCAAGCCATTCCATTATTCAAAATATCTAGATAAAAGTGACGCATATATTTCTCCTTGAATACTTTTTTTGTTAGCTCTTATTATTTTCCAACATGTACTATGATGTCCCTCGAGCACGTAGATGGTCCTTGTAGAATACAAGTATAAAGCTTCACCCTCATCTCCAATGTAGTCATCAGTTGACTAAATATTTTCATGGGAGACTCAATCCTAAAATTTTCTACCAAAGGGCCTCCCTACCCATTAACTATGGTTGGTAAATGTATCTAAAACACTATCTAGGTATCATACATCGAAGGGAAATTTTGATTAATCAGTCTCATCAATGATCACAAGACTCATGTAATACTATCACAGAGCTCACCATCCATCAGATTCCCCACTATTTTAGGATGATCCAACTACACTGTATGAGGTGTGTGTTGTTTACTATTCTCACAGTGAAAGAAAATAATGTAAAATCATTTTCTCTACATTGGTTAAAACACACATTAAATCATCAGGACCATAAAAATATCAAACTCTAAACGACAATTACAAAACAGAAATCCATAGATAAGTTGTTTCAGAAACTCATTGTTGAGAATGTTAATTACTCATATTTTAGTAGAAAAGCTTTTATTCTTATTTTTATAAATTATTTTATATAATTTTATATTTAATTAATGAATCCTTAGAATGATAAGTGCATGAAAGAATAAATTCTTTCTATCTCACAATGAGGTATTAGATGTTCCCCATTCCATATCAAACAATGAGTAAAATCACATAAAATTGTAACATCACCCAAAAATAGTCTTGAAAACCATCATCGATCCCATATCCATTCTCTTATATACTCTTACCAGGGAACCAATCAAGCATAGGGCTGCATACCCTTGTCATGACCTGTATCCATGCTATCTTCTTTGATTCTATAGGGAATCCAAAACCGGTTGGAGTAAAACATAGTATGACAGCACCTATGTTGTCTTAAAAAATATTTTATGAATTTATATTTCATGTAATAGTATGTTATTTAATTTCATGAATTCATGAATTTAATTTCAAACATCAAACTATCCTACGAACACTCAAGCTCTAGGTTGACACTTGAGGTATGCCAAACTTATTCAATAGAGTTCCATATATGTTTTTCCATGCCTACCATTATCGAGGATGATTTTCTTGATATGGAACCATGAAAAGGTACATTACCAATTCTATGGACCACTGACCTAAAACACATTACCAATTCCAGGGATAGCTCTTGTCTTACATGGGTTAATCGACTTTTTTTAATTATCATTATAGAAAATATTACATTCCAAATGAGAATAAATAATGCTAAGTGTCGAGTAACCATTCTAGGTATTATATAACCATGCATCAAGAAAAAAAAAGAGAAAAAACCCTAACAAAACACCAAAACATGACAAATATTTTGACATATGACATATTTTTTAATTCATTAAAATTACCAATTCTCACTCCTCATATTCCATTATTTAAAATATAATTTCTCGTCAATATAACGTTGTGTGTTTTACAATTTCATACAAATTATACATTTACATGCTACATTATCAATTTAAGTTTAAATTTTGTCAATTCCAATTCACATACTGATAATTAAAAATTCTAATTAACAAGTCAAGAGAAGAGCAAATTCAATTCACAATTCTATTCATTAATTAATTTATTTCTCAATCTAGGTATAAGGCACTAGACTCGTACCATCCAAGCTCTGACCCAAGTTTATAGATATGAACACCTCTTTGGTGGCCAAAGGATCATGGTCTTCATCACCAATGGACCCTGTAGGATATGTGGATGTTCTAATAGTTCGGAATTTAGAAATTTCCATGGATTCTAATTAAGAGAGGTCACACACACAACATGATGACACTATCATTAATGCTCCTAATACTATAAAACCAATCAAGACATTAGAGAGATTTTTCAAATCATCCACATAAATAAAAATAATATTAATCCAAAAACATAAAATTTTGATGACTTTAATCCTCCATAATCCCATATGTAAACTAATAAATACACAACATCAAGTCCATTAGAAAAATATCACTGTAGAAAATATAAAGAATTCACCAATTTCAAGCAGAATACAATGAATCTAGATGTATGAATTGAAGAATGGATTGAGAGATATGTGATTCAAGTTATCATACAAATGAGGTATAAATGAAATGGGGTTGGTAGACTAGAGAGATCTGTTCTGAAGAAATTGATCTCGCGATAGAGGAAGTGAGCTCGCCAAGTAGGTTTCATGCTGGGGAGGTAGGGTTGGAGGAGAGATCTTGTTGGAGAAGAACATCTCATTTAGTGGAGAGATCTATTCGAGGAGGAGAGATTTTATTAGACAGAGGACCTGAGCTCATGGGATCATTCTTGGGATGTAGGACTTGATAGAGGAGAGATCTGTTTGAGGATTTGCAGGATCTGTCGTAGGATTATTTGGTGTTTTTTCCCAACATTTTCTAAAAACTGTAGGGAATTGTTGTCTACTGGAACTATTTTTTAAAATCATTGGAATAGATTTAGAAAACCAATATATTCCCAACAGTTATAAAAACAATAGGTAAAACTCATAAAATTATCCCTCAGTTCCAATGGTTTTATGAAAACCATTGGTGAAATTCACAGTATTTATCATGTGCCAACGGTTTCATTTAACTCTTGAAATAGGTTACTTAATCCAATAGTTTTTTCAAACCGTTGGTATGTAGGTGTTGGTTTCAATTGTATTTCCATGAGTTAATATATTTTTATACTCTTGTGATCGGTATATGTCTCACACTTCTTCCCATAGATAAAATGCCCCAATATTTTCAAAGAAAAGATCACAACTGCCAACTCTATATCATGTGAGGGATAGTTTTTCTCATGAATTTTCAACTATGTCTTGGTGTATGATATATATTTATCATTTTTAATTAAAAAAACCTATTTAATTCTTTGAAGCATAACTTTAATCCAAAAAGAGTTCCCCACTTGTTGGTAGTGTGTGTAGAGGTGCTATGATAATCCTCTTTTTGATCTCCATAAAGTATTCCTCAATTTTCTGAGTCTAAAAAAACATCACCCCAAAATGTGTTAGACTTTTCACTAGGTTTGAGAATCCTGAGATATACTTCCAAAATCGATAATAATACCAAGAAATGCCCAAAAAAATATAGATCGCTATTACAGTTGTTGGACATGGACACTCATCAATTTCAATTGTCCTAGAAGGATCCAAAGATATCCCTTTGTTGGTGATAACGTGCCCCAAAAATAACACTTCCCCCATCTAGATCTCACATTTATTGTCCATTGCATACAATTTCTCCCTTATCAAAGTTCTTATAATATTATTCAAATTCTCCACATGTTCCTCCTTTATCTTGGATTTTATCAAATTATCATCAATAAAGACTACCACAAATTTTTCTAGGTAATCTCTAACGACTCTATTAATTAGACCCATTAATATTTCAACACCTTTAGTGAGTCTTATGGGACTCATTATGAACACATTATATCCATACCATGTTTGAAAGGCAGTCTTATCCTGGCCAAAGGTCCACCATAGATAACTAAATGGACTTACAACGTTGATTGACCAATTCATTTATCCGTGATAAAGGATACATTTTATTTCTCACGATTTTACTGATCTCATGATAATCAATTCATATGCAAATTGATCCATCCTTATTCATGATGAAGAGGGCTAGCATACCCCACGATGAAGCACGTAGCCAAATAAAACCCTTCTCCAGATTCTCCTCTAACAACTTCATTAGCTCTAACAGCTCTACAATGGCCATTATATAACCTGCATTTAATATATGTAGATATCCAAAAATAATTTCAATTGGGAACTCATACTCTCAATCAGGAGGAATACTAGGAAATTATTTAAGGAATACATCAGTGTAATTCATCACGATAGGTATTATCTTCGAGAAGTATTATTTCTTTAGTATCAATCATTTTCACTAAACATTCATTATTATAAGTCTGTAATATCCACATGTGAGAAAATTATTCTAAAGGATATTCTTCTTCCTCATTAAACATGTAATGAATTGGAGGATCATTCTGGATGTGAAGAGTGATCTCACTTTCCTAAAATTTGATGTTGTATTTGTATAAAGATAGTCAATCCATACCCAAGATAACAACGGACTCCACTAAAGGATGTGTGATGAAATTTTTCAGGAGGTTCAATCCACTAACGTTAACCAGGGAGGAGTTATATACTTTGGATGTAGTAATTTCCCCATTTTTTTTCTCATAGATAACTCAACCTCTAAATTTTGAGGCGGTGTTTTAATATTTATATTGAACATGAAAGATATGAAAGAATGCATAGAACCATAATAAAATAGTACATTCACTATTCTTTAATGAATAAATAGTGTACCTTTTTCCACATCAATGTCCAGATCCACCTCTGTAGTAGTGATAGAATAATAACATCCATGTTTCCTTAGAGGTTTTTCTATTTCCTCACACATCCTTTGTATTTGGGAAATTGTTCCAATAATTCCCATTCCCCTTGTAGTTGTAACACTGCATTGTAGGATAAGCATTGATTTAATCCTTGTTTTCTTCTTCAATATTAGTGGGATTCATCATATCCCTTTTTAGTTCTTTGTTAGATGTACCATATTTCCACATTTTAGGAAATTTCTAGTTCCTTTTAGATAGTTAATAGGATTATTATTCACACAATTCTGACATAAGGGGTGTTCCATTTTTTCCAACACGGGATTTATTTTCCAAACCACCCATATTAGACTCAATTTTCTACATTATTTCACTAAGCCCATGAGACTGTTGAGAGTCTTAGATCTCTATTTCATCCTTTAGGGAATAATACGCAATATACTCATAACTATTGTAGTCACGAATCGCCAATGCTTTTCATAGACTCAGATTTAGTCTTTTAAAGAAGCAATCCATATTTCATTTGTTATTCTTGACAAATATAGAGGCATATCATGCATGCCTTGTGAAGTTTTCTTCATATGCCCTGATGGATTCATCTTCCTCCTCCTTAAGTATGATGATCTATCTTCTCATCTTGAGACAGAGGGTTTAGGGAAAATATTTATTGAAAAACAATTTCAAGAATTCCTCAAAATGCATGGAATCAATTTCCTCTGGGGGCCATTTTATTATTGATCAGTTTCCATCACAGATCTACTTCCCCATTGATACGATATACAACCAACATGTCTTTCTCTTCTTATAAGAACTTGAGGATAGAGAATATATTTTAAATGGAGAAATCCACTATTCCATGAAGAGGGGATCGATATATCCACTAAACATGGGAGTCCATTTTTATATGAATAACTATACGAAAACCTGATATTTCCATAGAGGAGGAGGGAACTCTATATGATTCATGTTATTATTCATTACTTGTTCCAATTGAGAAAGTATTTTCATGATTATTTAAGCCCCCATTCTAATCATATTTTTTATATCATTAGATAAATCATCACATTACTTGTCACGTATATTGTTGGAATGTGTTCTTCTATTTCCCTATATTAACTAAGAAAAATAAATTACAAGTAGGGCTTGAATACTTAGATAATAATACTAAAGAAGAAAAATTTTATACCAAAAAGGATAAACTCATAATGGAAAAGTATATTCTATCTTGGGATTCCATAGGATTCCATCTTGGATACCCATGATCTATTTCCTCACATTTATTCAAATAGGAATCTTTTTTTTGTTACCTTAATAATGGTTCATACTAAGATTATTAATTTACCAAGACATATCCCATGGTAATGTTAATCCAGAAGTACAGCAACTCTTATTATTGTGAACCAGTTCCTGTTTGATTCTTGATCAAAGTGGTGTTTATTGAGTTTTACCCCAAGATACATTTGTGTTATAGAAACATCAACTTGTGTGTATCCCGAAAAGGTTGAGTTTTCTTGATAAACCTCTTCCCCTATACTTATCAAAATTTAGGTATGTTTTTTTATAATTATTCTTATCCGAACATTTCTCACTAAAGTAATCTATTCTAAATCTCTAAAAATAACTAGATCATCCTTTGGTACCAACTATATAACCATATCCTTTAACACATTTCGTTACTTGATTTTAAGCATAATGATGCATCATATTACAATCCAAGGATTGTAAACTCTAGTGTCTTGGAAGAATGGTTACATAAAACATAAAATATGGGACTAAATAAAAAATTTATTTATTTATTCATCATAAAGAGATCATAACTTCCATTATGCTCGTATATCTTCATAGGATAATCTAGTGATAACATTAACAAAGTGATGAGCTAAAAACCTCATAAAGGAATAAATATAATAATGACCATTTAACACATGTTGGAAGGCATAAAATAATGATATTTAAAGGCATTGAACATATAGAATCATAACATATAAACATGGGATCATATAAACATTGATTCATATAAATTTCATAGAAAGATAAAAATGACTTTAGAATGATTCAAGGATCATTTCACATAGAGGAGCACAATTCAAGGTTATTCGCCAAGACTGTTGAACATGGTAGCAGGACTCAAGTATAACAGCCAAGACCATTTCACATAAAGTCTCATGAGACCAAAATTCCCCTAACGAATTGGAAAACTATATGGGAGTAACCATCATAAAATTTATAGGAATATTATATCAACGTATACAATCATACATAATCGATCATATATAAAAATAAGGGTACCCATTTAATTAAATGGGCATCATATCATAATCATCTCATAAAGAATAATAGATGAGTGTACCATACAAGTGCCCACGAAAGAAAGAAATTAAAAATCATATAGTAATTGAAAAATTGAAACTTTCATATATAATGGTATGTGATTTTAAATAGAAGTTACAGCTTGTAATAAGAGTATTTATGAAATTTTAGCATTAAAACATTTTAGATTTTTTTAAGGAAAAAACTAAAGAACCCTTAAAATATAAATGGTAATAATATTTTATATAAAACCAGAATTTAAACTAGAATGTTTAAATAATAAAAATAAGAATTTGATTAAAATAATGGTTTCTTAAAATAGAAGATATAGATCACTTGAAATTGGGTAAGAATTCAGGAAGTTCCCTTAAAACGTGTTTGCCTATCTGGAAGTATTGAGGATGGACCCACATAAATCATGTGAAGATAAAAAATTAATGGATATTGATACATGTATTTGGAAAATTTACACATCATTTAGAATATTCACATAAAAATAATATATAGCTTAATTGAGCCAAAACTAAATATGGAGCAACCAGAAGGAATAATGGAGGTTCGGGTAGAATCACTTACTATTAGTCTGATGTTGTCCTTCATGTGAACTTAATGTCAAGTATAACCAAATTAAATTAGTTAAAAATAGTTTTAGAACCTTTTATTTATTTAATTTATTTATTATAACCTTTTTAAGTTTATTCGTGACCTTTTTGATGGGTTAAGAGGTTCAATTTCATTGTTTGTTTCATTGGTTTTCATGATTGGTTTACTTATATACACGTAAGGATAAACTTGTAAGATGATATTGGTTTTCTAGAATTGAAGTTTTATGTCATTATTGACCTTCAATAAGAATACAAGTTTATAAAAATAATTTTTTATTTGGATTGAAGTTGAATCATTTTATAAAACCTTAATGATAACTGTTTTGGCTAATTGGTGGTTTTTATCACATCGAAGACAAATTGACTTATAAATTTATATCTTGTGTAAAAACCATTACCAAAACATTAAATTATAAATAATACATATATTATTGTCTTTTTTAAATATAAAAATTATTTCATGACCTGAATTGATAATGGTAAAATAAATAGAAATCTTGTCATCCTTTAATCTGATAAATTAACACATCTAGGGTGGTGTTTCCCTATAATCAGGAGAAAAGAGAGATGATGACGAATTATTCTATTAACATAATATAATTCCATAAAATTTAAGTTACTAAATGTATCATTACATTTTGAGTAAAGGAGGCGAGGAAAGAAAAAGAAAAGAATGCCACTTGAAAGAACATAAAATATAACTTCCTTGAGAACCTCTTTAATGGAGTGGATTTCATATTTGAAGAGAGAAATGGATGGTGAAATTGATATAGGGGAATAGGGAGGTATTTTAGTAGTATATTCTATGGTAACATGGTTTGAGAGTGGTGAATAGAAGTGAGGCTGAGGGTGGTGTTTATAGTGGATGATAGGAGGGTTTTCTCATAATTTTATCCATTATTTTATTATTTTTTCAAGGAAAGAAATACTATTGAATCTTGTGAAAAACAATAGTAATATGTACATGTGATTTCGGTCCCAAGGTGATTATGTAATCCATGACTCAATAAATAGTGTATTTTAATATAATGTATATATACAATAAATTATTTTATTTTACTATTCACAAAAAAATTCATGTATTTCAAAAAAAATACAAAAAATTCACTCCAACTTTTTTTCAACATGTACAATTTAAAAATAAAATCCATTTTATGAAAATATTTTTTTAAGGATGTGAAATTTTATTTTTAAATAAAATCATAATTTAATTTTAAAAAATAAAAATTTTAAAAATAAAAGTTCCCTTCTTACACTTTGAAAAATTATTTAAGATCTCTTAAATTTATCATATAATGGTATGTTATAAAAATACCAATTTATGAATAAATTTTAGGAAAATAAATTTTAATTCAAATTATTAAATTAATCATGCAATTTTAATTAAATATATTTGACACACAAAATTACCAACACTTTGATATAATTATATCTTATTTTCACTTATAAGATGGATAAACTTTATTTATAAATTCTTTAGTAAGGTTAATTATTCACATGGACATTTAATATTCATAAGGGTCATATAACTATTCATAATGGTAACATTAATATTCATAAGGCTCAATTACTACTGGAAAAAAAATTAATTTTGTCTTATTGGACTCTAAACATCTTATTGATTGCAACTGTGTATATTAGATTTTTTAAATTCAAATCACAGAATTGAAAATGTTATGTATAAAGGTCACATTGTACATAGTAGTTAATTGTGTCATGATTTCATATGATTATAGTATATGACATAATTATAATAATGTAATTTCAATTGATTAAACTTTTGGTCATTATAGATAATCCCTTTTACATCTATATTTTCTTGTTATACCTTGTGATCATTCAACAAATTTGGATCCATGTGATATGTTGTGATCATAATCAGTCACACACGCAACATGACCATGATTTAAAACTAAACAGCCCTTTCAATGAGAATCCCGGATAAAATTTCTAATGAAAAATCATATAACTTACAAACCACATTATGAAAAGATGAAGGATTCATTACTTAATCCACTATTGGGATCATGCCAGCCACCTAAACTAAAAATAATTCTCAGTGAAGAGGGTCTTGTCCCAACCTGACTTATTTAACATTCCATTAACAAGTTGAAATGAACTTATACCAATTATGAGTCACAAAATTCATGTTCCTTTGATAATAATATATGTGTACGCGGTAGTTGGATAGTCAATCCAACCCAATGATCACATCAAAACTAGACATCCCCAAAATTGTGAAGCTTCATGTGTACCTGATGTTAGTGATAACCCTAGGACAATCTAAATAGATATAAATATGATCTATATTCCTTCCCCAGGGTGTATCAATAGATTAAGAATCAAAAGATAACATAACAAGTATGTATAATCCATCAAACACTTGAGAATACATCAAGGAATGGGAAGTTCCTATTTAAAGTAATGAAGGATAGAGTGTAGAATATATCACGAACATAACATCAACTATTTATCATCCCTCTTTACTATAAAATGGATAATTATCAGCCACATATACCCTAAAACCAACATATCTATGATTCCATAATGGCTCATGAGTTACCTTCTTCACTTTCTCTTCTAGGATATATACAAGAAAATGATGTTTTCTACCCACATCATGGTTGAACATTTCTATAAGAATCCACAAATCCATAGAATAGAATCACATTAGATGACCAATATTCTATCACTGGTGAACATTATTAAGATAAACTAGTTAGTCCTTGAGAAATTTTATTTTATACCCATAGTTATATCACCTAGCAGAGTTATCTCCTATAGAGGGAGTCAAACAACCTCTTATCTTATATAACTAATATCCACTCCCCTACCTCTATACTAATATTTTTTCTCTTATTACCATAATAAACTATTGTATATACATAAGATTAAATAGTAGTTCATCCACTAGTATCTTGAAGAAGATCTATGGATCTATCATCATCAATGTCATTTTATATTATCATACCCTTATAAAGAACTGTAGTATAGGTTGTCAGATAATGTTTCCTGATCTTGAATTGTATCTTTTCACAAATCATTATATAAAACATTTTGACCTTTTAAATATATTTACCATAAAAATAAGATGAATTAAAATTAACTCTATCAATCGCATTGAATAGGAAAACACAGACATCATACCTTGTTGGGGCAATATAAACTCCCAAGAATGTTCCAATATTAACACATTTGGGAATAACTCCTTGAAGAAGAGGTCTGTGATGGTCACCCACATCATCCATTTTTGTCTACCAACCCAAATCCTAATATCTCACAACTATCTGGTAATTATCGAAATCCTAGTTTTTGAAATTATAACATTTCAATCCTCTAAGGCCTCCATCAAATTGAAGATTATTTCGATGACTCATATCCAATACTATACAACTTGGGGTCCTCCAGTTCCCAAGAAGGTTGTGGAATGCTAGAGTTGGAATTCGTGAGCATAGTTAATGAACATTGGACCACCACTTTGGACTTCACATCCCTACATGATATTACCCAAAAATTTCCTAGCTACATTTGTTTTGTGGCTTGAATTACCACAGTATGACAACCCATATCTTTAATACAACTTTAATTCATGAATTATTACATAGAGAAACACTCCACAAAGTCCCGAAAGATCATGATTCGTAGTTTATTTGGTTAATAATATACATAGAATGATATCATGAAACATGGTAATAACAGAAATATTTTATAACTCAAAGAAATCTATTATATTCCATCGATCTTCTAAGACTTCACAGGATATCCTTGGGATGTACATAATAAAAGTGTGAGCAACAAAGATTTTTATGAGAATAATCAAATAATAACTTGTTGAAAGTGGCTCACATGAGTCAAGATTCATACCAAGGTGACATAGATGGGCCAGAATCATAAACATGAACATAAAATCATGATATAAGATGATAACATCAAGGTAACATATGAATGCTGAAACAAGATAAAACATGACATCATAAGCATAAGTCAATAGTATGTTCTAAAACATAAAAACATTGTGGGATTATTATATCCTATCATGAATCATTCACCATATCTCATTAGATAAAAAAATTACCCAATACATTTTAGGGCTATATAATTTCAATCCAACCCATCACATTGATATCATGTACATGCATTAGTGTTTCAGATATATCAGAAAACATAATAATGTCATTAATAAATTTTAATCTTATGATTATGGATCAGTATTTATATGCATTGAAGTCCACAATTAATATATTATAGGTATATCTGCTTCAATAGATTTTATTTTAATTTGGGATGGGAATTCACAATAGAAATGTTTGTTATAGAAAATTACCTCATAATTTTGGATGCGTAACTAGTGTTCATAAATATTCATTTAAGGGTTTGATGAGATTTATAGGTTTTCTCTAGTAACTTATACATAATAAGGATAGTAATAATAATTATTAAAAACATTCTAATAAAAAATTGGAAATCATGTGGCATAATATGAAAACATTTCTTGAATAAAGAGGAGAAAGATATTATCCCCTTACCTTGAGAGGGTTCTTTTAAATGCTTGAGATGAGATTCTTAAGATAATTTGAACATCTTGGTTGGTATTTACATAGGTATAGGGAGATAAAAATCATGATCAATGAGTTTTGAGTGATGTGTAGTCGGATTTTGGGCTTGGAATTTATAGAAAATGACGGGGGAATTCATTATTAATTTCAAAAAATAGGTTTTTGACTCTATATAATAAAATAAAAAAAACAAAATTCCTTACCATGATTTAATATCATGCTTTCAGCCAATTATATATGGTTTTAACTATTTATTAATTCCATAAACATGACTTGTTAAAATAATACATTTTTTGGTCTGACAAAGAGTCATCTTCATAAAGATTCTATTTTAAAATCTAAAAATATAACATAGGTTTGTAAGGATTCATTAAAGTGTTCTAAAATTTTTTATATAATATTAACAACGTGTTAGTTTAAATAGGAAATATTTTTTTCAGGGATTAATTTAATAGAATTTGTTATATTAATTTTATTTTGTTTTAATGTCCTAATATAGACCGCATATGTATGTCAAATTAATATTTTACCTAGAAATTTGACTTTGCCAAAAACAATTATGAAAACGTTCCCATTAGATGATTTTAATGTGCTGATTTCAAAAATAATATCCATTTTACCAAAAAAGTTTTCTAAATTTGAGAATCTATATTTTTAAATAAAAATATAAATTTATTAGATAAAAAAATATGATATTAAAATATTTCTGATCCATCTAAAATATAAATTAGACATCATTAAATTATATTATCATTTATATATAAATATATATTTATTTAATAATAATATTTTATGAAAATATCATTTATTTGAAAAAAAAAATTATATAAATAAAATATTCCTTTCTTCATTTCAAAATCTAATCTTTTCAAACTCATTATATAATCATTTATAAAGTATTAATAAAAATTAATTAATTTTTTTTATTAATAAGAAAATAAAAATTTAATTAGATTCATATCCCTTTATTTCACCAAATCATGCCCCAATGGTAATGTGTGTTATGGTGAAACATTCTTCATTTTATTTAGTAAACGTGATTTGGGTCATGATCTTAATTAGCTTCAATTTCTCCCATAGATGGGTTTGTTTATTTTTTTGTTGTTGAATTTTGATTTTAACACATTTAAGGGAAAATAGAATTAATTATATATCCCTTTTAAGCTCTAGTAATTAAGATTCATGGGGTTTGATCCTACTATTCAAGGCCATCGCTTCTTCCATCAATGTTAATTATTATTTATCAACTCCATTAATATATACTAATCCTAAACATAATTATTCAATTACTATATTATCAATTGGTATGTTTCTAATTGTTATTTTAAATATAACCAACCATATTTTATAACAATTCAAAATAACAAAATTTGTGCATGTGTTTTCTATAGCTAAATTGCTTAATAATGAATGTATTCACTCAAAAAGGGAATTCCATTTATAAATGTTTGGGTTTATACATTCTCCCCCCCAACAGAACATTTAATTTACAATTCCATTTCATACCCCAAAATAGATGATGGAATTTTTGTATCATTTCCCCTTTTAGTTCTCATGTTGCTTCCTCAATGTTATCGTTATGCCATAACATATTGACATGTTGATTTTTATTGTTTCATAGATCTTTGTAACTATGATCTAGAATCTTAACTGGATACTCTGTGCAAGAAATATCAGTCTTCAATGGTAATAACCATAGATTCAGTACATGTGAGGTGTCTAGTATTTACTTCATCAATAGGTATACATGGAACAAATAATGTACTTGACACTAGTGAGGTGGGAGTGTTAGTCAATAAGACACTACTCTGATGTGATGAAGGATCTAAAAGGTCCTGGTGTATCAAGGACTAACCTTTCTGTTCTTCCAAAACCTCATGAATATCTTCCCCATTGATATTTTATCAACACTTTATCTCTAAAATAAAACTCTATGTTTCATTGAATATTGTCTTCAAAGATTTTCTCTCGGCTTTTCCTAGATTTCATATGATGTTGAATGGTTTAGACCTTCTCTATCAACTCTTCAATAATATATGATCACATAAATTTATACTCTCCATCATTATCCAAGTATATCAGATCTTGACACATCTTCGAAGAAAATTTCCTATAAGGTTTCATTTTAATTGTAGAATAGAAATTGTTCTTATATGATAAATTCATTTGGGAAAGGTGTTGATCCAAACATCCTTGGATGTGCATTGAAAAATTTCTCACATAATCCTTTAGATTTTAAATGGTTCTTTTATTCTGATCATCTATTTAAGGGTGATATGTTGTTATAAAATTTATCTTTATATCCCATTATTGTTGAAGGATTATCTAAAACGTGGAGGAAAATTTCATATCTTCATTAGATACTATGGTTAGTGGAAATCGATTAATCTAGATACTCGCCTTATGTATATCATGTTGATTTGGTCAAGAGAGAAATATTTCTTGATAGAAATTCAATGTGATGACTTTAAATCTATATTGAATACCACACATGTAGTGTTATTTACATTAAATGTCTTGTGGACCCCTATGTAGTAATCCATGGTTATTTATTCCCACTTACATACTTTTATGGGAAATGTATTCATCTTAAATTTATTTATATTTCATTCATCTTTGACTTATTTGAATACCTAGCAGTGAGATGAAAATTCTACAATATTAAAATTTACGTTTTCCCAATGAATAATTGGTTCAAATCATTATAAATCTTAGTTCTTCAAGGATGAATAGAGAAGGATGAGCTATGTGCATCCCCCCCCCCAATTTTACTCTTTAGTTCTAGTTTTTATGGGACACATATCTATGTTAAAAACCTTATAACTCTATCTTTACCAAATAAAAACTACAAAATATTTTATACCTTTCATTGTATCTTCTTATAATATTTTAGGTCTATTTTATCCTATAATGAATGGATAGTTGAGAAGTTATTTGAGCATGGTGGGATAATGTTCCTTTTATTATTATCATGTTAATCCTTTGAATTTCAAAGATTATTGTATCCATTTCAATCCTTATTATGTATAGGGTTACAGTATCTTCTCTTCCTATGGAATATCCATTTTATTATATTCATGAGGTGGTAATGGGTTTAAAAATAATTATCCCAGATTATCTCAAACCACCTTCATTGGAGTGTATTGAGCTCTATTTTTTTCTAAATATATACATGTGGTCTTTATGATCTGTATATATGTCACACTTTTCATAACAGATATAATATGATAATATCTTTAACGTGAATGTCACTATATTCAATTCTATAATAAAATTTTGTTTAGTTATAATAATGGATCATTTATTTTTGGGTGGCATAGAGCTTCACTATTTCATCTTGCATGAGTGCCCATTTGAAGACTATTTTGGAAACATCTTTGTTGATCACAAATTCATGTGTGCTAGCGAGTAATGTGTGAAAATGTGTAATGATTAAAATTTTATATGACACTTTAAATCTATCCTCTCTATTATCCAAACTAGTTTAAATACCAGGGTAGGGGTGGATAAAGGTATGATATATTAAAAAAACTACTCCATTTATATCTTGTTTCATCATAAAACAAAACACTCTTCTCTTACTTTTCCATATCAATGTATTATAAAAAATGAAAAAAATGAACGAGACACAAAAATTGTACATGGTTCTTCTAAAATGGGATACATCTATGGGGCATAAAAATTAAATGTTTTTATATAAAAGCTTCACAAAATCTAACTATTGTTACAAATTTTAGAGAAGACTCTCAATCCTTCTGAGTTCTATACCATTCACAAATTCAAATATCACTAATCTCTCAATTGAAGTGGGATCACAATACCTTAAGAATATTATCCTATTTATCACATGAATCAATATTGTTTACACATCATTTAGGGCATCATGAACTTCTACTTTTATTCCATTGATAAGTACATATTTTCCAAATAATTACGGAGAAATTCCTTCTGAATCCCTTAATATTCACTTTTATGAAACTCATTTATCAACTTATCAAAACTATTAAATCATTAAAGAAAACATTTAAACCATCAAAAATCATTTACTTCTTTGAAACTTTCAACAATTAAATAATAATTATAATATTTCATGAAACTCACTACTATTTAAGAAAATTTCACCCTGATGAAACATACATCCTTCTTAAAACATATATTCTTTCGAATCCTTCATGAAAGGAAATATTTTTGTGAAATTACTTCCAAAATTTACATCCATTGGATTTTAATAAAGGATTACACTATTTAGCTTGGGGTGGTAGATTCCAATTTACAACTGTTAAAACCCTTTTTGAAAACATTAAATCCCACCATATGTTTTTATGTAACTCTTAATTTAAATTCATGGAACTCTCTATCTTTTTGAAACATACGAGAAATTTTTATTTTGTAAATATTTTTTTAATCATGTAACTTACCACCATTATTTTTTCCCTCATCCATATTACATGGAACGTTATTTCATGAATCTCAAAACCTTCACAACATAATATATTTACAAAAAACAAAACATTCAGTAATTTCAATCTCTTTCCTTATTTTTATGAGTCATCCTTTGAAATAAAACATCCCTAAAACATGGCCCTTCCTCCAAATTTTAGACCCCAAGAATTTGGAAAATACTAGAAAATGGCTCCTCCTTTTTCAGATAAATTTTTTTTACCACATCTAGAGCTTCCATACCACTTTATTAATGGTTTTTTAACATACCTAGTTAGCAACCACAATAGAACTCCAAAATTTATCTTTTCAAACTTCTTTTTTATCAAATATAATGAACCCAATACAATACAATGTTATCTTGAGGGTTTTCCCCATACTATCATTCATATATTTAATAAAACACTAATCCATTCTGAGTGAGTGTGGATAGTGGGCTTGAAAATTATGAGAAGTTTCTAATTAATCTACTATACTACCCAGCTAAACCATGTAACCTATAGAACACTATTAATGATATTTATCTGGGCCATCCTTCAATTTCTTTTTTGTATGGATCCTTCAACATATTTATATTGTTGATAACAAGCCCTAGGAATGTATATTTCTCTATCTGAGACACACATTTATTGCACCTCGCTTATAAATTTTACTTCCACAAGGTATTCAGTATAGCATTTAAACTATCCTTATGTTTTTTCTTTCTTTTGGAGATGATATCAATATCATCTATAAAGTCTATAGTACAATTTTATAGGAAATCCCAATAGACTCTATTGATTATATCCATGAAGTGAGTTAGAGAATTGGTGATTCAAAATTGAATCTTTGTGATCTCATTGTTCTCATGCCTTGTATGAAAATAAGACTTCTTGACATCTTACTTCATAACCAATATATAATAAAATCATCCTTAAACATACGCATTACATATGTACTAGAATCCACTTCAAATATTCAACAGGTTATCAACCAATGGAAAGGGATAATTTCTCTTTATCATAATATTGTTGAGCTCATGATATTTAATGCATTGGTATGTTAACCCATCCTTCTTCCTAATAAAGACATTTAGTGCACCACACCGTGAATCACTTGTGTGTATAAACCATTTATCAATATTCAACTTATATTTCTTATATATAAAATAAATTTTATTTTTTCCAATTCTATATGGAGTCTATGATTTTGGAAACGATCTAATTATAAGTCTGATTGATAACTCAACCTCAACTTTTTGAGGAAGACTATGAAATAATTGGGAAACACATTAGTATATTCCCTAAAATTGGGAATGTTATAGAGGATGACCATTTCCTTAGTGTCAATCATCTTATCTAGATAAGCTTGTTTAGAATGAAATAATATCCAGACTTCAAATGATGATTCCAAGTTGAGAGCAGTCCTCCTCCTTACACTTGTATAGAATCAAAGGGTTACTCTTGATATAGAGGGTAGTTACCTTCCCCTGGCAATTTATATTGTATCTATATAAGGAAAACCAATCTTTTCCCAAAATTACATCAAATTTTACTAATGTTACTATTACAAGGTTCTCTGGGATATTCATCCCATAAATATAGATAGGGGAGGAGTTAAATTCATTGAATGTATTAATTTATTGATTTTTTATTTTCATCAATAGTTCCAAGTATATATTTTGAGGTGGTATCTAAATAGTTCTTCAAAACATGAGTGATATTAACTAACATGTAGGACTAGAATAAAATAATATATTAACTAGTTTTCAGTGAATAACGTGTGTTCCTATCACTAAGTTATATTCAGGATCAACATCAAAAGCATTGATGGCATAAGATCTCCCTTTATCTCTAGGACTTGGAAGTTGTATTCATCAGTTATCATAGAAAACCCTTGGATTCATGAAACAATTTACATATTTTTATTGTTCCTTACTATTGAAACTATAGAAGGAATAATGGGTGTTGACTAGAGAATTAATTTCTCATATCCTATTTTCCAATTTCTTTAGTTGAATTTTGTTAGTGGTTTCCTTTCCTTCCAACATAAACATTATTTCATTATCCCCTTTAGGAAACGTTCACGATTATTCTTCCTTAACGTTTGAAAAGGGGTTTGTTGGAATCTTTTTCCACTAAAAGACTTATCAATCACTCCAAAATAATTAAAACACACTCACCAATTGTCATCTAAAAATTACGAGACCTTTGAGGTTTTTTTTATCTTCATTTCAACATTGAGGTAACATCGTACAATTCCCTCAAGTATTTAAATGTCTGAAATCAGAAAATGTTTTCATAGAATTATCTTTATCCCAAAAAATAAAAGGATAGATTATATTTTATGGTTAATGAAATATTTTGAGGTTTATCATGATAGTATTATAATTTTCACCTCATATGCCTTGATGGATTCATAATCCATTTTATTGAGTCAAAATAAATCTAATTCTATTTTAAATTATAGAGTACGGATAAAATAATAATCAAAAAAATTTGTCCAATATTATTTCTACTATATCTATGTGATCTCCAATGTGGGAAATATATTTTTTAATCAATGTCCACCATTAATCTTCATCTCCTCCCATATGATAAGATTACAATTCAAACATATCATACTCTGCATAACTAAAGGAAAAAAGAATATATTTTAAATGATGTTGATCCATTATTTTTTATTACAGTATTATTCAATCCATTGAATGTTAGAGACCATTTTTGTATACTTTTTTAATTTTCAACATGATATTTCTTAGAGGGATGTGGGTTTTCCCAATTAATTAAGATTCTATTCAAAAAAATTGTTAATTTAAAAATAATTTGCAAAACGTTCCCACTTTTTTCATCCCTCCGTTTAATCATCACATGTCGATAGTCATTATATTTCACATTATATAGGTTTTTGATTGGTTTCCTCACATTTCTATCCACTGACTAATGAAATGGGAAAATTATGGATGCTAAATTTCAAACTATTAATATGAAAAATGGGATACTATGTCCATTTAATGGTTTACTCATAAATAACAAAAATTCATTAACCTATAAATTCCTAGGTTTCAATCTATGTTTTCTATGGGTAATCTACTAATATAAAATTTTAAGGTCATTTTTTTCCATCATGATGGTTTTGAAGGAATTTATGAAATTACCAAAGAATAACCCTCAGTATTATCAAAATAGTATTATAGCAAGGCCTATTTTTCATATACCAGGTGAAAATAGAGTTAATACCCAATGTTTCCTTCTTCGAGTTATTACAAAAAGGTATAATTATTGGAGAGTCACATCCACATGTATTATAAAAAAATGGATTGTGTGTCTTTGAAACCCCATAACATATACATTACAAAAATGTATTGATTATTTCCTATGTTTTTCCTCTTATATAAGTATTTCACTAAGGTTTTCTAATAATTTTCTGAAAATATAAATAAAAATTTATTTGATACCAACTATGATGAACTATATAATTAATACACCTTAATTAATGATTTATTACATAAAGATAAAAAATACAATCCCAAATTCTCCAAAGTCCTTCTGTGTTTGGGTAATTAGATACAGATAATAGTAACTAAAAATATTTGTACAAAAACATTATATAAACCCTATAAACCTTAAATATATATTAAATAAATCTTTTATTCTTACACTAGATAACCTGGGGACGTATATAAGAAAGGGGGGAGCTATAAATCTCAGCCTGGGAATAATCAAAAAAATAACATAGTGAATGTAATACATGTGAGTAACGAGGGATATCCAGGTGACATAAAAGTGAGATAATCATATACAAGAACATCAAAGAATCCTAAAATGTGATAACATCAAGGTAATATAAGAATGTGCGAACAATATAAAACATGAAAAAATCGAAATAAGTCCAAGAAAACAACCACGATATCATAACATATACTTCTTAATAAAACTTTTCATGAACCATGCATGGTATCTCATGAGAAAAAACAATTACCTAATTCATATTAGGGCTATATAATGTTCAGACCACCTATCATATTCATACCATTTACATGAATTATGGTGCTATATATATCATACATTATAAGAACATTTTTAAAAAAATTTAATACCATTAATATGGAGTCTGTGTTACATTCTTGGAAGTATCAAAAAAATTAAGAATATATACATCTAGTTGAACACCACTGAGTGTATGTGGTGGTGGTCATTAACTACTTAAATGTATGTGATGGAAAACCATAGAAACGTTTTGGTAGCATAACCAATGTACATAATGGAACATTAATGGATTTAATGATATTCAAAGAAGGCATTTAATTAGAAGATCATAATAAATAAAGTAAAAGAGGTCTAGAAAACACATTCCAATATAAAAAAATTAATTTATATGGAATAATACAAATAAATTTCAAGAATATAGAGGAGGAGAGAATCCCCCTTCCCGAAGAGGGTAGTTCTATAAATTTCAAAGGAGATTCATAAATTATTGGGAATAAACTGGGAGGGATTTAGAGATAGAGATGGGGAGAAATTTTTTCTCAATGGGGTTTTAGTGACGATGAGGGAATGTTTGGGTGGGTATTTATAGTAAAAGATATGTAAATTCATTATTAGTTTCTAAAAATGGGTTTTGAACTCAATATATTAAAATAACCAAAACCACAAACATTTCTAGGGTTTTTCCCATGGTTTCAGCCAACGTGTAGTTGATTTAAGTATTTTATTCATTCAATGACCTATAATATTAAAATAATATTATTGGTGATGTGGTTGTGGGTCATGTTCATAAATAATTGATTTTGAAATCCTATAATATTATATAGGTTTTCGATGATTTTTAAAGGTTTATAAAATTGATCAAATAACTTCAAAAAAAATTAAAAGGGAATACTATATTTGGTAGTGGATTCATTTTATAGAATTTATTTCATTACAGTTTAGTAATTATGATATCATAATACAAATAGTATTTTCATACCATATTTATTTTCTTCCAAAAAAATAAAATGTCTCATAAAATTATAAAAAATAACCATTGGAAAATTTTTATATACTAATTTCAAAAAACAATTATTTATCAAAATATTTTTCTAAATATGAAAATTCAATATTTCAAATAAAATTCATTATTTATTGAAAAATAATTACTTTTATGTTACTGAAATATTTATCAACCATATAAAAATTAAATTGGTCTTTATTTATTTATATTACCAATTATATATAAATAAATACTGTTTTATAATATTTTTTTTTTGAAATTTTATTTATTTAAAAAATTATTGAATTTATCGAAATACAATTTTTATTTCTTCATATCAAAATATATTGTTTATAAAACTCATTATATAATCATTTATCATCTATTAATACAAATGGATATAAAAATTATTATTTTATATTGAAGAATATATGAAAATTCATATTGCAAAGGTCTAGATAAATAATCCCTTATTAAACCAAAAAAACATAAGAGTAAAGTGTGTGATGGTGGAATATTTTTGGGGTGGTTCTAAGAAAATTTTTTGGTCTGTGAAATTGATAATTATATACTTCTACATTAAACATTTTCATTTTGGTTTCAGTTGTTAAATTTCATCTTTGACATGTTTAAGGAAAAACACAATGTTTTCATCTCCATCAGATGCTCTGATAATAGGGATTCGTAGGGTATGATCCTACTTGTTGTTGAAATCACTTCATCCATATGTGTCAATTAGACTTTATCAAGATCTTTAATATATAATAATATTAATTGTCACTATGCAGTAGTTTTATAATCAATGGTTGACATTCTAAAGGGTATTTTAAATCATAACACATATATTTTGTAACGATCCAAAATAACCAAAGTAGATATTGTTTTTTATATAACTGAATTAAATTATATGGAATTTATTAATTCTGAATGGTAATATTATTTATAAATATTTGGTTCATTATATTGAGAAAAGAAGGAGCAACCTCGACTACATCCTCCTGCTTAACTAGCGGTGCAATTGGGACTTCCTCCCCTATGAAAGCATTCTGATCATCTCCCTTGATTGGAATTTCATGATTTCTATGAGGTGTAACTTTTTTAAATTCCATAATAAACATTTGAGAAATCCATAAACTAAAATGATAATATCAAAAATAGATTACAGGAACACAGAAGGTTTTATGACATTGTTCAACAAAATAGGCTACCCTGAAAACTATGAATAACCCATTAAGAACTACTCATGGAAAAAAACCTCTAATACTGTAAAGATAGCCAGAACCGTATATGTATATGTATACACTCAATAATATAATATATTGGATCAAATAAAATAATCCAATAAATAAGACATTGAAATCACATATCAATATTTCAAAATGAATTCTAATTATTTTGGATCTGTGTAATGCAATTAACATTCATATGTAAAGTGATCCAATGTGCCTAGAAAGGATACATAAAAATACCAAAAATCCCTCAAATCAAAATACTAACATTATGTGTTGCACCTAGTGTGAGTTAAATCAATGGTAACATCGAAATAAAGGACTAGAAAATAATATTATCATAGAATCTTAGTGGTCCACAATATAGTGTTTGACATGAACAGACACAGTTCCTTTACTCGTGTACTAACTATACTACCTCCAATATATCATATAAAAAATCCAGTAAATAATTTTAATGAAAAAAGTTAATCAATCTAATTCCCCAATAACATTTTGTAACACCCTAACTCAGTCCATCGGGTCCTGTCTAGATTTACACATGTCCTCCAACACTCCTCTAGGTACACAAGTGTTTTGCTTACTAGTAGTGAGGGATAATATGAATATCATAGAGACATTATTCCCACAGTATAAAGAGATAACCTAAGTAAACAATGTAACAAATAATAATATAAATCAATTAGTGATAATGAATAAAAAAACATCATAGTATCATCATATACTTATAGTAAGAACCCTTTAAATATCATTATGGAATGTCAGACACACAACAAAAATCGAAGAAAAGAATCCCACATGGATTTGATCAATGTATGAGATAAAGGTATATATGGAATTAGTATTAGTCATCCAATAATTAATTCCATCTTGCTATGCATCTATCATCTTACTAAACCTTCCGTATATCCCACCATAGGGCCCTTTACCTACACTAGATCCTTTGACATGAAATCAACACACACATAGAGATTCTTTAATTGGGGGTGAGTAAAAAACCCAGTATAAAACCACTAATGTGTATTTAACATAATTCCACAATATATATTGATGTATTCCAAGAATGTAAATTAGTAAAGATAAGAAAACAAATTATTAGACAAATAAAAAATATATATCTGGACCTTAGAATATAGAAATTGTTAATTTTACTCCATGTTAGAAGGAAATAATTCAACCTCCTAACACATAACCCCCTGATAATATAACCTAAAAAATTGTTTGATACATCCCGCTTGAAGGGAAATACTATTTACATAATAACCAATGTTTGAAACATCCCTCTTAAGGGGTAGAATATATGGATTAATCTACACACTAAAATATATAAATATGATGAATAGGTCATGAAACCTATAGATACATGATTCTAGATAAATATCATTTCATTCCATGTAATATTAATAACCACCACAAATGTACATGTGATAAAACATCAAGAATACCTCTCTTGAATCTATACACGGACACCTCTTGTGGTAAAACATAAAGCATATATATCATGGGGATACACGTGAAAAATAAAAAACATTTCCAAGAACATATATAAAAATTCCCAAATGATAACGACCACCAACCATAGGTGAAATGATGTTCCAAGAACAAGGGTCATTTTACAAGTCAAATTACACCACTAAAAATCATAAACCTTACTTGTTCCTTTATGATTATAATTATAGGATCAATATTGGTGATAAAAAACCTAAAAGGTATGAAAACAACACACATACACATGAATATTCAATTCCTACAATTTTCAATATCAAAATAGTGTATATATGGAAGTTCCCATAATTTGGTTGTTATTACTATCAATGAACCAAAACTTATATGTTTTTACTTGCCAATATCCTTTGATCCAATCAATAACATAATAATAAAATTTTATTTGACTAAGAATGACTGTATATAATTTATTTATATCTAGATATAACTCTACATATTTAGAGATGTGACATTAGGCCATTGGACTAGCATTCAAGTGAAGATATGTAAGGTGGAAATAGAGCCATAAATCACTACTAGAGACACTAGGATTATAGAATGTATGAAGTAGGTGAGTGAGAAAAATAAATGATCACTCAATTAATTCAATTTATTGTAAGACAATCTACTACTGGTGTGAATTATTTATCTACTTCATGAACTTTCTACAATGAATTTACACCAAAAGTCACATCACCTCATCTTAGAAGCCTAAAACAACTCATCCACAACGTGGAAAAAATGACATCCGAAAAAAAATATTGTGGATTCTACCCATAATATATTAATGTTGTTAAAACTAATTCATAGTGTATAACTACAAAATATATCACGTTTTCATTTTTTTAGTCATTTCAATATTGGAACACCCCTAACATTCCTCAACACATTTAATTTTAAATATTTAGAGGCTCCAAAATGTTAAATAAGATGTACCTAGAAATTTAGGTTTTTATGGGGCTTCTAAATCTAGTTAATCTCCATAGTTTTCCATTTGTTTATATACTTCTTATACTAAAACATCTTGAGTAGTAATCTTCAATTTCAAATATTAATCATACCTTTAACTCTCTTGTACATATATCTTGGTATGCACAATTGGAACATGACCTCCTTCTTAATATAACTACATCAGATTGTATGTTAGTTATGATTGTGATTTTCTTACTGAATATTATAGAACAAACATAATATTCAAATGTGTATCCACCTGAATGATATCTTTTTATGACACATTTAATTCACTATAACTTTCAATACGCTTAGATCCTCCCATAAGAATCACTAATGAAGTCCACAATTTAACTTTTGTTGAAATGTATAGAGTTATTATCCCATTGTTAAAATCCAAATTCTTTACCAATATAACCAAAACTTTAACACACTCAACAAATAACAACTATATTTTCACAATAATTATCATCATCATTGGTATAAGAATGTGTATCCAAATATTATGAGTTTGTTTAAATAATCATTTCTTTTGAACCAATGAATCTCTTGAGGTTGATAATGAATTTTATATGAAATTATCTAATTCATTGTTTGTATATCATAATTCACTTCTTCTACCAAAAATACCCTTAAGAACCCAAGGGGATTTTTTATATTCTTTTCATTTTAAACAAATTTTCTATTCATCCTTGACACACCTCCATTATATCCAATAGTCCCTAGAACAGCCTTTAAAAATCATATCCCCTCCCACTAGTAAACTCTCTATAACTCTATAATTATATACTCAAAAAAATTGTTTCACCCTAGATATTTATCCTTATAGCCAAAATATTTCTCCATCTATGTCTTACACCAAATGAAAACCCCCAAAAATTAAACTTCTTCCTTATAAATTTCACTCAAAATTTGTGTGGGTATTTTTTTATGAACATCTTAGAGAAGATTTATACTCAATGATAAAAAACCAAATTTGTACCACAAACATCTATGTAAACCAAATAAATTATTAAATCCATTAGTGTTTTCACTTCTGTCATGATGGGATACTTTTACTACTTTACAATGGTCAAATACTTACATGTTAGATACTATATCCATTCAGCTTATTGTAATCATTTAGCATATTGAATCTTCATCTTCTTATCACAAAGATGACCAATATTGTTTTTCCATGACTTTGATGAAAATAACTCTCTAAAATGAGTCACCCTATTCAGTTATACAGTGAGATAAAAAACCCTATTCTTCACTCCTCTTCCAATTACCATATTGTTGCATTGATTTTTCAACCCACTTTTTATGAGTTATATAGAAAAACATGCATCCTCATGTTTCATAATATAAATTAGGTTCTTCCTTAAACCTAAAATTTATTTTATGTCTATCTAACCCAGTGGACTTTTGATCATTTTCTTAACCAAAATATAACTTTTCCCACAATATAATGTGCTTTTTTATTTGTAAGATGATCACTTTCATACCATACATATGTAGATTCATACTCCCGCTCTCACATATTGAGTGGAACAATGATCCAGATTCTATTACGCAAGCCCAAAATGGACTAGTAGTAATTCAGAGAAATCCATTCCTATATCTTGATATTAGATTCATATACCCACTACAAAAAAATATTCCTTTTAGTATTCCCCATAATTTCATTATAATATTTATTATGTTGGTCATTCATATCATAATTAAAACACTTCATATCTCCATCAACCGATTTTTTCTTATTGTTTCTCTTCCTTCCTTTTCCCTTCCACAATCATTTCAATCCAGCGGTACATCCTCTCATTTCCACATTTCATGTATTTTATGAATATTTCTTAATATCCTTATATTAAGTATTCATTTAAGAGAATATCTCAAATAGAATTGAACATTAAGTCTTCTTTTCTACTAGATTCACTCACAATGGTCATCATTTCGTACTAATATTCTTGGACCAAAGAGAACAATATCAATTCCCAAATGAGGCCTCTAAAGGTTTCCTTCACTAATCCCAATTGAATTATGATGAAATTAATGTCCTTAATATGATCTAAAATTGAACATCCTCTTTTATAAGAACAATATTTTTTCTTCCTGGGATTGTCATATATGTGAATGAAGGGCTTCAAGAATCCAATTCAATTTTTACTTTTGGGAATTTGTACACCATATTCCTAGCATGTGAAAATGACACCAACTCAAGTGTTTTCATATACATCCTTAAAATTTCTTCTAGTTTCAAATCCTAAGGATTACAATAAGTCCCTCAATGTTCAAGGTCCATCAATAGAAGAAAATCCTATATATTTTTCTTTCATAACTTGAAATTAATTATATAAATCTTCTTTACATAAACTTTACGCTTCTATAACACCACTCTAAAAATTTGGAACTACCACTAATTCCAACTAATATCAAAAATATATCATAAACTATATACCGATATGATTCTAAAATAAATAGTGAGGAATATTTCTGTTTTAGGGAGATCTTAAACACCTTCCCTAGGGTCTAGTCGTCCAGAAACTCTACAACCCTAAGATATGATACCACATGCATGGTTAAAAAAACTATTTCTGGTAAAAAACTAAAAACTAAACCAATATAACTTAGTATGTATAAAAAGTGTTTTAGAATATGAATCTGTAATACATCGAATAAAACTCCCAATTCAAAACCACACTGATGTCACCTCACTATAATTCACATTTTTTTTCGAATTATCATAATGTAATTATTAATTTAAATGACTAGAAAAAATTTATGATGCATAAGAACAACTAATGATTATATGGTTTTCAATTTCAACCTACTACAATGGTGAAAGTTTTTTAAATTTTATTCAATTTTTGGAAAGGTGAATTCAATGTTAATATATACATCGCTATGTGATTACATCCTTATAATTTATTAGTTCTAAACCAGTGCTTCTAGTCACCACCTCTTTTCAATTATTATGGGTTACAATCCACCTGATCCCATATTTAATTTTAATACTATATATTTTTAAATTTCCCACTCTTTAACTTGAAAGTCTAGTGCAAATTTTCTACTTTTGATGAAATTGAATGATGTTCCCCCATGAATATCATCATGTTAACTATTATCTAATCGGTTAGATTCTCATTGTACCATTTTGTTTTCATCCATATTCAATTTCAAGGGAGTCAAAACATACATAATTTTTTCTTCCATTATCCCCTTGTTGAAATTTGAATTTAGAAAACTTGAGCTTCTTCTTATGGAATTCTATATTTACTTAAAATTAAAAAAATTATCATATGTATCTAACCCCACACTATACATGTATAATACGTCATATTATTTGGGCCTATCAGACTACCAAGATTCAACATAGAAACTACGCATGATAGGATTTTATAAAACCCTATCCCATGATCCTGAAACTTAAAGCACAAACTGATATGAAATATGGACTCAATAACATTCCTTGATTAATACAGTCTACTAAAACATCAAAATAAAAACATCTTATTTCAAAATAATCATAATTTATATTTCATTTCATCAAAATGCCTATTATAAAAACACACACACCATTATCATAAATAACATTGAAAACACCTTATCATTATAAATATAATTCAAACAAACATTTTCCAATAATCTATCATACTAAAGAATTACTATGAATAATTCAAAAAACCCGCAACATTACTCATCTTTCTCGGGGATGAGTCCATGTATAGAAGCTCAATCTATACGTTATTGGAATGTGATATATTCATTTCCTAGTTCCATCAACCATTTCTCATCATAAAATACACTCTCAAATCCCCAACATAACAAAAAAGGAAAAAAATGGATTTAGTAATAATATATTTCCCAAAAATCTATTATATATATACACACATTATTAAATAATTTCATGTAAATTTATTTAAATCATTCACTAAGGATCCAAACAATTTTCAAGAACAATTAAAAGAAAATCATTTATCTATCAAACAATTATCAACAGATGAATGATAATTTACATAGAAATACTTTTAAAATAAAAAAATACCATTGAAATTTATATTTTCTATTAAATAGACAAACAGTTATAAAAATTCTAAATATGTAGAAAACCCTAATTTATATTTAATATGTAGTTTTTGAACAAAACATAAATCTACACTAATCATTAATTTTCATTAAATATTTATCAAAAAAATAAAGAATGTAGATTTTATTTGCTAGAATTATAAATATATGAAATCTAACTACAATATGTTCTTTAAAAATATCACACACTCTCATAGAAAGATCACATCAATATAATGATCCATTTATCACCAAAAATTATGAATGAGAAACCATAATCCTTAATCATATATCTATGTTCATGCATCTCCATGTATATGTAAAAAATATTGAATGACTAAGATTAAGGGAGAGAAATATAGATCTACCTTATACCTATTATATGGCATCATGCCAAAGAAACATACTTGTGATCCATCTAAGAGATGAGGAGGAGGCATCAAAATCAAACTAAAATTCTAAAAGAGACATCAAAGAGAGATCAGGTGGAATAGTGAAGCAATTTAGAACTGAATCAAGTTATAATTAAAAAATGTATATCATAAACATGATTTCATGATCATTATTCATGTTACACAAGATCATGTAGGTGTCTATTCGTTACTCACTATCTATAATAAAAAATATAAGATTTCCACTCATTGTCTCCAAAATTATGTGGGAGACCATAAGAATCTTATCAGCTTCCTAAACGAAGAATGAATTGTCATTATTAATAGTCTATAAGATCTTTTTTGTGACTACATTTCACTATTAAAACACATTTAACTTATCTCTAAATATTTTAGGGTGATAATATATTCGAAAAAAATTGTTTTCATTGTAGTTGTGCCTTTATTCCATATATAGATAAATTACAGTATAAATTTTATTATTAATTTCACTATAAATAATAAAGATTTATTTTTTGTGTCAACTAGTTGACCATTATTATTAATACAATTATATAATTTTCTTCCATACTCATTCATTTGATAACATTTTCTATGTTTTTTATTTAAAAATTCACATATTTTTTAGTTAGGATTAATTTATTCATTGCCTTTATGATCACTTCAATATTTGATATCTAGGTGAGTAACATCCTAATTCCAAGAAGATGTTGTTTTGATAAAATTTTATCAAAATATATTATAATACATAGTAATTATACCAAATAAAAAACCTATAGACAAAAAAGCATTATATATAAAACACCACAGTGCTGTTATGGCAATATTTTAGAATATTAATTCTTTATTTAACATGTTAATTATTTTCATCATTTATTTATTATCTATATTCTTTTTTATGGTTACCTATAACATATATTTCATTGTATATAATGTATCTAGTATGAAATATTTGTGAATATTGATAGAAAGAGTCATTATTTATCTAAGTGAAACTATATTTTATAGTTGTTCTTATTAAAAAATTAATAATGAACTAAATACTTTTATAGGTTCATGTATGTTAAATATCTATAATAATTGTAATTTTTTTATAATTAGACTATCTTATTATTATTTGATTCAAAAACTCTCTTTTTTTAAACCCTAATTCATCAAATTTTACTATAATACAATAATAAACCTGTCTTCACCAAAGCAATTCACACATCAAATCTTCTATAGTGTAACTTAGATGTTTTTTCATTTTTTTTAAATTAATATATATTCGTGTAAATAATATTTCTATATCAAACCCAAGAAAAATGCTTCACTTTATCAACAATATTGAATCAATTTTTTGTAATGTAAAATATTCCTTAAATTCCATTTTTTAGAATGTCGAATCATTAATTATATAGACATCAAAGAACGAAATATATAATCCTATTCCTTTTATTAACCGTTATATTTGTACAAATATTTTCATTTAATTTAAAAATAACACTCTATAAATGTATTCTCAGATATAATTAATAATCATGTGGTTATATGTAATTTATATTTATATTTTTCCCTTATTGAATTGAAATTACTAGTAATGTCACTATGTGTTTGAGAATATAATACAAACTCTATAATATTAACAATTAATCCAGTGAGATTGTAATAAATCTATTATTTCTATTATAGAAACCTATCTTCTTGACATTCCATCACCTTTCATGCACCCATCATGAAGAGACATAATATTACTAATTCTATCTAAATCACATAAGTATTCTATATATAATTCTATAATATAATCAATTATATAACTATATATAACAAAATCATCCAATTAGATTAAATTTTAGACACAGTCATTTAATATATTCATATGTTATTTAATAGGGTGAATCCATAAAAATCTTAAAAGACATAAAATTAAAATATATATCATCAAGGGAACCATAATGTGAACCATAATTTAATTATGGTTATATAATCATCTCTGGTTCTCATAAATGGACTTCATAACATTTTTCTATAATTGGAATCTCCTCTAGATAAAAACAACTCTCTTTATTGATTTCAAAAATAAACATATCCTTTTTATTATCAGTCAAAATTTTTTCAATAATAAAACACACATTTCATTGGGATCAAAACCATGAATTATATCATCACATTTATGTAAATTTAATCCTTTAATTTTTTATATATTCATCGATAGAACATTATTTATATTTGATAAATAGATCCTTAGAACCATTACGCCACATAAAAATTTAATATCCGAGAGTCACTCTTTCAAATAAATAATGTGAGTTTGGAGGATGAAATGAATTATTACACTCATTCACTAATACTAAAACATACATGATTCTTATTTCAATTATTTCTACCCATTATTTGAAATTATATTTGATATTTGGTTTTTTATTTATCAATTTTTTTATTAGACTATGAATAACATTTTTCTCTATATGGATGGTGTCAAAAAAAATATTTCATATTGTAACATTTCATGTATGAATGTTAAAAAAATGAATCTTTTTCCATGTGGAATGGAATAAATGTTTTTAAACTAAGTTCTATAGAAATATTAAGAACATCCATTGCTATATAAATAATTCCTCTCATATTATTGTAGAAGGAGACAACCCTTCATCTAAATATAGATCGAATGTTTCCATCCAATTATGTTAATGATTTAATTGAGGTAAAGGCCAATGATATCCATGAATCAAATTTCTTGTACATTTCTACAACCTTATTAATAGTTCAAATTCATTACACTTAAACATAATTTATTTTTATACACTAAAATTTTACCAAACTCAAAAATAAATTTACCATACCTAACATCATGAATTTAAATGTGAATTATTCTTTATATTGAGCATCATAAACCCAAAACTTTGTATAATTTAATATTTTTAAATCATTAGAGCAAAGTCAAAAAAATTTAAATGTCATTACAATGATGTTTTGGTAAATAAATATGAAATGATATAAAAAATATTTATTAAATTCTTATATGAACATGGTGTCTGTAACGACCCGAATTTTTTTTTAAAATAAATTTTGTTTCCCAATTTTATGTGTTATTGTTATACTCAACAAAAACGTTTTATTTGATAAACATGATTATAATTAAAATGAGATCAGTGTGTTTTGACTATTATATAACCATCGGTCAATATGACCGCTGTGAACAAAATGTTTTGATATAAGTAATCTTGGTTAATTATTATAGAAAAAAGATTCGATGGCCTCACCTAGTAGTCTTGGACCGATCGAAGCCCATCTAACAGAGCTTGGGAAGGAGGTAGCACCACTGGGCTTTGCTCTGGATCAAATCCAAGCCGAACTTCATCATGTGAAGCTGGAACGGAATCGCCTTCGTGAGAAGTTCAAACTGATAGAAATTACTACTCGGGCAATGTTGACTGAGCCGCCCCAAGCTTATATCACCCTAGCACACCTTACTCTTAGGTCCTATGCTGGTATTATAAGGGGTTATGTAACGAGACCGTAACTACCTTGTGTAATCCTTGTTTTAAATAAAAATTGGGATTTCTTCTTATGATGAAGTTTATGAATTTTGAAATGACCGGATAAATATAGTATGCATATTTTTGATGAATTTTAGAAAAAGGATATTTTAAATATGTTTATGTAAACCCTAAATAATTAAAAATGTGTAATGATTTTCAAAAAATGGTCTTCTGTAATTATGTTCAGTACTAAATTTAGAGTCTAATAAGACCAACTTGATTTTTGATGAATAGTAAATTATGAATAGTGATTTTATGATTAGGATTAGTAATATGACCAAATGGATTAGTAATCTCACTTAAAGGAAGTTTTAAAATAATCTAGGCACCTTGATTAAGTAATGTGATTCAATAAAATAGTTAAATAACGGTTTCATTAATTAATATTCATGTATTAGTTTTTTTCGGGTGAATAGTGTTTTTTAATTTAAAATTTAATTAAAAATAATTAGAAAATTATTTTTATAAAAATGACTTTATTTTTTAACTCAAAGCATCGATATTATGTTATGGTAATTTTTGGGGTTTTTTCTGAAAAAATGAATTTTCGATGAATAGTGTTTATATTTAAAAATTAAATTAAAAATATTTAGAAAATTATTTTTATAAAATGGATTTCATTTTTGAAATCAGAGCATTGATATTTGGTTAATGTGAAATTTTGGGATTTTTCTGAGAAAGTTGAATTTTCAGTGAATAGTAAAAATACAGTTTTAGGGTTTCGGTATGTTTAATGACATCATAACGGTGTCATGATGATGTCATGAGATCTTTTGAGGGTTGGCCGGCCAAGGGTGATGAATTATTGTTTTGGGGGCCCCATGTGGCCTAACTCCATGATAAATGACAAGGGAGAGAACATGGGTTTGAGAAAAGCACATGTGAGGTGTCCCTTGGCCATTAATGCCTTGTCCCCTCACTTTCCCTATAAATACCAAGCCCTCCTCTCATAAATTCGACTCCCCACTCATTCCCAACGAATTTCTGGTCTCATTACCTCCCAAGGAGTCCTCCCAAGGTGCCCCAAGCCCTCAAGGTCCCAACCATTGAGGTTTAAGAGTTACATTTTAAGGTAAGGGATCCGACCTCTCTCTTTCTTTTCAAGTAATCTCTTTTATGTCTTTTCTTTTATACTCCATGTTCTTATGTTGGAGTATGTTCTTTTATATTCATCCTACTGCCTATTTCATTTTCATATGATGAGAGACCCCCCCTTGCTCTCATCAATTCGTTTTAAGAATGTTTAAGTGGCGCCGTTAGGCTACCGAATTTTTAAGGGATTCTTCAACCTTCCTCGTTTTCAAGTTCTATTTTCATTCAAGTCTTTCATGTTCCTTTTTGTTATATTGGGGTATGATCTCTATATATATCATACTGGACTCTTATGTTCATATGATGAGAGACCCCATTTTATCTCTTCAATTCAGTATTTTGTTGAAGTTTAAGTGGCGCTGTTAGGCTGCCGAATTTTTAAGTTGTTCTTCACCATTCTCGTTTTGAAGTTCTACTTTCATGTCAATTCTTTCAAGTTCCTTTTTGTTATGTTAGGGTATGATCTCTATATCTATCATACTGGACTCTTATGTACATATGATGAGAGACCCCATTTGACCTCTTCAATTCAGTATTTTGTTGAAGTTTAAGTGGCGCCGTTAGGCTGCCGAATTTTTAAGTGGTTCTTCACCATTCTCGTTTTGAAGTTCTACTTTCATGTCAATTCTTTCAAGTTCTTTTTTGTTATGTTGGGGTATGATCTCTATATCTATAATACTGGACTCTTATGTTCATATGATGAGAGACCCCATTTGACCTCTTCAATTCAGTATTTTGTTGAAGTTTAAGTGGCGTCGTTAGGCTGCCGAATTTTTAAGTGGTTCTTCACCATTCTCGTTTTGAAGTTCTACTTTCATGTCAACTCTTTCAAGTTCCTTTTTGTTATGTTGGGGTATGATCTCTATATCTATCATACTGTACTCTTATGTTCATATGATGAGAGACCCCATTTGATCTCTTCAATTCAGTATTTTTTTGAAGTTTAAGTG
Source organism: Viscum album (assembly GCA_963277665.1). Taxonomy (NCBI): domain Eukaryota; kingdom Viridiplantae; phylum Streptophyta; class Magnoliopsida; order Santalales; family Viscaceae; genus Viscum; species Viscum album. The sequence continues at coordinate 319,528,809 of OY728143.1, forward strand.
GCGCCGTTAGGCTGCCGAATTTTTAAGTGGTTCTTCACCATTCTCGTTTTGAAGTTCTACTTTCATGTCAATTATTTCAAGTTCCTTTATATTATTTTGGGGTATGATATCTATGTCTATCATACTGGACTCTTATTTTCATATGATGAGAGACCCTATTTGACCTTGTCAATTCAATTTTGTTGATGTTTAAATGACGCCGTTAGGCTGCCGAATTCTCACAAGAGAAATCTTTTTTTCTTCCTTTCATGTTCTTCATTTCATATGGTATATTTTCAAATTTCATTACCATGTTCTTAAATCCCTTATATTTTGTCCCTCTACTGTTTTATGGGTCATTTATGAATGTTTGACCCATGTCCCCTCTCTTCTCAATGTTTTCTAAGACCTTGTAACATAGCCGTTATGCTGCAGAATTTTCGTCTCAAAATGACTCTCTCTCTTTTCTAAAAATTATTTTATGTTATAAATTGAATACTCAAAGCTCTTATTTCTACAGGGGTATTCACATATATATCAAAATGTTCTATTTTAAATTCTGAGATTTACATACATGAAACCCTCTTTCCCTTTCCGTGGGTTTAAAGTGACGTAAAGATCATGTCTTTAAAGCAGTCTTTAAAACGTTATGATTATGAAATGAAACCCATTTATTTTATGCTATATGGGTTATTTATGAAATGTTTGATGATGATATATGTGTCTCACATGATAATAAAGGCAAATTTAAGGGTGCGCCCTGATAGCGCTCCAATGCATTGGGTAATGATGTAACCACTAGAGATTACAATTTTCACGATACCTTGGTGAATAACCTTGGTAATTTTAAAATGACACCTTGGGGATGGACCATGGTGATATGTTTATGATTGTCTATGTTAAATGATGTAGCCACATATTCATGTTATGAAAAAGTTTTATTTTTATTATGATATGCCTCATGATTTCATTTTCATGCCTTAAAGTTCTTTTCATGACTTTATTGATGTATCTCAAGTTCATATGTAAAATGTTTCACTTGTTTCCCTTGCTGGGCCTTCTGCTCACCCTTCCTTTTGATGTATGTCCCCAGGTTATGGGATGCAGTAATGAGCCTAGGGTGAACATGAGGAGAAGCCTTTCAAGTGTTTAAGAAGAATGTTTTTTTTGTTTCATGTTTTATGTTCCTTGTTTCCAAGACACTAAACCTTAAAGATCCTCAGTTCCGTGTAATGGAATGAAAAGTTATGTTATAAAAAGACGGGATGCTATAGTGTCAAATTATAATTTACCTATATAGTCATCTATGTGCTATATGTGAGGTTATATGCACGAAGGGAAAGAATTGCGTTTTTCAATAATACAACAATAAAGTAGTATGTTACTTTCCTATATTTGGGATTCTCTTTATAAATTTTTAGCAAATGACGATAATATCTTGTGTGATAAATTTTTCCATTTTTAAATCAATCCTTTTATTAAGTAAAATGTGAATTTAACTATCCAAACATCCATATAGTATTCAAAATATATAAATTATAATAATGTACATGAAAAATATGGATTAACACAATTTATTTTTCCTCTTTTGAAATGCATTACACATGGACATTTTTAATAGAGATTCATAATATTTTTGAAATAATATAAATTCATTATGGTGAATATGAATTCTTTAAAATCTCATATGAATGGAATATAATTTTTTTTTTAAATTAACGTATTCAACAAGAAATAAAATTATTATGTGTAGGTATACTATTCAACAATGAAATTAACCCTTTGAAATAAGTATTTATCCATACATTTTCCTCAATGAAGTCATATTTTTTTAGAAAAATTAATATCATTATATATTAAAAATAGCTATGGAAAATAAGAATCTATAAAATTTCACCAATGTCCAAATCATTTTTTAAGAAAATATATATGTTCAAATTAAAAGACAATTTCCATTTACTTAATATGTGCTACACCATCCTATACACATGTGATTATATAAGATAAACCTTAAAATATTTTTGTTCTATTCAGTAGATATATTTACTTCTTCCCCATGTTTAATTTCAACTTTTAATATCTGGTTAATATTTTAAAATATCATATGTTTTCCAAGTTCAGCCTGATTAGTTTTATATGAAATAAATAATGTGGATAACGGAACAAAAATTGAAAAAGGTTCCTTGATGTGGACTAATATTTATTAACTAAATACATTGACCTAGGTTTATATATATATATATATATACATAATACACTCACACCTATAAACACACATAAAAATTATAAACTATCCTTATATTAAACACACACTACAAAGCAATTATATATATATATATAGTATAAAACTCCCACACACACACACACATAAAGACACACACATGTAATGAAAAATTTATATATATATATATATAGTATAATTAACATGCAAAAATAGATACATATTTATATATATTATAAGAAATAACCATTCATACACATAGATACATACAAACACACACAACCACATACTATAAAAAAAATATTATATAGAAAATATTGAAAATTTGTATGAATAAAAAAAATATTTTTATTTTATTTATTTTATTCTTCTTTTGATTTTCTATAGACCTACATTCCAAAAGAAGGAAGTTATTAGAGTTACCTAATGATGTATCAAATATTAAATGTTGATGTTGAGTGGATGGGTAGTCAATTTATCCCATAAATGAACTTAATATCAACAATTGTACTCTCTTATAAATTAAGTACATGTTTGTAAAATCATTATAAGTAATAATACGTATTACCCTTATCATAAAAGTAATGGATTAATGTCATTAATTATAGAGAACAACATATGTTTGAGCGGTTCTATATTTTTTTACTACCAATTTTTTGGTTATGTTGTAGTATAAATCCATATAATTAGATATTCTAGAATTTATCTCTATCTAGTAAGGTGTTTATAAGATGGAATTGAGTCTATGATTGGGGAATTCAATGTTTCACTATTAAGGGAATCAAAATCCCTGTAGTTTTATTCAGTTTTATGGGACATTTTTTTAAATTTATCTCCTTGTGACAATAGTAGTGGGGTTATTTTTATGATCCTGAATCTATATCCAATGAAGTATAATATAGGGTTATATGACTTGGATTGATTTAGATCATTTTAATTACATCTATCTAGTTTAACAACCTTGAATCCACACTCTTTAATCCTGTTCTAAAAAGATAATCATTACATTTTTGGAATTGATACCCATAAACATGACTCTAGTTCAACCAGCTTTCATATAAAACATAAAATATAAATATTTGGTCACATACATACCTAATTTCCATTTCTGATTATATTTTTATAAAATTTAGACAAAAACATACATAAAAATACTCATATATTCAAATGATAATATTTACCACTATACCCCGCATTTCTAAATACATATTAAGTCTTCAAGATATCCCCTAAAATTCATGACACATGAAATATTTCTAGAAATAATTCCTTTAACATCATTATTCATAATATGGTGAAAAATAAAACATAAGAAGTGTGAACTCAATCACTTAGTCAGGGTAAATATAGAAATTAATAATTTAATTTCACCATTCAGTATAAGATGAGGATAATGGTTTGATGTCATAATCAATGATCATGAGCATATCATAAAATAATTCATGCCGAAAAATACCAGGATCATAAATCATGAAACATGTCATAAATCATAAACATAAGATAATATTAATATAAGTCAACAATAATGATCCATGTGAGAACAATATTTTAGTAAATGATACATTAGAATAGGATGAAAGTATAAATAAAATAGGTTTTGAACATAAAATATAATTTTCATATCACACTTACAATAATGCCTAAAAATGGAACAAACTACTCAGAAGGTTCTGAAAATATATTAGAAGAAAACATTAACCAATTAACTCTATCACATTACCCAATAGATTAGAGAGCTATATGAGGCTCACCCATCATCATGAGCTATATTAAGCTCACCCATTATCAAAAAAATATATTATTCAAAACATTATCATAAAACATAAAATATGACATTTATAAACACAAAAAAACCAAAAAAATAAATAAAAATGAATGGTGTTTATTAGAAAAGGAACATGTCATTTCTTTAAGGTATATTTAATCATTAGAAATCTTGATAAAAATGATATTGAAACATAAAACCCTTAACATATGGTAACTTTTGAATCATAATCCCTATGAAAGAATAACATCATATGAAGTGTCAAAATGACATCATAAAATAGAGAATAATGATATAACAAATGAAAGGTTCATATATAAACTTTATAAACACAAATAGAATGTATATCATCGAACATGTATCATTGAAATAATATTGAGACAATGAACCCTTACTGCTTGGGTAATCAATGAATAAAAACCTCATGAAAGAGTGATCCTTATATGGATTTTTATATCCCCATAATTTTCATTAGACGATTCATAAAATATTTTCATGGGTAGTATATAAACCACACCAAGGAAAAAAGTGGTGAATATTGGGATATGTATCTCATAAATGAAATAGAGTTGGGAAATCTTTATAAATATAATATCACTAAATTGAGAATTAATCAATGCATAGATTATGTCTAAGAAATGTATATGTATATAATATAAGTGGAAATAAAATATAAAATCTTCATATTTCATTATGGACATTATATTTTCATTACATATAAAATAATTAATTAATATAATACAACCAAATAAAATTGAGTTTTGAAATCTCTTACAACTTAGTAATTTCCCTATCAAATCACTATTTACGAAATAATTTTAATTCTAATTTAAAATATCATTACATATGAATAATTCATGGAATTACATGTAAATGTGGTTTTATATAAACTATATAAAGAAAAATATGTTTATAAAAACAAAATATTCCTTAATAAAAGGAAATATTGACGAACTACCTTACCAGAAGTACAAAACCACCATGTATCTTCTTTAAATATTGTATAATAAACATGTATAAATTATTATTTTATTAAGAAACATTTATAGGTTTAATAATAGATCCTTAAATAATTTATTTCATTTATTTTAGTTCAATATTTAATTAATTAATCTTTTAATTCCTTGTCATGTGTTTTGAGGATGTCCATTTCATGACTTCATAAATGAATTTGGTGTGTTAACCACATTCCGAGTGATATTTGTTCCATAATCAAAAGAATAAAAATTATTACTATTAAAACTTCTTTTTTCATGGGATAATGAAGAATTTAAAAAATCCTAAATAAAAAGATAATTTATAGACATCAAGGATCACACACTTCTCCAAAGTAATAACACGCAAGGCCCATTTATTTGCATCAAACAGGGCCAACCTACATTCCAGATTACTCATCCAAGTTTATCATTCATTCCATAACTATTATGAAATACCAATGATAGTCATGCCTCAAAGAACCACTTGGGCCACACCCAAACGATCACTAGTGTGACACACCTGCATAGTTCACTTGCGTGGCCAACAAAAGTAAACCAACTAATTCTCCCAGGGCCCTAATAATGTATATAAATTGGACATTGGGGCTCCTAAATTTTTATGAATACAAACAAAAATGAAGATAATCAAATATTTTCACATCATATTCCTATTCACCAGACCTAAAAAACATTCAGTAAGAGTTCCAAGCTGCAAAAGAAGATGTTATTAAGGGGAGTAGTATGATTAATGTTCTCCTAGTATTTTAAACATCTAACACATATGAGATACCCCTTCAGATCTCCTAGCCTTTATATTCATGATAAATCTCCTATAATTAAATAACACTATGGAGAAGTCCCCTCCTCATACATGGGACATAAGATCCAGTCATCCAAAGACACATTAGAAGAACCTTGAGGCCTAGGGAAGTGCCTCACCAAATTTTTTTCTCCCTGGTTTTAAACTTACCATTTATATATTCATCTCACACAAGTATACCCTATATGATCCCCCTTCATCTTACCTATCCTTAAAATATATGAACCATCTTCTTCTCACCCAACCGTCACCTTCATGTGCCTCATTTGGGCCCATTTATCATACCATGATTGGTGGGGAACCTATTCTCTTAGGACTCCTATCTGAGGGATACCATATCAACACATCCACAAAATCCTATATGCTTTCATGATCATAGAGAAAGACAGACCAGTGTGTCTCAAATTTAATTTTCCATTTCATACATAATTTTTGTCCTGTAAAAATCTTACCTGATAGGTAGGGTACTCTGGGTGTGCACGGTCGTGAATCCCTTTGGTGATGAGGACCCTAACCCTGGTAATAGTGCTAGGGTTTAAAACTAGATCGTTTGGTCCACTTCCTTTACTTTTCACCAATGAAACCATGGAACATCTATTTGAGATGGTGGGTGGATGCTTTCCATTCCATTTAATGAGGTTTAGTGGATTATCCACCTCTCTTTCCTAAAACTGGGAATAAGGTATCCCTCGTATAGTATGCCCGTGGTATTTTTTTTTGAAATTCACACCGCTTGTGTCTTCCATCTACCCTAGATATAAAAATGAGAGAGGAAAGGGGTGATAGAATGATTTCTCTCTCTTAATACCATGGCCTCAACCACCAATAGATTAAGAATATTGGGTGGATTTCCAGATCATTGAAATCCTCATGATTCTCACAACATTCATGACTAACATGGTCTGAGAGGTTAGTAATGATCCTAATATTTTCATGATCAGATACATGTATCAACCAAGAGTAATTTTCATGATATTCCTCTTAGCTTCATTCTGAGGGCCTCCATAATAATGAGTCCTCAAATCCATGTATCCATCTCAAACGACCATATCCCCTATGATACAATGGTCCTCCTATACAGTATAATTTCTGGAACCATGTCACAGTAATCTAAAAGGGATACATTCCCTATTATACAATCTCAAAGAGGACCTTTATAGGCATAAGTATTCAACAAAATTGAACTATGTTGTATTTTATTCTCATCCAAATGGGATACATTGGAAGCCTCCTTAATGTTCAAACCTAGAACCCCAAATTAAACCCTAATTTTCTATGAGCCACATTCCTAGTGGGGTCATATCCAACCATGAATCCCACATCCCTTACTTGTTCCCATGGACACATTGGAATAATTCCCACACAAAAATCATTACAAGAAACCTTTCTCCTAGTCTTCCTTGTCGCTTGACGTTAAATTACACAGTTTGATCAAATTACTATAAAATGCATGATGTATCTCATTAAATGGTACTAAACTACATGGAATCAGATTCCTATCTAAAGTGTACATATAAACACATATTATGGGCCATATCCTGAAATCAGAACATCTTTTTTCTCCCCAGATGATGATAAACTCTAGAGAACCCCACTGTATGGATTAAAACTAACATTATAGTAACAAATTCCAACAAAATATTGAATCTAATTTGAAAAGGTTCCCATATATAGAGAACCATGGAAGCTTACAGATGTCACTGTGAATGGAGATCCTCAAATACATACACATTATTCTAATGTTTATACAATCCAATAATTGATTTTTAATTTACGGGTGACCCATTTCAAACTTGGGATTTAATGAAGTATTATTGAATATGTCTTAAATCATTAGCAGAGTCCTGGAGTAAGAAATTATTCCCCAAAAAGTGTTTGATGAAACCAATCTTCTATCCTCTTAGGTAATGTGAGTACTAAAGAATCATTGGATCTGTTTCACCAATATATCCTTCCTTTGGATATAATGAAAGTGAAACATCTCATAAAAAGGAACCATTGGGGGTTTTTGGATCCAAAATCAAACCCCATTGGAAGCATTTTGAAAATTTTGAACCAAATTTGAATGATTTATCAACATTCAAATAACCAAATATCAGTCATCGGGTCAACAAATAAATTTCACAACATCATTGAAAATAAAAATAGTGAACCCTACATGAAGGATTGTGAAACCATTCAACCCCACCCCCACCCACACAATCAATCAAACTGACGCTTGTTAAAAAATAATACTTTCTTCAAAAACAAATGGTTAAACAAACCTGAATCCCTGACTATGATGGTTGTGTCACCCCCATTTCAGGCCCTATTTTCACATAATCAAATTGACCCAAACAAGAATGAAAAAAAATCAATTATGTGTTTGTTAATTTATTGAGAATTTTCTTTGATTGATAATTATTTTTGGTTATTTTCACATAATTTTTTATTACATTTCAATCATATATCCCTTTGATCCAATGGCCTTATACCATTTCCATTAGGCATATGCTTCATCAATTACACAATCAGCGTACTTAACTAAAGAGAAGACATTATCGGTAACCTATTATCTCAAACATAGGGTTTCAAATGTCGTAGTTCATTAGTACCACTGAAATGGTACTTTCCCAACTCTAGGGGAATCTCAACAAGCCCTCTAGCTCATGAATGCCAAAAAAAACCATCAACTTAATGATGACTGGTGGCTTAGAAGTATATGGAACTAGCCACCATATCAAATCATTTCGGGAGCCTACCCACAAAATGAAACAATCATTTCCTCCCTTATCTTTGGGAGGAAGATCGTAAGGACACATAAGGCCTCATCTAGATGAAACTAGGGTCCCACTAAATGAATCGTACATGTAATCACCTCTACTAACACCGCATGTCAACAAATGATCATTATTATGGGGATGTTGTCCACAAGTGTCCAACATAGGTCACCCACACCTAGGAATACAAGAAGGCTCGTCGAGGGTAGAGAAATTACAATTTGGATTAGCAATGCACCTATATTCCACAAAAATAAGACTTCTAGCCAAATTTTATGAAAAAATATGATGAATAACAAACTCTTTCCCAAATCAACTAGGATATCCAGTCAAATTTGGGGGGAATGGAAAGGAGGAACAAACACATTCCCACACCAGCCTAGCTCGATGACATAGTTTTGAAGCATCCATGGGATTCTTCAAGTAATTGTTTTTATAATATTGCGATGAGGAATAAACACATACCCATATAAACAATGAATGACATTCAAATATTGTGGAAACCACAAGCAAGCACATATAACTGTTTGTATCGATCAATCATGATAACCTAACATGGTTTCATTTATAGAAACTAGCTGTAAAATCTAGGAAAAAAGTTAGGGATGAACGATATTAATGCCTCGATTTTTGATTTCTTTAATTTTATATTAGTAGTAAATGGAGGACAAGAGCAAGAACACACCACTACTAAAACCAAAAAATGGGAATACATCCATGATTAAACTATTGAATTTACATTGTACATCCTGAAAAATAGTGAAATGGTATATGAAAATTTATACGAGCACATTACAATCCTACCATGACATAATAATGGTAGTGGAAGTGGTATAGGGGTGGATAAACAACACTATATACAGAATTGTGTTGACTCACCAACAAAAAATGGTCGCTCCATAGAAGATACATACATCATATCCAATCATGGAGTGTCATGGGAAAAATACACCAATGATTTATAGACAATCGAATTGGACACAACCCCTATTCCAACTAGATTTCATTAGTCTACTTTGGTTTCTATTATATAGTAGGAACAAATACTTTACAAAATATCCAAAACCAGTAGAAATATTTTGGTATCCAAAAGGGTGATAATAAAACTAACTCATTTATATGAATACCTATATCCCCAAAAAGTGACTCCACTCAACTACAAGAAGGAATACAAAAAATAATCCTAAACAAATGAAATTGGAAAATTAATATCCGGTCTAAAAACCCTCCCAACATAATTCTAGAGTTATTAAGGCTCTTAGATGTTTTTCTATGGAATATTAGTATCCTATTTTCTATAACCAAATTACAAAAATAGTATAAATAGTTTTATATGTCTTCCTTCTATGTCTTACATCATTGTTTTACTTCATGTCCATATTTTGATTGGTCTTGTATCAAATATTCTTACGAACACTAGTATCCCTCAAAATGGCTAGAAGACAAAATACCAAGATGTTCCTCCCCTTTCTATTGTCCGCCCAGAAGGTACGCCCAAGGGAATTCGATGTATATACTCTCCTTGTAGTCATAAGTAAATACATGATGGTATTATTCCCTCTGGTAGAATTCTCTATGAAGATAACCCATGCAGTGATAGTTCACTTCAATGAGGATGTCCTCCCCTTGTTGATTTAATGATGAGTTACACCTCCTACCATGAGGCACTAGGTAAAATGTGGCCATTCATTCTGGAAGCCTCATCATTGAGAAGATAAATCGTTTCTCATCCAAAAGGAATCAAAAGGATATGGTCATTCTTGGAGCCACCCTTGGATCACTTTCAACTCAATATGACCAAGGAAATGCTCAACGATCTTAAAATTTACAATATATCTATAGGGAATCATCCACTTTGATCCAACCAAGTGGGGAGCCTCTACGGAAACAAAAATAATAAAAATTGAAATAATGAGATATTTTTTGAAGGACAATATACCATCAATGTTTAATTATTTATCCACTCTTCAATATAGAATTACAGAGGATTTTTCATAATATTGTGTGCCTGATACCTTCCAAAATGTATGGAACACTCTTGGTCACTCAAACAAAAAAGTTTCTCTTTACAAAAATATGTCACAAAAATCAAGGCACATGAAGGGATACACTATTAAATAGAATTGGGACCCACCTAAATGAAATATATTAAAAAAATTTAAAATAGATAGAAGATATACATAGTGATTGTCTCCAAGTGTTAAAAGAAATATGTTAGCTAATTTGAGATGCCCCATCTGGTGTTCTGATCAGAGGGTGGTAAAAGCATGGGGCATTTGATTTCATCGTGATCCCCATTTCAAAAATCACACCAAAAGTGACATCATGCAATTACATAGCCTCAGTAAAGGTTCAAAAAATAGAATCTATTCACTATAGATGGTATGCCCAAAAAACACTAGCATTGACCGACTCATGAAGACTTTAAACCAAAATAGAATGATCCATAGAAAAAATCCTTCATGAACAACTGAAAAATATATTTCAATCCTTCTACCTAATGGAGGATAATATTGAATCGTATCCATTATATATGTATTTTGGTGGAGTAGGTGAAATCCATACAATACACCAACCCATGTTTGAACATAGCACTATAAAATTAAGGAACAAGTCATAGAAGGAGGATCCGTGAAAATCCAAAAGAAACCCTAGCTTGTAGGGATGGAATATTTTTTTAAACCTTAATTGTAGACAAAAGGATGTGAAAATATTTGTAAAGGAAACATGAATACACCCCATCCCTCAGGACTAGGGTTTTTTTACCTAAAAAACTTACTCCTCAATAAAATTTTGTCTTATCTGGGTTTGGGGGAACACTTCTAAATGGATCTCCCCATCTTGTCATGTCTTATGCCCTAGTGTTCTCAATTGGAACATGATTGAAAAAAATTACATAAATTCCATTTGTATCACCGATGAACACATGATAATAGGAATACCAGTGAAGGAGGGCATGAGGCCTCATGGAGGGAATAAACATAAGAATCATCTCAAAGAGGCTGATAAAACATATTCAATGTGTTAGGAATCAGGGAACAACATCAATACCACCTTTGAAGATGTCAGAGATTACACGAATGATACATAGGATCGTGAGGATGATTTTTCTATTCATAATATTGTCCACAAAAAAATGAGTGAAGGAGGTGTGAATAATTTAAACTAGATTATTTCATTGAATTTAGTGGTTCCGTAAACTATTCCACTACTATGTCTTCAGTGATAATTCACCAAAGAGAATAGAAATCGAAAGGATTCATACAACCTGTATTCCAATGATTTCGAACACATCAAACATGAGAAAAGTTTTTCTCAATAAGAGGAAGAGATGAAGTAGATGAGAAAACTCAATATTTAACTAATTCGAGACAACATCCCTACTAGATATGTGCTATATCTAGATAATTAAATCATGCTCCTAGAATATGTACCACAACAAAGAGGGTTAATCCAAGTAGATTTAATTGAGCTACAGAATATGTCAAATATGTGGTACTAACATCCAATAAACAAGGACCTCATGAAAGCATGATATCTGGACTTACATCACTTTGGTACACAACTGGGGCAAGGACTGAAACATTCCCACAGACCAACCCTTGCTGGATACCCAACAAGGGTACAAATAGAATGAACACAGATTTACGCCACCTATTTATTCCCACTCTCAAGATCATTTTCATACAAACATACTATAGGTTCATATAAAGTATATAGAGTTATTCACATCTCAATTGGAAGAAATGGAGAAATAGAGTTCCCTATTATGGCCTGAAAGACTGACATACCTTGAATATATAGATACAACCCCTCCCAGGATAAAATCTTGGAACCCTAAATTTCCAATTTGTAATGTATTTGTGGATTAGAAGTAGAATTTGATGCATTTTTTGTCCTGTAATGACTTCATTATGGGGACCCCTTTTCTAAAATAATATGTGTAACTCTAGTGCTTTGTGAAAACACTGGAAGGACCAACCATTGTATGGTATAAAAATTTATCTGCACATTAAAACATAGGATGAGAAGATATGTGTTGGTATATTATCATTGAATTCATATCAGTGACATATAATAATACAATTCTCAACCTTTAAAATACCACAGAGTGGGATAATGATAGGGTTTTATTTTTTTTACTCACTAGAAGGGATTAACCTACACCTTAAACCTACATCTTCCCCATTGATATTTATTGTCCATGGTCCATGTGTATATAAAATAGTTTTGATGATATTCCCACACCACTCATACCTAATATATATATAGGAGTGTTTTGGGATCTCCCAATAGTAAATCAATTATTTTATGTTCCCATCTTGTGAACCAATGACAAGTATCAAGTAACTACATCAACTCAAGGAAAGAGAATGTGGAAAGAAGAGGCTATTCTATTCATGCTTAAGCCTGCCCCTACACCTTCTCTAACTCCAAATCACATTCCATTTCATGGGGTATGCCCTCATGAGAATATTAAAAAAGGACTTCCTTCTTTGGATTAGTGAAGTGAGTAGGGGAAAACGTTTTTGAGGTGCTAAAAAATAACTTTAACTCATTCTGAGATGATAAAGTTCCTAGATAAAATATTAAGGACTTTTAGAATAACTTCATCAAGTTTATAAATCCTATTAGAGAAAATTACTATAGTCTTAAGGAGAACTAAAAATATTTACCATATCATCATATTCTTGGTCACACCATCTTGTAATTCTCCATTTTCAACGACATCCTGCTTGAAATAGCAGACTCCATGAAAGTGAAGCTGGGGAAACCACCATCACACGTGAAATTTGTTTCCAATACGACTCTAGGGAAAGAGGGTGATAGAAAGAGGTTGTCTAAAAAGGTGTCTAAGATTATAGTTATTGGATGACTCAAAATTCAAACAATTAGACTCGTGAAATCCTATGAGCATAGTTGTAGCAACCAACTATTCCCCTTGAAAATTCCATTACAAAAAATGTGACTCTTTTAGAACCAAAATTATTTAAAATCCATTATTCAATTAAAATACATGGATAGGATATTTCCAATCATATTTTAAATTTGAAGAATGGATTACTTTTTGATGGGGTGTATCACTTTGGTTAATAGGGTGCATACACCGATTCCTATGGATGTTCATTATATAATGAAATCTCCCAAGATGGTCCTCGATAACATTTAATAAATTCATATTGATTTAATTTGGGATGTGTAGAAGAGGGTAGATATTATTGGTCATGGTGTCATCGGATGGATCAATAGCCTGGATTTGGGGGTATTATTCGGGAAAAATTTCAGATGCTATGAATTTCCTTTATGATAGGATCACATGGGACAGCATGTAGGGTAGATCTCTTTGGGAATGGTTTATTAGAAAAACATGGGATGAAAATGGATGGATTGGTGGAGGTAGCTCCAAGTGGTGGGACTCTATCAACCATCACGTTCCTATTATTTAATATAATTATCAATGGATTGTGGGGTGTGGGGAGATCAAATTATATAAATCTAACTGGGTGGGATGTGAACTTGAATATCTAGGTTATAAATTCCATGACAACTTTTTTTATCAAGCTAGAAAATTCCCAACTTTCATACAAGTCATCGTTGATCCTCAGTAGCATATGGTGTAAAATAATATCATGATCAATAATGAACCAGATAGACTTGTTTCCACCAATCATCAATTGGGGTACTACTATTTCATGTCTTAAAATCACATCCTCCATGATAATACATTTCAATGTGCCTGGGGAGACATAATCTGGTGTAATTAGATCCCCACGAAGCTCAAACATCTCATCAGGTGCATACGTACTCTGTTTATACCCCTAGATGAAGCTATGAGGCACAGAGGGTTCACCCTAGTTTCTCAGTGCAGATGTTGCAGCAAACCTAAGGAGGAATTGACAATGCATATTTTCTTTGAGAGTGATTGGTAATTCTATGTTTGGACTAGTCTCATGGGAAATTAATTTGAGGGGTTTCTAGGTATAGTTTTCTTCAAACTAGGTTCATTGGATCCTAGGATAAACTTCCCAAATGGAGAACTAAGGAATTCTATCTTGCAGTTGGATACCGGAGAATCTAGAGTTCCTGCAACAAGGATCCTCATCATGTTTTAGTTTCTTTTCCTTTTAAAGTTACTATCTGTGTGAGGTCCCTTGCAATGAAACATTCACCTCTCCATGGAAGGGGGATGTTCTCTCCTTCTTTATGGGTGTTCTTGTATAGTATGGTTCGAACATCTCGGCTAACTTTTCTTGTATTCATGGTAGCTAGGTTCAGTGAATACCTCCTTTATAGGGTCTTAAATTAAATACTAATGGTTCATGCATCAATGGATATATGCACGGGGTAGGGTTTTTGTATCATAGAAGGCTTAGTGATCTCTGCTTTTAACACCATCTTTAGTTCATGTGATTCCCTCCCAAACAAAGCTTCTTCCAAGATTATGGGTTTAGAGTTGTACATCTGACATGTCATCATGTTGGATGGGGCTGATATGGATTCTTTTATTATGAATTTCTATTAGGGATGTTTTCCAAACACCTTGGTTTTTCATTTACTCCCTACATAGATATAGAAGCCTTATTCATTGTTGTATGAAATTTAATCACTCATGGAAGGAGGGTAATATGGTGGCTAATATCCTCGCATCTTGGACCACTTCTAATTTTCATTGTAATATCATTGCTTCTACTATATCTCCATGCATGTGTTACCCTTATTACGGATGATGATTTAGGGCTGTATTATTTTATTCCTCCTTAACATTTTCATCCTTTGGCCCATTTTCATTAAATATTTATTAATTTTGGATGGATGGATGAACATATACCAAGGGAAGATTTTGATTTCACCCTCTTAGACTTCATTCCTCATATCTTAGAAGCATCATCACTACCCCACCATGTGGTAAAATGAGAACTGCCCCACCAAATAGTACCAAAAGTGTTAACCCACAAGACAAAATCGTCAATAAAAAAATTGATCTTTTGGTATATTAATTTCATTAATTTGATTGATCCCTTCTCTGATAGGGAATATGCCCATGAACTCTAATTCTCTACATCAAAGTAGGGAATCTTGGGAAGAGTCCATATCATCCAAGGATATAGTAGAAGATGTGGTCATGGTATAAATCATTACTCTGGCCATATCCTTCCTCATACTTTTGATGATGATGAAACCTAGGGGATATTCACTTATTAGGCTCAATAAGAGTAAAACCTTTCCCAAAAAAATTACAGGGGTCCCCTGACTAGATCATCTTAGAAGATCAATTAGAGGAGACATCTTCATCAAATCACCCTTGGTGTGTAGGCAGATCTAATAAACCTAACCCATCAAGAATAGGATCCACTTAAACTCATTTCCTAATGGTTGATCTACCTATATTAAGTTCTTCAGTCCCTAAGGATCTATTAAATGAAAAAGATCACACTGGGAAGCACATACCTCTAGACCAAAAGTATTATATTCCAAAACAAATTGACCAAGTTTCAGCCATGTTTTCAATACTAGATTCCCTAATTCTATCTAAAGGCATTTTGGAAGCATTGGTAGTAGATTTCCAAATACTTCAAGAGTTAAAAGAAGAAGTTACCACTATTTAAATGTTTACAGTAGAGATCAATCCTTATAAATTCCACATAATATTATCTTTCGTGGATCTAGATAAATATTCCATTAGACAAGGACACATATTAAACTTATATATTCCCATAAAGATAAATTAAACTGATATTTGATGGAGAAAAATTGAAAATGGAACATGAATCTACCTCATTTTATTCTAAACACTTATTTTTGGGGTTACAGTGAATCCCACTTGTCCCATTCTCCTCTAACTCTACAAGGTTACAACATGAACCTGAAAAGAACCTCGGAATAATAAAACTCCGGGATTAGTTTGTGCAACTCATATATGACAATCAAATTCAGTTTTTAATGAACTAAATGACTTTTAATGTTCTTCTCAGAAGACCAAGGTTTCATTTTCATGCAAAAACCCCCTCGACTTACCAATAATGCTTCAAATATTTCATTAATAATAAAATTTTGACATTTTATGTCGAACAATTCCCATTATCATCCTACAAAACTCAATATATTGATTTAGGATTCTATCAAAAGGAAGGAAACATCCCATCACTCACGGTGTCGCTTGATTCAATCTTCTAAATGGTCTTGAAATGACCCCATCCAAACTCGTCAAGAATCACATAGGAGAATATATGCTTCCCATCAATCAGATCAAATGCGTGAGTGAAAATTCAGAAACATATTAAATACATCTTTTTATTTGATTCATAACTAAAAAGAACAACAGTGCTGAAAAATGTGGCAGTCTTTCTAGACAGTGGTAAAATCTCAAACTAAAATTTCCTCATTCCATACCACGAGTTTCAAAAGATCCATGTATCATTATATATATCATTAAATGTTTTCATGTCACTAAGATAAGATAAATACAATCCTTCTCTATCCCTCACTCCATCCCTTTTAGAACTTCAAATAGATCCCTCATCGTCTGTTGGGTCAAAGGAAACAACATCATCTTCTAGATTCCAAATAATTGACTCCTCTTCTAATTTTGAGAAATTTCCTTCATCACCTAATCCCCTTAGAGAAAGATATAAGTTGAAGAGGAATAGGAATAGGAAGAGAAAGAGGACCATAGATATTCTCCTTTAGATTTTGTGGAGGGTGTCTCTACCTCCTTTGGTGAACTTTGGAAAATAATCCTTGGTATAGTGGAGCGTCGATGATCCACCTTGATTATTGCGACCATGTCCTGCAAAGAACAAGATGTGTTTATAACATTTTGTGAGTAATATCAGGGCATTTTTTCTATAATTATACAAATAATTTAGGACTTGGTCTATATATTTCAACTCACCACCCTAGGTTTCTCGAAAACTATTGGGGAAACCACTCATTCTGTATGTGACAACCCTACAAATATCACTAGGTGCTTTACTCACATAAAATAATGATGTTAGGAATGAAAAAAAATATTTATTATCTTAGTTGAACCATGCTTGACAGAAAGACTCATTATTCGTATAATGAGAAGAGCTATTTGGAATTAATCTTCATGGTTAAAAAATTGAGGCACTACCTATAGCACCATTAGTTTTTTTTGTATCTCATAACAACCCGCTAAAATATATCATTAACCATATCATGTTTACTAGTAATTTGGCATTGTGGGTGGTGATCCTGTAGTAGTTCGACATTCATTACAAGCCTCAAATAATAACTAAAATGCTAGGGTTTGGTCTATTTCCTTACAAATAATCCATCTATAAAAAAATCAACTGTATACTTAATATAGGGATAACTGCATCACCTTTATTCAAAAAATCAACCAAATATGAAGGTTAAATTTTGAATTTGAATCCACGAGCCCATCAAGGAAGAGAATGGAATACCTCAAGCTCAACAATGTTGTGTTGCGATTCATTATCATCTCACTAGAAAAGGAAATCCTATCTTAAAATTTCATATTATTAGAAGGATGTACAAACAATGATCATGAACATCAATCCCCCATCGTATACCTATAACTAGACATTTGAATTTCACTGAAAAACTTGAAGGTTAAAGGAGATTAATAGGTGGTAATAAAGTAAATCAAAAATAATTATGTCATAAAAAAGAATATTTAATCAACATAATTGACTATATTTGATGGATAATTGAATAATTCCCCTTTGAGAAGACATTAACTCATATCCCATAATTGAAGAATGCATAGGATGATGCATTAGAGAATGTATCCATGGATTAATATGATATGTATTGGGATGAAATAGTCATCAACATTATTCACCGCCGAGGGTGCTGGCCTTTTGTTCATGTCATCATAGAATAAATAAATGTGGTTAATTCCACCACTAAACCAGATTATCCGACAATTGTGGGGATGATACCCATTGTGGACAATTGCTAAAATGGAGTTCTCTAATTATACAGATCTAGAAAATAGAAAATATGATGATGAGTGACCAAAATTATTCTTTCTAATGTCCCATAACACTAGAAAGACCTATATAAATGTGGATTTGATGGATTACTTCTCATGTTAATTAATAAAGAAGAAATAGATAATGGCATGAAATTACCTATGGGTTCTAGTGGTTCCCACTAATTAGGGTTCATTTTTCAAATCATATTTAATTTCATGGATGCTTATGGCTTTCAATGAAGTTGGATTGAAAAATACTCACCAATAATTGTCATTCCTTCCAAGTGAATGTAAAATTCCAACATCACCCCGTGGAGTTTCTACACACATCCAAATATGCTTACCAATTAACTATATATGGAATGGAAGTTATCAGACCATATCCAACTAATACATCTTAGAAGATAAAGTACTTCCCCACTTCTTATGAATTAATCTCTAAATGGTCTTAAAAAATACCCCAAAATGAAGTTGGGACCAAAGTAATTTTCTTCATTGTGAAATCCAACACCATTACTAGATTACATGTCTCTCATACAATACTGGTGGACAATGACACCAATTTTGGTTCCACTAAGTCATAGAAGCTATATCAGAATTATAATATGAAATCTAATCATTAATCTCAATATATTGTACTATATATCAAATAGGTAGAGGACCTAAAAAAGACCCAATAAAAAATAATCCCAAAGATAGTGGATAATGATGAAAACTCATAGCCCAAAAATGTCTTTCATTTCCTGTGGGCCTATAGAACAACCATCTAAATCGCCATGCGGGGGGACCTTGTATTCACTTGTATATTGTACAGAAGTATGCATTCCTATTGATATCTAGCATTCCTTCCTTGGTGTTTCTATATGTGGTCAGTTACCCATAGATGAGAAATTTCAAAACATCTTGATGAATTACAGTGACTTGATGAGAATAAAATGCATACCATACATCACTTGGAGGCCCATTAAAATTGGAAATCATGAGATTTTAACTATAAAATCATTCTCCACTCATTCCTCCAAGGAAAATTCGTGTTGACCCTCACAAACTTGATGATACCAATGAAGAAACCTCCAAATCATAAGATGAATTTCCAGAGAACTTATTCTACACACATGGTCCACTAAAATAAATCTCATTATTTTATCTCAATGGATGGAGAGGATGTTAAGGCCACAAAAAATTAAATATTTACCAAGACATACATCATGTGATAAAGAAAACTTCATCCCGAAAACAATAAGATAAAATGAATGAAATCTTCATCATGAATTAAATCCATTAAACATCATGCATTCATAAGTCCCTGTTGTATTCCATTATACTATGTGGAATCATAATCCTGTATGAATGAACTTCGAAGGAACAACATATGGTCCTATTTGTGTGAAATAAAAATACAAAAAACCATATTCTATGTTTTAAAACTCCAAAATAAATATCCTAACATCCTAGTCACAATAAATTAAACCATTCCTTGCCACCTGATGTGAAATTACATGGTTCGTATCCTCATTGTGTGATGTAAAACTGTGTAACATTTATATTCATGCTTGATTAGGTCATGATTTGAGGTATATGTCTCCCACTGTACCAATGTTCAGCAACTAGACGAGTCTTTAAACTTTGAATTAGAGGATATATAGTGATTCTTGAATCCTACATCCTCGGTCAAGACACGACATAAAAATGACCCCCTGCTCCATGTCTATAGGTTAGACATATATATAGAGACTTCAGTAAAGGATAATGTGTTCCATTAATGTAATTCCCTGACCCAGAATTCTGGAGATGGTGCATTATTACATAACATTGGCATGATTACAAGGAATCAAGTCTCAAAGGACAGATCAGTTTAGTAGTCTTGGAATGTATATTACATACATGAACATTACATTACAGATTCAAACATAAAATACAACATAAATAATACATTGAGAACATAATTATTTCCCTATATTAACCCTGTATGTCAAACATAATACACTACTTGAAATCCTAGGAAAACAAAACATAAGAAAGGGGTGAGCTCATATGCTCATTAAGGGTAAATAATTTAGTAGAAGCCACAAACTTTTATGGAAATTTGGGTAATAAAAACAAAAAACATTTAAACATAAACACGAACATAATATAGAGAAAATAAATCATACATTACCATATAAAAATTAATAGGTAAATTCTACAAATCGAATAATCACATGTAATTATCAATTTCATAATGAAGGAATACATAACGCCGGACATCATTACCACATAGTCCAGG
The DNA here is from genome assembly GCA_963277665.1 of Viscum album. NCBI lineage: Eukaryota > Viridiplantae > Streptophyta > Magnoliopsida > Santalales > Viscaceae > Viscum > Viscum album. Next base: position 319,549,560 of record OY728143.1, read on the forward strand.
CCTCGTGCCATGAATAGAAATAAAATTTTCATAAAGGCCTTGTTCCAAGACACTATTTTTTCTTATGAGACCTACTGATGCATCAATGAGCTATAGCGTGCTCCACCCATCACCTACTAAGTCCACTGCATTCCTCAAATGAAAATGTTGGGTCATATCATAAACATTCGTACTAAAACTAGCATTCGAAATGAAAATACATCAACCATAAACCATAGAAGGTATACAAATAGCACATCCATAATCAAACATATCATAAATAATTCAATAAAAATAGATTATTTTATTATAATAAATCAACCATAATCTAGAATAATATCCCGTAAAGGATGCAGACATAGTTGAAAATGATTAGAAAAACATTTTGATAGAAATATCCATATTTGTGAAATCATTTAAAAGTCGCATATTTAAAATGGAAGTAATTTAGAAGAGATTTCTGAATCAAAGTGTTCCATACCACTTTGAAACATTTGAAAGGAATTTACACTTTAAAACAATTATATCCATATAAATAAATCCTTAAAACCATTTTGAAAAGATGGAAATTTATGAGAAGGATTTAGAAGAATAAATATTTAAAACATTTAAAATGATGTTTTAGTTCAATAGTACCTAAAAAGAATAATATTGAAACTTATTTTATGAAACATGGAAATATATAATAAATATTTCCCAAAAAATACTTACACATAAACAATCTCGGATAACAATTAGATTTAGGATTTAACCCTTACCTTGTAGTTTTCTTGGGTCGAGGGTACATTTAACCTCATGTATAATGACCATAGTATGTTATTAAATTATACCAGAACCATATTAATATCTATTATATCATATATGATTCATTTATGACTTTATACTACCCAATTAATTATGATTTCCATGTTAAATTAATATTTCAAGTAATAATCGCATTGTTTATCGTACATGTTTTAACATCTTCTTCTTGATCGTATCATTTAGATCATGATTTAAATAATTATAGAATATATAAAATTATTTATATATAATATATATTTAGAATATAATATATGTATAATATATAGATATATGAAATGGAAAACACCATTTATAGAGACGGTAGGTCATAAGTACGCATAAACGTTGTTTCAGTTTTCATACCGTATTGAAAGAAAGTAAGTGAATAAGATATATGTAAGTACATACATACATTAATATATATAGATATATATATATATATATATCTAGTATAATTATCATTTCATATATGACATACTTATTAATAATATATATTTTTATAATCATCGTTGAATGGTGAACCGAGAAAAGAATCTCATTGCGTCGTAGAGACGATAAGCTGTACGTACACAAGAGCGAGGATATCATTTCATTAATTATTAAAAGGTGTGGAATTGTATGGTATATTAATTTTATAGAAACATTAACATGTTACTTTCATTATTTATATACATATTACTCATCATTATATTCATCCCAATAATATAGTGTTGAATAACAAATTACACCACGACGTGGAGACGGTAAGCTGTACGTACGCACACATGGTGACAATATCATTCATCGGATGGATAGGATAATGAATATGGTTATACCATGTTTATAATAAAATCACATTATGTATAAGGTACTGGATTTATTATTTTTTTATGGAAATAACAACGAAAGGTAATGTTGAAGAAGAAAATAACTTTGAAATAAGTGATAAAATAATTACCTCTTCTTCGGGTGTTTCCTTTTGATTTGATCAAAAGGGCTCTTGAAAACGTATTTATGATCAAATAATGGACTATATATCGATTTTAGGGAAGTTGGGAGGATATTTTGGCATGGTATGGCCGAGACAAATGGCTTTGGAGGTGTCATTTTGAGAGAAGCAGAAGCACCGTTTTATAAGAGACATGAGGGTCACTTTAGGAATGTTTGAAATATTATTTTATAATAAAATAATTTTCGGTTTATAATGGCCTAAAAATGATTTATTTATATGATAGGGTGGGGATGGGTCAGAAACAACTAAACCAATATGTTTTAGATAGGATTAGCTCACCATATTAACCTTATCTTTTAAATTTAACACCTAGTAATATAGTTTGACTTTTACTGTGTCTTCTTGTATTCTTACACTATAAGGTTAATAAACATACTATAAAAATCTAAGAGAACCTCAAGTGGTTAATTAATGAAATATATAACATTATTTTGGGCCATTGTATGACCCATATATTTTTAGGAATATTATATAATTTAATAAAATAATTTTTTTAAACACATTTATGTTAATTTTGACACAATTTAGTATTTGATTTTAACAAAAGTCATCACAACTCCATTAACTTAGAACAAGATACATTGAATAAACCCTAAAATGTCATATTCCCATATAAAATTCTTGTATGTCATAAAAACGTTGAAATTATATATATTTTAATATTTATAATACCCTTTATTTGATTCTTTCATTAATAAGGTAATTACTCCATCATCATTGTGTCATAAATAAATTTAATTATTTAATGTCTAAAAATTATAAATAAAATAACATGATGTATGAAATCTTTTTATATTTGTAATTAATATTTATAGTCTAATTTATCTAATATATGACCGTATATTAAAAATGGTTTAGTTATTGAATTTGAATTTTACACTTTTAACTCTTCTTTAAATAAAAAAATAATAAATGTTCTAATATAATCCATATAGACTAAAAGGATCATAGTTTATTAAAAATGGTGGTTTTCATAGAAATTTACTTATCCAATAGAATTAGAAGATGAGTTAGGGTAATTATAATATCATTTTTATCTTTAATTACCTTATTTACTTTTAACCGTGGTAAATAAAAGTAAAAAGTTAATATAAAAATAAATATTTCCATCTTATTGAACTACATTTTACTAACTGATGTCAACCATTTATCTCATATTTTTTACATTCGATTCATAGAATCTGTAAAATTATGTTTTATGAAAATTTGAAAATGTGCCTAGGAGATGGGTAAAAGACGTCAAAAAGTTCAATTAAATTTTATACATATAATTTTATTATAAAATGGATCCAATGAATTAAATTCTACTAGTATAGGAATTATTTATCTATTTCTACTTAAAATAAATTTATTTAAAATAAATAATTATTTAAATAAAAAGTTGGTTTTAAATAATAACATAGTGTTTTTCAACATTCATAAAAAATTGACAGTTTTTAGAAAAATACCAAAAATTCACTCTAAGCTATTTTTGATATTCTGAATTCAAAAATGAATTATAATTTATTAAATTCAAAAATTAGAAGTTTCATTAATTAATTTAAAATTAAATCTCGTTGTCAAACCCAAAAGTTTTTTTTAAAAAGTATAAACTATCAAAACATTGACATGTGTTTATGTAAAATTTAAATGTGAAATTACTTTTAAAGACCTAAATTGTATTAAATGATAAAAATATAATATAATTATACATCCAAACCATTCAAATGCATAATTCAACACTATAAATTATTTCGATTAAAAAGGTTGTTCTCAATTAAAATTTAGTATTTTTCATTATTCATCAAAATATACAAGTTATAATAAAAGTACAAATAATTTATCTAAACTATGTTTTTATGTCCCTCTTTGAAAAAATTATTTAATTTCATTAAAATTAATATATAAAAGTGTCCAATATTGGTTTTAAATAGGGTTTTTTCATTAAAAGGTGGTAAAGTTTCATTTTTTTAAAAAATTTATCTTTTATCTCAAAAAAAGAATTTGTTCTCATATTATATCTAGGAAACACATAATATGGATTCTAAAATTATATAGAGTATATAAAATTTAAAATTCAGTTAATACTATTCATTATAGCTTTTTGAATGGCTAGTTTGGAATGTCGTGGTGTGCTCGAACTCGGTGTTGCACGTAGAGATAGTTATTTAATTACTATGAAGAATTAATTTATTCATAGAATAAGAGGAAAAAATATATTTGACAAGTAGAGTTTCATCCGACAACTAATTCATACCAAAAACTCATATTTCACTATAAAATATAATAAAATTGAAAAATATTCTATTTATCATAATCTCCTCAAGTTCCAAAAATAATGAATTTATAATCCATTAGTTAGACTATGTTTAAAAAACTGTATTATACAAACCAAGACATCACGTAGGTCAGTGGTAGGTGATACACCCTTTTTGCTCATCGGTTGTGGGTTTAAGAATTAATTTATTTATAGAATAAGATGAAAAAAAGTATTTGACAAGTAGAGTTTCATCCATCAACTAATTCCTACCACAAACTCATATTTCACTCTAAAAGATAATAGAATTCAAAAATATTCTATTTATCATAATCGCATTGGGTTCCAAAAATAATGAATTTATATTACATTTGTTAGACTTTTTTAAAAAACTATTTTATACAAACCAGGACATCACATAGGTCAGTGGTAGGTGATTCACCCTTTTCGCCTTTCGATTGCGGGTTCAAGTCTCGTGGCCTTGCCGAACGCGATGTGTTGTGTCCAGACCTCTGGGTTTTCCTTTTTATAAAAATCCAAATATAATATTAAGAAATGCTTTATCCTTAACAATAGTATCAAATATCCATCTTAATCTCTTCCAACCTTTAGACTTATCCAAAATACTTCCGTCTGAGCTCAAAGTCCAAAATTTATAATAAAGTAAAATAAAATGAAGATCTGTTTTTCCATGTAATAAAATTTGAATACCTTCTTCAGGTATTCTTTTAAAACACTGTATCATCCTGAATTGTCAAAAATATTTATTTATTAATTTCATTCTCCTTTATTACTTAGATAATACTAGATATAATCCTTATATCCCAAAAAATTTTAAACTCCAACAATAATGGAATAAACAAACAATTAATTAGTTTCAAAGTAGTCAAGATTATGGAATATAATTTATCCAGGTCAATAATATCTTATTACAAAATTATTACCTCAATATCAGAACCATATTAAGGTTTATCTTTCTTTCAAGAATGTATTTTCAAAAACATAACATGCTTTTGAGTCACTTCTCTTAGTACCTTATAATCTCAAATCCTCATTGAAATATTGCAGTAGTGCAATCCTTATTTATTTCTATAATTCATATAACCAGTACATCATTGATACAACACTCAAATAATTCTTTAATAACAACATAAGAACACTAGTCATTCCTCTTTATCTGTGGCAGTATCATAACTTGATTATTATCCAATAGAATCATTTAGGGAATACTATGATGATTTGGATATTGATTCATTTAGTGTCTAAACTCCTTGCAGATGAAGCATTGTACCATTGAACCCTTTTTCTTACCCTTGAAATCATGTACATTGTGTACATTTTCTCCAAACTTATAAAAAACTCACATTCCCTTCAGGAATTTTCCTAGGTGATTCCTTCCACAGTTATCACATATGGGAAAATATTGCTTTCCCCTCTTCCCATTATCAATCTTTCTCTCTTCCATCCTTTTCTTCTCTTGCTTCCCTTCAAATCCATAGGACTTGAAGAATTCTTTGCATATCTTATTAACAGATGATATTATTTCTTTATATGATGAGAATATGTGGGAGACTATTTCCATTCTATATGTTGTCTTAATAACATTTTAGATATGATCCTTCTTAATCTTTGGATCATGCGTATTGCTAGAGTTCTCATTCATTCTACAAGGCACCATTTCTAGACAATGGCATACACTAGGTTAGTTTTTGAATCTCAATGCATAATTAGAAACATGTAAAATAACTAACATAAGTTGAAAATATTATGCATATAATATATAATCATAATATGTTTTCTTTGAGGATGTATTTACTCATAAATCCTTCATAATGGCGTGTAATGAAAATGTGAGTTACCCTAAAAATATACCCTAGGATTGTCATAACCAGGAGTGTAGCAAGGCCCATTGTCATGTACCGGGATACCCTGGGTCAAATCCGAAACTCCTTGTTGATTTTTCACTCCTAGGTACATCTGTGCCAGAGCCGTCTCTACCTGCTCGAATCCATACAGGGATGTATTGATTATAAAATATACAAACTTTCTACATTACCCAAATTATAAGAAGTTCTTCTATACTAATCCTTAAAGTATATCCCAGGGTAATGTTTTCAAATCATATTTTTTATAAATCTAGATTCCAAGGTATGTACTAAAATTTATCAGATACCAATTGAAATACCCCGACCCCATCAGTACGACGCAGGTGAATTATTACATAACATTGGTGTCATTACAAGGAATCCAGTCCTGAAGGACCAATCATTTTAGTAGTCTTGTAAATTAGATTAAATACATGAACATTACATTACAGATTCAATCATAAAACACAACATAAATAATCCATTGACAACACAATTATTTTCCTAGATTAACCCTGCATGTCAAACATAATACACTTCTTGGAATCTCGGGAAAAAAAATTTAAGAAAGTAGTGAGCTTAGTTGCTCAGTAAGGGAAAATAATTTAGCAGAAGCGATAAACATTTAAGGAAAGATGTGTAACAAAAAAATCCCTTGTAAACATAAAATAGAACATAATATAGTGAAAATAAATCGATCATTACCATATAAACATTCACATGATTATTCGACTAGTCTAATAATCACATGTGATAATTAATTTCATAATGAGGGAATGCCTAACACCAGACATCATTACCACATTGACAAGGCCTTGTGCCAATACTAAAAATACAATTTCCATCAAGGCCTTGTGCCAAGACACTAGTTTATCTCATGAGACCTATTGATGCGTCAACTATCTATAGTGGGATCCACCGGTCACTTACGAAGTCCACTAAATTTCTCATATGAAAATATTGAAACATATCATAAACATTCATATTAAAACTAGCATACGAAATGCCAATACTTCAACCCTAAACCATGGAGGGTATATAAATAGCACATCCATATTCGAACATATCATAACTAGTTCATTACAATATGTAATATTGTATTATAATAAATCAACCTTAACCAAGAATAATATTCAATAAAGAATGCTGACCCAGTTGAAAATGATCAGTAAAACTTTTTGAGAAAAATATCCCTTTTTGTGAAATCATTTAAAAGTCACACATTTATAAAGGAAGTCATTTAAAATATATTTTTGAATCATAGTTTCCCATACCAATTTGAAAATTTTTAATGTAATCTAAATTTTAAAACTATTATTTCTATATATAAAAATCCTTAAAACCATTTTGAAAACATGGACATTAATGAGAATGTTTTAGAAGAATAAATATTTAAAACAACTAAAATGATGTTTTAGTTAAAAATTACCTTAAAAGAATATTTTGAAATTTATTTTTATGAAACATGGACCTGGATAATAAATATTTCCCAAAAAATACTTACACAAAAAAATCTCGGATAATAATGAGATTGAGGAATTAACCCTTACCTAGCACTTTCCTTGGGTCGAGGGTACGTTTAACCTCCTATATAATGACCATAGTATGTTATTAAATTATAACAGAACAATATTAATATTTTTTATATAATACATGATTCATTTATGACATTATAATACCCATTTAATATGGATTTCTAGGTTAAATTAACATTTTGGGTAATAATCGTTTTCTTTATCTTACGTGTTTTAACTTGTTATCTGTGATCGTATCATTTAGATCATGATTTAGATAATTAAATAATATAAAACATGATTTATATATAATATATATTTATAATATAAATATGTATAATATATATATATATATATATATGAAATGGAAGACAATGTTTATGGAGATGGTAGGTCATATGTACGCATAAACGTTGTTTCTGTTTTCAAACCATATTAAACGCAAGTAAGTGAATAAGATATACGTAAGGACAAACATGCACACAGATATATATATATATATATATACAATAGAATTATTATTTCATATATTACATACTTATTAATAATATATATTTTTATAATCCATGATGAATGGTGAACTTGGAAATGAATCTAATCACATCGTGGAGACGGTAAGTCGTACGTAAACACAAGCGAGGATATCATTTGTTTAATGATTAAAAGGTGTGGAATTAGATGGTATATTAATTTTATAGAAAAATTATCTTGTTATTTTCATTATTTATATACATATTACTCAACAAGGTGTTGAATGACAAATTACACCACGGCTTGGAGACGGTAAGTCGTACGTACGCATGCATGGTGACATTATCATTCATAGGATGGATATGATAATGAATATGGTTGTACCATATTTATAATAACATTAATGTATGTATAATGTAATGGAGTTATTATTTTGTTATGTAAATAACAAAGAAAGAGAAAGTGGAATAAGAATAGAACTTTGAAAGAAGTGATTAAATAATTACCTCTTCTCCAGATGTTTCCTTTTGATTTGATCCAAAAGGATCCTTGGGATGTCTTTATAATCAAATTAAGTCCTCTGGGTCTATGTGAGGGATGTTTTGAGGAGATTCGGGTTGGGGTTGGCTGAGATAAATAACTTTGGAGGTGTGATTTTTAGAGAAGGGGATGTACCCTTTTATAAGAGAGGTGAGTGTCACTTTAGGAAAGCTTGAAATATTATTTTATAATAAAATAATTTTTGGTTTATAATGGATAAAAAATGATTTATTTCTAGGATAAGGTGGTGATGTGTTTAAAACCACACAAACAATATGGTTTATACAAGTTTAGGTCACCATATTAAACATATCTTTTAGATTTAATAGTTAGTTAAATGGTTTAACTTTTACCGTGTCTTCTAGTATTCTTAAACTATATGGTTAATAAACATAGTATAAACATCCAAGTGAACCTAAAGTGGTTCTTTAATTAAATATAAAATATTATTTAATCCATTTGGTTGAACCTTATATTCTTAAGATTATTATATAATTTAATAATTTAAAATTTGTTTTAAAAACTCTTTTATGTCTATTTAGACACTATTGAGTTTTTGGTTTTTGTGAAAGTCATCACAACATGATTAATTATAGAAAATAAACATTAAATCAACCATAAAATTTCATATTCACCTAGGAAAATCATGGATGTCATAAAAACATTTAAATTATATTTATTTTAATATCTCTAAGGCAATTTATTTGATTCAATCATTAATAATGTAATTACTCCATCATCATTGTGTCATAAATAAATTTAATTATTTAATGTATAAAAATTATAAATAAAATAAAATCATGAAGGATATCATTTTATCTTTCTAATGAATAATTATAGTCAAATCTATCTTATGTATAACCATATATTAAATATGTTTTAGTTTTTGAAAATTGAATTTAACACTTTTAACTCTTCTTTAAATAAAATAACAATAAACGTCCTAATCTAATCCAAGTTGAACAAAAGGATCATATTTTATTCCTAATGTTTTTTTTGAAATATACTTATCCAATAGAGTTAGGAATTGTGTTAGGGTAATTATAATATCATTTGTACCTTTAATTGTCTTATTTACTTTTAACTGTGGTAAATAAAATTCTAAAGTTACTATTCACCGAAAAAAGTTCATCTTATTGAACCACATTTTACATACTGATTTCAATCATGTATCTCATATTTTTGAAATTTAATTCATAGTAACAAAAAAATTACATTTTTTACGGATTTGAAAATGTGCCTACGAGGTGGGTAAAAGACGTTAAAAGGACCAATTAAATTATATACATGTAATTTTATTATAAAATGACCCCAATGAATTACATTGAACTTATATAGGTATAATATATCTATTTTTACTTAAAATAAATTTAACTAAAACAAATAATTATTTAAATAAGAAGTCGGTTTTAAACAATAACGGAGTGTTTTTCAATATTTATCAAAAATTAAATGTTCTCAGAAAAATACCAAAAAATCACTCTAAGATAATGTTGATATTCAAAATTAAAAAATTATTTCTATTTTACAAAATTCAAAAAATGGATGTGGCATTAATTGATTTAAAATTAATTCTCATTGTCAAACAAAAATATAGGGTTTTTAAAAACTAAAAACTATCAAAATATTGACATGTGTTTATGTCAAATTTAAATGTGAAATTACTTAGAATGACCTAAATTGTATTAAATGATAAAAATATAATCTAATTATTCTTATAAACCATTCAAATGAATAATTCAACAGTATAAAATATTTCAATTAAAAAATGTAATTTAATTTAAAATTTAGTAATTTCCATTATTCATCAAAATATACAAGTTATCAGAAATGTACCAAAAAATTATCCAAACTAAATATTTATGTCCCACATATAAATACCAATTTAATTTAATTAAATTGAATATATAAAAGTGTCAAATATTGGTTTTAAAAAGGGTTCTCCATTAAAAGGTTGTAAAATTTCATTTTTTGAAAAATAATTCTTTTATCTGAAAAAGTTTAGTTTTTTCTTATATTATGTCTAAGAAACACATAATATGGATTCTAAAATTATTGAAGTATATAAAATTCAAAATTCAGTTAATAATATTCATAACCACTTTTTGAATCACTAGTTGGTAAGTCGTGGTGCGCTCGAACTTGGTGTTTCATGTAGTGCAAGTTATTGAATTACTTTAAATACATGATGTAATATGAAATATCAAGGTCTTACTTTCTCGTATCATTAAATAAATTAAATCCTCACAATTTTAAATAGTTCCTCGAAAATAAAAGGATAAAAATAAAAAAATACATTTGTGGAAAACCCACATTGGAAATTGGGTTAATAAAAATTAGTCTTAATAAGAGGGAAAGGGAAATAAAAAATTCATCACGAAATTATGATCTCGATAAGAATAACATTGGTGGAAATTAAAGACACATAATTGCTGAAAAAACATAAATATTTATAGGGAGTGATTGAGGTCATCAATTACAAACAAGTGTACAATTTAGGGCCTTAATGCCATCAATCTATGATTTTTTAAAATATCATCGGTTCAACAAGACATAATGTATTAGGATAACACATTTTTGGTTTTAATATGCCTTACCTAAAGTTTAATAATTAATTTATTCATAAAATAAGAGGAAAAAAATATATTTGACAAGTATAATTTCATCATTCATCTAATACGTACCACAAACTCATCATTCACTCAAAAAGAAAAAATAATTAAAAAATATTCTATTTATCTTAATCATATAGAGTTCCAACAATAATAAATTTATAATTAATTTTTTAAACTATATAAAAAACTACATTATTCAAACCAGGATGTCGTGTAGACTAGTGGTAGGTGATGCACCCTTGTCACCCTTCAGTTGTGGGTTCAAGTCTCAGGTCCTTGTCGAACGCGATGGGTTGTGGCAAGACCTCCAGGTTGTGCTTTTTATAACTATCCAAAAATAATCTAAAGAAATGATTTAACCTTAAAAATAGTATCAAATGTAAAACTTAATCCATTCAAACCTTAGACCTATCCCAAATACGTCTATCCAAACTCACAGTACCAAATTTATAATAATGGAATACACAATGAAGATCTTTTTTTCCACGTAATAAAATGTTAATACCTTCATCATATATTCATTTAAAACACGGTAACACCCTGAATTATCGAAAAACTTTATTTATTACATTCATGGTCCCTTATTCCTTATATATCACTGGATATACTCCTTATATCAAAAAATTTTGTAAACTCTAACAATAATGGAAGAAACAAACAAATAATTAGTTTCAAATTAGTCAGGAATATCGAATATATTTTTTCCAAACAATCATACGTTCATACAAAATTACTACCTCTATATCAGAAACATTTTAAGGTTTATCTTTCCATCAACCATGCATTTCCCAAAAAATTAACTTGATATTGAGTCACTTTTCTGAGAATAGTATAATCTCAAATCTTCAGTGAAATAGTACTATAGTACGATCCTTATTTATTTCCATAATTTATTTAACTAGTACATCATTGATACAACACTCAAATAATTATTTAATAACAACTTAATAACACTAGTCATTAAACTTCATCTATTGCAGTAACATAACTTGATTATTTTCCAATAGCATCATTTGGGGCATACTCTGATGATTTGGACGGTGATTCGTGTATTGTCCCAACTACTTGCAGATGAATAATTTTACATTTGAAACCTTTTTCTTACCATTTCAATCATGTACTTGGTGCCCATTTTCTCTTTACATATAAAAAACTCTCATTCCCTTTAGAAATTTACCAAGGTTATTCTTTCCACAGTTATCACATATGGGAAAATCCATTTTCCCCTCTTCCCATTATCCAACAATCTCTCTCCAATATTTTCTTCTCTTTCTTCCCTTTAAATCCATATGACTCATAAAATTCATTACTTATCTTATTAACACATGATACTATTTCTTCATATGACGAGAATATGTGGGAGACTATTTCATTTCTAAATGTTGTATTAATACCATTAAAGATGTTATCTTTCTTAATCTTTGGATCATGTGTTTTCCAAACCTAGTTACATCTGTACCAGATCCGCCTCTACCTGCTCATATCCAGAAAGGGGTGTATTGTTTCGAAAATACACAAAATCTCTACATTACCAAAATTCTAGGAAGTTATTCTATACTAATCCTCAATGTCTATCTTAGGCTAATGTTTTCTAATAATAGTTTTTCTAAATCTAGTTTCCAAGGTATGTACTAAACTTTTTTTGATACAACTGTAATGCCCTAACCCCATAAGTATGAAGCTGGTTCTTTGTTACATAACATTGGTGTGATTATGAGGTATCATGTCCCGATGGACCAATCAATTTAGTAGTCTTGGAAAGATGATTATATACATGAATGTTACATTACAAAATCAAACATAAAACACAACATAAATAATCCATTGAGAACACCTTTATTCCCATAGCTTACCCCTACATGTCAAACATAATACAATTCATGGAATCCTGTGAAAACAAAACATAAGAAAGGGGTGAGCTCAGGTGCTCAGTAAGTGTAAATAATTTAGAGAAAGATATAAAATTTTAAGGAAAGATGTGTAATAAAAACAAAAGCATTTTAAACAAAAACATGAACATAATATGGAGAAAATAAATCAAAAATTACCATATAAACATTCACACGGATATTATACTATTCAAATAATCCCATGTAAAAATTTATTTAATTATGATGTAATGCTTAATTCTGGACATCTATACCACATAGTCAAGGCCTCATGCCCAGACTACAAATAAAATTTTGGTCAAGGCCTTGTACCAAGACAATATTTTGTCTCATGAGACCTATTGTTGCATCAAGGAGCTCTAGCAGGCTCCACCCATCAATTAATAAGCCCGCTGCATTCCTCATATGAAAATTTTGAAACATATCATTAACATTTGCATAAAAACTAGCATATAAAATGCCAATACTTCAACAATAAACCATGGTGGGTATAAAAATATCACATCAAAGGTCAAAAATATTATAACTCATTCAATACAATAATGAATATTTTATTATAATAAATCAACATTAATCCTGAATAATATCCATTAAAGGATGTTGATATAGTTTAAAATGATCAGTAAAACTTTTTGAGAGAAATATTCTTTTTTTTGTGAAATCATCTAAAAGTCATACATTTATAAAGGAATTTATTTAAAAGATATTTTTGAATCAAAGTGTCCCACACAACATTGAATCTTTTTATAGGAATTAACATTTTAAAATAATTATTTTTATATAAATAAATCCTTAAAACCATTTTGATAACATGGAAATTAATGAGAATGATTTAAAAGAATAAATATTTAAAACATTTAAAATGATGATTTTGTTAAAATGTAACTCAGAAGAATCATTTTAAAATATATTTTACAAAACATGGATATAGCTAATAAATATTTCCTAGAAAATACACACACATAAATAATCTCGGATAATAATGAGATTGAGAAATTAACCCTTACCTTGCAGTTTCCTTGGGTTGAGGGTACGTTTAACCTCTTGTATAATGATCATACTATGTTATTAAATTATAAAAGAACAATATTAATATTTATTATAGGATACATGATTCATTTATGAAAATATACTACCCATTTAATAATTATTTCAATGTTAAATATTCATTTCGGGTAATAACAACGAAAGAAAAAGTGTAAGAAGAAAAGATCTTTGATAGAAGTGACAAAATAATTATCTCTTCTTCGACTGTTTTCTTTTGGTTTGATCAAAAGGGCCCCTTGGGTAGGATTTATAATCAAAGGCCTCTAGTTATATGGTAGGGACGTTGGGAGGATATTTGGGAAGGGTTTTTCTTAGCCATATGGCTTTGGAGGTGTGATTTTCAGAGAAGGGGAAGTACCCTTTTATAATAGAGGTGAGGGTCACTTTAGAAAAGCTGGAAATATTATTTTATAATAAAATAATTATCTATTTCTAATGGACCAAAATTGATATATTTCTAGGATAAGGTGGGGATGGGTTGAAAAACACTCATCCAGTAAGTTTTAGATATGTTTCGGTCACCATATAAAACTTATCTTTTAGATTTAACTCTTAGTTAAATAGTTAACTTTTACCATGTTTTCTTGTATTCTTAAACTGTATGGCTAATAAACTTACTCTAAACTTCCAAGAGAACCAAAATTGGGTCATTAATGGCATATATAATATTATTTAATCCCTTTGGCCGAACCTTATATTTTTAGGAATATTAAATAATTTAATAACATACTATTTGTTTTGAAAACTCATTTATGTCAATTTTGACAGTATTTAGTATTTAGTTTTTTTGAAAGTAAAAACAACTTGATTAATTTTATAAAGATACATTGAATCAATAATAACATGTCATATTCACCTAGAAAATTCGTGGATGTCATAAAAACATTGAAATTATATTTATTTTAATATTTATAATACCATTTATTTGGTTCATTCATTAGTAATGTAATTACTACATCATAATTTTGTCATAAATAAATTTAAATATTTATTATATAAATATTATAAATAAAATACAATGATGTATTAAACCATTTTATATTTATAATAATATTTATAGTTGAATTTATCTTATGTATAAACCTATATTAAAAATGGTTTAGTTAATGAACTTCGAATTTAACAGTTTTAACACTTCTTTACATAAAATAATAATAAATGTCCTATTCTAATTCAAGGGGAAAAAAGGAACATATTTTATTTCTAAGGTTGGTTTTGGTCTAAATAAACTTATCCAATTGAATTTGTACATGTGTTAGCATAATTATAATATCGTTTTTACCTTTAATTACTTTATATACTTTTAAACATGGTAAATAAAATTCAAAAGTTACAATTCACCAAAAATTATTTTCATCTTATTGAACTAAATTTTACATACTAATTTCAACTGTGTCTTTCAGATTTTTTTAATTTCAATTCATATAAATAGTAAAATTATGTTTTATGCAAATTTGCAAATGTGCCTAGTAGGTGGGTAAAAGACGTTAAAAAGTTCAGTAAAATTTTATACATCTAATTTTATTATAAAATGAATCCAATGATTTACATTGAACATATATAGGTATTATATATCAATTTTGATTTAAAATAAATTTAATTTAAATAAAAAATTATTTAAATAAAAATTCGGTTTTATACAATAATGCAGTGTTTTTCACTATTAATAAAATATTGAATTATTTTAGAAAATACCAAAAATTCAACCTAAGAAAATTTTGATATTAAAAATTTAAAAATGAATTATATTTTACCAAATTGATAACATAGAAGTTTCATTAATTAATTTAAAATTAATTCCCATTGTCAAACCCTAAAAATGGTTTTTAAAAAGTAAAAACTATCAAAAGATTCACAGGTGTTTATGTGAAATTTAAATGTGAAATTACTTATAATGACCTAAATTGTATTAAATGATAAAAATATAATTTAATTTTACTTTATAACCATTCAAATTCATATTTCAATACTATAAATTATTTCGATTGAAAATTTTGTTTCAATTAAAATTTAGTATTTTTCATTAGTCGGAGGCACGCTTATTCTCAAGAGGGACCACTTCTATCTTCATAAAGGTCAACAAAATTGTGCTGGAAATTTTATTTTTAAAAATTAGTCAATGTCTAATCATTGTGTTCTTTTCCCAATCCACTTCTCTGGATCCAAGAATTCCCAAGATAATTATTTGTAATTTCCTTCTTAACATCGGAATTATGCTAGAACATCATTTACTCAGTGAGACTCATATCACTCATATTTTCTATTATATTTGGTAGCATGTGTTTTTAAACCATGATGTTGAACATTATGATTTCCCATAGCTAATAATGGATTTATTTTCACTTTGAAGAGATACATATTGATATCTACATCCTATATCCTAGCTGAGCCACCATATTATAAAATCTTCCTATACATTCTCATAAATTTTTATATGTGGTGAAATAAACCTACTTCAATCCATGTTTCTCTCACCGAGAATGGTTCACATGACCATAAGAGTTTTTCAGGCCTCCCCACATGATCAAAGCATATCATTTCACAATAATGTTAGCATGTTTCCTGATTCAAGACCTTAAAAGACTAATAAAATGTTTTTACAACATGTGATTAAACCACATGGTTGATGCCTCTTGCATAATGTAATTTACTCGGTCTATGTATGGACTGATCATCACTTTCATGAGATACATAGAGATTCTTAGACCCTATGTCTAGGTCACAGCCACATAAAAATATCCTCCTCCTACATATAGGTCATACATGTGCAGATACATAGAGATTCTTAGACCCTATGTCTTGGTCCCATCCACAAAAAAATCCCCATTGGATATATGGTCCAGGCCTGTGTAGAGAAACATTTCACCCCATTCATGGGTAATATTTATAGGAAATTATAATTCCATATTTCAGAAACTTTCCTTCCAAACCCGCAAATCTGTTTCCAAGGAAATCAAAATATTTTTAATGTACCCATTTTCATTGGAAACAGAATTTCAGATTTTTATGGACACTTTTTTTGTACGATGCACAATATGCCCCAGTCTGGCTCTCCATAAGTCTCCCACAAAAGGAACTGTTAATGATAGGATGTCA
This sequence comes from Viscum album, assembly GCA_963277665.1. Lineage (NCBI taxonomy): Eukaryota > Viridiplantae > Streptophyta > Magnoliopsida > Santalales > Viscaceae > Viscum > Viscum album. Next base: position 319,566,586 of record OY728143.1, read on the forward strand.
TTGTCTAATTATTAATTGATAAACCCCAGTATGTATTTTCATAAGTCTCCCGCCAAGGGGTCCTATCAACCATAGGCACATTAATCCTCTGGATAGACATATTATATCACTATATTCCTAAAAGATACACTATTCTTGAAACCAATATTCGAACATAGTCTTTAATCATTCCATGCATATTGGTTCCATATCACTCCTTGGATCTTAAATCGTGATGATTACAACTTAAAAATTCACCCATTCATGCCTGAAAATTAGGGAACATTCTTGATCAGATCATAGTGGAATGAAAAAATAATAATATTTCTTTCCAAAGGTAATTGAGCTTAAATAATAGCTCTCAAAATCCTTGTTGTAAGATATTAAACTGAACGGACCATGTCGTGGTTGTGTGAAATTCAACTATATGATACTTCAACCCAACTTGTGTAAGATCGTATACCACTAATTTTAATCATCCATCAAATTACCCCCTCCTTTACAAACAAACCAAATTTTTTTAGGATCAGTTTCCAATTCATGTCCAGTTCCAACAGAAATTATCCCTTCATTCTTAAATGCATTCACTTCACAAAGAACCCTCTTTGGTCATGAGGAATCCAGATCATCATAAACACCCCAGTCATTGGGATTGGTATTTCAAATTCTTTAGGAAAGAGTTTTTTGGACTATGCATTATTACACCCTAGTCTGGATTTTCATAATTAAACAACAAAAGGGCCTACGAACTAAAGGCACATTCTTCTAAAATATATACATGTTCTATCTCCATAATACCCAAAAACACAAAGTTGGAAAGTGGTTTTTGAATGTTCTTTGTGACCATCACTCTCATAATTGTCTCATATCATGTTTTAGATATGAAAATCACATAATCATGACTAAAAAATCACCTTTTTAAATCAAAAGAACATCATACCATTCCCGTATAATAATCCCTACTTAGGTCATCATTTCATAACTTATGGTCAATGATATTCATTCTAAAGCACCATTAAAATTAGTTCATCTTGAAATACACTAAGCTTCCCACAAATAAATAAATAATAATCAATAGTTTAGAAACCAACAAAATTTAACCCTTGTTAAAAGTTGAGTCACATCACACTAGACATGAACTCAGTATTATTTAGACAAAAAATGATTAATTAAAAGAAAGAGTAAATAAATTTTTATATTGAAAACCATCAAAGGGTGGGCAAAGAAAAAGGAAATCCTTTATACAATTTTTTCTTCATATTTGACTTAGGAAAAATTAGGGCAATGACACAAAAGATAAAAAATCCACAGGCTCTTCCACATGACTCCAAAAATAGTCAAAACATTTTTTATGGGTCCAAGTAACATGGAAAAATCGATTGACTCCACATACCTATTATTGTGATTAAAATCCATGAAAGTGGTGATTTTTTTCTAAAAAATCAAATTTAGTTTTATGTTATAATTACAGAAGAATATAGGGATGAAGGAATATATGATTAAAAAAAGAACCTTTTCATTTTTAGGGAAATATTAAAATAAGCATCCACAAATTAGAGTCCCTCTAATGTTTTCTACAAAATACTATCAACATAACTCTTCGGTATATAATGCTATATGGAACCCCATCAATGGTCTGCTAAAGATTAGTTATTTGAACAACCATAGCCTCCTCAACCAAGTAGAGTTACCCAAAATATGTTTTCTTGGAACTCTCCCCCTCAGGTTGAAACCCTTCTAGTATATTATGTAGCTGAATGAGATCCACATGGGAGAAATCCATCCATTTTTTGAGGCCTAATATTTGATAAATATACTCATAAAACCACAACTTTAACTCCACAAATTTATTTTCATAGTTATGATCTTGTAGGGATAGATCATTTTATAGGTCATCATTTTTTAGGAGCCTTCTTTCCTTCATAAGGTACTATTTTGAGTCATCCTCGTTCTCTCAATAGAAAATGATTTTTGTCATGGTAGTGTGGACCCGAGATGGTAAAATCCATCATACCTAGTTGTGAAAACAATTTTATAGAGTTTGGAAAGTCTTAAAGACAAATATTCTATGGGTTTCCACGAAACTAACCCATATATGACATGTCATATGAATAGGTGATGTTCTTGGAAAGTATCGAGAGCTTCCTAGATCAATGTGGAGCTAGTCACGGGTGGAGAGGCATACTCCCTAATAATTTTTCGTATATAATATTATTTAACTTCCCTTACTAGTGTGACCTTATATTCTATATTTTCAATTACATTATTTTATTTTAAATACATCCCCTTCGAGTTCAGCCTCTACAACATCTGGATCTAAAGAGTGTATTAAGTTGGGCATCAATAGTTGAAGATAGTAAAGAGAGAGGAAATAAAATTTTTGATGGAACTCACCCATTAATGGATCATTTCATTAGTCATATTCCGATCCTTCACCATGGGTCCTGATACTTTGAATTGGGATTTCCTACTGAGGAACATTCCCTTGGTTTTATGTTGGATCAAGATGAAAGTATCTCGAGAATCTCCCACTCTGTATCCCTCGAATATCATTCCACAAATAGTAGGGGTAGGAGTGTCTTAATGACCTGTTAATAGAATACCTAGGTGATATTTTATATAGAAATATTTTCATCAATCAATATTATGGGTTCGATACATTGGATCTATAAAGGTCAGTTGTGAGAGAAAAAATAAAAATGTAAAACCCACACCCATCCAACTACATATTAAAGTCCCCCAACTACATCAATTAGAGAGAAATATAAATATCTGGAATAAAATATTTTATTATTTCATTATTTTATTATACATTACATCAAATATCAAATCATCCTTACAAGAATGGTTGTCCAACATGTTGGTTTCAATACCAAGTTTGGATTAGCCATCAGCAACATCAATTGTCCGTATAGCGGGTATAACCCTTTCAGTCACCTACGAAAAAATATCATCTCTATAACCTTAATTTAATGGTTTGAGGTCCATGTATATCACTTATGAAGTGGTCATAGGACCATTAGTGGTAATCACAGGGTCCTCTGGTGTATTTAGAAGATATGAAATATCAAAATAAACTAAAGTTGCAAATTGTAACATGACACCTTATAATGCGTAGTCTTAATTACGAGGACTCTCTAACCTCTTTAAAATGATTAGGATATAAATGGACTTCTCCCATGATATTTTTTCTATTGAGGGAATGGACTCCCCAGTAAGAATCAATGCCTCATCTGGAATGTACTCCTTAGTTATCAGAGGGTCTTCTCGAGTCCCCATGAGAGAGGAGAGGGGAGTTTATCCTAGAAAAATTGTCATAATTAAACATTTGTTATAAAAAAATCAAGAATAAATGGTGTCAAGATAACACAACAAGACTAATTATTCCCTAGGCCATGTTCTTACCCCAATTTTGTTCCTTCACATTTTATGGAGGAATTCTAGAACATCCCTTCACAAATACAAGTATTAGAGGAGTATGTCGAGAGAAATATACCACCATATACTCCTTCATCATACTCTATCCTTATTATAGCTCCCTCGATTTAGGATTTGTTTCCTCATCCCCAAAATTTTTCTTGTTCAGCCATATCTCATTGATTGGATATCGGCTGATTCTCCCTCCACCCATTGAAATTAAGGTCACCCTTTCCACCATAACAACATTGTTTTTCAAAATAAAACAATTTGGTGAATAAGAAAGATAGTATAAAGTAAAAAAAAATTCTTATGGAGTATCAAGAAAGTATCACCATTCATTAACAGATAATTTATCAACCCCTTTAGTGGCCCCCTATTTCATCATTCCCTCCACTCTCTATGTAGTGGGTATATGGTCATTGGTGCCATAAATGATAATCTCCATCTTAAGGATATATACTCTCAACTCGATAGGGTTAGCATCAAAGAGGAGTTTGGTTAGAGGTCAAACATCAAGAATCATTGCAATCTGTAACATATTATAAGGGCGTGTACATAGGTCCTTCGAAACAGAAGGAATTCCATGACATGTTTGAACAGAATTCTATCACACGATGTCTGAGGCTATTCCAGCCTATTTTGGATTAACCCTCACAAGAATTTATTTCATTGGATTCTTGGATCTTTATGTCATGGTTGATGTATGGGAAAATGGTTCCCAAACATCCTCTTGGTGATGACAGTAAGACCGCCTATGATAAACCTTATCTTGAATATCACTTTTGACCCATACCGGTTGAATAAAACATGTATGGGGTCACTTGGGTGTGCTCGGGGCCTCATGAATATTACTCTCTCGAATCGGTGGAGCTTTTCTAAAATGCTTCACATGCCCAGCAGTCTTTATAGATCCAAATCAATGGATACTCATTTTCAATTCCCCTTGGGGATATGATTTAATCCTAGCATTAGAATACCAGATGACCAACCCAATAAATGCAATCATGGGAGGAAGATTAATTTTCACCTCAGATACCTTCATAGTTGTTAAAATACAATGTTTTCAGACCACTATTTAGTTCATCTTTGACCAAAAATTCATAGAATGGTATATAATTATTTTTCTATAGGCTCTTGAATTAGTGTGAAAATATATTTGGACATAGGCCTCACATATAACCTATCCATCAATTTGGGCTACTATCACACCATCCCTGCGGTAAATAATATATGATCTCTGTTCATCCCTATATTTTCCATCATTGGTGAATATACTAGTGGATGGATCTCCATATTGGAAGAATTTGGATTTTTTAAATAGATTTAGTCTCTTTTATGCTTGACTGTGATTCAGGGATAGGTACTGGATACTAGAAACCACTTGAATAAATGGTCAAAGTCTACCCTCAAGAACTTTTATTCCAGTCAAAATGGATTAACATGAAAATATTTCTATAATAAATCCCAAAAGTACATTGAATCGGCCGAAATTTATAAAAGGGACATTACAAGTGTGCACATACAGAAGACATCGATGGATATTTTCCTTGGAATGGGATTCCAACCCTATGTGGTTCCCTGTAGCTTCAGAGATATGAAAAATGTTACTAGACTCACACTACCATTTAATTAATGAACTGGAATCATGTATATACATAGCCACATTGCTAAGAATCTTGAATGGTACATCTATATGGGTACATCAGACTTGATTGCATACCCCCATTAGTTGTACTCAGCTTGTTCAAATATGGGATTGAATTTACAAGGAGAACTCCACATATCCATTGTATGACATACTGTGGGAATCTTTCATGTGAAGAACTCCCATTTGGGCTCTACAAAAGCATTAATTCATGCATCGGAATGGGCATCCCCACTTAGGTATTGGTCTTCATTCTTGATATATCAGGCTACCTTAAACTGCTTGCGAGCCAGAACTGGAATCCTTTCTAAATCATCCCATGTGGATTTTGATGGTATAAATTCATCATACATCTCCCTAAGGATGGTATATATAGAAATAATATAGACATACCACAGACTAATTCAAAATTCTTTGTGCATCAGAGAGAAAGAGTAGGTTTTTGGGATCCATCAGTTTAACACCTTGGGAATAATGTATAGGTTATTAAATACATTTGTATGAGATACCCATATAGGCACAGAAATGTCAAATTCTTTCTTTTATATTTCAAAATATTCATAGGTCTGGTGCACCCAGTTAGCTCACTTCCACTTTGGTATAACACCCCCTCCTGAGAGAATGTCTCAGTCTTCACTCCATCCTTTCGATTACTCTTTCTTGGAATCATGAAAGATAGATGACTAATAGTGATTCTTTAACTTAGTTATATGAGGATTAAAATTCCAAGAATATTAGTAGTGATTCATGTTAAAAGTCACAAATTATGGTCCCTCATGGATATACACACCCTAGGATTAGATATCAGTAAAGGGGAAATTCTTTTAACCATGGAACCATGAAAGAGGGATATAAATATTCAACATCAGGATAAATACATCCCTAAGATGTTATGGTTGTAGATTATTGTATAGTCACTCTCTAGATATTCACGGTGGTGGTTCTTTATGTGATTCTCCATGTCCAGGAGAGTAGTGTCGCATACATTTTAATAATCCGACCCAAGAGCATAAAAACATATCATTTATATGATTACCATCTTTTTCATCAAGAACATTAACATTCACGGTGATTATTGAGAATTACCAAGGAAGTATTGATATTTTCATAAGAGGTGAAATCTTTATTTTGAAGAATTTTATAAATTAAAAAATTTAGAAAAATAATTTTTTTTCATAGGTCACTTCCCTATGTGATCACATTCAGGTCACTCGCCTAGGTGATCTCGTGTAGTTCACTCTTTTAGGTTCCCTTGTACAATCCAATCACCATGGTGTATGTGTCACACAGATTATGGAGTAAATTATCTACATGAATGAAACATTTGTTTATATATTAGCAGGAAGTGATCCCTAGTGAGGTGAAATAAATTGGGTAAAGGTGAGAAGAATAATTTTTGAGACTATAAAAAAAATCTATGGACGCAGGGACCCCTGTTTGATAAACATGCCTGAAGAAGACATTTGGTCAAAAAGGGAAACCTGCCTATGTGGTCCACCTACGTGTCCCACCTACATGCTCCACCTAGGTGGATCTTCCTTTTACTTCTCCCTTGCATGGAATTAAAGAAGTAATATTCAATAATCGGATGTGTAATGGTTCATGAACAAGTAGAGTCCATCTAATGAACGATCTATTAATATCATTTATATCATTTACCTCAGTATTTTACCCTCTTACTTTGATCAGATCTAATACTATGTGTGTTTTTTAGACTCCTTTTTCACATGAGAATAAGAATCTTAATATTATAATACCTCATGAAAAATATAGGTGAGGGATGTTAGGGATCACATAATTCACCTAGGAAATACCACAAACTGTCTAATCGGTGGCATCACATAGGGAAAGCCTATGTGGAAATGTCACCATGAAGGTTCATATTGTTTGGATAAAATTTCATGTCAGCCTAAGAAAAGGAATTCCTAAATGAACTACATAGGTCACACCTACAAGATCACAAGTACGACTCACCTATGCAATCCAACAGTGTTTCCCACCTACACAAACCACTACTTTACCCCGTGTATAGAGAATTCCTTAATATAACACCTTGGGGATCCTCAATTAAGACTACCTAAAACTCATATAATTCTCAATGTTTTTTTTCTATTCATTATCCCTAGAAATTAGAAACATTAAGGTTGAATTCCAAGGCTATATTGAAGAGTGAATAAAGGTATGTGGTAGTATTAAAGCTCCCCTAGTGTTTTAAACACAAAAAACCTATTCCATACCCCTAAAGCTCACTATACCTGCACATGCGTATGAAACATCTTCTAATTATTAAATTCTATGGTGATTTCCCTTTCCGATGACCAGGACATAAGCACCAGTCACCCAAAGGCACCTGATGAGACCCTTTGAGCCAAGAGAAAGTCCTCACCCAAGTTTCTTCACCCATGTTTCCCCTCTCGTAAAAATGTATTTAGCTAATCTAGGTATACATTGTGTGATCCTACATCATCTTTCTCATTATTCACCAACATGAACCATCTTTATCTCTCCATATCTTCACTCTCAAAAGCCTCCTTTGGACACCTTTTCAATTCCACAACTATAAGGCCACATCTTTTCATGAAGCTTTCATTTGAGGGATACTAAATCAAAAACTCTGTTCAAGCCTTTGAACTTGTATGGTCATATAGAAATACATACCATCATGTCTCCCATTATCCTGTAAATTCATTTAATAAGAGTTTTCCCAAAATATTCCAACCTGATGGGTAGGGTCATCAGGTTGTGCACAGTTGTTCATACCTTTTCTAACGAGGATCCCAACCTTGGTGGTAGTGCTAGGGACCTCCTAGTTTCAAACATGATTTCTAGGGCTGTGTCTTTCCCTTATGGTCTAAGAGACTAGGGACTTCCCATTTCAAAAGGTTAGGGGATGGGGGATGATTGTTTTTTCCTTTGATAAGATTTAGTGGATTATACTCCTCTCCTCCTTAAAACTAAGAATATATAATCCACCTTAGAGTATGGCCTCAATATTTCTATAGTAGGCCATATCTGTTATGTATTCCTTCTAATAGGGTTATGAAAACAATATAGGAGACAGGTTCTAGAGCTCTTTATCTACCATATAGCTCCAACCTATTACACCATCAAACTAATGATATTTTGTTTTTCTATAACATTGAATTCCTATTCTTTCCCATATCGATAAGAACTCATGTGGTCTTAGAGGTTAGTAAATATCATGATATTTATATGATCATATGAATTTCGTGATAGAAAATCCTTTTTTATCTACCACTAAACTTTCATGAGCGGTTCTCTATAGGTTTGGGTCCTCAAATCTATGTATATATCTCATAGGGAGATATTGCATATGATAAAATGGCCTTTTATTTGGTATATGTATCAAAACCTTGTAACAATATTTTAAATAGTCCGTATTCCCTAAAATAAAAATATTTAAGGGACCTACATAGGCGTGTTTCCTGAACCTAACTAAACTATGTGGTCTTTCATTCCCAACAAAATGTTTTATATAGGAATCCTCATTATGTATCAAACCCAACACACCAAATAAACCCTAATTCCCTATGTAACACATACCAAGTGGGGTCATATCCAACTAGGGATACAACATCCCATCTAGGATCATAGGGACACTTCGGTATAAGTCTCACCTGAAAACCATATCGAGGAACCTTTCTCCTATAAATCCATATCACATTGTATTAAAATTTATGATTTATTTGTTTCCACATAACCTTGAAATTTATTATGTGTGCCCTTAAGTGGCACTGAACTATGTGGGTTTTGATTCCTTTCACCGGGATACATAGCAATCCCATATCATAGGCTCAATCCCAATATCAGAACTACTCAAGTATCCCTATATGATGATAAACTCTAAATCACCCCAATGTGTATCCTAAAACTAGAATCATAATAATAAATGAAAAAATAATCCATAATTCATTTAAAAAAGGGTACCATCGATGGAGAACCTTGTATACATATATATATATATATATCGATTAAGAACCTCAGATACATATATATGATTATAATGTTCATAAATTCTAATAATTGATTTTTGATTGATGGGATACTAGTTTTATACATGGGATTTAATAAATGATTCATGAATATGTATTAAATCATTAAAATAGTCCCAAAGTTGGCAGTAATTCCCCCCAAATGGGTTTGATGATCCCGAACTCCCAAAATCTCGACCAATATGAGTCCCTAAGAAAAATTAGAACCATTTCACAATAACCACCAACCTATGGAATGTAGGTTGGTGAAATATCTCAAATCATAGAACTATTGTTTGTTTCCAACTCCATGAAAAAAACTCATTGGATGCTATTTGAAAACCATGAAGCTGGTCGAAATGATTATGTAAGACTCAAAATCCCTAAAATCATCCACAAGGTGAACAAAAAAATCAAATTTTCAAAAAAAATAATTAAATTTTTACTATATTTATACATTAATAATACAATTAAAATCGATCATTAAATATGGTTATGTAAAATTAATTCTGTTACAATCATAAAGATGGTAGGTACTACATAAACATGGGTAACGTTACCATTTTTCGATGAACATGAGTGAAAGAATGTATTACATTTTATTACCAGAATTTTTATTAAATAATAATTATAATATTATTACATTAAATACATCATATATACGACTCATGTGATACGATGATGGAAAATAAATCACATCACCTTGTTGAGGTGATAATCTGTACATACGCTTGAATGAAACTATCATATTTAAAATGATGGAATTTTAACAAAATAGTTGATATATTATATTTTAATAATAACAATAACTTCCATGATTTCATATATATACTTTTCATCCATCATTATAACCAGCCATGAGTGGTGGTGTTGGAAAATGATTTACATCGATTCGTGAGGCAATACTCTATCATACACATAAATGATTGATTCATTTCCCAATTGGTGGAAAAAGGGGATGGATTAAGGATGATATATTAACATAATTGAATATGATTAGATATAGATAAATATTTTATTATATCAAAATAGTTATAAGCATTTTTAATGAAGTATAAGAATAAATATAACCACAACATTTGGTTAAAAGATACCCAAATACTTTGGGAAACCCCCTTTTCTTTACTTCTTAAGCCCTATAAGGTTGGAAATATACAGAAAATAAGTCAAATATAACATTATTAGTGATGTTAAGAAGTTTTTTCATTTTTTATAAACTATAGTTATCCAAATGTGTTGGGAATATATGAGAGAAGGTCCCCTCTTATAATTGAAGTGTGGCGTACTCTTGGAATTTCATATAGTAATAAATCAATATCATTATTATTTTCAAATTAAAGTAAGTCACTATTGAATTAATTATAATATAATTTTATTATGATTCACCATACTACCATAATATAAAATTTGGATAAATTTAGTTTATTTTTTCACACTAATGAATTTATTTTAACCTCATGTCAATCTTTTTTACGGTAACCATGATATCAAAGTGTTTTCATTATTTGGGGTAAAGAATGTTATTATTAAATGTAAATGTAACCCATAAATTTTCCAAGAATGATAATTGAACCAAATACCATTCACCTTTCCCAATATAATATTTTTATGAATTTTAAATCATCAAATAAAATATATTTTATTATAAAATATCATTAATCATTTTTTAACTATTAATTTAATTTGTCATTATATTCATAGAGATAAAAATATAATTAGAATATTAAATTTTTAAACATAAATAATATGTTATATTTATCTATTAAATTATTGGGATACTATAAATCACATGAAAAAAATAATTTTAGAGTTTTAAAAATCATTTTCTTGATTTTTATACTGCTTGCACAGTCATTGTGTTGGCATTGCATAAGAATTTAATGTTATTATTTCAACCAAAAAAATTATAAAAAGTAACATGTTAAAATATATTAATAAATATTTTGAATTATCATTAATAACTGAACATTGATAATTTTTATCCATTTCATATGATGTAATAAATATTAAAACCAAGAGCATGACGTTTTTCACCATTATACTTTACATAAAATAAAATAAGTGCTATAATGAAATAAATGTGCCACAAAATTTAGAATATTTGATGGTAATGGTATAAAAAACATTTAAAATAATATTAATATCAATTTTACCATGATTTTTTGTCCTTATCTATATGTTTAAACCATGGTTTACCCATTTTACCTTTGTTGAGGTGAGAAATATTTAAAATGTTTACAATTCATAATTACCAAAATTAATGGGTTATATATAAAAAATTTATACCACCTGATTCCAAATATGTGATCCATTATTTTTTATAAATTTTAAAAATGTTTCTGAAATTTATTTTAGTATAAACACATAATACACAGACTAAAAACTCTTCTTAGATAAATGCTATTTTATGACCAAAAATGAAAATTACAAAAATAAAGAATAGAGATGATTACAATATAATAACATATATTATTGCAAACTAAATTATTAATAAGTTAATTTAATATAAAATTTACTTTTTAACGGTGTTTTTAATTTAAATAAATGAATTATTTTTGAAAATTTATATTTTTCACCATTCACTGAAAAATAAATATTTTCAGAACATTTAATAAAATACACACTAAACTTATGTTGATATAATGATTTATAAAATGATATATTTTATATCAATTAAATTTTATAAAATATAAAGATACAGATTATAATATCCAATCACAGAGAAAAATAAAACCCATTTTCATGAAAACATACTTTTGTAGAATAAAATCATTCTTATAAAACATTAGTTCTTTTTTACTATGGACTAGTCCATGAATTTTTATATAATATAACGTTTAAATATATTCCATAATGTGTTTTATTATATTAATACTCACCAATTAGACAATTATATTATAAATGTATTGTTTAAATAAAAATGTTTCAATGATCATTTCTGGATGGAATTACTTATTGTATAAGCTTCTGAACCAACTGTTATTTGAAAATATCGACGTGTAAAATCCACCACCCCCTCTGCCCCCCCCCCATTAACAAATTTCATCTTAAAATTTTGAACATGAACATTTCAATCAATGTTCTGAAATTTTAGAATACCATTGTTGAAAACCGAATTTTTAAAAATGATTAATAAAACATCATCTTGAAAAGAGGTAAAGGTAAATACAAAGTACATCTGGAAGAAGACATACCTGGGTTTCAAAATAGGATAACATTAGTGGGAATTGAAAATATAGACATGGAGAAAAAAATTAATGTCCTAATAATGATGGATAGTGAAAGAGAACATTAACCATATGATAATTAATGATCATGAGAAAGTCAATGAACATAATAATATAAAGTAATGAGGTGTGAAATCAACCATCCATTCATCAGAAATGAATTTAATAGGATAAATGTTTTATTTAAATATCCTTTTCTTAGATTAATAGCATCATTATAGCATTTATAATAAGAACAAAAGTAAATATACTTACTTTAAATGTTAGATTTCATCCTTTAAAGAGTCTCAATGATAATATCATCTTCTTCTAAGTACTATAAGTATTCAAGAATAATTTTTTTGACCATTAATAACTCAAATGAATTTCTAATGTATTACATAATCCACGAATGGGAAAATGATATTCCTCGGGCATTTAAAAATTAACCAAAACTGAATTGGTTTTAACAAGCTATGAAAATATAGAAAATATATAAACCTTCATAAAAATAAATATTACATTAATATCTAAAATAACAGCAATGGTTCAATGAATATAATTCCATAAATAAATAACTTTATGTCAAAAATAAAATTAATAACCTCAAAATATCTTTTCAACCTCAATGTTTTAAAATAACTTTTAACTTACATCCCTATAAATAAAATTTCAATCTTCCCAAAATAATCCTTCACATTAAACTTAGGTGTCATACCTACCAAAACCTAATAAATATTAACTGAAAATATCATTAGTCACATCAAAATTCCATCACATAAATCAAAAAAAGGGATGTATAGGACATTGAACAATTAAAAAATGTTAAACTTATAAACCCATGATGGTATCCATAACTCTTAATTTAAACGCAAATGAAAACAGATTAACCTATAAATTCACATAAACCCTCTTTTGATACCAACTATAACAGCTCTAAATCATCACCCGTAGATCAAGTACTAAAAATGTAATCATTACATTTTTAGCTTTGATACTGATTGATGTTACCCAATTTAAACCATATAAAATGTTCCCCATGAAATGAAAATATTGGATCACGTACATACCAAAGGGAATTTTAGGTATATATTTTTATAGAATTGGGAAAAAGAATTTTATTATAACACCCATTTTATCAAATGATTGTTTTTCCACTATACCCAACTTTTCTTTATTCACATTATGACAGATTTTTTTTTATAAAATTCATTACACATGAATCTTTTATATATGTAATTTACATAAAATTATACTTTATAAACTATGGAAAAAGAAAATATAAGAAGGGTATATAGAAACACATACTAAGGGAAAAAATAATTGATAATTTAATGTAAAAAATGTGTATAATATAAGAATAATGTTTTGCTGAAATAATAAAAGTACTTCAGTATAAAATATGTGAATTAATACCCATAAATACCAAGTTCATATATCTTAAAACATGGAATAAAGATTTAATATAAGAAAATAATCATTTATGTCGATAATCATGATCCATCTGAAAATAATATTTAATAAAAGGATACATTATAACATATTTCTATCATAATGAAAATATGTTGGTAATTTGGAATATTAGTTTAATGTCACTCTTATGATTACTCCAATAGATGTATTGGATGACATAGAAAGTTCCAAGAATCTATTAGGATAACCCTATCACCGGTTAAGTCTATCTCAATATCCAATGAATTGGGGATCTATATCAAGATCATCCATTATTATGAGCTATATCAAGCTCACTCGTTATCAGAAATAGTTTCCAAGAACCATACCATGATCATAAAAAATGAAATATTTCATTTTAAATATAAAAATAACCATTAGAGAAGACTAACTGATGGTTTCCATTATATAAGGATCATATAATTTCTTTAATAGAAATTTAATCATAAACAATCCCGAATGAAATGGGACTGAAACATAAGCCACTTTCCAATTGGTAAATTTACAATCCTAAACCCATGAAAGAATATATTAAAATGAAACATTTAATATCCTTAAAAAGTTGTTAATAAAAAAACATGTCAAAAGGGTTAGTATATACACCACATAAACATATATAGGTTCATAAAAACAAACATGTCACAACAAAGTAATATTGATATGAAGAACCATTGTTATATTGGTAATATTAAAATCAATACTCAAGAAATAGAGAGCCTCAGATGGATTTTTTAATCCCCGTAACGTTCATTAAAATGAATATAAAATACATCCACGGTTAATATATACACCAAATAAAGGAAAAAATTGGGGGATGTAGAATATCTCTAATTGAAATCAAAGTGATATAAGAAACCCATACAAAGATCATATCACTAAATTGGGAATTAATGAATGGAGAAATTATATGAAACAAATTTAAATAAATATAAATGAATCTTAGATTAAATATAAAGCACTTAAATTTTATTACACACATAATGTCATCTTAAAAAAGACAATTCAGCCATAATATTACATAATGAAATGAAATTTAGTTATGAAATACCTTACCACTTAGTAACCTTCAAGTAAAATGACATTAGATGAAATAATTTTAATTAGAACCTAAAATGACATGAATTATGATTCATTCGTGATGTAACAAAACTTGGAGTATATACAAAATATTAATGACATTTTTTGTATCACATTAAAATATTCCTGAATGAATGGAAATTGAGATGCAATCCCAGAACTCAAGTCTAGACTTCCTAGCTATATACTTTAACTCCTGTATCATAAACTTTTAGAAATTATTTTTTTTTCTGAAAAACGTTTTATAGGTTTAATCATCTATACTTAAAACATTATTTCATTTATGTTAATGAAATTTTTAATTACTTAATAAGTTATGTATGGTGTTTTGAGGATTTTATGGTTTGTAACTTTAAAATGAGTTCAGTATATTAACAATGGTCAGAGATATATTTTCTCCATAATATTCAAAATAATAATAATGAAATAATTTTCATTTTTATAAAATAATTATACTTTTAA
Organism: Viscum album; assembly: GCA_963277665.1. NCBI lineage: Eukaryota > Viridiplantae > Streptophyta > Magnoliopsida > Santalales > Viscaceae > Viscum > Viscum album. The sequence goes on from OY728143.1 coordinate 319,581,819, forward strand.
AACCAAATATTAAACATGGTTATAAAAAATGAATTGTGTTGCAATCAGGGAGATAGTTGGTTGTTTATACACATGAGTAAAATTTCTTATTTTCAACAAAATTAGAGATACAAAATTATTTTTTTAATAATTATGATTATTTCCTAAATATCATATTATTTAATTAATTACATCATATATATATATATAGTCCATGTGATTAAAGGATGAAAAACGAATCACATCGCTTAATTGAGGTGGTAATCCACATATAGGCATGAAAAGTGTTATCATTTTTTAAATGGATAGAATGGTAAGAAAATAGATGATATATAATATTAAAACAATTATAATTATGTCCTAAATATAATATTTATATAAAAAATCTATCATTATAAACGTCTGTGAAAAGTTTTGAAGGAAAACAATTTACATCATTTTGGGAGGCATTAATCCTTTCTATATATGAATGATGGTTTTAGTTGACATTTTATCAAAGAATGAAATGGATTATGGTTACTAAATTAACATTAAAATATAAAACTCTATTTTATATGAATATTTTCTTATAAAAAGTATTTTTATAATTGTTTTGAATGGGGTAGAAGAAGAAATAAAACTAAATCTTTTTTAAAAAATTTATACCTCTTCTACAAACAACACTTTTTTAATAAATCATAAATATTATAAGGTTGGTATTATTCCATAAACAAGACCTCTAGAACGAGGATATGTATTTTAGTTAGTTATTTGTTTAGTTACATCATGAAATAGTGTTATAAAAATGTATGAGTAAGAAATGATATAAGAAGCACTTTTATAACTGTGGGGAGGGGCACTCTTGGAATTATCTAATTTATTAAATTAATATAAATTAATTTTCATTTTTATGTGGATATAAAATAATATAATTATAATATAGAATTATTATGAGTCTATATAGTCTCCTAAAATAAAATTTGGACAGGTTTAGGTGATGTTTTCACCATTATATATTTTTTAAACCAATGTTAACCCTACTCATGGTTACCGTCATATAATTTATTTATAATTAAAGTTTAAAGATGTTCCAAAAATTAAATAATTGATCCAGAAATAATAATTTTTTTTATTTTAAATAATATCCCATAAACCGGTATAGGTAAAGTAATTTTAGGAATTTTAAGTCATTTAATAAATTATCTTTTACAATATAATATCAATAAATTTTTTTAAACTACTAATTAAATCTGACATTCAAGACATCCAGATAAAAATGGTATTAAAATATAAAAATATAAAAAATTATTAATATTTAATATTTATCTATAAAATTCATTTCATACCCAAACTCACCCAAAACAATTATGTTTATAATTTTAAAAGTCATTTTCTAGATTTTTATACTACATGCAGAAGAATTGTTCTAGCGTTTCATAAGCCTTTATGGTAATATTTTCATCACTCGAAATTAAAAATAAATTAACATGATTAATATATTAATTTATATTTCAAATAACCATTAATAACTAAACGTAAGTAATTTGTATCCATTTCAAATAATATTATATATAATAAAAATAAGAGGTTTATATTTTAACATTATCCTTCAAATACATCAATATAATTTTTATAATAATCAGTAGTTTTCAAGAAATGGAGATTATTTTATGGAAATTGTTTAAAATAAAACATTTTAAATAAAACTATGATAAGTTTTAGTGTTATTTTTAGGTTTCATCCCATATTTTTATACCTTTTTAGCCATTTTCCCATAACCATAGTGATAAATATTTACAGGAGTTACCCAATATAAAAACCATAATAAATGGAGAATATTTTCCAAATAATAACCTCTAGTTTCCAAAAATTGGGTCCATATTTTGAGTTTTAATTTTTATAAGTAGACAAAATTAATTTGAATTTGAATGTATAAGACGTAATAAAAAATAGTTTTCACAAAAATGTGATTTTATTCTCAAAGAATAACTTCCACAAAAATCAAGTAAACAGTTGAATACATTGTAATTAAATTTATATTTTTTAAAAAGGATTATCATATTAATTAAAAAGAAAAATTATATATTATTGGGACTTTTCAATTCAAATAAAAGAAATGTTTACAAAATCTGTAATTTTTACTATTCAGTGATGAATGAATCTTTTCATAAAAAATAAAAAAACATTTTGAGAATATTTTTATTAGAAAAATTAAAAATTGATATCTATTTTATCAAAAAAAATATTTCAAATTTCTAGATATTAATTATAATATTCACCAACAAAAAACACCTTTTTGAATAAAAAATATTTTTAAAGAACAAAATCACTTTACAAAACATTGAGGGCTTTTTTCCTAATAATTAATCAATTAATTTTTATCGAGTATAAAAATTATATATATTTCTTAATGTGTTTAATAATTTTCATATCTGAGGACTCAACAGATTGTGTATAATTGTAAAATTAAAATAATAATATTTTATAGTTCGTTTACGGTCATTTTTTCTTATTGTATACACTATCAAACATAGTTTTCATTTAAAATATCTAAGTGTTACATATCATACCAATATGTATTTAATTATAAGATAATGAAACTATAAAATCTTATAATATGTTTAAATTTTTCAAAAATGATTTAATATGAAAAGAGTACATTCAATAGTTCGGAGCATGACTTATGTATGAGCAGCCCTTTCTGTTTCGGCCTCGTAGATTTTTCAAGTGATGGTAGGATGGTGATTACACTATCTTAGATCCCCATTTTTTTTATTTCATAATTGACTATACTATGGAGGTTTTTTTATTGATATATGATATTAGTACACATTTGTTTCATATAGAATTATTTTTTTGGGAAAAATAAACTCTGACTAGTTTTCATAGGGTAGGGTTCATTCTTATTAGACTGCACCCAGTAGGCCATAACAGTTTGGATGGAAACATTATAGTGTATCTCATTTCAGATACATAATTCAAATTTTCAAAGTAATAAATTATCAAAAAGAAATTTATTAATTATGTTTTCTTCCTTCCACGTGTTCGAATTTCATAGTTTTTCCAACTCATAAAAATAAATATATTAAATTCATAGGTTATTTGATTTTTTACATTAGATTTCAAAGGATGAGTCTTAGGTAGAAAATAATTTTTGGTGTTTTTGCCTTATCACAAGAGAACCAAAATGGTATATTGGACCATTTAATAAGATTTAATACATATAATTGGGATCTTTCAGGAAGTGGTAACCCCTATGTAAACTATTATATCTAGATAATCCATTTGAAATAGTGAAATGAATAATTGTATAGTGTAATTACATCAGCATGAAACAACTACCAATGTATCAGACAAATTGTTACAAATATTCACTCAAGAATCCTTATATGCTAGAGGCTAATGAATAGAAGTGATGATATAAGGTGGTAAAATGGGAGATAATATAGCCTCATACCATAGTGATATAACATTGACAAATAAGTAAAAAACATCTATAACCATAATTAGTTTCGGTAGAAGAAATAAATATATTTTTTCTATAAAAAAAAGAAATGTTGTTATATAATAATACATCCCAATAGATTTCCTTTTAGTTTGAGCACATAAACAAAACAAAATAAATAATAAGATATAGTGGGGGTGAAAAAACATCCTAAATCCTCATTTCTATAATCTATCCAAGTTATAGAGGCTGATAATGAAACATTGGGCCTCTATCTTACCTCTACCTATGATTTCAAGGTCTGATTAGGTACTATTGTGTCAGTGCCACTCAAGCAGGGGGTGAATAATGATCAGGACGAAACCTCCAATAGTGTACCTAACATAACATGTGAATAAAATTTATGTGCATGTGATATATTCATAAAATGTAATAAATTGAAAAGTTTAATAAAATAATAATTGTTGATTATCATGTTTAAATGTGACACTCAAGATGGACTACACATTATTTGGAGTGTTCTAAATGTATTTAAGTGTAGTACATATCTATCAGGGTGTATGACGCAATACCTTGGAATTAGAAGTCAAAATGTCCTATATAGTGAATGAAGCCCTACCCATAAATTAGAATCCACTATAACATCATAGGGGATAATTCCCTACCGAGGAATTATAATTCATATATCCATTCACTTGAGTTCATAAAATCTTTGCAAACTGAAAAAAATGTCATATCGTACATAACCCCTGACAATGTGCACTCTCTACCTATGAAACATATATTATTTCATCAGGAACCTGGTGGAATACCCATTTATCTCCCTTGAAATGTGTATTATATCATCAGGAACCAGATGAGAAAACCATTTCCCATCTTATAAATATATATCATATAGTCAAGAACCCAAGGGAATACTCGCTCCAACCCCTAAAAATATATATCATATCATTATTCACCCTAGGAAATACCCACTCCCCTCCCTCGAAACAAATATCTTATCATTAGGAACATACATTAATATAGTATACCTACATTAGTAACATATATCATATCATATATAGAGGGATAATAACCCTTTCTAATTAACATAACATACACACAAAAAGGAAACCAGTCTAACACCACAAGATCTCTAGCTCATCTAAAGGATGAAAGACACATAAACCAAACACCACATCTCAAGTAACACTCCAGTATCCATCTATATACTTAGAATAACCTCTTGAGGAATGTCTCATTTAGACACAAACATCACCCTCAACCCATTAAAATGCTCAAATCACATGTAAGGAAGTCAACTAGGACTCGTCAGACTCATATCATTGTCCACTTATTATAATAAATTCATAGAGAACGCCACATGGTGTGTTGTCATATGGTGGGCCATTTATGACCATAAATTCAATAGGATGGTCCAAATATCATCAAAACCTACTTCATAACTTATTCACACTAACCAAAAATCATTGAAGTCCATAAAACACTAAGGACCTTGGAAACCCTACACCATATCATTAATTCATTCTCATGGAACACATTTGGATCACAACCCATGTCTCCCTTATGGCGTCTAATAACCCATCACCTGGAAGAAACCCACCATTCATACCTCACAAATCCATGTAAGACCTTTCACCCTCATGTTCCTTGCTATGGCTCTTATTGATGTTTAATATAGTGTTCCCCATTATATGTAAGGTTCATCATGAAATCCATTACCATAAGGAATTATCCTCTCTTTCATGCTCAAACCATCCATTTAATACAAACTTCATCTAGAGACTCATATGATTCCTAAGAACCAATTTTCGGTCCCCAAAAATCTTATCTTGCATTTACACTCCCTTGGTGGCATAGTCATTAGGAGGCTCAATTTTTCAATAAAAAAACTAGAGAATCTACTCTGAATCATGGAGACTATAATACCCTATCTATAGGTCTATTGTGTATCATTTTACAAATTTAATTCATACATGTTTCGGTATATGTGTCATTTAGAACAACTTTTTAGTCGATCCATCAAACATCAGTGGATGAGGAAGTATTCTAGCATCAATAGAACATCATATTTCAAGAAAATATTATTCATTTATAGAGAGTTTAAATATAAAAGTACACATTTAACTAATGTTTTATCACACACGATGTAAATTCAAATCATATTCACATACTAAATTCATAATCATATAGATATATTCAAGGGCCACAAACGTCATGCATAGGGTTACACATTTTTCAAGCTCATTTATACCTCACCTGAGATTGTATCATCACCCAAGATAAGAGTATTTTCCACTCATTTAATCTTAAAATGATGGCATTCCACTTTCTTATGGAACAATACTAGTACACTTTGGAATGAAATACATATCACATGACACCAATTAATTTTATAATTCCAAACTATTAAATTGTTAAAATTTAACGTTTCATATTTTTGAATAACTATAGCCAAATATAGTGAAATAAAATGATTTCATTCATCCAGTTCATCATGTATACATCATATGAAAAATAGTCATTTTTATTAATTGGTCAAAAGATTCTATAGTTGAATCGACGTCAACACCTTATCCAGATTCATCAGGATTCAGGTCTAGCAATTGGGGGAAACAAATGGTAATTAAGGGAATGAGAGGAGGGACCAACCTAAAATCCATCCAAGAATCGTCCAAGAACCACTCTTCTCTGGAGAAAAATTAGAAAGTGAATGAGGGTGATATCATACAAAGATGACCCTATCTCTCACAACTGTTGATTTAGAACTGGGGGATATCCCTTAAATGATGGGTCTCCCTATCATCAAAAGATATCTCAATAACCATATAATGGTGTGACTATGAGGGTCATGTTGAGGTTCAACCTCTCCAAACCATTTTATTGAGTATCCCTCTTATATTCTTCATAACCATCACTTAAAAGGTAAAAGAGATGACTTGCTCATATGCCACCATCATGTTGTAGCATTCAACGTCATAATGTGAGGTATATTCTAAAAGGGACCAGACTACACTACCACACACTACTTTTACCTGGCCTCCCTAGCATCAGGCCTCCATATCATTACACCCATGTCACAATAGATCCTACCTCTCATATCAATACATCACACCATATCTCAAATGTTCATAAAGTTTCCAGCCATTCCCATATGAAAACAACAATGGAAAGAAAACAAATTTTCCATATAGTTTTTAAGGGAAAAACTTGCGATATTACACCCTTGGTTGTAGTGTAACTCCCATAAATAATATTTTATCCATAGCTAAACCCCCCATACACACTCACCAAGCCATGATACCCACTGGACATGGTGTGTCATACCATTTATATGAACATTTAGAAAAGGGGTTCATAAAAACTCTTCTATGAAATTCACCTAGTCATACCAAACACCTCCCAAGCATCGAAACATGTCAACAAACATATCCTTGAGAATCTCTAACATTTTTAATTCATATCTAGGTCCTAATTATCTATGCCTCACAATGCTCAAGTACAAATATATCAAATACTCTATAAATTTCATAACGCGTAATAATGAATGTTCTTACAAATGCTATACTTTAGAAATTAATTCCTTGAGAAGTATTATTGAGACTCCCACACTCAATATATAGATACCGATATTTTTAATTCATCTCTATCTCGTCATGTTCTACACCAAAATTCCAAACATGTTTTCACTCAAAAAATCCAAATATCAATGTTCAGTATTTAATAAAAGCTTATCCGCCTTATTTTCACCATTACCAAGGCTGGTATTGTTATCAACTACAACCATCTATCATCAATAATCCATGGATTATTGGATAATCACTCTATTAGATTACGGTTTCCCCCATATTAAAACTCAATTCATATTGGTCAATTCCAAGTCAAGCTTTTCCGCACTATAGAAATTCCAAATTGAAAATAAACAATCAACGTTCCATTGAAAAAATCGATGTGGTTTACACCAAACCACAACCAATTTCAAGACAAAACACCATTCAGTCCTCCTTTGAAAATCATTTTAAAAAACACTCCTCCACACCCACTGTTGCATTATCATATTTCTGAATTATAACACCTTGACTTCTAGAGGTGTCATGAGATCCTACAAACATCTTCACCAATGTTTAAACCCAACAATCTCTATAATTATAATTTTATATCCTCATATTGGAATTTTATACATTATATTCTCTCCCCAGGAACTGGCCCACCTATTATCCAAATCACTATTATATCACATCAAAATTACATCTTGTTCTTGATGTTAACACATAGAATTTATCCAAAATTTCAATCATGAACATATCAAAATAAGAGCCATAAAACCAGTAATCACAATAATTCATCCCACCATAGTAGTATCGTCATCATCATTGTATTGAACTTGAATACTCAATATACCCAGAACACATTACATACTCTATCGAATATAATATTTTAATGTCATTATCCAACTGATATTAGAGAGAAAAACATCAATCACTTCCTGCTCCGAACTGACCAGGAACATAACCCTATAGATAAATTGAAATTATATTATAATTGAGGGTTACACCCCTAAAATTTTAAGGTTATACTCACCATAGTACTGATTACACTACACCACCACTCAAGTTTAATGACAAAAAAATCTGAAATCACTCATGTGATAATCTTCCCAAGCCATTGTTACCCATCCCAAACACATTTTTCAATAAAAAAACATGGATCAACAAAAACACGGTACCCAAATAAGTTTCTAAAGTCTCCTCCCATCAAAATTGGAAAGATATTATTCTAATAAAAAACATAAGTCTTCATTCCCATAATCTTCTCTCTGATTCCATCGATCCTCAAGCCACACTAATCGCTCCCCAATATATAACCCAAATAGGAAATGAACATACCCAGTGGACATTTTCCATCATGAATTGTGTTTTTTCATGAAAATTTATGCTACACTAAATCTCCTCTCCCTAGGAAAAGATATATTATTAAAGAACTATCTCATAGGATTGCTTCCACTATCAATCTTGGATTCATCCAAACTCAGTGGTTATTCTCTCTCATACTACATGATCTCACAACCGAACTAAGACTCTTATGAGTAGTGTTTCATTAAACCTAACACCTTATTACCAAATAACTAACTATTAATTATTCTCATGTAAAATTAATATTTATAGAAACACCTCATTGATTTCCTTAAAAAAATATTTTAATCTCTTCCATGGCCAGGCTGAACACTTGATCATTCTTCCACCTAGGAACGGTTCCATATCCTAACGAACTAATTACTATCTTTTTATCATAGATCTAATAATCTTGGTTCACAATACATTTTTTCATTAGAAATCACCCATAACAAACGGAATTAGGAATCCAACTAATACCACCCTCAAATCCTAATGTATCTTCAGGTATTGAGGGTAGGATATCCACAACTGTAAGGAAATCCTTTCCAACACACCAACTTTTGGATTCTTACATATTTGTATGATGAATTACATTCCAATTCAATGACCCTCTAATGAGATCAAATTTAATCAGGCCCCTGATGGTCACAATCACATCCAAATACATATAAATACATCACCATAAGATGATTTTTATTAAGTAAAACTTATCAATCTAGTTTTTTGAAATAGAACACCATAAATAAGCTATATAGGAAGACACCATAAATATTATTATCCTCACCTTCAGTAATTGATCACATTTACTTAACCATTAATATTATGAAGGAATCCAATTACTAATCTAATCCACTGATTATCAATACATATTACATTCATAGATAGAATTTATAGTTATGAAAAAATACCCACCATAATTGGTTAATTTAATTACATATAATTCTAAAATTTTCTTGTGAATATTACATTCTAATAATGATGTATATACACTAGATTCTTTCCATTATACTCCATGAAATGAAAACAAATACTAATTTAAATCACACAAATTATACTTGAATAATTATATCAACTATAATAGAGAAAATTAATAAGATCAATCTTGTAACCTTGGAGACTAGGATATCCAACTAGAAATACCTTCGTAATTCAATAGTTAAAGATACATCACTATATCTAACATATTATGTTTTAGTGTCTAATATATCCAAAATTGTAGAAAAATATAAAATTTCCTGATATCACTTTGAAAACACTTCATCCCAAGAGAACAGGATAGTTTCTCTAATGGAGTTCTAAATGACCACTACTGTTCCTCTCCATATTCTAGAGACCACATAAATGTAGCGAGGATCTATGGTTTTACCATTGGAAGAATATACCATAATTTCATAGTGAAAAAATTGGAAAAATAACTAAAAATGATCCCTAAAATAATTATAATATGAAAAAATATATCTTTCCTATATAAGTAAAAAAAATTCACACAATAATACATCCCAACAAATCAATCACTAGTTGAAATACATTTACAAAATAAAAAAGAATAAAATACTATAATGCTCTACTACCATCATTATGTGTCATCTCATGAATTCTTCCAAACATTCTTATTATACCAAGCAACCCTAGGCCTCTACTCTATTTACACCGCCTATCCTTATCTTTTCTTAGGTACCAATGTGTTAGGGCCAGAAACTTTGATGTGAGTAAAACTCATTAAAAACCCTCCAATGGTGTCCCTAACACAACTAGTGAATATTGTGTGTACACTTATGATATACTGGGAATAAAAATAACAAATTATAATTTCAATAAAATAATAATTGTTAACCATGGGATATAATATTATATATGAGGTTCACCATACATACTATAATCATGTTGAACAATCTTAAATATAATTATCATCCATTATGGTGTTGATTCCAAACCATGTAATTGTAATTCACAACCATATAGAGAAACATTCCCTAACCATTCTTCATATTTCATATAATTAGACACCTTGGGGAATAATATTTACCATCCCTGCAAACATATACTATATCCCAATGATCCTAGTTTAATTCTTTCTCACCACATTATAAACATATATCATCTTATCATATAACCTTGGAAATAATCACTCCATGTCCTAGAAATATATATAATATCATAAGGATCTTGTTGGAATACCTTCTCCTTTCCCTTACAATGTATATCCTATCATCATTACCAGGTGGAATAACCTATCTCTTCCATGGAAACATATATCATATCATCAATAACCAAAGGGCATACCCACCCTCTACCTTGGAAGCATATATCATTTCATCAGGCACTGAAGGAAATACCTTCTCCCCACCCTAAAAACATATATAATATCTTCATGAACTCTATGGAAAACCCAATCCCCATATTGGAAACATATATTATATATTATTAGGGGAAGATGATTCCCCTTTCTAGAGTATATATCATAAACAAAAAAATGAAACTCATCCTACTTCACAAAATCAGAAACTCATACATAGGGTTCTAGTTACTCATACCAAACCTCACATCTCATGGAATGCTCCATCATCTATAAATCCACTCATCATAACCACCTCATGGATATCACATTCATTCAATAACCTCACATCAAACCCATTAACATGCTCGTTTCATCCAAAAGGTTATCTACATAGGTCATTCATACCCCTCTTGGTCTCCACTCACCATCACCAACCAGCAGAAAAACCCTCATGGTGTTCTATCAACATGTAAGCCCATTTTGGATCTAGACTCGATATTATAGTCCAAAACATGAAAAAAAATCCCATATAATAACTCGAATCCACTTACTGTAGACTATATCAAATTATATTTATATAAGTACCATGGAAACCCTTTACCTATCCATCAATTTATTCCCATGGATCACAATTGGGCCTCATTATAAATCTTCCTTATGAAATATCACAATAGATTACCTATTGGAAACCCTCCTTCCATACCTCATCAAGAACTAGTAAACATTACCCACTCATGGAACTCTCTATGGATCAGATCCACTCTAAATAGTGTGTTCTCTATCATGGGTGAGATTCATAATCATGTCACCCATAACAACTATGCATAATCATATCAGGAAATCCCAAACTAGTATCGAGATACTATCCTAGGCTATGTACATATCATACTGAGGCCATGAACCCAATTTAGGTATCCTCTGATCTTAAACATAATTATTGTCCCTCAGGTGATGTAGTAACCAGGAATCTTTGTTTCCTATAAACATCAAAGGAGTACATGTTATGAACCTAGGAGGCTTACATACACAATATATCTAGGTCCAATTTTTATCATTTTAATTATTAAATAAATACCCATTCTTTTGTATGCATTATAAGGCACACATTTTCAGTCAGACCATTGGCCATATGTGACTCAAAATGGTCACTAATGTCAATAATCCATCGGGTCTCAAGACACATCCATTCATTTTAGATATATTCAATGGTTGAGATTCATATTTTCTCACATAGGATCATAAAAAATTGATATACTATATAGATATTGAAACAAAATTTATAATATTGGGGATATATTCATGAGATATCTACCTCATGCAAGCATTTACATCCTTTCTTAACCAGTCTATGCCACGCCCAACTCATATCATCACCCAATATTCATGTACCATCCACTTGTTGAAACCATGATATACAAAATTCCAAAATTCTTTTTCATGATCTCATCACTCCTTTGAATGAAATCCATATCAAATGACACCATATCATTCACCAATTCTATCAAAAGTTACTAAAGACCTAGAAAAAATCATAGGGAAATATACTCCAACCAAAAAATGAGAAATATATTATGTTTTTCCTCATGATACTTCCTATCTATGTCACACATGAAAGTTAAATCATTAAAACTCAATTCCTACATAATCTAGATGAATCGTCACCAAACCCCTAGCTTGAAATAATCACATAAATACATAGTGGGTGGGAATAAAGGAAATGAGTGGAAGGACCCACCTCAAATTTGTTATAAAATCATCCAAGAACAACTTATAATGAGCTAGAATTTTCAAACTAAGACAATATGTCTTAATAGATGAATATTTAATACATGTAGAAAGAAATTAAAGGTTTAGTGTATTAGGATATTGTTTATACAATATTATTATTTCATAAAATATCAACAACATATCCCATAAAGATAATCAAATTTAGTACTCTTTATATACATACCAAACCTAAAAATTTCTTCATAAACAAGCAAAAGGAAGCATATGAAACGGTTCTCTCAAATGCTCAGTAATGGTAAATAAGGAGGATATCAATCGATGATCATATGAAACAATAAGATAATATTAAGGGTATAATATTATATATATAACTTAAAAATTTCATACATAATATATTTTGTATTGTAATAATGATCCAAGGTATAAAACAATATCATTTAAAAAATATTAACCATAAGAGGGAAAAATCATGATAAATAATTTATGAAATAGAAGATCCTGTCATATTATTTTTGAACGATCAAAAGTATAGAAACAATTTTTAATGTAAAGGATAAAAATTGACACTATCAATTCATAAAGAATAATGCATCAATACATGTTTACCATTTCATTAAGAATTAGGCATTATGACTTATTTCTTGTAGTGGAGCAGGCACATTTTCCTATTTTCAATAGTTTCTAAAGAACATTAGATTGTTTCTGATCATTATCTCTTGAGATATATTACATTTCCCAATTAGTTTTAGGGTGATAAAGGTCACACCAATCACATAATCCATAAAATACCATGAAACAGTAATCGTTTCATAACCAATGAAAAATGAAATGAGGATCATGAACATTTGATTGTATCATAACCTTTGGAAAAGAAATGGCTTTCATAACAAGTATCATAAATTCATCATATCATAACTCATGTAAAAGGGATGGATTTCATAATAATACATTCATAAAAATAATATACACAAACCATAAAAATAAATAATTAGGATTTTATCATTCGATCATGTCCCCATACAAACATAAGCGACGTTAAATGTTGTTTTCGTTGATTAATATAAATTCCATAAAACATTATTAAAACATTATCTAGAAAAATATCATTTTCCTTTGAAATAACATCTTTAAAAAATAATATTTCTTTAAAATTAAGGAAAATATTTTAATTGAAAATGACCAATAAATAGTGTAATGGAATCTTTAAATATTTTACATTTCATGATGGGAGAAATTTCTTTTCATGTCATACATATTAAAATAATTATTTATTTCACATTTTTGTTAATAAAAAAACTAAACCATTCAAAATTTATAAGAAGATTATTCTAAAATGAATTATGAAAATTAAAATATTTGTAGAAATATATTTAAAAATTAATCTAAATTGGTAAAAACACCTTTAAATATTTTTAGAAAATATTGAAATAAAAGACAAAGGGTTTTGGAATGAAGAGATAAATAAATACATTTTTACATTAAAAAATTACTTTGGAACATTATGCTCATAATGATAGGAAATTGGATGGAAAATAACTTTTTCATTAAATAACTAAATGATAATAAAATTTATGACTTTATTGAGATATGTACATCATATTTCAATATCCAAAACATAATTATAAACAATTATGATAAAGAATAATTTTGTGACATAAAACCCTTAACCAATTTTCTATCTTTTGAATCACAATCCCATTAAAGGAAAGAAAATTATATGGATATTTAAATCCAAGACATTAATGAGTATAATCATATAATAAGTTCTTGGGTAGTATATAGACCACAGAAAAGAAAAACTTGATGTATAAGGCACAATTCCAATAGAAATAAAAGTCAAATGAAAATATATTACCTGAAGTCATAAATTCCTTTGTAATAATTTGAATATCTTGTATAATAAATATAATTTTATTATAAATATATTACCAAAACATAATCAAATATTTAATTCTATATACAATTTATGTATGGCCTTTTATTACCCTTTTATTTACAATTACTTACTAAAATCCTGTTTTAGGTAATAACAACTTCATTTTTCTTTTATGTTTAAGTTTGGTATATTTAGTCATTTTATTTTTTCATATGTAAGTCATATTATGGATTTAACCATGATATTAATATCATATATATTTAATATAAATTTATTTATAGTAATCTATAATTGTCTGATATATAAAATGAATTACAACAATCATGGAGACAAGATGTTTTCCATACACATGAACATTGTTTCCATTTTCTCAACAAACATAATTATGTTAAGATAAATAATATTTTACCATTATATAATCTTATTTATTTCATATAAATCACATATATTAAATAAATATATCCTTATTACCGTCCATGTAAATCATAATGGATGAATGAATTGTATTTCTTCACAAGGACATTGTCCATTGTACACACAATTGATTTTATCGTATTACCATGGAATGGAATTTAAGATGGTACATAATATATTATAATTATAGAGGTATAATTATTTCAAAAATATAATATAAATTACATTAAATATATTATTATTTATATCTGTGAAATGTGGTCATGTAAAATGAATTACCTAGGTTCGTGAGTCAGTATTGTGTCGTACACGGGATCGATCATTCCCATTCCCACGTGATAGAAAATGAGGTTGTATATAAGATATTAAATTAAAAAATAATAAAATATAAATATATGGGAGATATTTGTGTTATTATATTTACATTATTTAAGAATATTTTAGGTATCTTTAAAAATAAATAAAAAACAAATGATCAGGTGAGAATGATACCTCTTCTTCAGATAACCCCCTTAGTTTTTCACCAAAATCCCAACTAGGATAGATTATTGAAAAAACCAAGGCCTCTAAGATTTGAGATGAGAATTAAGGAAAGTATTTTGGTAGTTATATTATGAACCAATATTTTTTAGAAGTGTTAATTAGAGAGGATATGGGGTTCCATTTTATAAGTGGGGGAGAGAATACAGATGGTTGTCATGAAAAGAATAAACCGTACCCTCATTTTTTACATTCCAAAAAGCTCAAAAATTGTCCATTATAGAACCTTATTTGATATAAATATGAAATATTCCCATTCAATTTTATTTGGAAAATTTCATAAGTCAATTTACTCTTTTCCATTTTAGTTTAACACCTGATTAACATATTGTAACTTTAATCGTTGTAATTAGTTTGTACAATTTTTATTATTCATTTTGATCAAAAAATTAAGTTGTAATTATTTTATAATATTAATTATTATAATTATAAATATGGAATCCATATTTCCAAATTATATATTTATAATTGGAAAATTCGAAAATAAAATGAACCCTTTATGGGAGATGAAAATGTGGTTTTCCAAAGTGAAAATTTTTAAAAGTATAAAATGTTTTAATATAAAAATTCAATATGAAATTGATTAAATTTAACTAAATTAGTTTATTAATATAATAATTAAACTAATTTTACTATTAAAATATATTTAAACAATATTTAAAATTTTAAACTCGTTAAACAAAAAGGTAGTTTTAAATAAAAATCAGTATTTTTCACTATTCATGAAAAATTAATCTTTTTAGAAAATTCCCAAAATTTCACTCAAAGATAATATTTACATCTAGTTTTTAAAAATATATTTTATTTTTTCATATAAATTTTATAATATTCTAAAATTTTACTTTTATAATTTTTTCGAAAAATCAGAAATAACATTTTTTGTGAAAATAGTATTTTTGAAACTTATAAAGGCTTAACTAAGAAATTAGTACTTTTTTTATTAATTTGATTTTTTACAGAATAATACATACTTTTTAAAATTTGGATAATTCTATTTATTCCACAAAGTTTAATATCTAGGTTATAATGGTCATGCATAATTAATAATAGTAACAATATATTATGGTTTGTTATAACTCAGTGATGCATGTGATGTAAGCTATCGAATAAATTATATTTACTCGAAGAAATTCATAAAATCTTAGGGTGTTACATTCTACCCCTCTTAAAACTAATTTTCAATCTAAATTCACCACTTCAATTAAAACAAATTTGGATTCTTCTTCTTCATTATATCTTCGTGTTCCCACATAACTTCATCAAATAGGTGGTTTCAACAACAAACATTTACTAGGTGAGTGGTATTGTTTTATATCACTTCCCACTAAAAACCATAATCTATATTTGTTGTTCCACTTATAAAATTTCTCACTCTTTTTTTATGATCTATGATTTTAGTACATATTATGTATCAGGTATACACTTCCTCAATAGAGATACATGAAACACATTGCGAACCTAAGATATGTTCAGTGGAAGAATCATGAGATAAGATACATTCCTAATACTGTCATGAATTTCAATGGGGATGATATATATATGGATTAGTTTCCCCTTCTTTAAAAAATTAAATTTCCTTATACAATAATGAAATTTTCATAAACACCTTGTCACTATCTTCAAATTCAAAATCATGCTGAGGATTTTCACCATAACTTTTTTTCCAACTTTGTGCTTCCCTTATTTGTTTCTGAGTGAGTATAAAATTCTATATCATTTATTCAAATAGATTAGGTACCAATATCATTCTTTCACTAATTTCAACATAGTACATCAGAGTTCTACACTTATTTCAATGGTTTCATAATGATCTATCGGAATGCTAAACTGAAATCAATTATTGTATGAAAACTCAATTATATGATGGTATTGTTCAAAACCACCTTTTAACTCTACATAACCTGATCACAACATATCCTCTAAAGTCTGAACTTTTATATCAAACTAACTCTCTATTTGAGGATGATACAGAGTTCTGAAAATCAACTCTATATTCAGAACCTACTAAATACTTCAATAGAACTGCATGGGAACCCACACATCTAGAAAGACAGTTGAATGTGGTACTCCATACTACCTTACCACTTTCATACATTATATCCTAGACAACTAATCTATAGATAAATCCTCTCTGATAGTAATGATGTTTCCGAAATTTATATTTTGATTGACTATAATCCATATAATATTATAAATCATAGACATTTTGGTGAGTCTAATGAAAAAAATTTATGGTTACATTTTATCATTTATATTATAGTATGTGTAATGGTGTTCATATCCCCTTATACATTTCTCTATTATCCCTAACATTCTGACATACCAAACACTGAGATCTTTACTCTGTGATATCTCTCTTAATGGAATCCCACCAATAATACTCTTTCAAATCCCTATACAAATTTGTATATCCAATATGAATTGAAATTGAATAACTATGAGCCTATTCAAATAGATCCTTAGTCAAATTGGTTATGGATGGAACACATACACAATTCCAAAACCTTTTCATTCCATTACAATCAAGGTTGAACTTAGGAAAATTTCTCACCTTCTTCTACATCTCTCCATATTCCTTATACTCCTTTTTAATCTTTACTTTGATATATGTTTCAACATCAATTTGAGAAAGTTAATATTTCAACCCAATATTCTTGATTTCAAGATCTATCCTTTGAAAATACAGAAACATTTTATATTTTCTTATATTAGTCATGGATATACTGGCATGATCCTTTAGACACAAATCATCATCCACCGTGTTCACTTTCCCTCTCTGGTAATTTATTGGGTAGTCCTAATATTTAATCATCTATTAAAATATTCTGTGGGACATGCCAAATTATTTATGTCTGAATACATTCATATAAAATTTTGGATAAATATATATATATACAACACTTTTCATTGAAAATATAATATCTCAATATCTCTAATGATACAATTACTACATCTAACATAAAATCAAGTCATGTAAAAACATTCTCATAAACTTTAAATTTTCATGAGGAATAATTTATAACCATGTTATTCTATGTTATTTTGAGTCTCTACCCATTCATGGATGCATCACTGTAGATTACAAACCCTTATCCACTGCATGGTAATATAAGCATAAAAATTCAAACTAATCTTATATTTAGTTCTTTAAAATTTCCCTGACATTCGTCTATCCAATGGAACATGGATCCATTCTAAGTTAACATGGTTTTTGCATTAGATATACATGAGAAACTATATATAACCCATCAATAATATCCCACCAAACCCAAAAACCTTATCTCTAAGTTACCATGGTTGGTCTAGTATAATGTTCAATACCCTTTATCTTTGAGGAATCCACCAGTATACCTTTACTTGATATTATATAACCCCAAAATGAAACAATTTTTACCAAGATTCACAATTTTAAAATTTATAATACATTTTATCCCACCTTAGGGTCTTGAGGACAATTCTCAAGTGATCTTTCTGTTCTTCCATTCTCTCTAAATAGATACAAATATTATCTATAAGTACTACCCTAAACTGATCAATGTAATCTCTAAAAAATATATACATTAAATCCATACTAGTTATGGGGGGAATTAGTAATTCAAAATGGAATAAATATATATTCATCATGTTCATTTCCTTTATGAAATACTTTCTTAGGTATATCCTCCTTCTTATCCATCAACTACTGATATCAAAAATTAGGTTCAATAATAGTAAATTATTGAGCTTTGGATCGTTGATCAAGAAATTCAACAATATGGGGTAGAGGATACACGTTATTGAAAATGATCTTGTTTATATCTCAAAAATAAATGTGTTGTCGCATCAATCCATCATTAATATTAAAAAATATAACATGTTCACCCTAAGATGACAGACATGGGAAAATTATTCCTTTTTCATGGTTCTCCTAGAGGTTCTTCTTAAAATATTGAAACTTAGTTGGGTTCATTTTATAGGGATTGTTTGAAATAAGTGTGGCTCTATATATGATTTGTATTGAGAACTCAACATCACATTTCAATGGAAGACTAGGAAATTCTTTCTCAAAGAAATCAAAAAAACTCTTATATGGTTGGAATATCCTTGATGTTCAGTTTCCCCCCAAACATATGATATAAAATCCCATTTATAAGGGAAATAAAGTCCCATAAAATTGGTTTAATCTTCATCAAGAGTTTATATCTATCATTTCACTTATAGAAAATCATAGGTTATTGTGGAATATCAAATGTGAACTTTATTGTATAGAAATTTATGTGGTAATTTGTAGATAGAGATATTTCATTCTTAAGATTACATAAAATTCATCTGGAGGGAGAATAATGAGGTTTCTATAAAGCACATTCCCACCAATATAAACCATATAATTATAAACATGATATATGGTTATCATACCCCTAGTAATATTCACTACTAATTAAACATGTAATCATTGGGGAGGAATTTTGATACCGTTAGAAAATTCATCAGATGAAAAATCTTCAGTAGATCTAGAGTCAAATATGACATTAGCAGTTCTAGAATATATGGTAAGTGTTCATTCCACTATTGTGTTATCACTTCCATCTCCAAAAAATACAGATCACATGAGATTTCCCTTTTCCCCGCATTTTGATATGTTATCGATGTCGCTCATCATCATTAGCCTTTATATTTGATCATCAGTTATCAATATTCCCATATTCATTCAATTTAAACCATAAAATTGTGAGTAATTTATTAGTGGGTGTCTTGTTCACATCCATTGTGTTAACCATCCCATTCGTTTAATTTTTATTTTTACAGGATTTATGATACACAATTACACATTTTGATAACCTTCCAACACCATTCAAGGAGTTCCATTGATTGTTCATCCCACATTTACATAATATAGTTCATAGGTATTTCTTTCCACCATGTGATTTAATCAATTTTTCATTATACATGGTATTATTTTTCCTATCAGACCCATGGGAATGGTTGGAATCTCCAATTTCATTTCCCCCTTAAGTGGACAATGAATGATTTCTTTTTATTTTTTAAATAATCATATTGGTAAAAACATTGAGATACGTTGTTTTAGGACAAAAAAGAATCGATCATACCAACTTTTTAGTTGGATGGTAATACCAGAATTGTACCTTCAAATTCATGTAAAATCAGACTCGTCGGTTCCAATAGAATCATCATCCTTTATCTTTAGCTCAAGCAATTCCATCTTCATATTTTATTGAATAATGAATGGAATGTTATTTTTGAAAAATAGTGTCTTAAACTCATACCACTCTATATATTTGATATCATCCCATTGTCCCATGTTATTAATTAGATTACACTACTAATCTTCTTCACCTACAAAATGATAAATAGACAAAATGACATTTTCATGATCTGGAGACTAGAGAATGGAAAATATTCATTCAATGGTACTGATCCTTTTCTCAGCTACAAGTGAATTAGTGTAACTAGAAAAATTATTTGGGAATTGACTTATGATAGGTTAAATAGAACATTTTTCCCTTCTTTTCTCATTTGGTAACTCAATATGATTCATATTTTGAAAAGTTTTGTGGGATAGAATATTATTTTTCATTCTATCTCCCATAAAATTTTGTGTCTCAAAAAGATAATAATTACATTTTCCATCGACTTCAGTATTAATATGGTTCCTTTAGGTTCTATCCATTAATAGAAATATAAAAATTAGTTTGAGGAACAAAAAACATAGTAGGACACCACATCATCAAGAAAGAAAAACCACTTATAGGATATCGTAAAACATGGCACCTTCTTTGAAAACTATAAAAACATAGGTTTGACATAATTCATTCATGCCAATATATTCAAATCATTCAAGATGGTTTGTAATGAGTTAACGAACTTCCAAAGCATATTCCTAGGGAGTTTCAAAGTATGTGTGTCTTAAGGCCGATTTTCATACACCTGGTGAAGATCAATCCAAAATAAATGAACAATTTTTTAAGATATTTACCGTAGTTATAATTGTTCCTGAACCAAATCCACTTGTAGAATGTATAAATTGGTGTAATTGTTTTTGAAACCCCTCAAAATATAGTTCACCAAAATTCTTCTTCATTTTCCTATACTTTAAAATATTCAAAGAATATTCCTTATACATGTCCTTAGAGATCACACTAAATTTTTTCATCCTAGTTTTCCAATGTTAACTAAAACTTTCATCATATACCAAAAATAGCAACCCATGATTTTCATACGTAGATATTACATCTTAATACATGAATATTTAATACATTTCAGGAATACACGGATAATGATAGTAATGGTTTAGTGACTTCGGTGAATAGTTAAAAAAATATAATTATTTCATAAAATATATTAATAACATCAAATAAAAATCTTCCCATTTTTTATGCTTGATAGTCATGTCGTGTTTAAACCTTTTATTATAACCTAGGGAAAGGAATCCAAAGAAATTATGAGATCATATACTTAGTAAGGGTAAACATTGAATATATTGATCGATGATCATATGAAAGAATAATATAATAACAAGAGTATTAGAATATAAATGTTACATTCTAATTTAATACCAAATATACCATGGATATTATAAATGGTCAATGTCATAAAACATCTTAATTTAGAATACATGAACCATATGTGTGAAAAATCATCGTAAATAAATCATGAACCATAAGTTCATATCATATAAGTGTGGAACCGTCATAAGTATAGAAACAAATTTATATGTTAAGTTTAAAAACAAAGACCATAAAATCATATCATATCATGTGTCTATACATATTTCTTATTTCATTACTAATCAAGAATCATCACTTGTTTCCATAGTAGATTAATTATCTCATCCTATTTCCCATACAGGGTTAAGAACATCAATCGTTTTTCTTATCATTATCGCATGAGACACAAAGAATTTCCCAATAAATTGGAGGGATATAAAAGTATCAAAAATCACATAATTTATAAATGATCATAAAAACACCATATAATAAAATATGATAAATTATATGGTTTTCATCAACATTTCATAATTACATAACCCACGGAAAATAAATAGGTTTCATAAAACAAATCATTAGTTCATCATATAAAAAACATTGGAAAATGAAGAGGTTTAAAAACATCTTTTCATCATAATCATAAACCTAAACGAACCAAATAATGAATAATGGTGGCACTATTAGATCATATCCCAAGTAAAACATAATAACCACAAAAACTTATTGTCCTTGATGAATATAAATTCCATAAAAGATCAATAAATAAATATTGAGGAAAATATATCTTTCATTAAGTATCAATTATTAATAATAAAAATGTTCCCACATTTTATGTAAAACATTTTCCATGACAAGAAACATGAAAACTTGATTATTAATCATTAAATAATTGAGTTTTTATGATGTCATAAAAATCAATTCATGTTTTACATGTTAAAATAAATGTTCATTTCACATATTTTATTAAAAGTAAGAAAATACCTCATTCATAAAATGAAAATAATATTACATTTGAAACATTTTGTACAAATTATTAAATGGGTATAAGTTTCAGTAAAAATAAATGGAATATTTTAAAATTTTATTTGAAATTTTTTTAGAAATCTATGCAAGGAATAAAAAAAATTTCAACCGAAGGGAGAAATAAATTCAGGTGTTCGTTAAAAACATACATTTGGAATAAAGAGTTTATAAACAGAGTAAAATTAATATAAAATAAGTATTTTTCATGAATAAATTGTATTATAATAAAATTAATTAGTTCCTTTTCAGATATATCATAATACTTCACCATCTGAAACCGAATCATAAACACTCTAGAAAAACAATTAGATTGTTGTATTTAAACTTTTAACACATAGGTATATTTTAAATCATAAGACCCATGAAATAAAAAATATTATATGGATATTTGTATCTCATAATTTCAGAATAATTATCATAAATTTAATTCATGGGTATTACGTACACCACTAAAAATTAAGTGGTGTGTGAGGCATGTGTCGAATTGAAATAAAAGTGAGATGAAAATCAATTAATTTAAGCTCTAAAATTCTAATTACTCATTAAAAACTTATGTATAATAAATATAGTTTTATTATAAATTTATTCCAAAAAAA
This sequence comes from Viscum album, assembly GCA_963277665.1. Taxonomy (NCBI): domain Eukaryota; kingdom Viridiplantae; phylum Streptophyta; class Magnoliopsida; order Santalales; family Viscaceae; genus Viscum; species Viscum album. The sequence continues at coordinate 319,605,057 of OY728143.1, forward strand.
TAATTTTAAATATTACACCATAAATTATTTTCTTTTTACCTTTCATTACTTTTTGTTAATAATTTCTTGTTAAAATTTCATTTTGGGTAATAACTAACTCATTTTCTTGTGTGTTTTTGTTTTTATAATTATTCCTCTTATATTAATCAGGGTTATATCATCTCTATAATTTTAGAAATGATATAAATATCATATATTTTAATATAATTTTATTTATAGTAATAAATAAATGATAGATGTATAAAATGAATTACACCATTCATGGACTTGTTAGGTCACACGTATGCATTAACACTATATAAATTATCTCAATAAGTGGAATGAAAGAAATAAAATAAGATATTACAATTAAATAATTATTTTTATTTCATATATATGACATATTTTTATTAAAAATATCATTATTACCTTTCATGTAAATTGTAAATGAATAACGAATCATATCGCTTAGTGAGGTGCTAGGTCATCTTGCACACGAGCGACATTATCGTATTCCCACATAATGGAAAGTGATATGGTATATCTAATATTATAGTTTTAGAGGAATACTTTTTTCATAAATATTACATATATTTGTTAAATACATCATTATATCCATCCATGAGAGTTCGTTGTGGAAACAAATTACATTCATTCACAATGTGTGAATCCTCTATACACATTATTGATGGTTTCATTTTCCATATGATATTATATGAGGTGAAAATATGTTTTTAAATTATGATAATAAAATATTATTATATATAATATTCTTTTTTATGTCCTTATAATTAAATAATATTTTAATGAGGTGGAAGATGAAGTAAAATAGAAATGCTCAGTTGAGAATGATACCTCTTCTTCGGACAACCTCTTTAGGTTTGCACCAAAATACTTATTAGGAAGGATTCACAATAAAAAATTACTATATTTTCTGGTTATATATTTAATTAATGTATTTAGGTATGAATTTTATGATACAATTGTTTTTAGAAGTGTGAATAGGAGAGGATATGGGGTTCCCCTTTATAAGTCCGAGAGAGGACACACCTGGAATTTATGGAAAGAATAAAGTTTACGCATGTTATTCACATTAAAAAGTATAAAAAATGGATAATTATCAAACATTTTATGATCTATTTTCGAAATATTTCCATCCAATGGGTTTTTTTACAAGTTTATATGACATTTTACCCCTTAGCATTTTATTTTAGTCCCCCGATAAACTCATTTGAACCTTAAAGATTATAATTAATATTTAATGTTTTTACTATTAGTTTTAACCAAAAATTAAGTCCACATTATTATATAATATTAATTATTTTAATTAAAAATATTTAATCCATTACTCTAAATTTCATTCACATAAGTTTAAAAAATTAATTTAAAATTAAACTTGTGGACGATATGTAGAAGTTATTTTCAAATTAAAAATTTTCATAAATATAAAAAGTTTTAATATAAAAATTCAATAAGAATTTAATTTGAATTATATAAATTTGTTTAATAAAAAATAATTTTACTCATATTACTTTAATAAACTTTTTAAAAAGATGTAAATTTTATATTCATTGGAAAAAAATCCAATTTTTAATAAAAATTCGTATTTTCACTATTCAATGAAAAATTAATCCTTTCATAAAATTCTAAAACTTTCTATAAAAGATAAATTTCACATTTATATTTAAAAAATGAAGTTTAGTTTTTTATAATTATTTTTCAAAAAAATTCAAAAAATACATTTACTTTTTTTTCATAAAAAATTAATAATTTTTTTGTAGAATATAGTATTTTCAAAACAAAAAACCACTATAATAAAAATTAAGTACTTTTTATCAGTATTATTTCTCTATATAAACAATTATAATTAATTTATAATGTATGGTTATGCCTATTCCTGTATCCAATTTTAAATACAAGAAAATAATTGTAATGTTTAGAAAAAAAATATTAATAGTATATTGAGGTTCCTTAAAACTCGGTGTTTTAGATAATATAAGTTATCAAAAAATACATTTATTTGATAATGTCATAAAATATTAGTTTTTAACAAAAACCTTTACCTATGGGGATATATTAAGGTAAGATGGAAGTTAGAGGTATCCAAAATATCTCTATATCACATTCCTCTCAACCTGAATACAATGTAGGGGTGACCATGAAATGACAGGTTCATCCCTCATTTAAAAATAACATAAGAGCTTTGGTATGGAATTGTTATAAGGGTCATTATACTACTAATCCTCTCTAAAACATTCAGTGTATCCCACCTAACCATGTTGAAACAAAGCCCTAAATGTAAGAGGTCCATATTTTCCCATACGTCACTATCACTGTATGGACCTCTAGTTAATTCTATAAGGCATCTGCCTCATAGGAGCCCCATGGAGAAGCATCCAACCATTTACCCCACATATATTTAGATTATGAAATATATATCACATTACCCTTGTCACACCTTTCCTGAACCAACCCGGGTCACCAACCAAACTAACACCCGACCTGGTCCACGGAAAGGCCTAAAGGGCATTCTCTATCCCCGCAAGCTGGCACCAGTTCCTGGGTGTCATAAATAAGGTTTGGGGATGGATTTAACTAAGTTTAGAATCATAAAACAACATACAATAATCAATAAACTGAATCTGAAAATTTATTCCAAATAAGTCTTAATAAAATTTCAAAACAGAGTTACATAATTTAAAATCAAAACGAAATAGGACCACAAATAAAGAGACAATAATGTTTACCCCAAGAACAACCACACCACATGGTGGTATTACATAAAATCCATCTCAACGACACTATATAGAGAAAGAGAGATAACATCCTTAACAACCATCTCCAAGGATCTTGTCTTTACCTGTGTCAAACATTACCAAGTCTATTAACACCAAAGGTCTAACTAGGGTGTGAGCCTAAGACCAATATGATTCCAACCAATAAAATATTCCATTATATAAACATTAAAATACAATAATTTTGCATGTTTTCATAAACAATAAATGCTTGAAATAATTTTAAAGGGATGAACCTTTAAATAAAATCTGTTTTCAAGAGGGAAACTTCAATGAATGAACAATTTTAATGAAAACACACTTACTACTAAAATTACTAAACAAACCCACAGTATTCTCATGATAAGTGTAATGTAATCAATATTCACTAGTAATAGAAAACAACCCTAGGAACTAGCTAATAGTTGGACACTACGTACATTTTATCTCGGTGAAATGTGCCATAGGAACCAAAATGAATTATGTTCTAATACACGATCCAAAAATAGGTAACACACCCATAACCTAGTGGTCTCCAATCAATCATAATTATTGATTTAGTGATTTCATCATCAATCTTGCTAAGTGAAACAGGGAAATAACCACTTTCGAATCACTATAATAATAGCCATAGCCACCCACCTCAATACCATGGCTTCCGTTTTATGCTCAATCGAGTTTCACATGTCACATAATACCCTTTTCGTATTCTAATTTCATTTAAACAACATGAACAAACTAAATAGTACAGAAACATGTTTCAAAACTCCTTAACAATTCAATAAATCATTTAAACAATTTTATATGACCTTACCAAAGAAGTACATGTCACATACATTCGTTGCACCTTAAAAATAACCAATTTAGAAACATACACCAACCAAAACAGTTTTCCAAAATTATTTTTACCACTTATATAATTAAATAAAACATTTTTAAAACATATAAAACGAACCTAAGAAACATCACATAACCATACACCCAAAACATTCCCAAAATCCTTATTTTAGAACCAAACACACACAAATTCCACAATTTTTAAAGCAAAACCAAGTAATTCCAAAAATAGTTTACATGAAAAACTCCACACATTTCACATAAACATTCCATATAAAATCAATCACATGATAATCTCTTTCAAAAACAACTTTCTCACCCAATATATAATAAAAATAACATGCTGATGAAATTAGGGCAGCAAATTGACACACTAAATAATTTTAATAGATGGATGTACCTACCTTTGATGACCAAAACCCCAGAAACCAGTGTGAAACCTCAATAATACCTCAACTGCACCACAATAAAGTATAAAAAACCCTATCCAAGACTCTTTCGCCCAAAAACCAAAGGTTAAACCATAAGGACGAAACACTAGGTGCTGAGAACACGAGACCATGAGGAAAGGGGGAAGAAACCCTAAGGAGAAGTAATAAACTATAGAGAAACTCACTTACATGATGTCTTTTGATATTTCCCCACCAAATACCCCTTTAAAATTGGGTTCCAATAAATCTTTATAGATCTTGGAGGCCTCCCATATATTCTAGGGTTGAATAATGGAATAAAGGGGTGTATTAGGTTTATTTTTGAAAGGTAAAATGGTCAATACCCATTTTTTAACCCATGAACACTATTCACGGTTTTTCCATATGGTTTAGTAAATCTCATAGACTAATCATGTTTCAGGTTCTATCCCCCAAAAAAGTTTCATTTTTCTCTCAAATTCAAAGGGGACATAGGGGGGAAGGATATACCCAGAATAGAAAAAAAATAATGCCCCAAAATTTTAAACTTGTCAGACCTGATTCTCAAGAAAATGACTAAGAACCCGACCCCAACAGGGATTAAGTAATGATTAAAAACTATGGGGTGATAATTCTCCCCACCATAATGATTTCCCCCCCCCCCCCCACGAAATCCTCAACAAGTATAGATTAAAGAACAAAAATGATACCATTACCAGGTTCAATGGGGGTTCCCAAAAAATGCCAAACGGAAGAAACAAAAAACAATAAGGACACTTCTGGAAGGAAAAGTGGTATACCAGCTAACATGGGTGGCCAATTTGGACTCCACCTATATGTTTCACCTTACCCCAAAATCCAAAAAAAACTCAAATTGATCAAAAAAGGAAGGAAACACTCACTACACTCAACCCTGCATCCTGAGACATGCACCTAAGAAATTTTTGAGAAGCTATAGTAGTCCACGTAAAAGGAACAATAGATTCGAATGAGGTAACCAAAAACTTAATTCAACAAAACTAATGGGTGTGTTCCAATCCCAATGTTTTCCCAAGATATAATTTGAAGGATAGATAGCTCCGAACAAGACTAACTACTGCCAATCCAACACCAAGAAGAAAACTAAATTACTAATACAAGGAGACCCGAATAGACTCCCCACTATATAAAATATAGTAACACCCAATACCGAACCAAAATAACATCAAATGGATGCATGAACAGGCTCCCCACCATAATGGTGAGAATAATATTGGACTTATTATAAAAAAAATACATGAGACCCATGGTGGGTCTTTCCAATATAAGAACCAACCATCTTAACCAACCAACATGGGCCGACAAAGAAACACAACATAGGCTAACTTGGGTGCTTCCCACATAACTTATTCTCCCACCTCAAGAGTCCCATTTGTAACGCCCCGACCCTAGATACCCGGAGTCGGTGCATTATTACATAACATTGGCAGGATCACAAAGGATCACGTCTTGAAAGACCGATTAGTTTAGTAGTCTTGGAAACACTAGATATATTCATAAGTATTACATTACATCATAAGGTAAAAAAACTAAAACAATATCTTGTCTTCATATCCCCTCATATTATCCCTGCATGTTATTCATAAATTACTTCTTCATAATCCTAGGAAATATAAAACATTGAAAGTGGTGAGCTCAGATGCTCAGTAAGGATAACATTATAGCAGAAGCTTTCATAGATAAGCATAAACACTTAAGGCAGTTTATAACTAAAATAAAAGCCTTTTAAACTTGAACTTCAGCATAAAATGGCAACGATAAAATAAAATAATGCCATTTACTTACTCACATGGATATTCTACTAGTCGAATGATCACATGCAATATCAATAACCACTTTCATAATGATGGAATGCATAATGCCAGACTATCATAACCACATAGCCAAGGCCTCATGCCAAGACTGCAAATAAGATTTTTCCAAGGCCTTGTGCCAAGAAACTAGTTTGTCTCATGAGACCTACCGATGCATCGAGGAGCTATAGCGGGCTCCACCCGTCACTTATTAAGTCCGATGAATTCCTCATATGAACAGGTTTAAACATAACATAAACATTAGTATTAAAACTAGCATACGAAATGTCAATACATTAACTACAAACCATGAATGGTATAAAAATAGCACATCCACAGTAAAACTTAACTCATTTGATACAATATGGAAGATTGTATTGTATCACATTAACCTCAATCAAGAATAATGAAGGATGTTGACATAGATGAAAATAATCATCAAAACCATTTGAGATAAATATCCCCCTTTTTCTTGAAATCATTTGAAAGTCACACTATTTGTCAAGAAGCCATTTAAAAATAGATTTTGAATCAAAGTGTCCCATACCACTTTGAAACTATTTAAGAGGAGTTTTAATTTTAAAACTTTAATGTCATATAAATAAATCCTTTAAACCATTTTTAAAACATGGACATTAATGATCAAGATTTAAATGAATAAGTCTTTAAAACATTTAAAAATGGTATTTTAGTTAGAGATTCTAACCAAGAGAGAGACACTTGAATAAAAATAATTGAGGTAATCAAAACTTTGTAATATCATGAGAATAAAGGGATTCATGATATACTATGTCAAAGTACATTATATACACCACATAAAAGTGATTTGGTGTATATCAACAAAGAAGTCTCAATGGAATGTAAATTGTGATGAAATCTCTCATAAAGGATGTATCCTTAGGTTAAGGATAAATCAACGACATAGTTATGTGTGAAAAATAAAAATACACTAAATATGATAGGATATTCAGTGTAAATCAATCAGATGACATTCACAAATATTCTTGTAAAAACAACACCAATGAATTGGATATTTAACTCAACAAATTGAGATTGAGTTAAAATTACTCTTATCAAGTTCATACTGATCACTTGAGAATTTATCAATGGATTGATTATGTGTATCAAAAGTATATCCATAGAAAGGGGAGTGGAAAATATGACATAAGAAAATGAATAGTAATTCCACACATAATCTTGGAGTAAAATAATCAATGAAGTATGCGTAAAGCCGAATGAGTGGAAATTGAAATATCAAATTCCCTTATCAATTTGGTAACTTAAGAAACATACACCCATGAAAGAAGGGTCATACAATGATGATGTAACCATACATAAATTATATTATATTACACAATGAATACAATCATGGGCAGTACACACACCACATGCAATAAATAAGTGGTGAATAATGGAAATCTCACGAAAATAAAAGTGAGATAAGAAACCCCTTACTTTGTACTTTTTCCTTGGTCGATGATAGGTTAACCTCATGTATAATGATGAAATAATTTTTATTGAATTATAAAAGAATCATTTACATTAATATGATATCATATATTATCTTTTAACATATATTTGTTAATAATATCTTTGAATTATCGTCATTTCGGGTGTTTACGGGTTCATTTTACTTTATATTCTTTGTTATGTGGGCCATATTCGTTATTAATGGGATGTAAATTATTCAGATCCAGAATGATTTAAAGTTCTTAAACATTATTTTTAAATCATCAAATGATAATTATATTTGAATGGATGTGATGGATAATGAATCTCATCGCGTTCGTGGAGACGGTAGTCCGTACGTACGCACGAGCGACAATATCATTCTTTTGATATTAAAATAATATATAATTGGATGGTATATCATATATACATAATCATTATCATGTTATATTTATTATTTAAATGAGTTAAACATCATTATTATACCCACCCAAATATTAATATATTGCATAACAATTACACCACGACGTGGAGACGGTAAGCCGTACATACGCACGTATGGTGACATGTTATTCAAAGGGTGGATAGAATACTGAATATGGTTGTACCATATTTATAATAACATCACAGTATATATAAGATACTAGAGTTATTATTTTAAAATGGTAATAACAAAGAAAGAAGAAGTGGAAGAAGAAAGGAACTTGAAAAGTGGTGGTGAAAACATTACCTCTACTTCGAGTTCTTCCTTTTGATTTGATCAAAAGGGCTCTGTAGATTGGCTTTCTGATCAAACTAAAGCCTCTAGGTTGTAGTGAAGTAAGTTGAGAGAGTATTTGGGCAGTGGTTGTCCGAACCAAAAGGATTTGAAGGTGTGAATAAATGAGAAGGAGGAGTTCTCTTTTATAAGAGGGGTGAGGGGCACCTTTGGAAAAGTTAGAAATATTAATTTATAATAAATTTATATTCGGTTTCTAATGGCTGCCAAAGTTGATTATTCAAATGTTAAGGTGGGGATAGGTCGAAAAAAATTCAACCAATAGAATTTAGACAGGTTTGGGTTACTATATTAACCTTATCTTTTAGTTTTAACTCTTAGTTAATTAGTTTGACATTTACCATGTCACTTTGTATTTTTATATTATATAGTTAATAAACATACAATATACATCCAAGAGACCCCCAAGTGGTCCATTAATTATACACCTATCATGATATGAGTATCTTGGCCGATCCTTATATTTTTATGAATTTAATAATAATTAATAATATAATATTTGTTTTAAAAACTCTTTAATGTCAATTTTGACACTATTCAATGGTTTATTTTTTTGAAACTCATAAAAGAATGATTACTTCGACAAAAGTTAATTAAATCAATAATAACATGTCATATTAACCTAGAAAATCAGTATAATTCATAAAAAGTCTCAAATTATATTTATTGGGTCTTTATAATATCAATTATTCTAATTTTTCACTATTATGGTAATTACTGCATCATTATTGTGTCATAAATATATTAAATTATTTAATGTCTAAAATTTATAAATAAAATATAATTATGTAGGAAATATCTTTATCTTTCGAATTAATATATAAAATCTAATTTATCTTATGTATAACCCTATATTAAAAATGTTTTAGTAAATAAACGTTGATTTTAACTCTTTTAACTCTTCTTTGAATTAAATAATAATAAATGTCCTAATCTAATCCAAGTGGAACTAAATGATAATATTTTATTCCTAAGGTTGTTTTTGGTCTAGATACACTTGTCCAATAGAATTAGGACATGTGTTAGGGTAATATTAATATCATTTTTACCCTTAATTACCCTATTTACTTTTAACCCTGGTAAATAAAAGTAAATAGTTACTATTCACCAAAAATTATTTTCATCTCATTGAACCACATTTTACATCTTGATATTAACGGTGTCTCTCGGATTTTCGAAATTCCATTCACAGAAGCGGTAAAATTAACTTTTATGTAAAAATTCAGTTTTTTAACTACCACTTAGTAGTTTCACTATTCATCAAAAATTGATGTTTTTCAGAACAATGCCAAAATTTCACCCTAATATATAATTGATATTCCGAATTCAAAAATTATTTTTATTTTTCAAAATTTCAATCATATAAGTTGAATTAATTAATTTTCTAATTAATTCCCGCTGTCACAACAAATAGCGTGTTTTTAAGAAACAATATATATCAAAAGATTGACAATTGTTTAGGTCCAATTTCAAACTGAAATTAATTCTAATGAACACAATTGGATAAAATGGTAAAAATATATTCTAATTATACTTTAAAACCACTTAATAATATAGTTTATCACTATAAATTATTTTGATTAAATAAGTTATTTTTAACTAAAATTTAGTAATTTTCACTATTCATCAAAATATAAGTGTTATCCGAAAAGTTCCAAAATTTCACCCTAGGATAAATTCGAAATTCCGAATCCAAAAATGAAGTCCATTTTAAGATATAGAATTTATAAAATTTCAAAAAGTAGCTATTAATATTCATAACGGCTAGTTCGATTTGTTTTGGTGTGTTAGAATCTCGAAGTTGCGTACAATGCACGCCATTGCATTATTCAAAGGGAAATGTATCGTGAATTCTTGGGGTGTTACATTCTCCCCTCCTTCAATAAATTGCATCCTCGCAATTTTTTTTAAAAAATTGGGCTTGATAATATAATGGAAAGTCCGACATCGGAAAAAGAGTCAATAAAACTATCACTTTAAAAGAAAGAAAGAGAGGTATAAAGGTCATCCAAGATAACCCATACTCGGATTACATGTAGAAAAACATGGATATGGATGATAAACTAAGTGTAAAGTTATAATGGAGAGGGATTGAAATCATGGTCAGGATAAATTTAACAATAAGAAAACCACAATCTTGTGTTGGGACAAACGGTCATTAGTCTCCTAGCAGGAAAGTAAATGGACAACATTTTTTTTAAGTTACATTACATAAGGATGTGTAATAATTTTATGATATTGACTAAGAATATAAAGATATATACTTACATTTTAAGTATAGTTTCATTCTTTAATAAATTTCCACCACTAACTAATTTTTTTTAAACGATGAGTATTCAAGAAGACTTGGTCACAATGGAAGATCTAAAATAAACTTCTATAGAATCACATGATCCATGCAAGATGAAATATATATTTACATTGTCTATAGAGATTAATCAAAACCAAAATGGTTAGTACAATATGTAATGATCCCCCAAAAGGATATTCCTTGAGGGAAATAAACACTAATCTTAATTTCCAAAATTAAACCAACAATACCCCAAAGTTAAATAAATACTATTCAATAATCAATTGTCCTTAAAATCCTTTAATATAATCAAAACTAATTTTGAAAACCAAAACTTATTAATAATGTAGTCTTCCATGTTAAATTTTATCTACAAATGACATTAATTACTCTTAAAGTCACGTACTTAAAAGTAATTATCCTAATCATTTCCATAAATAACCCAAATCATTATATATCCACAATAAAAACATAGACAAAAATCCTCCATTACTCCTCAAATGAAATCCCATACTACTCTATTTTCCTTTGGCATATAGTGTTCTCAACAAAGCAAACAACATCCAAAATAACATTAATCACTTAATCACCAAATCATTTTCCAATACTAAGGGTATTCATTTGATAAGACATAAGATCCCAAATCAAATTATTATTGATCAATAAAATCATTTAACTAAAAATAATAGTCACACTAACCAGGGACATCACGTAGTCCAGTGGTAGGTGATAAATCCCAATCGCACTTTGGTTGTGGGTTTGATTCCCATAGCTTTGTCCGACGTGACGGGTTGTCACACGGTCTGTGTGTTGTCCTTTTTCAAAAACAATATTTTATAATATTACCATAATGAGATAAATTCCTCAAAATACCATAACATAGTTTAACCACAAATGTTATATCAAACTTTGCATTTTCATCCAAAATTATAATAACTTATAATTCTCTCAAACCCGAACGATCATATAAAACCAAATGGCTATTTATACCTATATCCACAAGAGAAGAGATAATTATTCCTTAAATATCATTATCACATGGAAAACTATGGGGTAACAAATACATGAAAAAATTATTCCAAAGTAAACCCATCAACAAGGAGCACTAATACTTTTTAAACATTTCTCCAACCATTTATTTCCACATGGCTTCTTCTTTGACCAAGAAAATATCCTATAGAATAGGGCATTCACTCGGGTAGTGGCCAGGTACCCTACATTTATGGCATATGACTGTAAATGGACTCTTGGGACCATTTTTATCTTCTTCCGTAGTACTCTTCATTTTTCTTCTGCAATTCTTCACCTTATGTCCTTCCTTCCCACACGTAAAGCATTTCTTGGTCCCATTGAGACACTTTCCCGGGTGCCTCCTACCATATTTCTTGCATGATAGAAATTGAGGTTTCTTTTATCCAGGGTCTTCGTTGCTGGAGCTCTTATCATTCGTCAACTTTTTCTTCCTTGTTGAGTTAGGGAGTTGGTTAATATATATGTTGTTGATCATATTTTTGGAAAACTGATTTGGCATAAAGACGATATATTTTACACCTATCAACATTCCATTTTTTTGCTCATTTCCACCACCGTTCCCACCTTGTACATCATTGTCAATGTCACTATGACTTCCTTGGAATCTAGCCATTGACTAAAACCAGAAAGCATTGTGTGAGTAATAGTAGTCAAAAAATCATTTAGAGATTAACATGTCACCATATTCTCAATTTGAAAGACATTAGGATTAACCAAAGTCATTTAATCTCATCTTATATATATATTACTTTAAATCGGTTTGTAAAGAAATTGTAAATTATCCTAAGCATATCCCCCAGGAGTGTTGTAACCAAGAGTGCAGCAAGGCCCATTGTCGTGCACCAGTTCCCGTTCGAGTCTAGCTCAAAGCGGTGTTTTCGGGTTTTACGCCTAGGTACATCTGTGCCAGAGCTGCATCTACCTGCTCATATCCAGACAGGATTGTATTGCTTGGAAAACTCACAAAATCTCTACAATACCAAAATTCTAGGAAGTTATTCTATACTAATCCTCAATTTTCATCTTAAGTCTACGTGCTCTAATCAGAGTTTATCTAAATCTAGCTTCCAAGGTTTGTAGTAAACTTCCTCTGATACCAACTGTAACGCCCCGACCCTAGATACCCGGAGTCGGTGCATTATTACATAACATTGTCATGGTCACAAAGGATCAAGTCTCGAAAGACCGATTCATTTAGTAGTCATGGAAACACTAGATATATTCATAAGTCTTACATTACATCATAAGGTAAAAAAACTACAACAATATCTTGTCTTCATATCCCCTCATACTATCCCTGCAGGTCATTCATAAATTACTTCTTCATAATCCTGGGAAAATTAAAACATTGAAAGGGGTGAGCTCAGATGCTCAGTAAGGATAACATTATAGGTGAAGCTTTCATAGATAAGCATAAACACTTAAGGAAGTTTATAACTAAAACAAAAGCCTTTTAAAAGTGAAATTCAGCATAAAATGGAAAATATAAAATAAAATAATGCCATTTACTTACTCACATGGATATTCTACTAGTCGAATGATCACATGCAATATCAATAACCACTTTCATAATGATGGAATGCATAATGCCAGACTATCATAACCACATAGCCAAGGCCTCGTGCCAAGACTACAAATAAGATTTTGCCAAGGCCTTGTGCCGAGACACTAGTTTGTCTCATGAGACCTACCGATGCATCGAGGAGCTATAGCAAGCTCCACCCGTCACTTATTAAGTCCAATGCATTCCTCATAAGAACAGGTTTAAACATAACATAAACATTCGTATTAAAACTAGCATACGAAATGTCAATACTTTAACAACAAACCATGAATGCGATAAAAATAGCACATCCACAGTCAAACATAACTCATTTGATACAATATAGAAGATTGTATTATATCACATTAACCTCAATCAAGAATAATGAAGGATGTTGACATAGATGAAAATAATCATCAAGACTATTTGAGAGAAATATCCCCCTTTTTCTTGAAATCATTTAAAAGTCACAGTATTTGTCAAGAAGCCATTTAAAAAAAGATTTTTGAATCAAAATGTCCCATACCACTTTGAAAATTCTTAAGAGGAGTTATAATTTTAAAACATTAATGTCCATATAAATATATCCTTAAAACCATTTTTAAAACATGGACATTAATGATCAAGATTTAGATGAATAAGTCTTTAAAACATTTAAAAATTGTATTTTAGTTAGAGATTCTAACAAAAAGAGATACACATGAATACAAATAATTGAGGTAATCAAAACATTGTGATATCATGAGAATAAAGGGATTCATGATATACTAAGTCAAATTACATTATATACACCACATAAAAGTGATTTGGTGTATATCAACAAAGAAGTCTCAATGGAATGTAAATTGAGATGAAATCTCTCATAATGGTTGTATCCTTAGGTTAATGATAAATCAACGACATAGTAATGTGTGACAAATTTAAATACACTAAATATGATTGGATATTCAGTGTAAATAAATCAGATGACATTCACACATATTCTTGTAAAAACAACACCAATGTATTGGATATTTAACTCAACAAATTGAGATTGAGTTAAAATTACTCTTCTGAAGTTCATACCGATCACTTGAGAATTTACCACTGGATTTATTATGTGTATCAAAAGTATATCCACAGAAAGGGGAGTGGAAAATATGACATATGAAAATGAATAGTAATTCCACACCTAATCTTGGAGTAAAATAATCAATGAAGTATGCGTAAAGCCAAATGAGTGGAAATTGAAATATCAAATTCCCTTATCCATTTGGTAACTTACGAAACATACACCCATGAAAGAAGGATCATAAAATGATGATTTAAATATACATATATTATAGTATATTACACAATTAATACAATCATGGTCAGTACACACACCACATGCAATAAATAAGTGGTGAATAATGGAAATCTCACGAAAATAAAAGTGAGATAAGAAACCCCTTACTTTGTACTTTTTCCTTGGTCAACGGTAGGCTAAACTCTTGTATAATGGTGAAATAATTCTTATTTAATTATTCAAGAATCATTTACATTAATATGATATCATATATTATCTTTTAACATTGATTTGTTAATAATATCTTTGAATTATCGTCATTTCGGGTGTTTACGGGTTAATTTTACTTTATATTCATTGTTATGTGAACCATATTAGTTATTAATGGGATGTATATTATTAATATCCAGAATTATATAAAGTTATTAAACATTATTTTTAAATCATCAAATGATAATTATACTTTAATGGATATGATGGAGAATGAATCTCATCGCGTTCGTGGAGACGGTAGTCCGTACGTACGCACGAGCGACAATATCATTCTTTTGATATTAAAATAATATATAATTGGATGGTATATCATATATACAGAATAATTATCATGTTATATTTATTATTTAAATTTTTTAAACATCATTATTATACCAACCCAAATAATAATATATTTAATAACAATTACACCACGACGTGGAGACGGTAAGCCGTACGTACGCACGTATGGTGACATGTTATTCAAAGGGTGGATAGAATAATGAATATGGTTGTACCATATTTATAATAACATCACATTATATATAAGATACTGGATTTATTATTTTAGAATGGTAATAACAAAGAAAGAAGAAGTGGAAGAAGAAAGGAACTTGAAAAGGGGTTGGTGAAAAATTACCTCTTCTTCGGGTTCTTCCTTTTGATTAGATCAAAAGGGCTCCTTAAATTGGCTTTCTGATCAAACTAAGGCCTCTAGGATGTAGTGGGGGAAGGTGAGGGAGTATTTGGGCAGGGTTTGGCCGAACCAAAAGGATTTGAAGGTATGAAGAAATGAGAAGGAAGAGTGCCCTTTTATAAGAGGGGTGAGGGTCACCTTTGGAAAAGCTTGAAATATTAATTTATAATAAATTCATATTCGGTTTATAATGGCTCAAAAGTTGATTATTAAAAGGATAAGGTGGGGATAGGTAGAAAAACATTCAACCAATAGAATTTATACAGGTTTGGGTTACTATATTAACCTTATCTTCTACTTTTAACTCTTAGTTAATTAGTTTGACATTTACCATGTCACTTTGTATTTTTATATTATATAGTTAATAAACATACTATATACATACAAGAGACCCCCAAGTGGTCCATTAAGGATACACCTATCATGATATAAGTTTCTTGGCCGAACCTTAGATTTTTATGAATTTAATAACAACTAATAAAATAATATTTGTTTTATAAACTCTTTTATGTCAATTTTGACACTATTCAATAGTTTATTTTTTATGAAACTCATAACAGAATTATTACTTCTCCCAAAGTTAATTAAATAAATACTAACATGTGATATTAACCTAGAAAATTTTTATAATTAATAAAAAGTCTCAAATTTTATTTATTTGGGTATTTATAATATGAATTATTCTAATTTTTCACTATTATGGTAATTACTCCACCATCATTGTGTCATAAATATATTAAATTATTTAATGTATAAAAATTATAAATAAAATATAATTATGTAGGAAATATGTTTATCATTCTAATTAATATTAAGAATCGAATTTATCTTATGTATAAACCTATATTAAAAATGTTTTAGTAAATAAACATTGATTTTAACTCTTTTAACTCTTCTTTGAATTAAATAATAATAAATGTCCTAATCTAATCCAAGTGGAACTAAATGAAAATATTTTATTCCTAAGGTTTTGTTTTGGTCGAGATACAATTTTCCAATAGAATTAGGAAATGTGTTAGGGTAATATTAATATCATTTTTACCCATAATTACCCTATTTACTTTTAACTGTGGTAATAAAAGTAAACAGTTACTATTCACCAAAAATTATTTTCATCTCATTGAACCACATTTTACTTCTTGATATTAACCATGTTTCTTGGATTTTTGAAATTCCATTCACAGAAGCGGTATAATTAAGTTTTATGAAAAAAATCCGTTTTTTAACTACCAATTAGTAGTTTCACTATTCATAAAAAATTAAAGTTTTTCAGAACAATGCCAAAATTTCACTCTAAGCTGTAATTGATATTCCAAATTCAAAAATGATGTCTATTTTACAAAATTCCAAACATATAAGTTTCATTAATTAATTTTATAATTAATTCTCGCTATCACAACAAATAGCGTGTTTTTAAGAAACAATATATATCAAAGGATTGACAATTGTTTAGGTCCAATTTCAAAGTGAAATTAATTCTAATGAACACCATTGGATAAAATGGTAAAAATATATTCTAATTATTCTTTAAAGCCACTCAATAATATAGTTTATCACTATAAATTATTTTGATTAAAAAAGTTGTTTTTAATTAAAATTTAGTAATTTTCACTATTCATCAAAATATAAGTGTTATCCGAAAAATTCCAAAATTTCACACTAGGATAAATTCGATATTCTGAATCCAAAATTGAAGTCCATTTTGAGATATAGAATTTATAAAATTTCAAAATGTTGTTATTACTATTCATAACGGCTAGTTTGATTGGTTGTGGTGTGTTAGAATCTTGAAGTTGTGTACAATGCACGCCATTGCATTATTCAAAGGGAAACCTATCGTGGAAGCTTGGGGTGTTACATCATTCCACAAAATTACAAACCAATAGAGAAACTCTGGGGTTCACCGCACCCATGAGCATTAAAAAACTTGGATGAGTCCAACCAAAATGAAGATTGAAACAAACCAACAAGGTTATTCAGAGATGAACCACCATACTGAGAGTCATACCTCCAAGGGTTCAAGAACTGTGGTTTTGAAAATACAAAACCACCTCACCGCCTTGTAACAATGGTGGGACTCTTCTATTGACATAGATTAAAACCCCAAGGGAGAGGTTCTACATGTCCCTTTTTACCACACAAGAGAACATTAAATGAAACTTCTTCATTGCAACCTCAAACTATCTCCATCTCCCACACTGGTGACAAAATTTATACTAGGATCCTTTTCATCCATGGGAGTTTCATGACAACATGACAACTTCACTACCGTACCTATGGTTGGAGCTCAGATGATTGAATAATCTCTTTCCTCGCAGTACGGTGTTTAAAAACCTCTGATCAATACTTCTCTTTCTAGCACCACAAGAAACCACATCACATCTCTTACAAAACCTCCTAGACATAACACACTCTAAAACCCACTTTACTCCAACATAGAACCTTCTCCAATATAGGTTCCTTAAAGTAGCATATTCATTTCCCCACTCACCCCAAAAAAAATATAGCATATGAAGGATGTCAAGGAAGACACCTTCCTTGAGGATATTGAATTTACTGAATTCCCAGAAGAAAACAAGTTTATATAAAACCAATATATTTTAAAATTACCACAACATCCACCTTTGAATTCAAATAAGGATTTAGTACTACAAAATACAATCAAAATTGACCATCGCATCTCAACAGGTGTTACATATAATGGAACCATAAATTGAGTTCTCAATGAAACGTGATTTCTATAATATTCCATTAAATCCTTTCATCACTAGATTTACCACACTGGTGGCCTAACATAAACCCTTTCATTGAAGAGACTGATGAAAGAGCTATAGGTCCTTACATACTATACCCAACACCAGAAACTATGGAATACTTTACCTTACCTTCCTTGAATTCCCTTGACCATTTCTAGATAGAGCCAATATACATAGTGGTGTAAACCATCTCCATTCATAGCTCAGGAAACATAAGATACTAAGGTATATTTCAACCTTCCACAACCAGTCTATTATTACAAGAGGATCCACTTAACCAAAAAAGTATAGGTGTAGACTCAATCTCTATAGTTCAAGAAGAAAGTCCTTATGTAGATCAAATAGAGGATCTACCAAGGTAGAATCACCCATGGTTGCACTTTAATCATACATTAACTCCTTTTGGGGTGTACCCTAGCCTGCAGGAAAACCCAAGGACCCAACCAAGTCGGTCAATTTGTCAAAACCTACCACAAACCAGAACCGAACACATTAGGTTAACCACCTCCAAGGCTTTACAAAACATTTCTCATAAAATACTACTAATCAACACTTTGACCCATCTTACCAGTGAAAAATAAACACAAAATAGCTTTCAAACAAGAGGGTTCTCAAACTCAAAATATCTGACAATCACATTCTAAAAACACAAAAGACACACCATCCAAACAATGGTTATAAAAACATCAAATTTTCCATAAAATAAATTACTTTTTGAAATTAAATAGGGTCGGTGGTTAGCAAATTCACCATTGGTATCCCATTGGCCTCACACATGTAGGTATCTATGCCACATTGGGCACCCTCATCATATCCATCATGGACCACATCCGGTTGTTCCATTAACCATTAATATTCCCATGTAAACCCATTTATGCGGTCACTCGTGGTGATACTAAAGAAAAAAACCGAACCTTTCCTCTTTTCAAAATCATAACATTCTACCCCCACTTTAGCTTTCTCAAAACCTCTAACCACAAAATCAAAACCCAATTCAAATATTAAAAAAAATTAGAAACGTTCTAACAATTCAAATTAAAACTCACTTTCAAGTCTTACACATTTATTTCTAAACATTTCGCCCCATTTCAAAACACTTTTGATTTTAAGAAAAAATCCATTTCATCAATCACCAATTAATTAATAACTCATGTATTTGCATTTTAAAGCAAGGTTCTAAAGATTCATAAAACTTATCAAATGGGCACTAGTTACCAAATTAAAATCCATTTCCATATTACACACATAACTTCTAAAACACTCCAACCCATTCAAAACACCTTTCTATAGCTTAACGAATTCTATTTGAAATAGATTTTCATAACCCACTTTAATATAATTCATGCTTTCAAAAAAACCTAATATTCAAAAAATAATAATTTCCATCATTTCATAAATCAAAAGAGTTTCATTTTACTAGAAAATAATGTTATAAAAATTCATATTTCATAAACCCAAGTCATTTATAATTTAAAACCATGTCTCCCTGATTTTTAAAATGAAGAATTTTCCAAACAATTTTCAAAACTCAAAGAGACGCAAGACGCTTCTCAAAAGATGGAAATTAGTACTGGTGGTTGACTCAGTCATAAGGTTATATTCCATACTCTAGTCACACCCCCACCCAAATGTGTTTTCTAGGAATATATCATCAGTCTCACATGGTTTTCCATGCCCTACCAGCTCACTGGGATTGTTGACCCAACTCCCATTTTATTTCCAAAACAACGAGCAACCACAAGGACTAAAAGAGTTAGATGGAACTCTAATTCCCTGGTAACTCAAGTCCTACCATGAGGTGTGTTGTCTAGGAACCTTACTGGTAACTAGAACATAGATTTCTACCAATCCTTTCTCTGGTCTACCCAGACTCTTTCCCAAAAGAACATGACCCAAAAAGAGTGAACCTCCTTTGATACCATTTTTTCATGAACCACGATGTGTCGCCATCCAAACCAATTCTTAACCCCATCCATGGTAAGTAATGAATGGTGTTTCTTATCCCAATGGGTTACACAAGTTATATGGAATCATAAATAATGTTTTGGAATTATTTTACTTGAGTTTATATTCATAAAACAACCATCAATAATCAATAAAACAAATCTAAAAATTTATCCCAAACAAGTCTTAAAAAAATTCATAATTAAGTTACATATTTTAAGACCAAAACCAAAGACGAAAACACAAAAAGGGTGTAAAATTTATATCCCAAGAACCACCACATGGAAAGGGTGCATCACACTCAAGCCATATCCAGAACATGACACCATGAAAGGGAGCTAACAAACTGAACCACTATATCCAAGGATCATGTCTTGACCTGTTCTAGACATTACCAAGTATACATACCCCCAAAGGTAAAATGAGGGTGTGATCATAGGCCCAATAAGATTCCACCCAAGAAAATATTTCATTATATTAACATTATAAGAAAAAAAACATGCAGGTTTTCATAAATAAAAATTCCTTGTAACAATTTTAAAGGGGTGTAACTTCAAATAAAAATAGTTTTTAAGAGGGAAACTTCCAAGAATCCACATTTTTAAAGAAAACACAGTTTTAGTGGAAATTACCAAAAAAACACACCATATGTCGATTGTAACACCCCAGGTAAATAAAGAGTATGACATTTTCACATTTATCCATATTTGTGAATAAAATATTAATATTACTTTAAAGGGGATGCTATGCTCGATAGCGTACCCAATAGGCAATAACGAGTTTCTTGGGAATCTTACGTTTCACTCTAGTAATAAAATAATATTATTTTAAATATTAGTTAACGACTAGCCGTTGTAATGGAGGGAATGAACAGAACTAACTACAAAATGATTATATATGTTGGTCAAATATTTTCACTTTTTACAATAAATTTCAGAGGATTAAAAATGCGAACGAATCCAATTT
Source organism: Viscum album (assembly GCA_963277665.1). Taxonomy (NCBI): domain Eukaryota; kingdom Viridiplantae; phylum Streptophyta; class Magnoliopsida; order Santalales; family Viscaceae; genus Viscum; species Viscum album. Next base: position 319,625,863 of record OY728143.1, read on the forward strand.
TAAGCGTAATCATTATAATATTCTTTAAAAGGTCAATTAACCACCTTTTGATGGAGAACCTCTTTTAAATCAACTTTTTGAAAATTTAATGTGTTATATTTGAAAAAATAAAATTTTTCTTTAGAATAGGGACATCAAAATTTACTTTTTGTAAATTTTTGGTATTTTTCCGAAAAAGTTCGATTTTAATGAATAGTGAAAAATGTTGTATTTTAATTCAAAACGTCGTTTTAATATTATTTATTTATATGATTATATTATCTTTTTAATTGGTTTTAAAGTAAAAATAGAATATATTTTTACCATTTAATCCGATAGTGGTCATTGTAATTAATGTCACTTTGAAATTGGACTTAAACTAGTGTCAATCTTTTGATACATTTTGTTTCATAAAAACTTGCTATTTGTTTTGACAGCGGGAATTAATTATTAAATTAATTAATTCAACTTTTATGTTGTTAATTTTGTAAAATAGACATCATTTTTGAATTCGGAATATCAAATATATCTTAGGGTGAGTTTTTGGTAATTTTCTGAAAAACTTCAATTTTTGATGAATAGTGAAACCACTAAGAGGTACTTATAAAAACTGATTTTCCATTTAAATGAAATTTTCCCATCTTTGTGTTTTGAATTTCAAACATCCGACATACATGGTTGTCATTAAGAAGTAAAATGTGGTTCAATGGGATTAAAATAATTTTTTAGTGAATAGTAACTTTTAAGTTTATTAATCGCGATTAGAGGTAATTAATGTAGTTTAAGGTAAAAATAATTTTTTAATAATATTAAATGACCTAGACACATGTCCTACCTTCATTTTATGAGTCACGGCTGACCACGAAAATCCATGGGTCAACTTGGGGACCCCATGGAGCCACTTAGTTTGGAAAATGACATAAATACCTTTTTATTTAATGTTAAAATTAAAATGTCACAAACATGAGTTGTTTAACTAAAACAATTATTACATGGGGTTATATAAGTAAAAGTTTTGACTATAAATAGTAATTGGAAATATAAAAATATTTACTACATCATTGTATTTTTTTATAATTTTTAGACATTAAATAAATTAAATTATTTATGACATCATGATGATGCAGCGATGACCTCGTTATTTAACGATTTAAATAAAATGGAAAGATAATGTAAAATCTAAGACCTAAACATGTCGAAAACCTATTTTATGGGTGGATTTCGAACCCTTATCACCTTAGACTTGAAAAACATCAATGTCGGACCATGAAAATCAGAAAATCATTCTAAAATAAAGTAACATTTCTTTACTTTCCAAGAGTGCCCCTCCCCTCCTCTTATAAAAGGCCCCCAAATCTACCTCCTTACCCACACTTCCAAAGTCGTTGGCTCGGCCAACCCCTGCCCATTTTGTCTCTATAAATCCCTCTATAACTCCTTGAAGCCTCACTTTGGGAATAAGTCTTCCCAAGGAAGCCTTTGAGCCCAAACCAAAGGGAGTTACCCGATTTTAAGGTAATGTCTTCACTTGTGTCCTTTTGTTTTATTTTGCTTCTCCAACCACCTAAACTGTTTTTATTAATTTATTTTGTAACATATCCAGTATCTACAATATACTAGTATGTTTTTATAAGAATTATTCGATCTAAAATTACACACACCTTCGTCTAATGGTTAAAGAACCTACTGTTTCTGTGGTTTGCGATTTTCTGCCTCACAAAACGAGGATTGTTTAATATTCTTTTAACACCTTTAAAGGTGTAAATTATGATGTAAATGTATTTTATATAAGTTATATATTGTATTTATGTTTACTATAATCTTCTGTATTTTATATTTAAACCATACTTTTATTCTTTTCATGTTGAGTAAACGCGATAATTTCATATGAGGAAGTGTGGACTACCGCCCCCTCAAGTGATGTGACTTGTACATGAAATACATGGAATTTATAAAGAATGAAATTAATGAATATATGTGACATATATAAGGTATATATTATACTGGAATTATAATATATATATATCATTTATTTTTAATTCCATTAATATGACCAAGAAAAAAATGAAAGTAGTGTTCATGCGTATGTATGGCCCACCGTCTCCATGAACGACGCTTTTCGTTTTTTATCTCCAAATGATATGGAATAGTATAAAATTAATATGTACTATATATATATATGATATTTTAATCATTAATACTATTCTGGAAATTATTTACTTATAACTACATGGGAAATCATTTTTCAAACAAGTTCATTTTTGACTCATGTACCAAACATCGGCAAAAACATCTGATATAAACGAACATTATTAAACAATTATTATAACATTATAATATGTGATATGAACGGAATAATAATCTCTAAAAGAGTTACTTAGGAAATTATAAATTGAACAAAGTTTATTATTCAGGAATATATAGAAACGAACAAGACAAGTCGGACTTGAGGTAAGGGATCCTACTCCTCTCTTTCTTTTTAAGTACAATATTTTATGTCATTCCTTGTAAAGCTCATCGTTCTTGTTATTGGGATGTTATTTTATATTACACTTACTGTAATTTTTTTATGTTCATATGATGAGAGACCCTATTTTCTCTCATCAATCCATTTTGGAAGTTTTGAGTGGCACCGTTAGGCTGCTGAATTTTTGTAAGAGATCTAACCTCTCTCTTTCTTTTTAAATACTCTCATTTATAAGCTCCTATTTGTTATGTTGGCGGATGTTCTTTTATATTCCTATTTCTATAAAATTTATTTTAATATGATGAAAGACCCTATTTTGTCTCATCAATCCATTTTTGTATGTTTTAAGTGGCGTCGTTAGGCTGCTGAGTTTTCGTAAGGGATTTTTCATCTCACTTTTATTCCCGTGAGATTTATGCTACATTTGCCACAGTTTCCTTTGAGTGGTGTATGTACTGCCCATTATTTTACTCATTGTTTAATGTACATTCATTTATGAGTATTTACATCAATGTTTTATTGTCTTTCTTTCACGGGGTGCATGTTTCGAAAGATACCCATGTCGGTAAGGGAATCTTTCACCCTTTTCTTTTTAAAAGAATTCTTTTGTTATGTATTTTAATTCACATACTATTATGTTGCAATATGTTATTCTATATCCTTATTGATTTAAATTTTATGTCTATGTGATGAGATAACCTTTTTATCTCTCATCAACTCATTTTTGGAATTTTATAGTGACGCTGTTAGGCTGTCAAATCTTTGCAAGGGAACTTCTTAACCCAAATTTGACTCTTTGGGATAAACTTGTAATCCTTGAATATTTCATTCTATGAATATGTGTGAATATCCTCTGATTGTTTTACACTTAATATCCACTTATATTTGGTCTATTAATTTTTCACACATAATTATGTAATTGATTCATCCTTGATTCAAGGATACCGTCTTTGTATGGGACTTCGTCTCAATATCCTTTCATTGGGGTGTGTTTTTTTATACACAACTTTCTTTTATACGGTGTATAAACCCCTTTGAATTTTATGTTTATTTAAAAGGAATCTTTTTATATAAAGCGTTTTACTAAATGACAAAAGGGAATGTTATTTTTTCATTTGTTTGTGGCGACAATGACTTCTCCGCCGCCGTGACCATTATTTGAGTTTCGGCTTCCTCTACAAGCCATACATTCATTTTAAAAGAAAAATAAATACCATGTTTTAATTTTCTTTTATTTTGGTATTGAAAATGGTTTTCATAATGTTTTTATATCAATGTGTTGTATTGATATCTTATGATTGAAAGGTGGAAATGTTATGTTTCCTTTATGCATGTTTTATGTGATAAGATTATGTTGTGGTTCTTGAGCATTATTATGAAGACGAGTGGTTCCGTGATAAAATAAGGGCGGGTGAGCCCGATATAGCTCTCCAATGCATTGGGTAACGTGAAGGAGTGAAACGTTAAGGTTCCTCCGAAGAGATTTAGGGAATATACTGTGGTGGGTATTCCAAACGTAACCAAGAGGGTTACTCCCTCCGTAAGAATGTTATGAATGCCTCAAGTTACCTCTATATCTTATGATTTCTATGATTTATTCATGATTTTATGAGGTATGTTAAAGTGACTATGTTTTATGGGTAATGTATGATTTCATTATTATATATGCATGTACTCATGTTTCCTTTCCATATTTTTATATCCCTTACTGAGATTTTTATGCTCATCCCAAGTTTTTGAAATGTTTTTCACAGGTCAAGGGAAGGATACATGATAAGATGATAGTGTCAAGGAAGTGTCAAGAAAGAATCCATGTTTTATTTTAAATATGTTACCGTTGATGGGAAAAATGAATAATATCTTATATGTATCCACTTTGTTTAAAAGTGGAATGAAATGCAAGTTTTATGATCTAATTCTCTAAAACTATAAACCTGAAAAGATCCTCAATGTGTAATCTTGTAATAACTCGAGATTAAGTAAGGTTTAAGGCTGGGGCCTTATAGTTGGTATCAGAGGTATGTTTAGACAACTTTAGGGATTAGGAGTTTTTGTTAGACACATGATTAGTCCCTATATCTATTATTTCAGTTAAATCCTTGTTTCATAACATTTTTCAGGTCATGTAAAGTCAGTTATGAATGGAAAGAGAAGGATCTCAAACGACATTCCTATCTCTTCCTGATGACATGCTTGCAATAATTATTGCAAAGTCATGTTCGGATGACTGTGAAACTTTTTCTAGCATACAACTCACTTGCAAGCAGTTGTTTGAGATATCAAACACCTCCAATATACCTCATTATCATCGTGGATCATGGGTTTTTTTAGACAAATACTATTTTCACAATATTCTCATATTTTTAAGAAAGGTAAATATTATCAAGGTATTTTAAAATATTTTACCTTATCACAAGAATTTGATGCATATTATGATTTTAAAAATGGTGCTGAGTAAGGAGACCCTTGCACAACCTATTTATAATTTCTTTTAAAATATAGTCTCTCAGCACATACTTATGGTATTTTAAAATGACCAATAATAGAAAGTTTCAACTCATATTCTGTCTGACTATTTTATAGAAATCATGTTTTATCATATGTTTTGGAATTATATGTCATACTTGATTATTTTCCAAAACTGTTTTTCTGTGATCACCCATATGACCCATGTTGTAAAAGGTGTATTTGGATGGAGGAAGAAAATGATTTTGAATGATCTCTAAATCATTGTTGTAATGCATGAGACTTCTACCTACGTGAGCAAGATGACGATGAAACCGAGTGTACGCCATGATCAAGGTATGATGTTATTCATTTTGGGAATCGTTTTATTTTATCTTATGGTGGTGAAATAAGGCTTCAAGAATTAAGATGTTAGATCATAACGAATTTGGTTGAAAATGAGTGGTATAAGGAAACTATTGAGGTTAAAACATGTTAGGGTTATTTTTGGAGTCTTATAAAAAGAACAACACGCAGACCGTGTGACAACCCGTCGCGTCGGACAAAGTTGCGGGAATCGAACCCAAAACCAAAGTGTGATTGGTATTTATCGCCTACCACTGGACTACGTGAAGTACCTGGTTAGTTTGACTGATTCTTTTTAGTTAGATGATTTTATGAATTAAGATTAAGTTGATTTTGGGTTATCTATGGAAATTTATTAACCTATCATGGAGGATATGTGATTAGGTTAATTACTTTGCAATAGAATACATTAAGGGGAACTGATGTTGTTTGGAGATAAATGTTACGATTTAACTTGGAAGACTACATGACTAAATCCTTCAAATATTTGGGTTTCAATCTTAGTTTGGTTTACTTTGATGAATTTTATGGAAAATTGTTTATCGAATGGTCTTCGTTGAACTTTGGGGTTTTTTGGACTAATTTTGGAGATTAAGAATAGATTTTCTTTTTATAAAGGATTATATTTTGTGGATTATCTAATCTCATACTAACAATTTTGGTTTTGGATTTTGTTTAAAGTCATGGAAAATATATAGCTCTCTTTTTTGGATTAGTTTATTCTCAAGAAGTTGATTATAGTACTCTTAATGTGAACAAGCCTTCCTAAATACTCGTCTTTTGGGGAAAATATGAGTTTGTATAAGGAATATAATAAAATTTGAAAGTCAACATGATATGTGATTATGTTTCCTTATGAATAAATTCCTCAATAAAAAGTAACTTAAAACAAAAAAAATTTCTATTAACTTTTCCTGCTGGGGAATCGAATACCATTTAACCCATCACAAGTTTGTGATTTTCTTGTGGTTAAATTTCTCCTAAACATGTTTTCTATCACTCTCCATCAAAACATGACCCTATGTTTTCTCCTCCATGTCCATGATTTCCTACATGGAATCCTAGTATGGGTTAACTCGGGTGACCTCTGTACTTATCTTTCTTTATTTTAAAGTGATTGTTTTATCGACTCTTGTTCCGTTGTGGGACTTTCAAGGAAGTTTCCAAGCTCAATTTTAAAATTGAGAGGACGCAATTCCCAAAAGGGGGGAAGGATGTAACACCCCAGGTAAATAAAGAGTATGATATTTTCACATTTATCCATATTTGTGAATAAAATATTAATATTAATTTATAGGGGATGCTATGCTCGATGGCGTACCCAATACGCAACAATGAGTTTCTTGGGAATCTTACGTTGCACTCTAATAATAAAATAATATTATTTTAAATAGTAGTTAATGCATAGCCGTTGTAATGGCGTGAATGAATAGAACTAACTACAAAATTATTATCTATGTTTCTAAAATATTTTCAATTTTTACAATAAATGTTAGAGGATTAAAAATTCGAACGAATCCAATTTTAAGCATAAACATTCTAATATTCTTTAAAAGGTTGATTAACCGCCTTTTGATGGAGAACCTCTTTTAAATCCAATTTTTGACAATTTTATGTGTTATATTTGACAAAATAAAATTCTTCTTTATAATTGGGACATAAAAATTTACTTTGTGTAAATTTTTGGTATTTTTTCTGAAAAAGTTCAATTTTTAATGAATAGTGAAAAATGTTGTATTTTAATTCAAAACCTATTTTTAATATAATTTATTTATATGATTAGATTATATTTTGAATTTGTTTTAAAGTGAAATTAGAATATATTTTTACTATTTAATCCAATAGTGGTCGTTGGAATTAATTTCACTTTGAAATCGGACTTAAACTAGTGTCAATCTTTTGATACATTTTGTTTCATAAAAACAAGCTATTTGTTTTGATAGTAGGAATTAATTATTAAATTAATTAATGAAACATATATGTTTTTAATTTTGTAAAATAGATATCATTTTTGAATTCAGAATATCAAATATAGCTTAGGTTGAATTTTTTGTAATTTTCTGAAAAACTTCAATTTTTGATGAATAGTGAAACCACTAAGTGGTACTTATAAAAACTGATTTTCTGTTTAAATGAAAATTTTCCATCTTTGTGTTTTTAATTTTAAAAATCTGACATACATGGTTGTAATTAAGAAGTAAAATTTGGTTCAATGAGATTAAAATAATTTTTTGGTGAATGGTAACTTTTAAGTTTATTAATCGCGATTAGAGGTAATTAATGTAGTTTAAGGTAAAACAATATTTTAATAATATGAAATGATCTAGAAACATGTCCTACCCTCATTGGATGAGTCATGGCCGACCAATACAATCCATGGGTCAACTTGGGGACCCCATGGAGCCACTTTGGTTGGAAAATGTCATAAATACCTTTTTATTTAATGTTAAAATTAAAATGTCACAAACATGAGTTGTTTAACTAAAAAAATTTACATGGGGTTATACAAGTAAAAGTTTTGACTATAAATAGTAATTGGAAAGCTAAAAATATTTCCTACATCATATTATTTTTTTTATAATTTTTAGACATTAAATAAATTAAATTATTTATGACATCATGATGATGCAGCGATGACCTCATTATTTAAATATTTAAATAAAATAGAAAGATAATGTACAATTTAAGACCTAAACATGTCCAAAACCTATTTTATGGCTGGATTTCAAACCCTTATCACCTTATCCTCGAATGAAATCAATGTGTGAGCATTAAAATCCGAAAAACATTCTAAAATAAAGTAACATTTCTTTACTTTCCAAGAGTGCCCCTCCCCTCCTCTTATAAAAGCCCCCCACCTCTACCTCCTTACCCACACTTCCAAAGCCTTTGTCTCGGCCACAAACATCCCATTGTGTCTCTCCACATCCCTATATAACTCCTTGAAGCATCATATTGGGTATAAATCTTCCCAAGGAATCCTTTGAGCCCAAACCAACGGGAGTTACTCGATTTTAAGGTAATGCCTTCACTTGTGTCCTTTTGTTTTATTTTGCTTCTCCAACCACCTAAACACTTTTTATTCATTTATTTTGTAACAAATACATTATCTTAAATATACTAGGATTTTTTTAATAGAATTATTCTAGCTACACTTACACACACCTTTGTCTAATGGTTAAGGAACATACTGTTTCTGTGGTTGGCGATTTTCTGCCTCACGAAACGAGGATTGTTCAATATTCTTTTAACACCTTTAAAGGTGGACATTATGATGTCACTGTATTTTATATATGATATATATGGAATTTATGTTTACTATACGCTTCTGTATTTTATATTTAAACCATACCTTTATTCTTTTCATGTTGAGTAAATGCAATAATTTCATTTGAGGAAGTGTGGACTACCACCCCCTCAAGTGATGTGACTTGTACATGCAATACATGGAATGTATAAAGAATTAAATTAATGAACATATGTGACCTATATAACATATATATTATACTGGAATTATAATATATATATATATATATATCATTTATTTTTAATTCCATTAATATGACAAAGAAAAAAATGAAAGTAGCGTTCATGCGTATGTATGGCCTACCGTCTCCATGAACGGTGCTTTTCGTTTTTTGTCTCCAAATGATATGGAATAGTATAAAATGAATATGTACTGGATATATATGATATTTTAATCATTAATGCTATTCTGGAAATTATTTACTTATAACTACATGGGCAATCATTTTTCAAACAAGTTCATTTTTTATTCATGTACCAAACATCGGCAAAAACGTCTGATATAAACTAACATTATTAAACAATTATTATAACATTATAATATGTTATATGAACTTAATAATAATCTCTAAAATAGGTCCTTAGTCAATTATAAATTGACCAAAGTTTATTATTCAGGAATATAAAGTAATGAACAAGACAAGTTGGACTTGAGGTAAGGGATCCTACTCCTCCCGTTCTTTTTAAGTACACTCTTTTATGTCATTCCTTTTAAAGCTCATCATTATTTTTATTGGTATGTTATTTTATATTAATATTACGGTAATTATTTTATGTTCATACGATGAGAGACCCTATTCTCTCTCATCAATCCATTTTGAATGTTTTGAGTCGCGCTGTTAGGCTGCCAAATTTTCGTAAGAGATCTAACCTGTCTCTTTCTTTTTAAGTACTCTCCTTTATAAGCTCCTCTTTGTTATGTTGGGGGATGTTCTTTTATATTCCTCATTCTGTAATCTTTATGTTAATATGATGAGAGACCCTATTTGATCACATCAATCCATTTTTGTACGTTTTAAGTGGCATTGTTAGGCTGCCGAGTTTTCGTAAGGGATTTTTCATCTCACTTTTATTCCCCTGAGATTTATGCTACATTTTCGACAATTTCCCTTGAGTGGTGTATTTACTGACCATTATTTTACTCATTGTTTAATATTATTTCATTTATTATTATTTACATCAATGTTTTATTGTCCTTCTTTCACGGGGCACATGTTTTGAAAGATACCCATGTCGGTAAGGGAACTTTTCACCCTCCTCTTTTTAAAAGACTTCTTTTGTGATGTCTTTTAATTCACTTACTATTATGTTGGGATATGTTCTTCTATATACTTATTGATTTAAATTTTATGTCCATGTGATGAGATACCCTTTTTATCTCTCATCAACTCATTTTCATAATTTTGTAGTGACACCGTTAGGCTCTCAAATGTTTGCAAGGGAACTTCTTAACCCAAATTTGACTCTTTGGGAAAATCTTGTAATCCTTGAATATGTCGTTCTATGAATATGTGTTAATAACCTATGATTGTTTTACACTTAATATCCACTTATATTTGTTTTAATCTTTTGTCACACTTAATTATGTTATTGATTCATCCTTGATTCAAGGATAATGTCTTTGTATCAGACTTCTTCTCAATCTCCTTTTATTGAGGCGTGTTTTGTTTTATACACAACTTTCTTTTATACATTGTATAAATCCAGTTTACTTTTACATTTATTCAAAAGGAATCTTTTTATACAAAGAGGTTTACTAAATGACAAAAGGGAATGTTTTTTTCCGTATGAATGCGGCGACAACGACTTCTCCACCGCCGTGACCATTATTTGAGTTTCGGCTTCCTCTACAAGCCATACCTTATATTTAAAAGAAAAATAAATTCCATGTTTTACTTTTATTTTATTTTGGTATTGAAAATGGTTTTCATAATGTTTTTATATCAATGTGTTGTATTGATATCTTGTGATTGAAAGGTGGAAATGTTATGTTTCCTTTATGCATGTTTTATGTGATATGATTATGTTGTGGTTCCTGGGAATTATTATGAAGATGGGTGGTTTCGTGATAAACTAAGGGTGAGTGATCCCGATATAGCTCTCCAATGCATTGGGTAACGCGAATGAGTGAAACGTTAAGGTTTCTCCGAAGAGATTTAGGGAATATACTGTGGTGGGTATTCCAAACGTAACCAAGAGGGTTACTCCAAAAGTAAGAATGTTATGAATGCCTCAAGTTACCTTTATGTCTTATGATTTCTATGATTTATTCATGATTTTATGAGGTATGTTAAAGTGCCTATGTTTTATGGGTAAAGTATGATTTCATTCTTATGTATACATGTACTCATGCTTCCTTCCATATTTTTATATCCCTTACTAAGCTTTTTATGCTCATCCCAATTTTTTGAAATGTTTTTCACAAGTCAGGGAAGGGTACATGATAAGATTATAGTGTCAAGGAAGTGTCAAGAAATAATCCATGTTTTATTTTAAATATGTTTCCATTGATGGGAAAATTGAATATTATCTTTTTTGTAACCACTTTGTTTAAATTTGGAATGTAATGCAAGTTTTATGATCTAATTCTCTAAAACTCTAAACCTGAAAAGATCCTCAATGTGTAATCTTGTAATAACAAAATATTAAGTAAGCTTTAAGGATGGGGCCTTATATGGATGGTTTGTGTAACATAACCAATGATCACTAGACACAGAAAATACCCTTAGGCACTAGCTAACAGTGGGACACTAGGTACATCGTATCTTGGTGAAACGTGGCATAGGAACAACAACAAACTACATTCTCATGAATTATCCACTGGTAGTGAACACACTCATAACCTTGTGTTATCCAATTAATAATCATTATTTAGTTAGTGTTGTCATCGTCAATCTTTCTAATTGAAACCGGGACAAGGCCACTTCTGAATCCCAGGAATACTAGTCCTAGTCCGCCCACGTAGTTTCCTAGGCTTCCCTTTTGTTCTCAATCAAGTTTCACATGGCACATAATACCCTTTTCAAATTCAAAATTCATTTAAACAACATACACACACCAAATATCCTAAAAAAGGTTTTTCATCTCTTTTACAATTCAATAAATCATTTAACCAATTTAATAATACATTTTTAAAGAATAAAACATCACAAACATACCTTTCATTTCTAAAAAACCATTTTAAAAACATACAACTACCAAAATAGTTTTACAACAATATTTTCACCTCTTATATCATTCATTAATCCATTTTGACAACTTATAAAATAAACCCATGAAACATGACATGTCCTTACACGAAAAACAATCCAAAAATCCTCCTTTTATAACCAAACACACACTAATAACACACCAAAATAGAATCTTTATCCCCTACATCATTTAATAAACGAATTGAAAAAGTGTTAAATCACCACCTTGTAATACCAAATGGGTTTACGTAAAAAACACATCCTATTTCACATAAATCTTCCATATAGAAATAAAACACAGGTTAATATATTTCAAAGACAATTTTCACACCCAATATATAATTCAAAGAACATGCTAAAGAAATTAATAAATAAAATTAACTCATAAAATTATTTTTATAGATATAACCATCTACCGTTAATGTCAACACCCCACCAGTTAGAAACTTCAACCACACCACAACCACACCACAAGAATGTTGAAAAAACCCTAACCTAGAATATTACGCTGAAAGACCCATTGTTAAACCATAAGCACGATACCCTAAGTGATGGAGACATGAAACCACATTAAAAGGGGCGATGAAACCCTAAAAATAAGGAAGAAACTAGAGATAAACTCACTTACATGATGTGTCTTGATTATTCTATACCAAATCCCCCATTAAATGTTGGTTACAAGGGGTATTGTGGGATCTTGGTGGGATCTCATGGCTGTTAGGGTTGAATGTGGGATGAAAAAGGCACATTAGGTTTATTTCTAGAATGGAAAAGGATAAAAATCAATTTTTTTACATGAGGACACTATGCATGGTTTGTCTTCTCGATTTAGTAAACTATGCATCCTAACCATGTGCTTGGTTTGGTCCACCCAAAAAGTGTCATTTTTCTACAAAATTTATAGGGGTGGGGGTAATGGGAAGGATAAACCAAAAAAAAATTAGAAATAATCACCCAAATTATTAAAACTATCACACCTGGTTCCTGAGAAAATGACCAAGAGCCCGGCCCAAACCACGAAGAAGCAATGATTAAAAACTCAATATGGACAAAAACTCATCATACATATCATGTAATTCCATCACAAAATGGATAAAAAGGTCAATAAATGTCCAACCATTCCACTAAAAAAATCAAAAATTCATGCATGAGTATTTATAATATGTTTTTTATGGGGAATCATAAATATGTGACACCATTGTTCATGGTTTATTTCACATTTATAAAATATTTTCCTTTCCCAAACCCCCCTAAAAACACACCACACTATTATACCCACTATTAATTTCATGAATTTACCATTGTAATAAAATTAAAAAAATTTGATGTCCCAACCCCAATTTATAATTCATCATAGCACCTAAAATACTTCTAGGCCAATAAAACATATACAAAAACATCTCCATAGGATGATCCAACCCTAAAAATTTTGATCTAAGTCCCAATTATCACATTATCCCCTTCTCTAGTACAAAAAATTCAAAACCAATTTGAATTTCACAACCCATAAAATTTTTTGATTACAAATTAAAGAACCAATTTCATATAAAATATTAGTTTTCTATAAATAATTAATTATAAATCAGGGATGAGTGGTTTAAAGCTAGTGTCTGAATAATTTTTACATGATGGTGTCCCTATGAAAATAATCTATATAGGATAGATATAGTGCCTACATAAATGATTATACAGATTGTTTTGTAAGAAATTTACAAAAAGGATACATATCTGCCAAATTTTTATATAAAGTGTCTCCCCCATCTCCAAACATATATTTGAATAATACCAAATGTTATTATTTTTTAAGGCTATATCATTAAATAAATTAACTCAAATGATTTGATTTATCATTGTATGTGATCAAGAAATATCTACATAACTAACAATGCATGTCAATGGATCAATTTTTGGGAAATTCCTGGCTATTGGTGGATCATGAATTTTATTGATTCAAGACACATAATATTTTCATAGAAAATAATTAAAACCACAAACAATTCATAAATGATGATTCAACCGAATAATATTCTGGTTTTTATATAACATCTCTAGTAATATAATGTAAATGATTGGCTATTTCATTACAGATATCAATTGCATGAATATATCTTTTGATCTACAAAAATGATGAGTGTTCCACATAAAAGGATTGTTGTTATAAAGGTTTCTCCACAGTTGGGTTATAATTTACATTTTACCCACATAAATTTCATGTTTCCATATAGGTTGTTAATGCTATAATCAGAAAATAATTCTCTAACCTATTAATTTTTTAACGGAACAAATGGATTAAAACTATTCAAAAATTTAAAATGTAAACGTGAATAATTCATACATATTCCTTATAATTTTTAGATTTTAGAAAATCTACACTTATAGTAAAACTTATCCTTACATAAAACTGTTGTAGCTTTCATTCATAAGTTTATTTTTGTTATATAACCATCTATAATAATGAAAATAGAATTATTTTTTCTTTTTATATTGTATACTTATATTATATGAAATTAATTTCTAATATATCTATATAAATTCCTCAACATGTGTTTAAATATTTGTATGTAATCCAGTGTACATTCTCAAAATCCATTTCTCAACACAACACCATTAGATTGGCATATATTTTTTAAGAAGCCCAATTTTTTTGAGTATGAACAACTAAGAAAAAAAAAGATAACTCATTGGTTTACTTATCAAATACAAATATATAATTCTATGATTACATTAATTGTTTCATATATATTGAGATCAAATCATGAAATCAATCAAAAGGATAAAAGAATAAAATTTTTGTTCCTATAAAATCCCCCAACCCCTTACAATTTAATTTTATAGGAATATGTAGAATCCCATTTGAGGATTGATAGATAAATTTTCAACAATAAATATAGATTAATCATGTTCCTAGAGATGACTCTATAGAAGTAGTATTTTGATAAAAATGAACTTAACCATATGTAATTTTATCTTAGAGGATAACCATGAATCAGGGATTTTGGGTTTCTCAACTAGCTAATCTCAACTCAATAGTGTTGGTTTTCAAAGAAGATAATATTAACACAAGGATTTTGGTTTACCAAGTGGATAATATTAAGTCGTGTGTATTTCATCCTTACACTCACACTCATTAATTCATAAAGAACCTGAGTTAACATGGGAGTGTTTCTATAAAGATACATTATCCATTTTTCTTCAGTATAAAAAAATGTATTCTCCATTATATTAGGTATTGATTATATTTTTTGATTTCAAAATGTAAACTTTGAGTGATTAAGATGATATTGAATCAACTATTACTTTAGATAAAAATGGTTTTTTTGTAAATCGAAATATTAATTTAAAAGTGTAATTGACGAAAATGATGAATCAAAATATTATTTTCTAATGTATGTACTCTCATAAGGGTATGGGAAAACAATATATGAATATTATATATCATCAATATAAGATAAGGTTATAATTTTTGGTAAAGGATATAAATGGTTTTATTTTCTCATAGACTTTTCCTCACATATATAAATTGTTGGGATAGAAACACAACCAATAATATATCATCTTGAGCCAACGATAATCCTTTTCTTAGATAATAGATTACACAAAAGGGAAAAAATCATGTATAACGTTTTTTAGTTGAATTAATGATCAAGAATAATTTAAGTACCATGAAATTATATCGTCATTCAGTTTTCATATATCATCCAAACCATTATATGCAAGGTATAATAATATGATCCAAAGTTTTACCTTCATCGATATATCTAGAGAGTTTGTCAAGGTTTTTTCTAGCAGCAGGTGTTTTTCTTAAAAGGATTTAAACCCTTTTGTTTTCAATGATATGATTTTTCACTAAATTACAATAAAGGACTCTTAGAGAGAAGAAACATGGATTTTCTCAAGATCCCATATGTAGGTTTTCAACATAATACGATTCATGCCTATGACTATTTTATGACTCCAAATTTTTCTAGTCCATAAGGGAAATTTCCTAGGGAGTGAAGAATAACCTTTTTAACAAGATTCACTTTGTAAATTTTTTACCTAGATAGTATCATGAAAATTGTTTTTGTAGTTTAAGGTATCAAAAGTCAGACTTAAAAGGCTTTATGGAGCATATGAACCTCATCCCAATTGGTGAGGACTCCTTAAGTGCATCCAGATGACCCAAGATCAAATCTAACCGGAGGCTAATTTCCAAGGGGCACTATAGCAGTACTATAACAGGGGAGTGTACCACTACTGTAGTAGGCACTGTAGTATGAACTATGTAGTACTATAGCAGGTACTATTGCAGGTATAGTAGCAGGAACTTTTTGGCAATGTTGCATCTAGGAATATTCCCCGGTTGGGGCCTTCGGGCCATTGATTTGGTCCCCAGGTCCATTAAGGCCTTTGGGCCACCCAGGCATTCAGGTCAGTAAGGCCTTTGGGCCACCTTATGTGTAGATACATACCAGATAACCTATAAGGAACATCCTTCAGAAGAAGGAGGAGCAAGGTGAATTCACCAGTGAAGAAGCTAAATGGATTTAAAGAATGGGAGGGTATGGCACCTACTATTGGGGCAAGCCTGTCCAAGCTGGGGAAATCCTAGCCGAACAACCATGAAAAGGTAGAGATATGATTTCACGATTAAGATGCTAGGGAGGAACAATTCCTAGTACATAGTCCGGGTTTTATCTAATGTTTTTAGCCAACAGGAAATGAATTCCTCTAAGGAATATGGGCCATGTAATACTAATGCCTACCGGCCTTGTAAGTGTTCCACCTTACCCCTTGAAAGGCGAATTATCAAAAATCAATAAAAATGAAGGCATTAGTTCCATTGGATGGAAAAATTATTGATTCTTACATTTATATATCTTTGATCTGATAATGATGTTATTCATATAGTGAAAAAGTAAATACTAACCTAACATGAATGGATTACACAATTCTAGTATAGACATCCTCTAAAGAGGCGTGCATTAAGCTAAATTCCTAAAACTTAGATCGATGTGGGGATGTTGTTTCGAAAAATCCTTGAGAAAAATAATTATGTAGTTTATGGTTATAAATTGACTAATTTTTAGAGATCACATAGTGAGATAAGTGAAATATTTTCCAAAAAATAATATAGGGTTAACTTCATGTATAGACGACCTTAGTGGAAGTATTTGCATACTTTAACTACATTGAGCTATAATCACATTGGGAAATATAATAGTATAAATAATTGGTTTGAGATTCAAAATCATTTCAACGCCATTGAGGATAGAATTATAATGATATAAATTATAAATTTAGTTTTTTCTTTGAATTAGGGAATGGTTAATGAAAATGGAAATTTTAGAGACCCATGCCAAGTTCACTACTAGGAGTGAGTGTAAGTCAGTCGTTTACTATTATGAATTCATTTCTTTTAATAAATCCTATAGAACATTATAAGGTTATCAATCAACTCAATGACATCACATTTTATAAAATTGTATATAGAAATAAAAATATTAAGAACAAAACATGGTATTTACATAGTTTGATATAAATTCATACTCCTTTCTATATTGGTTAGAACCACTAATATTCATTCTCCGATATAATTTGATAAATAATGATAATGAATTAGAAAAGAATGGGCTATAAACCCTAATACTATATACTCATCTTGATCATGATTATAACCCTATAAATATAAAAATCTTAGACCTCAATAAGTAATACATCGCCTCTATTCTTCTAATTTACAGTTTAGACACCCTAGACTTGAGCCTCATCAGAAACTAGTTAGACACCACTATCACACTCTTGTTTTCCTTCTTAGTGTTGACCATGTAATACATTTTCCTACTCTTTATTTAGAGGAATTTTACTACACAATTATATTGTATCTTATTCATTCATTTAGAACATCATTATCTTCAATAGATTATTGGTATAATCATGTTTTCTTAGAAACTTCTTCACACAAGATCCTGAATGATCTTCATCTCCACATCTTACTTACTTATTGTATTTGAAAGTCTAATTCTACAAGTATCTTCTAGATTAATTCTATTCTCAATTATCTAAATCCTGGGAAAATATTATACTTCTTTTAAGGAATTACATATTCTCAATAAAATTTGTAAGTGATTCATACAATTTAATCAATATTATTTTATACAAAAATAAACATCCAAAATTGTGGTTCATATTTTTCGATAAACTCAAATGTTATTCATGAAATATTTTCATGGGATTATCAAATGGTTCTTCCTAAACCTACATTTCCCTATTCATTGTATACTTCTCAAATATTATATGAAATTAGTCCTATTTAAATAAAATTATCATGGCATTGGGTGTATGATAAATCACATACAATTGGTCTACATTCTTTGTGGTTCACATACTGATGCTTCAAAAAAATATTTCTTATTTCTAATTCTCTTCAATATAAATGAAAGTATGAAAACACAACATTATGAAATTACACCAAATATTAATTCACATATAAAATAATATGAAAAGTAATTTACTTCATATAGAACATTCCTCAAAAAGCATTTACTTCAAAAAATAATCTCCTATGTAAAAAGCATAACTTTATTTGCGAAACTCAACCAAAGAAAAATTTTGATCTTCCACTCTTAATAAAATACTTATAATAAATTTTTAATAAAAATTATTCAATTTATAATATGATGTTTATATGAAATAAATCATGTGATTAACACGTGATAATCATGAAAAATGTTGAAAATAATTAAATTATATGGGATGATGAAAATTTTGTCACCTCTATCCACAGACATATTATACATCACATACTACATGAATTTTATTGTGTTTTATTTCTTACCCATTATAAAAATAATAAATTTTAATCATAATACCTTCATATAGTATCGACTTCTTACACACCACATGTGAATTTTTTATTGTCTTCACATAGTTAATCATAAATAATTTCCACACTACATGTCTATCACATGCCAACCTAAATATGAAGTTATTATCACTTAGTAATTTTTCCTCTGTTCGATACGCTCTCAAATATATCACATAGAACATGATATTATCTATGGATTTTTTAATATTTTTCACACAAACAATATTCATTATCACATTCTTAAGTTATCATCACCTAGAATCAAATTTTACATTCATATACTCAACATCATAAACTATTATTATAGTTTGAATAAATACATACTTAGTCTAATTATAACGATTATTTGAGCATGTAATTAAATCGTATGTAAGATGATATCATATGTGGTTTCTCTGCATGAAAACCACTATTCTCAATAGACTCATATTTAAAAGGATAAAGAATGTCTCTAGCATCAATTAGACGGCTCGGATTCTCATGACCAGATGATTGAGCATGTATAAAAATGTTTTCAATGGGGGTAATAGCGTCATGAAAACCACTATGTCCCACATTGAAGTTATTTTTAGGTTACCTCCAATTAATAAGTAAATTTATCCATCAACAAGATAGAAGTGAGTACTGAGGTCTGCGCTCGGCGGTCGACCTCTACTGGCACAAACCCATATCATCACCCTATGCATTCATTTCTCCCTTCATGGTGGTGTCACATGTGCTACTAGGAATTCTAAATGAGTGTTATGATTTCCCACTATCCTTACTCCTCTAGTAATTCATGAGTCTTGGCTCTTATGTAGTGATCCATTCTCTCATATGTGTTGTTCAACTAGCCTCTTTCTTAGCTTGGGGATGGCCGTATTTTTCAGATAATCCCACTAAAAAGTATTAAAATAATTCTAATTAGAAATGATATAATACCAAGACATTCTAAAATTTATTTCATGTGATTTTAAAATTTCTTCTGTAAAAATTATTTATAAAAAAAGATAAAAAGAAATCATATTTCATGGCCATCATAATACTCTTGTAACTTCATTGAATTTTTATGATTCTAATGTCTTCACAAAAATATTTAGTTATCCTTGGGAAATAATATAAATATTTCATGTTTTTATTCTTTGAATTATATTTATGAAAATTAATATTTTCATGGTATTCAAGGTAACAGATCGTTCAGTGATTGAATATTTCATGACTATATTATTTCATACGTCCTCGCAATCTGTAAATATTACACAAACAAAAAAACAATTAGCACATGTATTTAATATGAAGAGAATTTCAACAAATGACATAACTACATTTCCATTATGTATTTATCTTCTCTTTAATTCCTTATGTTATTATCCTCACATTAATTACCTTAGATCATGGAAAACCTTGATAAACAAATGGGATTATTTGAATTATTTATCAAGCATCAAACCCAATACCATTAACATAATAAAATCCTCATGTAAGTATTCTTCATTTATTCACTTTATAAATTACTAATAAAAAGTATATAATTAAACTCAATATTTCACTTATGATACTCAATATCCCCCATTAAATTCTTTTGATACTTCTTTATATTGTGAAGTCAATATTCTTATCCCACTTTTAGAAAATAAATTAATAGGTAAACTGTGGTAATTATCATGCATACCGATATTCTTATCATATCATAATGAAATATTCATCTCATATTATCATTTATGTCCTAATAAATATCCACGTTTGAAATAAGGATAGAATTACACGAATTTACTTAATAAAGATCCTTTAATTAGACAACTCTAAGTGTGTTTGGAAAACTCTATTATTGAAAATATGAGTGTAAAACCTAGGTGATAAATACTATCCATAAACTATAAATATTATGTCATAAAACTCATATAACTCACTATTTCATGTTTTGTGGATTTCTAAACAATCATATCTGAAAATATTTTATATCCTTCACAAATCATACAAAACTGTCAAGTAAAAAGAGATATAACTCCCCTATTAAGATCAATATCATCTCCCCCTTGATAATAATTATTAACTCCTTAGAAAAATTTATTTGGTAGAGATTTTCATATCATATGTTCCAATTTAACCATAGTTGTACAAAATTTCAACATTCACTGAGTAGCGAAGATTCCAAATCTTTGGCACATAAACACTCCCCCTCAAGGGATTCATCCATATCCATAAATTCCCTAAATATTAGTATAGAATCATATATATTAGAAAATAAGGAGGGACCTTTTAGTTATTCAGTAGTATCATTCAATATGATAAATTATTCCCTACCTAGGACATTATTTTGTTCCAATTTAAAAAATGGGAATATTTCTTTAAAATCTTATTTACATTTAAATTGTCATTTGTTTTATTATATATCCTCTTACCTGGAACATAATCATTGTGTGAAATACATTTTCCACCATAGTTTTTTATGTCTCCAATTTTCATGTTTTGTATTACTTATCATCAACTTTCAGAGAAATTTCAAAACCTAACTAATTTCCTTTAGATTTTGGATGTTTTTTAGCATACTCTCATTGTCTAGCCTATATTAATTAATCTATATAAAAAACTATAATGTATTTCATAAAATTTATCATATAATTAATATGTTTATATGAATTGACATTATTTTTCTATTGAAAGCACTTCCCATTCACAACATAATGAATTTTAACTTATAGTTTTTTCATGAATTTCTCAGTTGTGTGATCCTCTAACTCACATCTACCAAAAAGTTACTCTAATCATTAATATATATTCTTAATTGGATGATTGAGTAGATTTAAATGGAAAATATTATTTCCATGACAACTTATTCTCATATATTCATCATCACTCCCCCTATATCCTTGCATGTTTCATGAAAATGACATGTTATACCAGATTGAGTAGGCTTTGCACCCATAGTGTTCACATAAATAGTAAAAATCATTAATCAATTATGTTCCATATTTATACGTTTTTTTTCACACAATTGTTATTAATTTACTTCCTCAAAATAAGCCATCATTCATTGTTTGGACAAGGAATTTTCATGGTAAAATTCTCTCTCTTAATAATGTAAAAATTGATTGGTATCTTTTATTCTTGCTAATAGTTGTATAATAATATTCTTATTTTTTCACCTTTTAATTATGGATTTTCACTTTCCTTTATTTCCTACCATTATTCTTATTGTGGTATTATTTTCAAATTATAAGTTGATTTTTGAATGATTGTTACATACCCACGCTCATAAAAATAGTAACCATTTACATTATAGTACTCATAAAAATATTTAGAGAATTCATATATGTTATTTGTAGATAAAATCATTTTTATGGATTTTTATTCATTGATATGAGTATTACCCTTTCTTAAAATTTTCTCCCCTTTAATATACACCATACATTATTTTCAAGAATGTTCATTTTATACCAACATTATAATTCCTTTTCAAAAATTTCCAAAAAAAATCAAAAGTTTCTTATGAATCTTCTTATCTTCCATTCTGATGTATTCTATCTATATTTTACTACTTTTGACTCTTTATTCATTGGAATTGTAAACCCTCCCTTTTTGAGATTTTTTAGGGACTGTATTTTCATAAATATTTTCTTATCTGCACTTAATTTAGTGGGTTTATTCATATTTTTATGCATCTATACCTTACCATAATTTAGTTTATTCCCTTTATAGTCAATTGAAAAAACAATAGTATCTAAAAATTTTATAAGTTATGGGATAAATTATTCTTTTAATATGATTTTGTTTAGTTAGAGGATTAACTCATGATCTTATCAGAAACCTGAATCTAAATGATTGATTATATGGTGGCATCCATATTTCTAGAAATATGGGAAGTTCTAGCTTGTGGTGATTCTTGATTCTTCCATATCAACTCCATCTATAAACACTTTCTATTTAGGGAGTCATTCTCATCCAAATCTAATATAATCATGTCTTCCCAATCCTCATTCAATATCTTTATTTTTCATTCATGATTTTTTACTAATTCTAATAAATAATTTCAAATCTCCTTCACCCTATTATGTTTGTCCTTTAATTGAGTAAATTTGAAAAGCATTGAAACTTTGTACAAATTTTCAAGTCCATGGAAATATTATATATATAAAATACCAAATAAATATTTCTCACAGTCATTACATTGAAATTATTTAATACAGTTAACATAGATTTCATTTCCAAGAGTAATTATTTCATCTTTTTCTTTCAAATGTTTTCAGATACTGTTTCATATGCCAACCTACTTGTCCAATGCATATTCTATTTCATTTTACACTTCTTCCATTAGTATTTTTTTCATTAATTGCATTGATAATTCCACCAATATATTTTACCACTTCTTTGGGAACTATCTTCATATGTTTTTTTAGTTCAGATGGAAGATCACTTGACGATATATCTTTATCAAAACATTCAAAACGTTAATTAGTAGAATTATAATCATTGGTATTATTTTAATTTGTAACTCTCTAATTAGATATAGTTAGTGGTGTTTTTACCTTTACCCAAATATTATTTTTCATATTTTGTTCCTTTAATTTGTTCCTATTCTTCTGGGTCTTGGCATAAATATCTATATTTTTAATCACAAGATTAATTTAATTTTTCTCAATATGTGGTAGCCAACTCATTTCATGATAAAGTTTCTTAAAAAATTTATCCTAGATATTTATAAGGAACCTTTATTTATTTAATTGTTAGATTCCTAATTTGGATTAACCACTAAGAGTCGGGGTGAATCAATGTTTTACTTTTATGAATTATTTTCTTATGATTCAACCCCTAAAAGTTATTAATCTCCAAGATCCACTAAATGATTTCTCAAAGTAATTCATGGTATGTATAAACAATAAGAGTAATAACAACAGATGGTATTCACAAGGTTTAATAAATAAACATTATCCTCACCATGTTGGTTAGGCCCCTCAACAATGATACTCTACTATAATTTTAGTACTGATGGTAATCGATAAGGATGAAACTATTTATACACTCTAGTAGTTAACCCTCTAGTTGATCCTAGACCTAATTCCAACAATAAAACTCTTCCACCTAAGCCATTCATACACGCCAACTACCTCATATAATCAAAAAATTGTTAAAAACCCCACACTCAAGCCTCTATAGCAACTTTTTCGACCATCGTAGTCACAAGATCTTTATTCTTCGTAGTGTTGATCCAATAATAAAATATCATCTTCCCTATTTTGAGTGGTCTTAATCTATAGGAATATTGGATGTACCTAAATCATGTGTGACATAATGATCTTTAAAAGAATCTAGGGAAATGTTTGTTGGTCTTGAAACCACATCACATCATATTTTGGATGATCTAGTTCTTCTCAGCTTAATAAATACTTGGAGATAAATTCATTCTTCAGAAATTATCTTTTGGTACCAATCTCTACTCAATCATAAAATGATTGAGAAAATATTAACCTTTTGTTTATTAAGTTACGAACATCAATAAAATTTGTTAATGTGATGAAAATAATTTTTTCAGTGTTATTTTATGCAATATTAAACTTTCACAAACTCATTCTAACTTCTTCTATCAACTAAATGATCTTTATGCAAGCATTACATGAGATTTTCGACTGATTATTTGTGAACTAACATTTATAATTAATTATATATAACTCAAATTATACTTGATATTATTATTATTATGTGCACCAAATTATCATAGAATAACATATATAACAGACCACATACTATTGCTTCACATTCATTGTGGTTTGCGTACTAATGCTTCAAAAACAACATTCATTATTTTAATTATTTTCTTATAAAAGATAGTATGTGAAATCTTATTTATGAAATTATAAAAAATTTGTATTCACATAGAAACTCATCTACATTTTACTTCAAATTTCATATAACATGATTCAAATAAACTTTACCTCTCAAACTTTTCTCCTTCATAAAAACCACAACTTGCTTTGTGGAACTCCACCAAATGGAAAATTTGAGCTTCTGATATCAATAAAATACTTCTAATAATATTATACAGTTAAATTAGCTTTGTGTTTATTAAGTTTTTTTAGGAAATGTAATATTTTATTAACATAAAATATTCTTGGAAAATGTGGTTACCGTTCAATTTTATGAGACGTTGAGAAATATATTTCATCCCTCGGCAGAAATGTTTGAGTTCCCATACTATACGCACTACATAGTATTTTATTTATGTCACATTATAATCGTAATTCATTTTCCTCATGATCTATTATTATATTATCTATATAATTCACATAACATGAAATATTTATATGGCCCACATACTGTTATACTCAAATAACTTCTGTATAAAACATGTATATTATAGAATCTTCGATATTCAGGTATTCATATATAGAAATTTTCATTCACTAAGATGATCTCCCAGTGATATCTCACAAAATTTGATATCGTTAGTGCATTCACATGGTATCATTGATCAAAAAACATATTCATGATTCCATACTAATTTTGTCATACGATATCAACCAGTTTTCCATTTTTAAATGGAACGTGGAAAAATATTCTTACAAACTTATTAAGATCTATAATTAGTTAATTTCCATTGAATATTTTATCTTAGGATGATCCCACATAGTTGATGATATCATATGACGTTTCTATTTAAGAAACCCCTCATTCAAAAAGGGCTCATATGCCCATGGTATAATAAGATTTCTCATCTCAATCGGAAGGATCAGATTTACATGGTCAAATGCATGATATTAAACAAGTATGTTTTTAATTAGTGAATATTGTACCACAATTCACCTTATCCCATATCGACGTTCTATGTGGGATACATATATGTATTAACGAAATTTATTCCTTCAACTAACCAGATGTGAGTATACGGGTACACTCCCATTCCCTACCGTCACTGACCCATATCGACACCCTCTGTCATCATGTCACCCTACAAAAGTTCAAGTGCACAATTTTTGTGTGTTATGAATTACCACTCTCATGATGTCATCAGTGGGTGATGTTGTATGTCTCCTATGTGGTGATCCATATTCCCACATGTTTTGTTTAGCTAGACAATTTACTAGATTGGAGATGTCTATATTTTTTTATAAGTACAATAAAATGTAAATTGAATAATTCTAGTAAGATAATTTATAATACCAAGACATTCTCAAATTTATTTATTTAGATCCTTTATTTTAGTCATAAAATATTTTTAATGAAAAATAATATTTTATTTTATTTTTAATGGAACTCATAATATTCTTGTAACCATTTTAATTCATATTCATAAAAAATCATTAAATAGAAATTCAAGTATAGTTATGCAATAATTTTGATATTTCATGGGCTTCTTCATCAAATTATCTTAATGAAAATAATTATTTTCCTGGTCTTAAATGAAACTTGTCATGAAATGATTGAATATTTCTTGTTTATATTCATTCATAATTCTTCACTTTGATGTATACATTATGAAAACTCTAAATCAATTAGTACATATCTTATGAATTTTTACTGATTCAAAAATCATCATAATTACATTTCCACTAAGTCTTGAAATACATTTTAATTCATCTGGATAATTTCTTGACATTCATTACCATAAATCATAGTAGAATCATTGTCAAAAAATAAATATACATGGATTCGTTATCGACAATTAAATACAGTACCTTTATCCTCATCATTCTCTTGTAATTATTCCTCATATATTGACATTATGAAATGCTGACAACAACAAAAACTTTCAACTAAAACTTCAACATATGCTCTTCAAAAAATCTAGGTTAATCACTTTCCCTGCCGAAATGAAATGCCCAATAATAATTCATTAAATGAGAACCCATAGGATGACTATTAACCAAATTCAAATATCATGTCCCACAATAATGATGTTGATGGATCAAATGATTAAAGGATTATCTCCCACGGAAAAATACATGGATTTTCCTGTTAATAGGAGGGTAAAATATGTATCATATCTTCTATCACTGGACAAGGGGAACTTTAGGAATTTATTTATTAATTATTACTATCTTGGAGAGGCTTTCAATGATTTAAACACTCAATGTACAATGTATGGTATATGGGAAAATATTCCAAATGTAATAGGAATAAATCAACCTGAAACCAACCAAAATCGGTTCATCACAATGTATTAAATGGGAATGTAAGTGGATTAGACCACTTTTAGGTTCAAATAAAAAATATAAATTTTTTTATATTTCATAAAATAATATTAATCATAACACATTTATTTCTTAGAGTAAAAAATTTTATCCCATTATAATGAACAATATAAAAATATTCGACATTAATGAGGATTCCATATGGTAAAAATGGATTTGAGGGGTACTGATATTGATGTTTAGGACTTGATTGGATGATTCAAGAATCACTATATATCCCTATATAATAATAATAAATCATTTTATTAATTTGAGGTAATGTGTCTACATAGATCAAGATCATGTTCTAGAGAAAGAGGGTAAATATGTGGGTTCCTGATGAGAGGATAATATAAATCCATCAAAAAATGGAAAAGTTATCAACACCAGTATGAAATGAAATTAAACTATAATAACATGATTATATTAGGGATAACCTAACATTAATTTTTTATGGACCAAACACTATGATAAATTAGTTATTGGAATAGAGGAAATTTAAATCTTTGGATAGGTTAGAGAACCATACAATTTTTATGTATCCTATATGAAAATGAACCAAGACATATGTAGTCATCATAAATAGGTGTGTTGTTTTTTCCAATTATAAATTTATTAAGGGAATCCAAATGCTAATAAAGAATCATGTACACTAGGATCTCATACATATATCTAAATATCATTTAAAAATATTTGGTCTTATAGACTAATCCATTCCAAGTGTTCTAAATATTATAATAGGTAAACTATACACATTATAGTTTTTAGAAATTGTGGTGAAGACCTTTATATATTTTAGTTTATTTTTATACAATAATAATTTTGTTTCCTTGAAGATTAAAATTATACAACATGGAAAACTTAACCCCATGTGAGGTTATAAAATGTATGTCTTAAAAATGGTTTATTGGTGAAAGGAATGATACTCCCTCTGTATATTGTAATTAGAGAGTATGTTGTAAAAGAGTATACCTTGGGTATATTTTATGGTATATTCCATTTTTATTTTATGTTTATAGTATTATTCATAGAAATCATTAGTTTTATTAGGGATAATTCGAATTATCCTTAAATAAATAATCACATGTGAACTTATTATTGAATACTCAAGAAACTCAATTTAGGTGGATTTCAATGTTATGCAATGTGGGTTACCTTTTTTCATAGACTCATTTAATATTATCAAATGAAATTTTATACTATTTACCATTATTAAACTAATAAAATTGGATTGGTGAAGCAAATGAATCTGAAATTCTATTGGATGGTCTTCTTCCACCCAATACACTATTGAATAAGGGCCTATTTTGTGGGAGATTGGTAGTAGTGAAATTAACCCAAAAATTAGGTATGAGGTTTTAACTATAAGGATTATTATTATTTCCCACAATTTTCTAAACTATATCTTACCAAGTCCTATTAAATAGATATATATATCCACTTACAACCGATTGGAAGAGAGATGATTGATTGGACTAAATATTGTATGCCAAATATAGCTTGTTTATTGTGGGTGCGTATAAATTAGTGAAATTATATATAATGTTTGAATGGGTAACTCTAACTCTCGTAATGATATTAGATTTTAAAAGAAATAATCATATCCTTTATATTTAAATCCTTTAGTGGATGACTTCAATCCATTTGGAAAATGATGTGGTTACTAAATTATGATCATAAATACACTAAAAGTTTCCAAAGGGTTTATACCCATGATAGAATTCAACATAAGAAAAATTATCCAAGTGTATTTAGTTTTGAGTCAAAAATAATTGGAATGATGGTTGAAATCAAATTATATCTTACATGTTTTTCATTTTGTTGTCTACTTTACACTATCACACATAATTTATAACTATAAATAAAATTATATTTTTATATGGGGAAAGTTCTTTATTCAAATTTGATTATAAATATATGTTTAATTATGGAATTCCCACATAATAATGATGGTCCCACCTCTTTAGATTCATATAAGGAGGAACCCAGAAATAACCTATTTATTAAGGGAATTTTTTGGAATTTGGTCCTTTATATGTGAATAAATTTCGTAGTTGGAAACAAATATATTCCTTTATTTATTAATAATTTTTGAAAAACCTTGTTCTAGTTGTAATCTAATTTATAATGAATGTAACTAATCACTAAATATGATGAAAAAATGAATACACCAATTGAAATGATGTGATATCATGTTCATTTATTATTTCTAAAAAATATAAAATGAACATTTTGAGACATGTGATTTATATGATAGATTAATACTCATTAGGATCAGTGAGAGTTGAAGATTCATATACTATTGTATGATTAAGACCATTATATAAAAAAAAATATGAGACAATAATTTTTTTGAAGGAAATTAACCCATAATCTACCAAACATGATTAAAAAGTGATATCAAGTCCTACTTCTTAATGTCATCGTCTATATTAATTTTTTTAATCACCAATTCTTAGTCCCATTTAAGATGCAATCCAGAAAATGACATTTTCAAGGACTCTTCTAGACCAGTGATGAGTGATTTATATTTGATATAACTGTGGTTACTCCCCAGAAATATAATTAAAGACCAGAAAAGGGTTAGTTTTTTTGTAGAAATAAAATTAATCCTTATAATGATCTAATTAAGGTTTAGGTCTTCAATATTTAACTTTTTTGAAAATGAGAAGTTCTACCAGTGAAATATTTCCAAGTTGAAGAGTTTTATTAGACAAAAAAGACTACTTCATTGAGGAGTTTCTTTTCCAATGGTGATTTTAACTAGAAAGGGTGTCTTTCTAGGAAATTGTCTTATCACATTTTCAAAGATAAAATGGATGTAAAATTACTTTAAAATGGAATACCACATTTCTAAATTTCACATAAATATATGAAGTATGATTTTTTACTTGATAAAATTTATATGGGAATCCAAGTACACCTAAATGTGATACAAAAATGGATAAATATGTTTCACTAAAAATATCAGTATGAAGTTGTTCTTTTCTATGCTAGTTTACTGAGACTCAGTTTACAAAAATTTTCTACTATAATAATAAAACATTCATTATTGCAATAATTATTTTTCTAAGTTAATCAAGAGTGAAGTGAGAACTCAATATTTTTAATCTTGAAAAAAATAACATTCCTTCCATTAATGGAATTACCACTAGAATCTTCTGAATATATTTATTTAGGTCATTTAATTCCTTATAATAATCCACATTTGAGATATATATTTCTCCATTTATCTTAAATTTCATAGAGTTTTTCCATAATTATTATTCTTTTTATGTGGTTCCCTAATAATCCTCTCAATTTTTTAAGGTCTAAAGGGGTGGGAATACTGAGATCATATAGTTTTCATGTGGTCATATTTGATACCAAAATAGGTAGAAAGAAAGCCAATAAATATTTCTCATATACACACGAATTCAAATTTCCAGAGGTTCATCATCAAAATATATTGACATAGAATAGTGAAATATGGCTCTATGTGACAAGGTGGTCTTGAAACATGTGGTATTTGGCTACTAAATTTTCATGATAGCATTATTTTATCATCCTTGGGATGGATTTGAAAATATAGTGTATAGAAAATTGGAATGTATCCCAAAAATTCTTCAAACTGAATGGAATAAACTAGATGAAATATTCCCCATGGTTTACTATAGAGGTAGTGGATTCCTCATTATAAATATCTATTTAGATATCATTATATTCTAAATATCTATAAATGAATGAGAGATCTCATAAATGAGTTGAATGATCTATTAAAAATTTCATGTTCAATATTGTCAAGTCAAACTTTTCGACAGTGTTGGTTCCAATATTGGAAAGACACATTGTATATTAGACTTCTTAGATTAATTCCTCCATGATTATGTTTTCTGAATTCATCTACAACCTTCGTGGAATTATTTAAATCCATTAACTTAAATTATTATTTTGAACCTCATTCATTTTCCAGAATATTGATGTGTTGAATGAAAAAGTAGGTATATAATCATGTCATTTCTTCGCAATTTCATAAAAATGCATCATAGTGTTGTCTGGGAAATGTAATTCATTTGACATGTTCATGGAGTGTGATGGCCACACTAATAATTGGGGACCATGGGTATTCCTAAATGACAATATTGACAATCCTAATATCATCATCAATGGTAAACACAGCCTTCTTTAATGTCATTGGATCATCCTTGGTCTACTACTATTCCTCATTTTTAGAGTGGTTGATGGTCATACAAAATGAGATCTTGGATATTGTAAAAAAAGTCACTAAACCTATCATGGTCATACACATTTTAATGGTGTGAGGTTTTATCCATATTAGTTGATATTATATGAATGAAGGTTAAATCACTCAATCCCCAAGTACCTCTAGGGTAAATTATTTCTAGGTTGCAATGAAAATTGGTTTTTTGATCGAATATCATTCAATCCTTTGTTCAACTAAAAATTCTTAATGGACAGATTTATTTTCATATATTTTAATGTAATTTATTTCTATATCAAATGAGTATGTTCAATAAAAACATTTAATTTCCCATTACTGAAGTGGATGTTTATTATAGTGCCTATGGAAGTAACTAATATAAACCTATGACTCACTTGATTTAGATTTTCCTCCTTATAGTGTTTAATTGGGAGAAAAAATTATTTATCTGTTCCACTATATGGGTTGATCATAGAAACATCCAAAACATTAGGGGTAGTGATTTATCTTCATTCATTCAACATTTTCTACATCCCCTCACTTTTTTAGTACCCCGAATCAATATAATGAGATTAATGTGATTTAAGACAGGTGTTTTCACTATAGAGTACTCCGAAATTCCCATTAAAAGAATATTTGAGGGGTTGGTGGAAATAATAACGAATTATTTCATTCATATTAATACATGTTATTTCCAAAATTTCATTGATGGTTATTTTTTGGTAGATTTCCAAGAACCTAGAATCATATATGAGGACCCCAAACATGTTTTTCAAACAGACCATTCAACGAGGCTTTAACTCAGAAATGTCTTACCCATATATTATCAATTTCAAAGGGGATATATTATCCTCATAATATCCTTAATAGAAAATAATACAAAATTAAATGATACTAATTCATGAACTAGTTT
The DNA here is from genome assembly GCA_963277665.1 of Viscum album. Classification (NCBI taxonomy): domain Eukaryota; kingdom Viridiplantae; phylum Streptophyta; class Magnoliopsida; order Santalales; family Viscaceae; genus Viscum; species Viscum album. The sequence continues at coordinate 319,657,722 of OY728143.1, forward strand.
CTATTAACTGTTGGGTATTTTCAATTTCATCATGATTTGCAGATACACCCTATTGGGAGATAAAACACCAATTGTGTCCGATTTTAATAGATCCATCATATCTTTAATGTTTCAAACCATCAGAATTTATCATGCATTAACTAAAATAGAAAAAAATATGTTCACTATCCCTTTGTTAAGTATAACAAAATTTGGAAGTGAAAGGTACCCAACCCACCACAAAAAATCAACATTGCACTCACCTCAGCAGAAACTATAAAACCATCAACAAAATAGAAAGACATAATGTAGTAAATGAAATAAGAGAATAACATTCTTCGAACTAGTTTTTCTACATGTATGGGAAAAATAAATTTGGATTTATTTATGTTCATTATAAGTGAAAAAGGTATCATAAAATTTATTAAAAAGTTATTAATGTTTCAAAAAAGATGATTAACTTTCTATAAAGCTCATATTCGTCATGTACTTGTCATGTACACTATTTGTGATCAGGGTGAAATGTTTGTGTATATAATTCACTATTCAAGGTTGGTTTCCCTATCATTTTATTGGAAACACCACCTTCCCTCATTTATATAAATCCTCTATGTATAATTTAATTTTTGATCCATAGTAACTTCATTTACTTCAAAAACCTTCATCGGTAAACATCTAGAGTTTTATTTTGGGATAATTACTTCTAGAGAGTTCACTAAAAATTCTAAACCAACCTTGATGTCATCAGTAGTTGTGAACATATACAGATCATGTTGCCGCTAAATAGATGAAAAAATTATTCCTACATAATGATTCAAACTATATAGCACTGAATGAAATTCCAATAAATTTATTTTTTATGAGTGAAATTATGGTATTCTGAAAATAGGATTCACCTCCCAATAATATCCAACATGAGGGATTGTCATAGGGAAACTTCTAAGGTAACTCTTCCAAATAAACCCTTTCATCCTTCTTATTAAACAATATGTAGAGTTCCAATCCTTCCTTCTATCCATTCAGGCCCCACTAATGCACGATACTACCTTAGACATTCTTGAACAAAACATTTCGTTAAAATTTATACTAGATTTGGGATAAAAACTATTTTTAAATATCTATCACTTTCTACTCCATTATTATTATTAAAAAGTTGTATATAAAGTTGATATATTTTCATATTTCCTAGAAAATAATATTTTTATCCAAGTAAATCACGCATTGGTTATCACAGAAAAGAACCATTCCCTCTTAAATTCATCTCTTTTCTTTTAAAAGTTGATTCAAACAAATCATATCATTACCCACTTATATTATATATAAATATTTATAATTCATTTTTTATAGATAATTGATATTTATATTCATGAAAAAAAACTAAATATTTTTCTTCCATATCTAAACATGAATCTGGTTATGCTATTCTAATTACCTCAATTTTCAATAAGGTCTACATCAACAAAAATATTAAACAGATCTCCATCCCCAAAAATAATTTTCCCTATTTTAAATTCTTTTCAAATATAAAAGGATCCATTCACAAACCTCATATTTTCACTTACCTAGATTCATCATGAATAAACTTAAAACTTAAACTGGGAATGAAATATCTAAAAGGCAATAAATCATAGTGTATATTAGGCTATATAGAGATGAATAGTATGTAACCTTCTCGATGTACCAAGATTATTTTCCCATGAAGAATACGTTTATTTAGAAATTATAATTCTTAAAAGAATGGTAGTATTAAATGGTTTTTATATATTCATTCCAAAAAATTTAACAATCACTTAAATATAAACCTTATGTGATAGCACAAAAGTATTTTTCTTCCTATCTATCTCAGTAATAATCCCCTTGATTTTCATGAGTTGAATGAGATCATTATGATCGAAAAATTACATATTATAATCTTTAATTTTTAAATATTTTGATCAACTGGTCCAATCAATAACATTTCATTTATTTTATAAATTAAAATAATTAAATGTTTTTTATCGCATGGATAATAATAACAATAGTGATCAGTATTGTATCTATCGAAGCCTTCTTAAAAGATAAAACATTCAAACATTTTATTCAACTATGTGGTTTATTAACTTTAGATATACATGATTTTTATTAATTTACATAAAAAATTGTGGTTCCAATATTCTAGTACACCTATTAGATGCTTCAAGTAAATTTATTCCTCCAAATCACTAAAAAGGAATGTTGTATTAACATAAGTGTTCTCTACATTTCATTCTTATGATGATATTAAATGACTTGAAATTAACGTTTTTACCAAAACACTTTTAAGGGGAAATTGATAAATGAAAATATTTAAACAATATATATATATATATATATATATTTATAAACTATTTAATAAAAACTAAATTCTATGAGAGCCAATTTCCCTGCATAATTTCCAAGAAATAGTTTTAACCTATGAATCAAGATTATCCCTTAAAAATTCTTCAAAATTTTATGCCATTTTTTCCCATGTCTTCATGTACTCATCTTGATTGTTAATCCCTTTATTGAATCCCCTAATAAAGATAAGATCTTTCTTTTCAATCCAAGTACTCTACTTATCATTGGTAAGCACTCTTAATGTACATCCCATCATCCTGTCAGCATCATCCTTAGTAGCATTAATCATAAGAAACATTTTGACTATTTTATTCTTATGATGGTACCATAATTTAAAATATATAGAAAGTATAATTGTTTAGTATTGTTGAGAATATTTAACATAAATTAACTCATAGATTTTGTTAAAAACCATTCACTACTAATAATTCCTAATACTGTTTCATTACATGGGCCTCCCCCTAAATCTAGTAAACCCATTTTTTATCATGTTCCATTTTACCTTTGAAAATATTATCCACATGCAAAGTTTTATTGAACAGAAATGATTCAATATATGAATTCATGGTTGAATCTCTATAATTAGAGTCACTAAGAAACACTAGTTATTATAGAAATTAGTTTCATTATATATCTGTTAAAATTATTAAATTCATTTTTTCCCGAAACCATTAAATTGGTCTCTTGATTATGTTTGATATTCTCAACTAAATCAGATGCTCTAAACTTCTTTTCTCATCATTATCTATATTTTTATGACTTTAAGGTATTATCAAACCCTATCCCATTATTCTGGTGAACCAACTCATGATTCAGCCACCTAGAAATTTCTATTTTTTATCGTTCTACTTCTATCCTATTCTTTATTTTATCACTCGCATCTAAAATCTCTGAATGTTTGAAATTTTCAGAAACATTCCTCTAATCATCATGGAATTCAACAACTGATTTTTTGACTTATTTATCTATGGGGATCCAATACTTCTAAAGAACCTTTTAAGAGAATACAACATCACTCCTCAAGATGATTTTTTCCGTTTCATAATCCCATAATCGATATGATATATTTTCATTCATATGACCATAGTAAAATCACATTTGGTATTTTTCTTCAAGCTTATCTCGATATTTAACATTAACATTTATATATGATAAAATACCAAACAATTTACGATTTTTAACATCCCATTCTTTATCAATCCATAATTATAATTTATTTTCATACCCAAATACTAATATCAAACCTCTTTTGATGAGATATGTTGTCTTATTGAGTGCATCTACACAAACCACAAAAGGAATTCTAGAGTGAATCCTCATACTTAGGTATTTCACTATAAATTTCCCATTCATTATTTCAGCTACACTATTTTTTTGTGGAGTTCATAGGAACCATCTTTTTAGGACTTGTTACCTTCTTCTAGTATAGGTTTTGGAAGTTATTTCTAGTTTAACAATCATAATTTTCCATATATATTAATTTCAACTTTCAGCAGCATTCCCTTTCAATCAAATATTTTCACAATATAAATTCCTGACATATATCATATATATTATTAAAAAATTAAATCTCAACATTTATATTTGAATCATCAATGAATTTAATAATGTAAATGGAACCCCCACTGGACTAATTAATATTAAAGATGAAAACAACATAGTAGAACAATTCCAATTTTTAGACACTATTTTTTTGACCTCCCGAGTCAAAGTATAAAATTTTATACATTCCCAATACATAGATCTCATAATTTCTAAAGAAAATTATATTTTTCATAGTCCATGTAAATAGAATCAGGTTACACATAATATAAATATTACATAAATTTAAGGATTTAAATAATACATCTCACAAACAGTGGCACAAACCAAGGACCTGGAAAAAATTTTACTCATATATTTTATATATATACATCTTATTTTTTAGTAGTTGCATACATTTATTGATAATCACTCTACTATAGACACCTTTTATACATATGTCTCATGATAAAATCATATTTATAACATAGAGAATAAAAACATTATATTCGGGTGAGATCAAATGCTTATAAAATAGAAAATATAATAATATATCAGATCATAAACTTCAATAGAACATGTTAAGGGTATAAATCTCATATTATAATATCATTTGAACATATATGATAATCATAAAGATTGGTATAGCTATATTAGATCAAAAAAAGATCATCAAGGATAAATAAAGTACTGATATAGCTCAAAATATGTCTCAATAATCATAAACCTTGTGAACATGACATAGGGGTTCAAACCATTTTAAAAATAATTTTTTTCTTGAAAACATGTCAAATCTAGAAAACTAAAATCATCATGGAAATGGTATATAACTTGATAAACAACACGATAATGTGGAATAGCATGGAAAAAACATTTAGATGTCAAATAAATTAATAAAAAAACTTGTAAATATGACATAACAGATAAAAAGACTTATAAATGTGGAAACCCAGTAATTATAAGAATAACATTGTGAGAAAAAACATTATGCACATGCCTATGTAAATAAACTCATTATTTCTAGACCAAAAAACCCATTATTCCCATACATTACTTTCGAATGAGATGTAAACCTAAAACAATGAATTGACGTGTGATATAGGACCCCACCCATAATTATCCTTACAAATGTATACTACCTAAAATCAATCATCTTCATATCATAAGAAACCTACAGAAAAATAATGGGTTTCTTAAACTACTCAAAAACATCACATAACATTAACATTACTAATCATAAGATACAAAAAATATTTTCTAAAATTATTCATATCATAATAAAATAATGAGGGTAATAAAAACAGACTTTATTAGAGGTAAACCTCGGAAGAAAAAAGTAAATTAAAATAAAAAAATGTTTTAAGAATACCATTAAAAAATTTATTAACAATAATGTAAATATTATTTTGTAAATTTATTTTTTAAGAAGGGAAAGAGATGGATTATAAAAAAATATAATAAATACTTTATAATAAAAGATCCATTACTGAAAAAAAACTAATAAACATATAGTGTTAAATATTTATAATAAATGGATCTATTATGATTTTTAGGCCATTTAAGTAAATAAATATTTTATAAACACTGAAAGAATTTTATTTCAAAAAAATATAATGGAAAATATGAATAATAAAAAATGAAAGAAATATTTTCATTTATTTAAATAAAATAATTTTTATTGGACAAAAGGGGATATGGAATAAAATATTTACTTTAGTTAATTGGAGTTATTCTTACCAACATTATTATTTTATTTCAGAAATTATATTTATCAAATTAGTTATTTATAATGAGTATTAAATTCAATAAATAATAATTTGATATATATAACATTAAATAAGGAAATTGGGGTATCAAATAATTCTTTAAAAGTATATTAACGCAACAAATACTATGACCTAATGAATTGGAAATGGATTCGATGAAATCCTTACCTTGATTTCACACATAGCTGATTGCACTATAAAAGAAAATATGAAAAACATAAACATATAAATAAATTAGTTCATATCCTTTTCCAAGTCTATGACCTTTTATAATAATTATTTAAAATTATTTTCTAAATGTATATTATATGTTTTTAAATTGGGTGTGAGAAATCTTGATCATTTGGGACTAGTTTCAAAATAAAGGCATTTTATTAAATTATTATCCAAAATTTTATCATTTTCATGATCATAAGTGGACCTATATTTGATGTTTTACAATCATTTATAATTTTATAAAAAAAAATCGATAAATATTTTAGTTATTATCTATAATGAATTAGTTGGTGATGAGCTTGATATGGTAATTTATGACAAACAAACTATGTTTTCATAATTAATAATATTTATGATTCTATTAAACTAAAAAACAAAAAAAGATATATTTATTTTTTTATCGACATATAATATTATTTTTTTGAATCCATAATTGATATAATGTTATAACCTTGTTCGTGTATGTGGTCAACCCAACCGAACAAGAACATGATACAATATATGTGTGACTATGGATGTGGAAGATAATCTTTTGTCATAATATCACTATCACAAAAGTATAATTAAATTATTTAGATTTTATTAATGTGAGTAATAATAATAGAAATTATTAATAAAAATAAGGAAATCAAAAAATAATCTATCACTTATAAATAATTTTTTTTCTTCTTGATATGCTCATTTTAGGTTTTTTGATATACAATGACATCTTATTATAAATAGTACCTATATAATGACTAATTTATATTTATTTAATAAAAATAATGAAATAATTTTAAAAAATATTCACTAAACTAACTTCTATAACCAACATTTAAAAAAGCTGATGATAAATGAAACATGTCATTCATAGAGGCAATAGTATGCACAAGCACTTGAGATATGTTTTTATTTTTTTTCAATTGATTGGGAGCGTAATAGAAAATGGTTTAATCTTATATATAATAACCATTTAGTATAATATTTAAACTAATTAAATTAAATAAATATATTGAATGGTCTTGGAGGAGGGTGGATGAGAAGAAAAAGGAAAGTAAATGAAAAGGAAAATAATACTTATGTTCAAATTTAGATCATCCATTATAGTTCCCATTTGAAATTGAGGACCTGGGAAAATATTTTGATAATAGAGGGTAAAAATTTATATATGGGATCTATATGAATTATATTGATAATTTTTTTCTTGGGAATTAATAATTATATAGGTTCTTTGAAATGGGGGGAATTGATATCCATTTATAGGTGAAAAAATGGGTAAATCTATAGAAAATAATTTTAGGTAAAGGATATTAATGGAATTGAAAAATATATTGGATAGTTAGGTGGGGAAATTTTATTGGGGCATTTAAGCATGAAATTCCATCCAAAACAATTATTTTAGAAATATCTAAGTGTTGAATTGATTTAGTAAATTTTTTTCCATATTAGATTACTCATTTTAACCCTTATTAATCTGAATTAATTATTAATCATTGTAAATATTTTATCCCATCAAATATAATATAGTGTTTATTACCAAATTTTTATCTGAGGAATCTTAATTTGGACTCCATTTAATATAATTCTATTGCTAAATAATATAAAATTATCTATGAAATTGAATCCTAAAATGTGTAGAAAACTACTTTTGTAGAAAATTGTCATTTTAATCATTTAGTGTTATTGATTTTATATAAAATTTATTAGAAAATATATTTTTTTTAATACATGTATATATATATATTAAAAATAATATTATTTTTTTAATTTAAACTATATTTTTTTAACATAAAAATAAAAAAATTATAAAAGTATTATTGTTTCGAAAATAATTTTTTTCCGTAGTAACTAATACTTACCTTGATAAATTAATTGTACAACTTAAAGTAAAAATGACCCATTGTGTCATTTGAAAATTATTATTGCCAATAATAATTTAATTTTATACAATTATGTTTATAAAAGTCATAATAATAAATTTGAATATAATTGCATGTGGCACATAATATTATTTGAGGAAAACTGCATCTTATAGACATAAAAGGACCACAATTTTATTATATATTATTATTTAGTTTTTATAAACCGGTTACATTGGTACTGTCTATTTTAATTTCTATAATATAGTGGATAAATTTAGTAATTTTTGTATGGAAACAACATCCTTGTTTTATTCACGTGGCATAACAAAAAATCAACTCACACAGTATTTAATTATGTGAAAGTATTTACTAAAATATTAGGTTATAAAATTATAGAACTTAAAAATTATTTTTCCCTTGAAATTTTATTGCATGGAGGAAAATAAGTCATGATGCTTTTCCCTCATCACATCCTTAGGTTCCAATGTGGCCTCTTAAAATTTATGATTTTTCTACATAACATTGGTTATATAAGAGGTATTTCCCCTTATTTCCTGGTCTCTTCGATTCATGATCTCCATAAATTATACTTCATATTAATGTTCATGTTCCAAAAGTATATATTTACATCTATTTACTTGTGATTGATCTAGTATGTACTTCATAAAATTTCATATTTAGAACACATTTTTCACTTGATAAATACTCGGAGGGAGTGAAAAGTAATACGGTACAACCCTGACTTGATAAATGATCTTGAAGAGACTGATGTATTTTACTCTTAGATTTCCTTTATTATAAAAATATCATAACCCATCTCCTTGGATATATTTTTAGGAACACCATATCACCAATATAAAATTCCAGATCTCTTCAATGTTTATCTATGTAACTCTTCTGTCAACTTTTCATGACTTTCATATTCCACTAAATGGTTTGATCCTTCTTGATCATTTCTTGGAAAAGTTCAGGGCGTATCATCTTTCTCTATCAAAAATTATCATAGCATGTTATATTTTTATATCATTTCCCATACAGAGTCATACATAGTGTTATTTTAAAACAATAATAGAAACTGTTTATATATGAGAACTCTGCATAGAGAGGTGTTTATCCCAAAATCCTTAGAAATAAATAAAAATTGATCTCAATATCTCTACTGGAGTTTGAATGGATCATTCAAACTAACTATCTATCAAAGGGTGATGATTCTTATTGAATCTCAACTCTATCTCCACTACTTTATGAAGACATATCATATTCCATAAGGTAAACCTCGGGTCATGATCAAATTTAAGAGAGAGTAGAACTCTATATATCCCTTCCACTTCCCTTAGGCATGTGTCGAAAAATATTTCAATACAAAAATATTCTTTGATGGAAATAAAATGAATTAAATTTATAAGAAGTTAAACTATTTACCAAATGGAATTATAAATGTTTTATGATCTTAGGAGTCCTATAAAAACAAATCATGGTGATGTTTTCCATTACCATAGTGGTATGATATATAGTAGTAAGATTCCATTAGACATTTTTCATTCAACTTTACTTTTCTATCATACAAGTCATATATATATATTCTAAAATATCTATCTTTATACTATCAAACTATAAAATTTATTTTATTTCCCTATACAATATTCTACTTATTTGATGAATAGAGATTGCTAGCCTATATACTTTATAAAAAAGTTACCTCTTCAATTTCTATTTTTATAAGACACATATCCAGGTTCTAGACCTTATAACTCCATATTTATCAAAGATGAACTTTTGAATATATTCTACCCTTTTTAGCTATAAATAATTACTTTGGGCCTTTAAAATCTTCATGTTGATGGAAGGATAAGCACAAAATTAGAAAATATAGAATTTATCTCCCCTCATTATGACTTCACGGTTATTACTATGAAAATCCATGAGCATTTGTTTTTTTCAATCCATATCAGGGATAGAGTAACATGTTCCTTCTATCTTAGAGGATCAACAACTTTCTTTTTGTTTCTCGAGTGATAATATGTTGATTAGTCATAATATTTAATAAAATTAACCATCTACATTAGTGTATATTCAACTCCTTCTATGTAAATATATAACTCAATGTCATTTTATCAGTATATATCTTACACTTTTCTCAATAGATATAATTCCACCAAATCTTCAATACAATCCTCAATATCTCCATATATAAATAATGTGTTTTTTAAATTTTCTCATGATTCCAAAATTGGAATGTGGTATAAAAATTACATTATCATTATATATAAGGATGAAACCCAATCCCTTTTTTAAAAAATAATTTTTTATTTCAAAACCTTTCCCAAAAAAGGATAGTGTAATTACAAGAGTAGTAGAAACCTCATTTTTAGTTCCTTGAAACATCATTCATATTCATTCATCCATGGGACTACATAACCAGGTTAATCGGGTTAGTGGGTTTTATATTCAATATAAATTTCAAAAAAAAGTGCTAGTAATATCATGTTAGCCCATGAAAACTATAGAACTCAGTTATAGTTTTTGATCTAGGTAATTTCTTTATTACATTTATCCTTGGTGGATCAATATATATGTTATTCATTGTGATTGTATAAACAAAAGATTAATCTTTATCCATCTAGAATTCACACATTCAAAATTTAGCATGAAGTTTCTACATTATAAAGGTATTTATCATAATCTATAACTGATCTTATTTTTTTCCCTACTCTTTGAATATATAAAAATATCATATATAAATAAAACTATAAAAATTATAAAGGTTGTCTCTAGATAAAATGTTCATTTGATCAATGAAGATAGTAGAACCATTCATAGATCCAAATGGAATCACTATAAATTCATATTTTTTATACCTCATATAAAAAAGACTTTGAAATATCCTCCCTTTTAACTCCTAATTGATGGTCTCTAGATCAATGGTCAATATTCGATAAGTATCTAGATCAAATGAGATGATCAGATATATCATTATTACGGGGTAGTGGGTTGTTTTTTTAACATTGATTTTAGTAATCTCATTATAATCAATGAAAATGTGAATTGATACATCCTAATTTTTGAAAAATAGTATTATTAAATCCCATGATAATAAAATAGAAATCATAAAACCATTATCAATATCCTCTCACTAGTAGAAAAATGGTCTTTAACATGAGTTTTTTTCATAATTTTAACATTGGTTCTTAACCGATGTTGAAGTTTCCGACGTAAAAAATATAACTTTTTACGTCAGTTTTTTGTAAAAAGATGGATAAAATGAATTAAATTTGTTCTTTGGCATTGTTTTTGTTAAAAAAAATGCTAAAAAATCAATTCTTATTATTTTTTGGCATCAGTTTCCTTAAAAAAAGATGCCAAAAAGTTTTAAAAAATAGTTTCGACGTCAGTTTTTTAACAATATGGCAACATAAATGAAAGAAAATTATTTTTTGTGTCGTTTTTTACAAAAACCGAAGCCAGAAATAAACTTTTTCTTCTTCCATGTTTTGGATAATTTCATAAGCATCGATTTGATAGGTCTTGGAGCAAAAATAGAGTTATGGATCCAAAATTATGGTCATCAAAAGATGAACATGTCAAAGTATCGATTGGTACAATTCGTTTCAAATAAATTTTGATAAACATAAATTAAAATCACATAATCAGTGGAAAATAGTGATCGATAATTAAATTTACACCATAATTGGTAAATATCATTCAAATGTGATCTATTTGTAACTCAATAATAATAATAAATCATCTCCATAAGCAACCCAATCAAGTGGTTTTGAAAGGAAAAGAATAACAAATAAAATAAATGATTTGAATAGGTACCGTGTTCAAATTTATGATTGAATTAGAATTTCAAACATGGTTGAATTGAAGAGATTGAAAATATTGAACGAAGGATAAAATTAATTTATATATAGTAAACGATAGAAGTAGCATTGTATGGAAATATAGGTAGGATTTTAAAAAATTAAACGCTCATTGTGAAAAAATTGAAATTTAGATCTTACGTATTGGTGAATACTCTTTGGCATTGATTATGTTTGAAACCGACGTGAAAGTGGATTTACATTGGTCTTTTTGGGTCGGTTTTGTAGAAAAATGACGCAAAAATTGCAAATCAATATCCTTTTCAGTGTCAGTTTTTAAATAAACCAGCGCCAAAAAGTAAAAAAGAATTATTTTTCACGTCATTACTTCTAAAAACTGATGGCAAAAATTAACAAAAAAAATTGTCATCAGCTTTAAAATAAACCGATGTGAAATGTTTAAAAAAACACTTTTCATGTTAGTATTTTTAAAAACCAACGCAAAAGTCTAAAAAAATGTTTTGGCATCAGTTTTTAAAAACACCGAATCGAAAAAGAAAAAACAAATTGGCATCAGTTATTTTTAAAACGGACACTGAAAATCAATAAAAATAATTCAATTTTTTTTATAATTTCTTAAGCTTAGATTTGACTGGTCATGGAGGTAAAACGGAGTTACAGATTAAAAGTTACAGCCTTTGAAAGATGAACTTCTTTAAGACTTCTATTAGAGAAGATCAACTTCCGAAAACCATAACCGTTAATCCGTAACTCCGTTTTTTCTATACGACTAGTGAAATTGATGCTTAAGAAATAATCTAAAAAGGAGTAAAATAAAATATAATTTTTTGTGTCGGTTTTTGTAAAAACCGATGCAAATATATATATATATATTTAATTTTTGGTGCAGTTTTTTAAATAAACCAATGCCAAAAAGTCTTTTGTTTTTTTGATTGCAGCGTCAGTTTTCCTTAAAACCGACACCAAAACATTTTTTTAAATTTTTTCCATCGGTCTTAACCAAAACTGAACTGAAAATCATCAAAAAAATGTGTTTTGGCATCATTTTTAATAAAAAATGATGAAAATTAGTTCCCACACATACTATTGGCGTCGGTTTATAAAAATCTGATGTTATTACGTCGATGTTAAATCCTACTTTTCCACTAGTGTCTTATAGTTTCATCATTAATTAATATTACTTAATGGGTTTCCTTCTATATATACTCTAGAATATAGGTATAGAAATATGGATGATTTTTATTCAAAACACAACCTCGTACTATGTGGGAAGATAAGGATTTTAATCCAAATATATATCATTATACTCCAACATAATAAGCATTTCATCAATGTTGACTTTCAAACTAATCGTTTGAGTCAATATTCCCTCATTTTTTGGTATCCTATCCCATATTATATAATTTTCATCCATAGGGATTTTGTAATCATCCTATGTTTAATAAATCAGAACATGGTGATTTATGATAAGAAATAAGATTTCATTATCCCGATACATGATGTGGAATATATAATGAAATAGTCAATCAATTCCTAATATTACATAGAATGGTATAAAGGGGTGTAAAAAAAGATCTTTAGGGAGTATCATCCCACATATCTTGATTATAAATGAGTTATAAATCTTTTATACAGGCATCGTACCGCAAGGAATTTTCATACAGAGTTTAACATTTATTGTTTCAGTGGTTGAATATATGTATGAGATAAAAGAATTTGAAGAACTAGAATCAAATAATTCATTCAATATTTTAGAGTGAAAATATGTCTACCTTTCATATCTTCATTATTATAATCCACCTCATTAGTAGTGAATGTGTATTTTATCACTTTTCCCATTGATTAAGATGGTTTCTAGGGTATAGTATCTTTATTATCTCTAGGGTTATGTAATTGATTCATGAAATTCGAATACTCATAGAACAGGATGTATTACAGTGTGAGTGAAAATGTATTAGGGGACATTCTCTCCATTGTTGTCTTCATCAACCTCTTAGATCCACCTTGGAATTATTAATCTTGATGTTCTACTTTACCAAACTTATAACACCTCTATGATCTGCTAAAAAATTACATAGGTGCTTACTTCAAAATTTATTTTTTATAATAATTAATACATCCTTTCCCATTATGTGTCTTATCATCAGAGCTTACATCATACTGTAGTTTCTTTTTCTTTTACCAAGAATAATGAGTGTTTTTAGCTTTCATCCCTAATTAAAGGTCACATAATAAAATATATTCATATAAATAAAAGTCTCTTATTGATGATTCCATTGTAATACATATATTTAATATAGTATAAAATATAGTTGTTTTACTTTCACTATCATAGATAAAAATAAAGGCACACCTTTTGAGTCATGTGATCATTTCCTCATAAGATCCAATATAATAATAAATTTTTTCTTTAATTACTATAATACCCAAAAAAAATTCATGTGATTAGTGAAAGGTAAATACTTACTAAAAAATATATCCTCTGACTCTTCCCATTCAATAGAGTCTACATCTATTTTTTCTACTGTATTCATAATGAGAATCCACTGTTGGTTGGCCTCCCATTCTAAATAATAGGTTTCCAAGATAACCGTCTCATTTTCCGATAACTAGAGAATAAAAAATATATTTTCCATTTCATTGATCCACATTTCAATAACTAGTGGACTAGAGAACTTGGTATTGTAGCATGGATATTTCCCCTTGAATTAATCGAGAGTGATCTGCTTATTCTATCATGTGTCTGGGAGATAATCATGATTTATGTTGTTTGTCTCAACGTGATAGAGTTAAATGATAATTTCCATGAGATTTTGAATCCCATTCCAAATCTCATTAATTCATTCATTGGTTTAATATTGACATTTCCCAATGTATCCACTTTAAACGTAGTTCATTTAGGTTCCCTCTCTTGACTTCAATAAATGAAAAATTGTAATGAGTATAATTAAATTATTGACTGTATATATAATCAATATATAAATACATATGTGTAATTTAATAAATTATGTGTATATGATAGCCTATCAATATCTAGTATTAAATCTTGGTTATCCATTATTTTTTTCAAATTAAACTAGCTATATATTAAAATCATTTATAATGATTCATAAAGAGAATGTGAATCAACCAAATTATATCCCGAGAGAGTTTCAAACTAGGTGTGTACTTAGGCCTCTTTTTTATGAAATGGGTTATGATTGAGTTGATACCAAATACACCCAATTTAGGGTAAAAACCCTTGGGTACATCTATATTAGATACTCTATGTAATTTTAGTATCCAAACATGGATTTTATTTCTAAGAATACCACATAATATCTACTTTAAAAATATTTATGGATATTATCATATATGTAAATATATCCCTGAAATATATCCATATTGTTTTTACTAAATTTCTCTTAAAAATCCTTATAATAATTAATCATCACTTTTATGACAAATAATTTGGCCTAAGATAAACATAACTTAAATAATACAATAATTTCATGATTTGAATAACATATCTCAAAAAAATAACACAAGTTGAGGACCTAATTATTTAGTGTCTTTTATATTATCTAGATAAACATATTATTTTTTACCACTTACAAACATTTCCCAATAATAACACTTCTCTATTACCCTTCCTCGATATCTTTGATGATAAAGTCATCTTCCTAACCAATGGAATGTAAGCATAATAAATGGGTGAGATCATATAGATATTAAGGGATAAATGTATTGTATTGTTACATATCATAACCATTAAGAGAACATAATGATGGGATCATATAATATTAAAATTTCATGATAATATATATAATTATTGTAAAACATGGTAGAGAAATATAATATCATAATAATTCTGTTAATGAAGTATAAGAGTTATGCCATGGTTCAAAATACAACTCAATAATCCCAAAAAAATTGCATGATATACTAGTGAAAAAATTTAAAAACAATTCACATCATGAAAAATAGAATATCATGAAAATTAAAATAATCTTTGAAATATTGGACAACATGGAAACAAATATGGAAATATGTAAAGACATGATAAAATAACTTTCAAATGTATCATAACTTGATAAAAACATTACAATGTGGAATAAGATGATAAAAATACTAAGACATGTGGAGTAGCAATGATTATAATAAAAAAATCTTGCGAACAATCATTATTCTCCTGTCTATCTAATCAAACTCATTATTTCCACACCTAAAAATGTGAGAAAACATATTGTTTCCATACATAATTGAAAAAACTCATTATGTACATTCCAAACTTTATCATGATATATAATCATAAAAAATTAATTAGAAGTAAATATATGAACCCAAATATTTTCATTCATACAGATGTGTTCCCCTAAAAATCAATCTGCATCTTATCTTAAAGAAATTATAGGAAAATAATGGGTTTTTCAAAAAAATCACATAACATTAGCTTAATTTATCACAGGAAAACAAAAATCATATTTTAAAATTAATCATAAAATAATAAAATATTTACTTTGATTAAAACATCACTTCATAATAGATAAACCTTATAATCAAACTATAATTTTAAATGCAAAATATTTAAAAATACATTTTAAATGTTTTTAAAAAATAAAAAGTGAAAATTAATATCAAAAACATTTTTCATGAAGGGAAAGGGAATAATTTTTAACAACTTACTATAAAGTGTTTCAAATAATTAATCATTAAAAAAAAAAAAATCAAGTTAATAAATCTTGAGTGGTAAATAAAGAAAATATTTTCCTTTATTAAGTTTATTATTTCATTTTAATGAAAAATTCACCTAGGAAAAACATTAAATTACATTCATTTTATAGAATTAGTAAATTAAATTATGAATAATATAAAAGAAAAAACATATTTTCATTTCTTTAAGAAAAATAAATTCAATATGAATAACATGAACATGGAAGAAGATATTCAGTTATAATAATTAATGTTATTCTTATAAACATCATACATTTCAAAATAGTATTTTTTTGATGATGAGAATTAATTTCTATATATTATAGGAGGATATAACAAAAAAATTTAGGGAATTTTAGGATCAAATAAATATTTGAAATAATATTCCACTAATAAATACTATGATCTAATGAATCATAAATTGAGTCGATGAGGCCATTACCTTCAATTATTTCTTAATTAATCGCATATTAACCTAATGTGTCAAAACAATAAACATATTAATAATATATTTTATAAACATATTCATGTCTATAAAATTTTATTAATTTTATATATAATTATTCTCTTTATGTATACTATCTATTTTCAATATTTTTCATGAGTATCCTCGATCATTTTGAACCATTTTCATACTAGTGATGTTATTATTTTTAATTATAAAATATTTAATAATTATAATATAATAAAAGGTAATGGAATTTATATTTTATAATTATTTATAATTTTATTTTACAATTATTTTAGTTATAATTTTTTTCAAAAAAGTTAGTGACGAACTTATTTTGGCAGTTTATAATGAATGAATGATGATTCATTAATTAGATTTTTGAATGATTCTAGTAAAAATAAATAACAAAAAATCATTATATAATTATTAAAATCTAATATATGTTTTCTAAATTAATATATGTAATAAGTTTGTATCATTTTTCAAATAGGTTGTTCAACCAATCCAATAAGAACATGTTACAATATATGTCTAACTGTGTATGTAGAAGAGATTATTTTGTTCTAATATCAATATAAAAATGTATAAAGAAATTACTTTGGTAATATTAAAGCTATTAAATATATTTTGGATCATTTATAATAATAATAATAAAGAAATTAGTATTTTCATTTATAAATAAATCATTTTTCATCTCAATATGATCGTTTTAGGTAGTTAGGATGACTAATTCATATTTAAATAATATAAAACAAGAAATAAAAACATATCTTTTAAATAAACCCATTTTTATAACCATTAATGAATGGTGGTGATGAAAAACGTAATGTGTTCTTTTTGGAGGTGGTAGTCTGCACACACGCAATGGAAACATTTCCAATTTTTCAATTGAATGGGTGGGGAAAATATAATGTTTATACCAAAAATAAAATAAAATTTTAATATATTATTTATACAGATTTAATTATATACATATTTTTATATTATTTTTTCGGTTGGGTGGATGGGAGGGATAAAGAGAGGAAGTGAAAGGGTATGTAATACCTACGTTCATTATTTTTCTATTCTCTTCTTGTATTATTTATAAATAATGGAATTGAGGAAATTGTTTGGGGATAAAGGATTATAAATAGGTATATGGGTCATATAATAGTAAAACTTGGTAGAGTTTCAAGTAAATTTTAAATTATAGGTGTGTATTTAAATGAGTGGCTGTGATATCCTTTTATAAGTGAAATAGTGTGACAAATATTTGGAAAATAATGTTAGGTAAGGTGTAAGAATTGAATTGCATGAGATTTTAGTATTTTATCTAGAATTTTTTTTAGAAAGCTAATAATTAATTTAAAAGCTTAAAATGTTATTCTATAATGTATAATCATCACATTGATTTAGTAGAATTCGAGCCACATCCAATAACCCTTGTTAACATTTACTAATATTGAATAAATATTAATCATAGTTATTTTTTACCACTATAAATAAAATATGAAACATATTATCATATTTTAACAAAATGAATTTAAATTTAGAATCAATTAAATCTAATTCAATATATAAATATTAGAATATAAACTTTTAAAACAAAACATAAGACGTATTGAAAAACTATTTTTTTAGAAAAAAAAATATTATTTAATACTTAAGTGTTCCTAATCATATTTAACAATAACTACCAATTAAATGAATGATAATTAATTTTTAAATATTTTTAAGCTTTATATTAGTGTATTCATTTATAATATATCCTTTAATTTTAAAAATACAAAAAAAAATTAAAAGGTATTGTTCTTAAAAAATAACCTTTTTACTATGGTAAATAATATTTACCTTGGTAACTTAACATTATGCAAGAAATTTAAATTGCACCCATTAAATAATTTAGAATCATAATAAAAACATTAAATTCATTATATATGATTCTATTTATATAACTTATAAAAAAATTAACATAAGAATGTATGATGCATTAAAATAATATTTGGAAACATGAATCTTCTAAGTATAAAATGACCTTAATTTTAACATTTATTTTATTATAGTGTTTAAGAAGTTGTTAAATAAATTAATACTATCCAATTTAAAAAATATAATATTGTTTTTATTTTTAATAATTTTATTAAGGTAACACTTTTTATTTTAGATCATAGTTGTGTTCAAGACAAGATACTCACATAGTATTTAATTAAGAAATGTATTTATAAAAATAACGGGTAATTAGACAATCGATGTTGACAAATTCCATTTGTTTGAGGAATAACCCATTATTTATCTTGATTACAACTTTTAATTTTCAAAAATATTCAAGGGATTCATCATCTTCTAGGCAAACCTTCTCAAAAAAATTAGATAACTAATAGAAAATTCATCTTTGATCACTACATTAATGAAAGTATTCTCCAGAGTGAATAAACCATGATTTAAATCGAGTATTTAAACTGAGAGAGTATTTTTTACCTATTTCTGATAAAATAGTTATATTTTATCTATGAGTGTTTTATGTTTTTAGGTGTTCCCTGTGTGATTTTTTCAATTATTTTTTATATTCTATTTCTTCCTATAACTGCATCATGTTGGACATGTTCTAGTCGACTTAATCTGATTTCTATCATGAGATCTATCATTATAATGATTTTACTTCTAAGAATTATTTCATTGAGGTGAACATCCTCTTCCATAATAATTAAGGTCACTACCAGTATCTACGTGAACATTCCTTCATCAGAGCTCCTTGTTTAATATCAAATTCTACATATAATCAAACACAAAATGTATCTTTCCATTATAGATACAAATTATAGTAACCATAACATCCAAGCTTCCCAGAAGAGAGGATAGAAACTTTTGTGGCCATAAATGATAAATAAATGTTACCTAAATATATTTGAGATTCTAGTGAATCATATTTAATCTATTCACATAACCTTAATATGTTCTTCCTTCTATAAACCATAAGATGAACAAACATTGTAACTTTAAAACATTATTAAGTGTCATTGGATTTTCATAAATATATTCCAAATCCTTTATAACATCTTCTATAGTTTTTAACAAGAATGATGAAAGAATAATTTCATTCTAAATACATTCTTACCATTTCCAATTTATTTCAATACATATTTTATCATTCTACCTTTTATAGAATATCAAGATTACTAACATTCAATGGTACTGCCCTATCTTTCTAGATGAGATAATATTTTATTTGTATCCTTTATAAGGGAAAATATATTCCATAAAATTTATAATTATAGATCAAAACATCAAATGATACTATAAATATGTTGTTAAAAATGTGTTTAATTAGAATTAAATAACATCATATGATACTAATTATTGGGAGATAGAACACTGATTTCCTAAGCTTTTTATTTAATAATCAGATCGCTAACATTTCAAAGCATGAAAATATATCCTTTAGTAAATTTAGTGGAAAAGATATATCCATAATTTACTCCCCCCGATTAATTTTACAAGAAGAATAAACTCAAATGAACCATAACCACCACACAAAATCAACCTTCCACAACCCTTAGTAGAAACTTAAAAACCATCAAAGAATCATAAATATAAGAAATACATCGTGCATAAAGTACTAAATTATACAATTAATTAATTATATTTGAAGGAGATATCATTTATGAACAATATTAATCATTTTTGCTTTATTTTTATTCAATGAATATAAAAAAGGTAGGGAAAAATCGATATAGTAGTCAGTAATATTTCATTACAGAATATTAACTCTCTAAAAAAATTTGATTCACCATGAACATATCATGTGAACTATTCATGATCAAGATTAATAGTTTTTTATAGAGGATTTATTATCTTGGTCATCCCCCACTTTCTTTTTAGGAAGCTTAAATGGTTATCCAGATCACATGACCTTCCCACATTCATGATTAACCTCCTTTTATAATGACACTATTGATTTCTTGTATCCACATCAAGTAGAACTTCTTACATCGATAAAATTATATAGTATTTATTTGAGGGACATCCTTATATAGAGTTATCTAAATATTCACTGACACCCTTTATTTCATTGGTAGATGTGAACTTCTGTTGATCATATTTTTATAGTAGGGGTAAATTATCATTGTAGATCCACCAAGACGAACCACATTCTAGAAACTGAGATTTTGATGAATGTATTTTTTGTGCATGAACATTCGGTAATTTAAAACCAATATTTATGTCCAATTAAAAAAGGGAGTAGTATTCCTAAGTAAAGAATCCTAATTATTCTTATCTATATTGTACATGACCCTATAACAATCAGTAGAACACATTTTAGTTCAATATTTATCAATAGTAACAATTTCATTCTCAAATACATAATGAGTTAGGAGATCCTCAACTATAAATACCTCTAAATCATTAAAGATGTGAAGGTTATAAAATAATGAAATCTTATTAATGAAAATGGAGAGATTTTCCAGAATAGTGTAGTTATAATCTAGAGACCATGTTTTCTACCACATTTTTTAACTAAATTTGAGTCTTCTAGGTCATTGTTGACTAGGATAATACACCATTTCTTCATCGTAATTGGGGGGGTTATTATATATAGATTAGATTGAGGTGACCTTTCTAAATTTTGAGGTAGATTAAATGATTTCCTATTTATTAATTGACCCACCAATATCATTAGTAAAGACAGTACTAGAAAAGGAGTTATTTGCGACGGGACCCCGTCCCAAGAGGTCATTTGTGACGGAGTCCTGTCGCAAATGCCCCATTGCAGAATATGGCATCCCAACTAGAATTTTTTAGGATAGACCATTTCAAATTGTTCCTCTAAGTTTCTTAAAACATTTGTGGCCGACAGACCCGTCAAAAATACATTTTCTGATAGGCCCATCAAAAATAACTATTTGTGGTGGGCCCGTTACAAAAATATTAAAAAAATAATATGAATAAAATTGAATAAAATAATATTAAAAAATATTAATATTATTAATAATAATATGTATAAGATTAAAAAATAATATTACTAATATTAATATATTAATAATAGTAATAATAAAATAATATTAATATTAATAACAATATAATACAAATATTAATATTATTATTAATAAAATAATATTAATAATACTAATAATAATAATAATATAATATTAATAATATTAATAGAATTAATGATAATAATAATAATAATAATAATTTATAAAATAATAAAAACCTCAATATTCGAAAAATTATAAAATAAATTAAAAAATAATAGAAAAAGCATTAATTTTAATAAAATTATAAAACAATATTAAAATAATAAATAATTAAATAAATAATGTAATAAAATAATAAAAAAATAGTAAAATAAATAATAAATAAATAAATTTAATATTCACATCAAAATAAAAAATGTACTATATAGAAATGTAAATATATAATATTATTAAAAAATTTGCATTCAAATTTTTTATAAAAAAGATTAAATACATAACTAAGTGGGTGTTTTGGTGGAGGTAGAGGGGCTAGAGGAAATAGTGGAGGGAACTCCATCCCTAAACCAGGAGTGAGATGTCACATGTACTCCATCATCTACACCTATTATTACTACTTCCATTGATTCATCTCCTCCTATTGTTGCTACATATATCGATGGAGATCTTCCAACTCCCTACACATACTCTCTATAAACTCACCCTGAGCTCATAACTACTCTTGATACTATGCAGAAGATGATGATGAATCTCTATAATCTCTTCTCGAGCAGCATGCCGACAGTGCAACGGTGCCTTAATAACTCCCAAGCGTTAACCGATTGTTTTTACTAATAACATGACCTTTCTCAAAGGATAACTGGGTCGATTTTTTCAATGTTGCCTCATCAAATCTCACTACATTGTTCTGATCCTCAGTCATGACCTGACTCTCAGTTTGTTTCCGAGACATCACAGCCTCATAAGACTCGTTCAATAGAAATTTAAAATTATAATAGTTAAAATATTATTTGCATATAATCTTAAATCTCAAAAGGAAATTATACTGTCCATAATCTGATGTCGGTGATCACCTTTAATATCTCCAATGATAGAATCATTGTACATCCTTCAATAAACATCGAACTCTATAATATCAGGATGTTCGACTTCCTATATGAATATAAAATAAATACTTTACATTTAATGTTATAATAAAAATGAATAAACATAATTACCCAATGTTCCACATGTTTACTGAATTTACGACTACCAGTTCAATGTTTCACCTCTTGTCTCCCCCGGTTTTGTTGACCTACTGTTTATCTCTTCTGAAAAGAGCCAACCATCTAGTGTGAACATAATCCATCCCATACGAGGGCTCAAATTTAATCAAGTCAGTGGGAATAGCAAGATTCATCGAACTCTATGATTCATGCATTCCTCATTATATTCCTCCTCAAATTGTGAAAAAACTGAAGGTAATGATCGGGCATACAACCCTCCCATTCCGTCCACATGGAGTCATGCGTTCTCTTATCGATGGGATATCCTAGACCATACAAACAATTAATAATATCACGTTATTAATTAAATAAATTTTAAAATAAACATTATTTATTTATGTACTTCGAATTATAAAATATTTAGAACTTAACATCATTAGTAATATGATATCATGTAACCCATGATCTAGAAAAATAATTGTAGAATATAGAAATTCCATGTTCAATAGATATATGCATAAAGCTGTGAAAAAAAAGAAAAATATTCAAAAATTAGTATAGAAATAAAATAATGGTAATTAATGAAAACAAACTAAAATACACAACTAAACATAACTTTACATGTGTGGATCGAAGCCAAGACATTCATGTCACTCGAAGATAGGGTCTGGAATCATCAATCTCACAAGACCACAACCCCATTAAGTCCTTACTGCACTGCCAATAGTCTAAGGGTAAGATGATCCAACATCCTTCTCGTTATTAAGTAAGCCACCCTCCACGAACTCAAGAAACAAATCTGAGACCATATGAACCCAGAAATTACAATTATTAATAAATATTTGAATGAAACGATTATATATATATTTTATATGATTATAAACATCATTAAACTGTTTAAATCTCTATATTCATCCTTATCCTCATATATGGAGGTGTCTTCATATTCCTCCTCAGTATCATCAATTTCCATAGGAGTTTCAGTTTCATCATATCTTGTCATTTAAAATTCATTTACATGACTAACATCATCATCACCTTCAACATTTAACGGTGAGGTTTCATCAACATTTATTATGTTCCACTAATCATGAAACTCTCTTGTAGAATAACAATAATTTTCATAATAAATTTGATGTACCTGATAAACCAATCAAAATTATTCATTTACTACAGGAATGATTTTATATTTATTATCGAGAATTCCAGGACTCTGATGTACACGAATCCTCTCTCAGTATCCATCCACTGACATTTAAACATCATTATGTAATTTTGTCCTGGATAATATAGTTCAATAATTTCACCCAGCATTTCGTAAAAGTTGACTTAAATTTCTCTATGATAAGATCCTCTCAAGAAAACACAAATAGTATTTGTTTTTTGATTCACCATATACACATGTATGAAATCAAAAACTATTCCCCATATATGCATTATAAAAATTAACCATTTTGGATAGTGGGAAACTCAATAAACATAATTCATTATAAATTTTTTCAAAATGTTGAGATACCTTAAAATTTGAAAAAACATTATCAACGTAATAAGTATTAAATTTATTTTATATATTAAACCATAAGTAATTTGTGTTACCATTTTTTGAAACCAATAGGAAATATTATTTTGCTGACATTCTTCAAGAGAAACTGTTGAAATTTTTGGAAGTTGTTTCTTGATATTATTATCATATTACCTAAAAATAAAATAATATTAATTTACTATAACAAATATTATAGAATAAATTATAGGATAACTCACAAAACAAATAGTGTAATTTCTTCACAGTTGAGAAGAATTGTTTTATGAGCTCATTAGTGTTCATCAAATGAATGTCATCATTCATAAACTCTACTAAATCCAAGATATTGTTGATTATAAACTATTAATTGATCTCCAATTTCATCATCAAAACATACCTCTTTTCATCTCATTCGGTTGTGTTTTGAGGGATATTCAGATTGAAAAACATTTGAGTAGAAAATAAATCTACTCCTGCAAATAAACTTCTACAATTAATACTTTAATGGATGCTTTGTTACATACATGTTTCTCAAATTTCTATATGCGTCTCCCGAATAGGTACATACATAAGAATTTTATCATACCTCTAAATTTTTCATCATAAAGAAAATTTAATATCAAATATACAATTGGGTCAAAAAATGTTGGTGGGAAGAATTTTTCTGGATTTAATATAATTAAAACAAAATCTTCTTATAGTCTTCTTATTGTATTGTAATCTATTTACACCACACAAATGTATTGCAAAAATTCATATATGTATTTTATCACATCCCAAATCATATAATTCAATAAACCTATTAATAAAATCAGTAGAAGTCTTTCCATTAAAACATGATAGTCGTGACTTTTTATTCTGGTAAAATGACTATAGCTGACACATCTACCCCAATTGAAAACATAACCAACTGGAAGTGTCAAATCTGCAATCCACTGAAAAAATATTAAACTATATTCTTCAAAAAGTATATAAGATGATTTTTCCTTCAGTAACTTTTGCGATCAGACATTTTCAAACTGTTTAAGTTCTGGTTACCTGTAAATATAAAAAAGATCTAATTGTACCTTTAGATTATTATGGACTTACCTGGTGCATCCAAAACTATATAAAATATTTTATCCAAATATCTCCTCTTAATATCCATGACATCCAACATGTGACAGACTAAGAAATTAGAATAATATGGAAAATCTCAAAAAATACTTTGGTTTATCCAATTGTGTTCATTCCCAAAGCCATCAATTTTGTATTTGTTTATAGTTCATCAAAATGTATTGGAAGGTAATGAAGAGACAAATGATTCTATCCCTTTACCTTATATAATTTTTGGATTCCCATCTCTTTCAATTGTTTATTTTTTTAGATGATATTTTTACCTATTAAATGGATGATCGGTTCGAAGGAATTTGCGATGATAGTCGAAAAAATAAGGATTTATTCATCTAATGGGCGTAAACACATTGATGCCTCTCATATAGTATGAACATGATTTCAGACCATTTCACTCTATCTAGATAACACGACATTATCTTTGAAGTCACTAATTGTCCACATGAATGTATCATTAATTAGAAAATTTCATTTCATAGAAACATAATATGTAGTTACACCATTACTCTATAATAAATTTAACTCAACAATCAATGGATTAAAATAAACATCAATATTTTTTTCAGATGTCATAGAATTAATGATGTCAAAAAAAATATTACTCTTACATCAATATCTAAGGAGTAAAATTTTACAAGTTTTTAAAGATAGGTCAATAAGAATATTTACTACTATAAGAACCAGATAGACAGAAACCATTACTAAAGAAACCAATAGCCTGTTTTGGACTTCTGAAGGAAAAGCTGAATGTACTTGGTCAACATATTTCCATGAATCACCTTTAGAGGGATGATTTAAGATTTTTTTATTGAAATATTGGTTTTATGCCATGAAATCAATGATGTTTCATTCTGAGACATGAATAAATGCTCGCAATATGGGTGTTAGTGGGAAATACCTCAACTATTTAACATGAATCAATCCATACAATCCTAATTGAGCATCTTTATACCAATATTGTCCATATATAGGAAAACTATCCAAAGTCTTATTTTTACCATAACAAAATATGCAATCATTTGAACATGAATGCATCTTTTAATAAACAAGGCCCATATTATGAACTGACCTCTTATTCTCATTGAAATTTCTAGGCCACACATTTCCTTCAAGTAGCTATGTTTTAACCAAAGAGAATTTCCTATCAAAATAGCTATGTTGCATTCCATTTTCTGATTTAGCATCTATGAAATTTTCAACTACTTTAAATTTTCTTACTTTACTACCAAGATATAATGCATCCTCAACGAACCTCAGCAAATCATAAAATTTAGATGGTTCTAACTTTGGAGTTAAATCAATACCATCATGAGTATCAGTTTGTGGAAAAGATGGATCTGTCAATTCCTGTACTAAATTTTAAATCTATGATGGATCTTAAAACAAATTATTAGTATCTTATATGAAACTACCTTGACCATGTTGATACCAAAAAACATAATCTGGTTGAAAACCAAAACACAATAAATAACCCCCAACATTTTCTAATGTGTCACACATAATCAAACCCCATTTTTTAAATGGACACATAATTTTCCCTTCTGAAATAAATTCATTTTTTTATTATGAAAATTATAAGAGTGTTTTGACACCATCAATATATAATGAATTTATACCAGAACTATTTGGATTCTTGCACTGATTTATCAAAGTGTAATCATCTAATAATGACTGTAATCGACATCCATGTTTCATATTTCTCTAAAAAAATTATATAAATTATTTTTTTGAATAATTTGATGTATGAAAACACTGTGGAAAAAAAAGAAAAAAAAATTAATTATTCCTAAGTATTATATTTATTATTAATTATTCCTATGTATTTCAAGTTATTTCTAATTATTTCTAATTACCGCTAATTATTTTTAATTTCCACTAATTACCCTTAATCCCCATAAATCACAACTAATTATTACTAATTATTACTATTTATTACAACGTATTAGAATTTATAATCACACTTAATCACCAATAATCACCTCTAATTATTATTAATGATTACTAATAATTACTAATTATTACATTTTATTACTAATCATTACTATTTATTATTATTTATATCTATTTTTTACTAATTATTTCAATTTGTTACAATTTATTATTGATTATTACAATTTATTACTAATTATTACAATTTATTACTAATTAGTACTAATTACCTCTATTTTAAATAATTATTACTAATAAAAACTAATTATCACTATTTACAACTAATTATTACTATTTATTACTAATTACCACAAATTATTCCTAATTAACTCGTATTATTACTAATTACAACTAATTGTTCATAATTACCGCTAATTATTACTAATTACTGCTAATTATTACTAATTACTGCTAATTTATTTTAATTATAGCTATTTACTACTAATTATCACTAATTAACATTAATTATTACAAAGTACAACACATTATTACTAATTACCACAAATTATTACAAATTATACCTAATTATTACTTATTAATATTTATTATTACTAATTACTACTGATTATTAATATTTATTACTAGATATAAATAATTATTACTAATTACTTAGATTTATTACTTTTTATTTATCATTTATATATATATTTATCACTAATTATTACTAATTATTACCAATTACTACTATTTATTACTAATTACTACTGATTAAAACTAATTATGACTATTTATTACTAATTACCACTAATTATTCATATTTACGGCAAATTATTACAAATTATCGCTCATGATTCCTAATCCCTGCTAATCATTCTTAATTAATGCTAATTATTACTAATTACCACTAATTATTACTAATTAAGGCAAATTATTACTATTTATTAATATTTATTTGTGTTTATTACAATGTATTACTAATTATTACTATTTTTTAATATTTATAACTAATTGTTACTAAATTGTACTAATTTTGGCTAATTATTACTAATTACTACTAGTTATTACTAAATATTTTTAATTACGGCTAATTATGACTAATTATCGCTAATTATTACGGTTTATCAGTAATTATTACTATTTACTGCAAATTATTTCTATTTACTATTAATTATTATTGTTTTCCGCTAATTAATACAAATTATTAATAATTATTAATATTTATTAATGATAATCAATTTTTATTACCAGTAATTATTATTTATTACATTTAATTAATATTTATTAGTAATTGTTAATATTTATTGATATTTATTAATTTTTTTAGTATTTATTACAAATTATCAATAATTAATACTCTTTATTACTATTTATAACTAACTATTAATAGTTGTATCTAAATTATTACTATTTATTATTAATTATCGCTAGTTATTACTAATTGTTACCAGTTACAGCTAATTATTATAATTTGTTTCGAATTATTACTATTTATTAGTAGTTTTTTCTAGTTTTTGCTAATTTTTACTTATTTATAGTATTTATTTTTAATTGTTGCAAATTATCGCTAATTAACACTAATTTTTTCTAATTTTTTCTATTTAATTCTAATTACAGCTAATTATTATAAATTACTGCTAATTTTTACTTGTTCTTACTAATTACTGCCAATTATTAAAAATTATGGCTAATTATTATTGTTTATCACTAATTATTTTTATTCACTGCTAATTATTACTATTTGCCATTAATTATTACTATTTACCGCTAATTATAAATATTTATTACTAATAATTAATATTTATTAATATTAATTAATATTTATTCCTATTAATTAATATTTATTCATAATTATTAAAATTTATGACTATTTATTAATATTTATTACTAATTAGTACTATTTGTCAATATTTATTACTATTTATCACTATTTATTACTATTTATTACTAATTGTTACTATTTATTACTAATTGATGCTAATCAACATTGATTATTACTAATTACCGCTAATTTTTACTATTTATTATTCATTATTACTAATTACTACAATTTATTACTATTTTTTACTATTTTTTACTAATTTTTAGTATTTTTTACTCTTTATTACTAGTTATCACTAATTATTACTAATTACCAATAATTATTACTTTTTACTGCTAATTATTACTATATATAACTAATTATTACTATTAACCACAAATTATTACTGTTTATTAATATTTATTATTTCTTGTTATAACTAATTTTTACTAATTTTTACTAATTATTACAATTTATTAATATTTTTTACTAATTTTTACTAATTTTTACTAATTTTAACTAATTATTACTAATAATCACTAATCAGTACCATTTACCACTAATTATTACTATTTACCACTAATTATTACTATTTATTACTATTTATTTTTGTTCCTTGATATTTATTAGTATTTAATAAGATTTATTACTATTTACAGCTAATTATTACTATTTATTAATATTTATTACTATTTATTAATATTTGTTATAATTTATTTTTAATTATTAATATTTATTACTTATTATTTCTGTTGGACTCACTTGTTTTGATAATCACAACTATGATTAATTATGTTTTTATAATCCCAAATGATGTTTATTGATTAAACTTTTCATTACATTAGTTACTGTTTAAGTGCTTAATGTCAAAATAAGAAAACTGATAAAATATGTTCAAATGATATATCTTTCATTTGAGAACATTCGGTTAATCTTTGTAATGTTTTATCCTAACTTAATCTGTGGATAGTTTGCATAAACAGACCAACAGCTACCGATTCAAAATGGTCGCCAGTATGTAGATGAGCTACCGATACAGAAAGGTCACCGGTATGCAGATGAGCTACCGATACAGAAAGGTCACCGATATGCAGATGAGCTACCGATACAGAAAGGTCACTGGTGTGCAGACAGTTATCGTTACACTTGAGCTATCGATAGAGTAAGTCTATCGGTATGTACAAGTCGACAGATACAGAGTAACAACTACTGTCATGAAGTCTACCGTTACAAGCTCACCGGTATGGGACACTGGTACATAAGTCTACCGCTACCAAGAGCTACAGTTAAAGGAAGTCACCACTAATTATAGTCACCAATACAAGGAGCTACCACCATACAAACAGCTACTGATACAAACAAGCTACCGTTATAGAGAGTAACAACTAGCAATGCAAGATCTATCGTTACAAGTCCACCGCTACAAGTTCAATAATACAAAGAGCGACCGATGGAAACCAGTCACTGTTTCTCTAAACCATATCTTTGTTTGGTTATTAGCAATGGTAATATTTTGTGCTTTTAATGCAACCTATATTAATTAATGATGTTTGTTGGATGTCAGGAAATTGTACCTCGTATAAATCATTCCTATTTCCATAGCTAAAGTAACATATAAAAGGGAACCTCAAGCTACTAGAATACAGTTTCCTCAATGCACATACGAAACAATTTTCTAGATATACACGAGGAGAAGAAGGAAGAACACATACTGAATCTTAGACACTAAACATTCAAAGATTGAACAGTTTCAATGAATATACCTACACTCAACCTAATCAAGATGATCAAGCTGGACCCATAAGTCAAAGAAAAACTGATACTCTAATTTCCAAACAACTCCGAGATAAGGACTCAAACTTCATCTACTTAAATCCAAGGAGTCTAGAACTTCACTGAAAACACATCGAGCATTCTAAACTTATCTCAACATGTTTAGATCTATTGTGTTTAATTTAATTACATTTTGACCAGTGTGTGCTCTGTAATTTTAAGCACACACTGTCTCATGTGATGAACTGGAGGATTTATAAATCCTCACCCAATCATTCCCTTACTCTCTTGTATCCCACTGTGGATAGTGGTAGATGTCAAGTGTGACCTGGATAGATTGTGTGTTGTTGTTCAGTTTTCCCACGAAGAACTGTGGTAGTGGTCAAGTGTGACCTGGACAGTCATTGCAATTTTGTAAAACCCTTACCCAGGGTGTCAGTCGTATTTTATGTAAAACTGTTTGAGAGGACTAAGTCTCTGCTTGAGACTGAACCTCTTGTTTAAATTTGGTGTACACTTTTATTAAAAACTACTTTGAATATTCTACTATTAATTACTTTAAATATAAATCTATTTTAAAAAGTAACTATGATAGATAAAGTAGAAAGATTTTGTATTTATTTTGAACTAGTAGGTTAGTTTCAAAATCTAATCTAGTCATCATATTAGATTAACTGAGAACTAATATATCTCTTGAAAACTTTACTGAACCTTTACTGTATTAAAAATTCACTACAATTTAGCTTATTATTTTAATTGGGGGATTTTAATAGAAATCATTGAAACATCAATTTTTAATTGGATCTCAATTCACACCCCTCTTGAGTATCCACTCTGACCAACAATTGGTTTTCGAGGTTTTACTAAAGGATTTTCAAAACACTATGTTCGTGAAAAGTTTTCAACTGTGATTTTAGTTGTATCTTAAAGATCTTAAAATTTATGTTAATTATACATTTTTATTTCAGTATGTAACTTAGGTATTATATATAAAATATTAGAAGGTGCAGCTACCAGTAGGCCACCTTTATTTAATGGTTTTAATTATGAATAATGGAAAATGAAAATTAAAATTCATTTTGAAAGTATGGGATTTGACATCTGGACTGCTATAGAGACTCAGTATATGATTCTAGAAACTGTTAAAAATACTTGGGATGAAACTATGAAAGCTTCTTATAATAATAGTTGTAAAGCAATGAATGCCTTGTATTGTGCTTTAGGAGATGAAGAATTTAATCAATTGTCTTCTTGTAAGACTGCTTCTGAAATCTCGGATACCTTGGATATTTCTCATGAAGGAACAACCAATGTGAAAGAGATGAGATTAAACACATAAAATATTAAATATGATAATTTTAAAATGAAAAATGATGAATCTATTTGTGATATGTATCTTAGGTTTAATGAGATAGTCAATATAATGAGCACACTGGGAAAATCCATTCCAGCAAAGGAGCAAATCATGAGGATACTAAGATGTCTGCCAGAAAGATGGAGAGGCACATCAGTTTCACTAAGAGAATCGTGTGACATAAGTTCACTACCTGTTAAAGAGATGATTGTAGGTTGATGATGTATGAAGAAGTGTTGAAGGTAAATAAAGAAGAAGATGATGAACCAAGAAAGAAATCAGTAGCCTTCAAGACTTATACATCAAAAATTAAGGACAAATATAAAATTCAAGTTGCAGGTGACAGTTCAAGAAGTGAAGAGAGTGTATCTGACAGTGATGCTAAAATGGCTCAAATAGATAGATGACTTAAGATGTTTTATAAGAAAAAAAAAGTTTTTTAGAAAATCCAATTGCAAGGGAACGTATGACAATAAAGGTCATTGGAAGAAGGATTGGAAAAGGACTGATAAAAGTGATGACATAGTCTGCTATGAGTGTCAGAGGAAATGACATGTGAAATCTAACTATCTGAAGTTAAGGTACAAGAAGAAATATGAGTACAAGGAAAGCAAGAATAAGAAATATATGAAAGAAACCTGGAGTTCTTCAGAAGATAGTTCAAGTGATTCTGATTCCAATCAGGATGAAAAATCTCAAAAAGCTAATATGTGTTTCATGACAAACACAACTGAGGTAACATTGGATACTCCTAATTTAAACCCTTATTATTTTAGAGATGATTCTGATTCTGATTCGGAAAACATGTCTAGTGAAGAATTATTTGAATACTGTAACAAGCTAGAGGATACCTGCAATGAGCTGAAAGACAAGTATAAAGCCTTAAAGAAATAGCATGTTTTAACTAGTAATATCAAATCTGCACTAGAAGTAGAAAAGGAAAATAATTCTCAACTTCTCAAAAAGAATAATGAACTATAATTGTCTCATGAGAAACTCATGAATGATTTAGAAAATGTTACTAATGGAAATAACACTCTTACACAAATTCTAGGAAAACAAGTATCACAAAAGTATACTACTAGTCTATGATATCATCACGGGCAATGACAGATTACAAAGAATAGATTTAGTCCCAAATCTGAACAGTATGGTGCTAGTTCTAGTTCTAGAAATTCCCATGTCTCAAATAGCTACATATATCATTATGGATCAAAGAAATATTTTCTTTAAAAATCTTTTAAATCTATTGATTATGTGAAACCCATTAGACAAATCTGGGTACCAAAAGTTCTGCTTGCTAACCTGTCTAGGCCCAAGAAAATTTGGGTACCAAAATCATATTCTATGTAATGTTTTGTTGTAGGAAACCTGCTTAAAAGTTCCTGAAGGTAGATAAGGTATTTGGACAGTGTATTTTCAAGGAATATGACATGAGAAAACTCATGCTTTAAAAGCATAATCAAAGTTGATGGAGGACATGTCACCTTTGGGGATAACTCAAAAGGAACGATCATCGG
This sequence comes from Viscum album, assembly GCA_963277665.1. Classification (NCBI taxonomy): domain Eukaryota; kingdom Viridiplantae; phylum Streptophyta; class Magnoliopsida; order Santalales; family Viscaceae; genus Viscum; species Viscum album. The sequence goes on from OY728143.1 coordinate 319,691,476, forward strand.
CTTAGGCCAGATTGGTAACACTGATTCAATTTTAATTTTTATAGTTTTATTTGTTGATGGACTAAATTATAATCACTTCAGCATTTCTCATTTGTGTGATGATGGATTTAATGTTATGTTTGAAAATGATTCATGTAATGTTTTTAATTCAAAAAATGTTTTTGAGTTTACTACATTAAGATGTGAAAATGTTTACGCTATAGATTTGAATTCCTTAGCTAATCAAAATATTATCTGTTTAAATTCATTTCATAAATAATATTGGATTTGGAATAGAATATTAGGAAATTGAAATATACACTCACATAGGAAACTGACTAGGAGGAACTTAGTTAGTGACTTACCTAAACTTGAATTCCTAGCTGACAAAGCTTGTAATCCCTATTAAAAGTGAAATCAAGATAAAGTTTCTTTTAAATAAAAGAAATAAGTTTCAACTTCTCAACCTATTTAGTTGGTTCACATGGATTTGTTTGAACCATCCAGAGATTCTAGCTTAAATGGGAAGCACTATGTCTATTTCCTTGAAGATGACTTTTCATGATATACTTGGTTATATTTTCTAGCTCAGAAAAGTGAAGCATGCTCTTACTTTATTAAATAGTCTATGTTTGTAGAAATCCTTAGTAGACTTAAGATTAAAACCTTGAGAAGTGATCATGGTCATGAGTTTGAAAATCATGAATTTGAATCATACTGCTCACAGAATGACTACAATCACAACATCTCTTCCCCTAGGACACCTCAGCAGAATGGTGTAGTAGAAAGAAGAAATAGAAATATTCAGAAAATTGCACGAACTATGCTTAATGAATATGATTTACCTATTTATTTTTGGGATAATGGTGTAAATACATCTTGTTACATTATAAATAGAGTTTTGATCAGACCTGTACTTAAGAAGACCCCTTATGAATTATGAAATAATAGAAAACCTAAAGTTAATTACTTAATAGTTTTAGGTTGTAATGTTTTTATTCTAAATACTAAAGATAATCTGAATAAATTTTCATCTAAAAGTGATCAAGGAATTTGTCATGGTTATTTTTAACTAGAAAAGTCTATAGAGTTTTTAATAAAAGATCCAAATGTGTGTAAGAATCTATTCACATCAAAATTGATGAAACTGATCCACATAAACCTAAACCTTCTCTTGAAAATCTTGAAGAAGATTATATATTCTGAACCTTAATGATTAAATCAGTGAATCTGTTGTAAAGACCACCAGTTCTGGAAATATATCAGAATCTTCTACTGGTGAACCCAAACCTATAGAAGAACCGGAAATCTCTAGTCCTACCTTTACTAGATCAACTAGGATTCTATAGAATCATCCTTTAGATGTTTTTGTAGGTAATCATGATAGAGGGACACAGACTAGAGCTTCCCTGAGATACCAGGATGAACATCAAGAATTTCTTTCACTATTAGAACCTAAAAATATCAAGGATTCTATAAATGATGAATTTTGGGTAATGTTTATTCAAGAATAGTTAAATCAATTTGAAAGAAACAAAGTCTAGGAATTAGTAGAAAGACCTAAGGACACCTTGACCATAGGCACAAAATGGGTGTTTAGAAATATGGTTGATACATTCGGAAACATCATAAGAAACAAACCTAGGTTAGTTGCACAAGGTTATACTCAAGAAGAAGGAATTGAATATGAAGAAACCTTTGCACCCGTAGCTAGATTAGAATCCATTAAGATCTCTCTCGCTTATGCATATCATCTAAATTTCAAGTTATATCAAATAGATGTTAAAAGTTTTTTTTAAATGGTTATATAATTAAAGATGTTTTTTTGAACAACAACCTGGATTTAAAATTCTCTATTTTCAAAATCATGTTTTTAAACTTTCTAAAGCATTATATGGTTTAAAACAAGCTCCAAGAGCATGGTATGATAGACATACTAATTTTCTTATTTTGAATGGTTTATCTAAAGGAATTTATGAACCCACTCTTTTATCAAAAGGATTTCCAATGATGTTTTGATAGTACAAATATATGTTGATGATATTATTTTTGGATCTTCTAAAAATTATATATGTATTGATTTTTCAAATATTATGCAAAATGAATTTGAAATGATCTTAGTTGGAGAACTCAAATATTTTCTTGGATTACAAATTTTTCAAAATAGGGATGGTATTATTCTAAATCAATGTAAATACACAAGGGATTAATTAAATTTTTTGGGTTTGATAGTAATAAGGTAATTGATAAACCTATGAGTACCACTTGCAAGTTAGATATTGATGAATATGGGAAACCAATTGATCAAACCAATTATAGAGTTATGATTGGAAGCATACTATACCTAACTACAAGTCGATCTGATATTATGTTTATTGTATGTATGTGTGCATGATTTCAAGCTAATCTGAAAGAATCACACTTACTTTCTTTAAAAATGATTTTCAAATATCATAAACATACTACTCATTTAGGTTTATTTTATCCAAAAGAACATTCTTTTGATTTAATAAGTTACGCAGATGCTGACTTTGCTGGATGCAAGTTATATAGAAAAATCACATCTGGAACATGTCATTTATTGGGAAAATCCATAGTATCTTGGTGTAGTAAGAAATAGAAATCAATCACATTATCTACTCCTGAAGCAGAATATATATCTTCTGGTAGTTTTTGTGCACATATTCTATGGATCAAACACACATTGGTGGACTATGTATATGTTTTTAGACATGTTTCAATTAATTGTGATAACACTAGTGCAATTAATATCTCTAAGAACCAAGTATCTCACTCTAGAACTAATCACATTGATGTAAGGAACCCCTTTCTAAGATACCACTATCAAAAGAGTGGTATAACTCCTGAATTTATAGGCATTGAATGTCAACTAGCTGATATATTTACAAAGCCTCTAAGTTCTGATAGATTAAATTACATTAGACATGAATTAGGAATGATCAACTCACTGTTAGACAAACATCACAATTAGACAAACCTCACCATTAGACAAACCTCACTGTTAGAAAAAACTCACCGTTAGAAAAACCTCATTGTGAGACAAACGTCACTATCAAAAAAACCTCATAGTTAGACAAACCTCACCATTAGACAAACCTCACCATTAGACAAACCTCACCGGTAGACAAACCTCACTGTTAGACAAACCTCACCATTAGACAAACCTCACCGTTAGATAAACCCCACTATTAGACAAACCTCACCATTATAGAAACCTCACCATTATGATACCTCACAGTTATTACTTACCATTATAATCCTCACCGGTAGAATAGTTACTGATATATCGCATTGTTTTAAATTAGAGTATTTAAGCCAAGACGATTTATCGTTTTAATATATTTCTTTTATTATTATGTGTTGATTCCTAAATGATATAAGTCGAAGTCTAAGTCACACTCAATCCACCGTGAACTCCACCCTTCCAATTCCTCACCTCACCAAGCCTCTGAAATCATGAGAACCCTATGTTTGTCAATTTGAAAATGGCCCGAGTTAAGAGACCGACAATTGATGAAGTTAATGAGACGAGTTTGAAGCGACAAAAAGTCGGTTCTGAAGCCACTGAATGTATTAGTGGTACTATTAAAGAGACTAGAAAGTCTGAGAATCCGAATTTATCAAAGAAGGAAATAGTTATTGAGAAGGAGTTATGTGCTAAGTGGTTGACGTTAAGAAAGTCTCTGATTTTGAAGGTTTTAGAAGATAAAGGATGGATAGATTTTTTTTCAAACAACAATGGGCCTTATTTCCCAATACTAGTTAAGGAATTTTATGAGTTTGTTAGATTTGAAATGAATGAAGATGAGAACAGAATTATTTTTGTCGTGAATGATAAGGAGATATCACTTTCGTCTGCTAAATGGGCTAAAAGTATGAAAGTACATCATGAAGGAGATTATGGTTTTTCATTTAAATCAGTACCTATAGCTAGTGATGATTTTGAGTATGAGGATGTTTTTCCTGTGTTAACTGGGAATGGATCACCTAGAAAAGTGATTTCTGTTGAAATGGAATGAGAAAACAAATTGTTGTTTAAGTTTATTCAACATGTGATTAGTCCCAGGAGAGAAAATTTTGCAACCCCAAAGTTTCAGGATATATATTTTTTGTACTTATTTAGGCATGGAGTGAAGGTCAATCTATGCATATTATGGATGATTCAGATAAAGGATATGACCAGACCTAAATCATAGAAAAATACTTTGTTCTTTGCTAATATGATTTCTATTATGTTAAAAGTCAAAGTTATTTCTGAATCTGGGCACAAAATTGTTATTGTCAAAGACAATTTCTGCATTACTAATACTATCTACAAGTATATGAAATTAAGTTGGAACCCTTGGAAGAAATAATGGGTGAATGATGATGGAAAATTGTATGATAAATTTAATCTTGGGGACCATCCTTCTTGGCATAAGGATGAGAGGGATCCAGGTCTAGGACCTGATGAAGATGAACCTGCTTATAGTGATGTTGTTGATGATGAGGATGAAGAGACTTCAGTGGAGAAAGGAGGATATCCTGACTTTCCTCATAGCTCTGTACCTCAAAGTATTTTTTATGTAGAGGCTAGTCCTCTAGCTACTTTACCTAGAATATAATCTTATTCTGATAGCTCAGATGAAGGTACTTTGAGTTTGAGTCCAGTAATTGGGAGTTCTGCTATGCCTGTAGAGGCTGTTTGGGTGGAAATGCCTAAACCTGAACCTATCCCTCATGAGCCTCCTGTTTTTGAACTGGAGATAGTTGTGGGTGATTCTTATGAAGAAGACCTGCCTGATGAGGCTGCTATTGATGTACATGTCCAGGAGAATTCACAAATTTAGGGGGAGCGTCCCACCAGACATGGTACTGTAACAGTAGCTCATGAGATTGAAGACTGGATAGAAGACCCAAGTTTTGTAGTTTTTGGGTTGGACTATCCTAATTCTGATGATGAGACACCCATCAGAAGACCGCATGTTAGTTGAGACATCCTTTCTGAGACTTTACCTAAGGATATAGTAAGAAAAGATGGCCTAGACTAGTTAATGTATCATCTCAAGACCTGTTTTGTGGAAGAAATGAGAAAAATGGAAACCACATTAATTTCATCCATTCAGTCTATTATGACTGAATCTGGGCCTATTATTTTGGATGAGGTCAAGACCTACCAGCGTCAAGTTTCATGCTTGGAAGAGGATGTTGAATCCCTACAGAAATAATTTGTCCTTATGGAGCCTTATATGAGCTCTAATTCTCATGCAGACAAGGATTTTTTATTTGTGAAAAGTATTGTTATCCAGATGGTATCAGTTTTAAAGTAATTTAAGAATTATATAAAATAGCATGTCAGCACCCAGGACCTTGTTGTGAAAAATCTCATTATTTGACTGACTAAATCTTTTTAGGAAATTGTAACTTTAATTGTTGCACCTATGAGTGCTCCCAGGCCCTCTTTAGATTTTGATCAGATTAGAGGTGTGATGAAAGAAGAGCTTGGACAGAATTCCACTAGTGGCACTATACTCTATGCTACCTTGAGCCAAGTGGTGACTACCACTAGGGATATAGGAAAATTATGTCATCATTTTATGAGGGAGGCCTCTACTTCTCATAAATAAGTAAAGTTCAAGATGGATTACTATTTCCAAAGGGTCTACACTAAACATCAGTTGAACCATCACTTCAAACTTTTGTTAGAAAATTTGAAATTACCTCATGTGACTCAATCCTTCAGAGAGCAAGTAAGTAAGATCAGGGAGTTGACACCTTCTTTGGAAAAATTCCCAGAAAACAAGGATGACTTCATTTCCACTATGGAAATAGGAGGAGGGATTATCATGGTTTTTAGAAATCTCTTGCGGCCCTTTTTTCATGTTGATGCTCAGCCAGTAATTGTACCTCCAGCTTTACCTGCATCTGGCTCTCCTGCTTCTACTTTTAAGATGACGACAGCTAAAGCTATCAGAATCTTGACACCTATGATTACTCAAAGGGGTACCCACTATAGGCCAGGAATAGTTTCATTTGCTCAACCTCTAGTTGTCATTTCTGGAGTTCCCTAGCCTTCAACCACAGCTACCCTACCTGAGTCTACCTCACATCCCCAAGTAAAATCCAAAGTGGACATTCAAGAAGACTATTGAGTGGGTCTATATGGATTTTATTGAGATCATTTGTACATTTTTTACAGTTTTTCTAATCCATACGTACTTTTGACTCCTTAATATATACCTCTTTTTCACTCCCCTTGTCTCAGTGTTTACTTATGCTGCTTACTTCATTTGTTATCTAATTTCTCAATGATACACAAATTTATCTCTTATCTTTCATCTTTGATCTGTCATCTTTTATGGTCTCTGATACATTCATTTTATCCTTATCTAACACCTCCCTTGTTTTTTCTAATCTTAAATGGGGAAGAATATTTCCCACGTTGAAGGATTATAAATTGGGAAAAATAATAAGGGGGGGATTATTTGTTAAAGGAGGGACATATTCCAAACATGGATATTAATATTTTATCAATCTTCTCTGATACATTTGTCTTTGTGAATTTCTATTTATCTATGAAATAGTTTTTACCTGTGTTGGAACACACTGAGAAATAAGAACGATTGTATTTTAGTCTGATATATTTGGATTACCTGCCATAATTTGTGATTATCAAAAAGGGGGATATTTTTGGACTCACATGTTTTGATATTCTCAATTATGATTAATTATGTTTTGATAATCCCAAATGATGTTTATTGATTAAAATTTTCATTACTTTAGTTACTGTTTTAAGTGTTTGAGTTCAAAATATGAAAACAGATGAAATATGTTCAAATAATATATCATTAATTTGAGAACTTTTGGTTAATCATTGTAATGTTTTATCCTACCTTAACATGTGGATATTTTGCATAAACAGACTAACAGCTACCGATACCGAATGGTCCCTGGTATGTAGATGATCTACCAATACAGAAAGGTCACCTGTATGCAGACGAGTTACCGATACAGAAAGGTCACTGGTATGCAGATGAGCTACCATTACAGAATGGTCACCAGTATGAAAACAGTTACCATTACTCTTGAGCTACTGATAGAGTAAGTCTACCGATATACACAAGTCGACCGATATATAGTAACAGCTACTATTATGAAGTCTACGGTTACAAGCTCGCCGATATGGGTCACTGGTACATAAGTCTACCTCTACCGAGAGCTACTACTAAAGGTAGTCACCACGAATTATTGTCTCTGATAAATAGAGCTACCACCACACAAACAGCTACTGATACAAGAAATCTACCATTACAGAGAGTAGCATCTACTGATGAAAGATCTACCATTACAAATCCACCTCTACAAGTTCAATGATACAAAGAGCTACTGATGGAAACCAGTTACTATTTCTCTAAACTATATCTCTGTTTGGTTATTATCAATGGTCATATTTTGTGTTTTTAAGGAAACCAATATTAATTAATGATGTTTGTTGGATGTTTGGAAATCGTACCTCGTACAAATCATTCCTATTGCCGGATCTCAAGGAACATATAAAAGGGAACCTCGAGCTACTAGAATACAAGTTCCTCAATGCACATATGAAAACAATTTCTGGATATACACGAGGAGAAGAAGGAAGAACACATGAAAAATCATAGACACTGAACATTCAAATAGTGAAGAGTTTAAATGACTACACCTACACTCTAGCTAGTCAAGATGATCAAGATGGACCTGGAAGTCAAAGAAAAACGGATACTCTGTTTTCCAAACAACTTCCAGAGAATGAATCAAACTTCATCTGCTTCAATCCAAGGAGTTTATAGATTCACTAAAAACACATAGATCATTCTAAACATATCTATACTTACTTAGATCTATTGTGTTTTATTTATTTACATTTTGAACAGTGTGGGTGCTCTGTATTTTTAAGTACACACTATCTCTTATGCTGAACTGATGGATTTATAAATGCTCACTCAATCTTTCCCTTACTCTCTTATATCCCACTATGGATAGTAGTAGAGGTAAAGGGTGACCTGGACTGCCTGTGTGTTGTTGTTCAGTTTTCCCACGAAGAAATGTGGTAGTGGTCAAGTGTGACCTGGACAGTCATTGAAATTTTTTAAAACCCTTATCCAGGGTTTCAGTCATAGTTTATATAAAACTGTTTGAGAGGACTAAGTCTATACATGATAAAAAACCTCTTATTTAAATTTGGTGTACAATTTTATTAAAAACTACTTTGAATATTCTGCTGCTATGTACTTTAAATATAAATCTATTTTAAAAAGTAACTCTGATAGTTAAACTAGAAAGTGTTTTTATTTATTGCAAACCAGTAGGTTAGTTTCAAAATCTAATCTAATCATCAGATTAGATTAACTGAGAACTAATCAATCTCTGGAGGACCTAACAGAAGCTTTACTGTATTACAAATTCACTACAGTTTAGCTTGTTATTTTAATTAGGATATTTTAAAATAAATCTTTTAAATAGAAATTTTTAATAGGGACTCAATTCACCCCCTATTGAGTATCCACTCCAACCAAAAATTTCTAATTATTACTAATTATTGCTAATTATTACTATTTACCACTAATTATTATTAATTATTACTATTTATAATAATTTATTACTATTTATTACTATTTATTGCAAATTTTAACTATTTATTACAATTTATTTTTAATTATTACTAATTATTATTATTATTTACTATTTATTTTTATTTATCCCTATTTGTTCCTATTTGTAACTAATAATTGATATTTATTACTAATTATTACAAATTATTACTAATTACTACTAATTATTACTAAATACTGCTAATTTTCATTAATTGCTGCTAATTTTTACAAATTTTTGCTAATTATTACAAATTATTACTATTTAGTGCTAACTAATAACAATTGATTCTGATTACTACTAATTAATAATACTTAATACTAATTACTACTAATTAATACAAATTAATAATAATTAAAACTAACTACACATAATTATTATTAATTAATGATAGTTGAAAAAAATTGTTACAAATTAATACTATTTACTTGTATATATAAAAATCAAATATTAATGAAAAAACATATTTGTAAAAATAAATAATGCTATATAATACTATCTAATTCAAATTTTACTAAATTTTTCCTTGTTAACAATAATTATAACTAATATAATATAAAACGAATTATCTAAAAATAAAAGCAATTGATAAATACCTTAAAATCAAATCTTTCGTAGGATGAAGGGCTTAAAAATTACTCTGATGTAAAAAATTTTAAGATTGAAAAAATTTAAGTGAAAAATGAGAGAGTTGGGAGGGAGTGAGGAGTTGAGAGAGCAGTGAAATAGAAAAAAGTTGGATATGGGTATATATAGTTTAGATTATTTGTGATTAGAGTATTTGTGATGGGACATGTCTCAAATGTTACCCCCTATTAATTAGGGGTTGTGGTTAAAATTTTATTTTCAATGGGACTCGTTGCAAATTCTTACCAGTGACAATAGTATTTGTGATGTGTGATCAAACCCATCACAAATTCAAAAAACCCACCGAAGCGTATTTGCACTTGGTGTAACCACCTATTGTAAATACCCTTCATGCAGTTTGATGCATAGTGTGCGCCAAACGTTTTGCGATGGGACACCTATTCCCATTGCAAATAACCTATCGCGATAAAAGAGTTCTTTTGGTAGTGGACGGTCCATAAATTGAACTATGTTAACCAAACTATATTTTAGTTCTTTATCAGATATAAATTTCATTTGGTGGGTCAGTGACCAGCATCCCAGTGATGGGGGAATGAAATAAATTTTATTTTGTACCAATTTCTGTACTTCTAGGGGTTTATCTTCCTATAACATATTTTTTTGGTGATTATTTTTTTGAATGTTGTAGGGATGTGAATATAGAGAGCTTTTATAAGTCTTTATATGGAATTAGAGACATGACCAGTTGATTTATTCATTCCTTGATGATGGCATGTGCAGGGTTTACGGATTCCCAAGTTATCTACTCATAAAACTAATACTAATTCCAATTATGGAATTCCTTCCATTATCCTCTACTTCAGGTAGAGTAGAATAGATACAAGTTACCAATGCAGATGGATTTTTTAATTTTACTCTCCCACAATCTATCATCTTATAGGGATATTCCTTAAAGAAAAATTATTCCCAAATGGTGTTTTATAACATCCAATGATAATGGTTGTATATGGGGTGACTATGTTGTTTCAATAATTTATCCTCCTCAAAGGACTATAATTTATTCATAATATTCTTAATTGTTTGATGGATTTTTTCCTCTTTTTACCATTATGGGGGTATTCCTATTATCTTCCAAGAAGAGGCATGCTGATATATTTGGTACGAATAGTATAAAGGGAAATAATTGGTGTTTGTTTTAGAGCGATAATCATAATTTCAATTTTTTATATTTCTTTCCATGCATTGATGGTGTCAGTCAAGATATGTTTTTATTGTACTCTATAGAATATTATATTTTTTGTTTCATTTTTTTGAACTCTTAAAATCATCCATGATATTTTAATGGAATTAGTTATATTATTAAAACATCATGGATATTCTATATATGTATGTATGTCATTTATTAATATGGGAGTTTCATGTTTAATGAAGAGGTTAAATAATTCCTTTTAATGGTGAAATCTATTTGCCTCACATTTTCAAACTATTTCATACTTGATTGGTTGATAATAATCACTTTTCTCTAAATCAAAATTAATTTATTGAGGAACCACCATAAAACATCTTCCTCAAATTAAATAGATCAAGCTATTGAATCATTATACCAAACAAAAGGAAGTTTTAACACCCCATTACCTTAATAGGGTTAGTATTCCCTTTTTTATAAGTTCCCTTCTAGTTTTAAAAATCCATAAAAGTAGTTTTATAGGGTTTACTACAAGTTTTAGAGAAGGTACATATCGTGTACCTAAAGTACACACCATGTACCTGTTGTACACATTGTGTACTTGGGGACATATTCAATTCATGATGTGGGGTCATACCTTGAGCTTTTATGCGTTGTGTGCTTAAGTTACACATCATGTAGTGGTTAAATATTGGTTTTTAACCTGAGGCAATGGGTTTTTTGGCATAACTTATCCCGCATGGACTTCACTTCATAACCAATGGGTACGCGTTGTGACCTGGACCATTCCCAGTTTAAAGTCACGCGTTCAAAAGTTTTGATTGCATCCTGTCTCACCAAACATCGTGTCTCTCAACCATATACTCCCTCTAGTCTTTTTTCATAGGCATCCCACCTCCTGGATCGATCAAATCGACTCTGGTTCAATGCTATTTAGACAATTTATATATCTGGGTAAGTGTTTTCTTTGATTCTACCTTGAGATTGATCGTGATAGCACCCTAGCCTTGTGTTATCGGATCCACTGATCCATATTGGATGTTTCTTTTTGTCTTCTTCTATATCTTTTGTGATATCTCGTTCCGGAGGCCTTTTTATTTCATTGGTTGTGTTGTGGCGTGCGTCATTATTGGAGTTATATGGTTTTCCTCTATTTTTCTGAACTATTTTGTTTATGTTTGAATCAGTATTTTCATGTATTGGATCTTAGGGTCTTTATTGGTTTAATTGGAATTTGATCTTGGTTTGGTATTTCGTTGCAGGAAGGTGCGACCTAAAGATTGAGGTGGTTGGTTCCGTCTCTAGCCTATGATAATGAACCTCCTTGTTTGGATTTCTATATTTATTTACATATTAATTTATGAAATTTACATGATTGTTTTTTGTGTTGAAAAAGGGTTTGGAAAGAAAAATGGTTTTCCCCGGATTCTGATAAATAGATTAAAAATGGTTTTGAATACTTGAAATGGGTATGTGAAAAAGAGAACTTGGGTTACCTTGGGTACTTCGGTGGAAGGGTTAGCTTGAGGACATCATCCATTTCATTGTAATAATCAAGGAGGATTTTCATGGGACTTTCCTATATTTCCTAGGCCTATTGTTTTAAGGGACCGATATTGACATTTCAGGGGGTTTACTCATGGGGTATTCCTCTACTTACTAAGCTCGTTGTTCTATGATCAGTTTTGTGAACATGATTATTTTGGTATGAGTAGTCTGTTACAGAGACCTGTAGTATTCCTTGGTGTTGTGATACCTATGCTTCTAGATTTTAATACTTGGATTTTTTAGTTATCCCTGATATGCATGTTGATTCATGTGAAAAATGATATGGAATAATTCATGGGAAAATGATATACCTACTTATATATTAGAACGGGGAAAGGGGATGATTACCATGTTTTCTATAAATCTACATTACTACTTATCATGCCATGTTTTATTTAAAAATAACCATACAAGGTTTGTTATATAGAGACTTTTCATGGAACACCCAGGTCGGATCCAACTGAGCATGTTTTCCCACACCCTGCACACTACTTAGATGGTGCATAGACCTTTATTTTCCTTCTAGTGAAGGGAAAGTCAAGGCACTACAGTGAGGTGGTGAGGTTTGTGTCAGTTGGGATGGTTAGATGATGGTAATGTCGTTGGATTTTGTCTATTCCATTATTGGAGTAGCTGTTGGTTTTGAGTCCCTTGCAATTAGGATTGTCTTTTGGAGTTTTTAGCTGTAGTTGCAGTTTTTTTGTTTCTGATATTTTCTTAGAGTTATGGAATATATATTTTTTGAGCCTTCTGTTGTTCCCTTATTTCCTTGTTATTATATTCCATGTGCTTTTTTAGGTTGGAAAAAATCATTCCCTTGGTTTTCTCGTTCGATGCCCGGGTTCTTGTTTCCAGCCCATGGGGATTTGGAATATCCTTCATGTACATGATAGATCTTATCGGGTGCTGGGTTTGAGGGTAACCTGGGTTGGTTTGTTACAGTTTGGTATAAAGGGAGGTATATCCTCAAGAATTTTTTCTTATGATATCTATTAGGCTGGAGATAGAATTGTTGGGACTTGAGAGGTCTGTTGCGATGAGTGTCTGACCAACTCTAGTCATAATGATACTCAAGTTACCATCGTACGTTGGTATTTGTGCCTCTAGTGTTGGTTTTTGATTTTGAAATCTCAGTTTCGGCTTATAGGTTTTATAGATTGAACTGAGATTTTTTTGTGTCTGATCATTCTAGTGTTTTGGTATATAGCAGTATGCCTCTGAGACATCTTCCATAGGTTCCTCGAGAAGGTTCAGCTAGTGCTTCTCAAGGGAATCCACATATGGATCAAAATATCATCGAGACTACTGTACGGGTAGCCTATGTTGTTGATCCAAATGTGTCACGAGTTCATAAAACGGTGGTTGAAGTACAACTAGGAGTTTTCGGAGAAAGTGATCGATAGCGGGAGTTCATGCGTGAGAAGCCACCATCTACAAAATGAACTATTTAACATCAAGATTTGGAGGATTGGATGGATAGGATCAATCAAATAATCGACTTCCTGGAGACACATGAGAATATCTGGTTGAAGTGTTCAGCATTCAGACTCATGGTTTCTGACAACCGTTGGTGGGACTATAGTCGAAGAAGACCGACAGGTGGGATTAGATTAGAATATTTTCAAAACCCTGTTCATTTTTCATTTTTTTCCTAGAGCCTCTGATTTTGGAAAAATATCTATTGTTCCTATATTTGTAGTAGGGAGTGTTTTTTGTGCCATCCTACACAGACCAGTTGGCAAAACAAGTCTGTTTTTCTCTACACATGGTAAGGAATGACCAGCAGAATGAACATTGGTACCTACATGTTTTGTGACCGGATATTAGATCGCAGTTGTTCATGGTGAATATTTCAACCATTGTGGAGAATGTGGACATAGAAATGAAGGAATAAAAGTACATATCATTCAAGTTCAGTGCTACTTCTTATACTCTCCCAATTGGTGACAGCTTCATTGGAATGCATGGGAAAAACAGGAAGTTATAGGACCATCGCAGAAGTGGTGGAGGTGGGTCTTAGCAGCAAGCCTCCTCTACACCATATGTTGTAGTTGGTAGTGTGTCTCTGAATTGATACTAGTGCGGAAAGGGGGGTCACACTAGATGTTCTTGTCTTATGCCCATGAAGATGTGTAGTAGTTGTGGACATGTTAGTCATCTACAACATTTCTACTATGCTATAAATATTTCTCATTATGGTCAAGGATGGTCGGCTCCCAAGGCTACTACAGTGAAATCATAATATTCAAATACTATAGGGCTCTAACCACATTCCTCAACAGTGAAGTATTTGCCTTCAGTAGATGAGTTTCCAAAGGAAGTTGATACAGGTCCAGCAATAGTGAGAGGTACGCTCCTTATTCCTGCTTCAGTAGCTACTACCTTGTTTGATACTGGTGTCCCCCACTCATTTATATCTTCATATTTTGTTGATATTCTAAAAAATCCAACAGAACATATTCCCTTTATAATGGAGTTAGTGACACCTCTTGGTAAGATGAAATAGCAGGGGTTCATGTGTCCTTCTTGTTTGTACACAATAGCTAAAACAGAGGTCATTTAGTATTTTCTCGTTCTTGATTGAGATTTGTTTGACGTCATCATTGGTATGAATTGTCTTGTCACACATCGAGCATAGGTTTATTGATATCATTGGAACATTGGTTTTATTGCTACTGATGGGATCACTCAAGTGTTTCAGGGAGAGTGGGACCTGAGGTTAGTTCGGGCGGACCATCCTGCCCAGAGCTCAGGAGTTTGTTTGTTTCTGTTGATTCATAGCCTAGTGATACTTATTCTTTTGAGGATATTCCTATTTTTGTTTGATATTTTATTGATGTATTTCTAGATGAGTTCATTGGACATCCTCTAGATATAGGTATAGTTCACGATTGACATGGTTCTCGGTACGCATCTGATATTGATGCCTTCATATGGTTTTCCCCCAATAGAGTTTAAAGTGCTCAATATTCAGTTGGATAACCTATTAGAGAAATGTTTTGTTATCCCTAGTGTTTCTCCTTGGGCATCCCCTGTCCTCTTTTCCAAGAAAGATGATGGTTCACATCGGTTATGTGTGGACTATCGCAAGTTAAATTGGGTGATGGTTACGAAAAAATATCCTTTCCCATGTGTGGATTATTGTTTTGATTAGTTTAAAGGAGAAAAGTGGTTTTCCAATATTGATCTCTAGTTGGGTTATCATATACCTAGATTTCGGGAGTCTGATATAACTAAGACTGACTTCATGAGAAGGTATGTCCATTATGAATATCTTGTGATTAATTTCAGTCTAACTAACACTCCTTCATTTTATAGGGCCTTGATGTATCAGATATTCCACCAAAATATTGACACTTTTGTGGTAGTTTGTGTGCATGATATTTTGGTTTATTCAATGTTCGAGTGAGAGAATGAGCATTTCTTGAGTTTGGCTCTAGAGATTCTGAGAAATAACATTCTGTATAGAAAGAATTCAAAATGAATTTTTCAGATCCTAGAAGTGAAATTTTTGGGTATCAAAATTTCTGAACATGAATTATCTGTTGATTCAGTGAAGGTAAAATTTGATTAATCACCAAATAAACAACAAAATGTCATTGAAATTTTATGCTTCCTTGATCATGTTGGATACTACCGACGAGTTGTCAAGGATTTCTCTATGTTTGCATCACCATTAACTTCTATTATATAGAAAGTGGTGAAACTCTCATGGGATGAAAATTTTCAATATTCCTTTGATGAAATGAAATGACCTCTGAAATAGGAACCTGTTTTGATCTTACCTATTCCCAGTAAAGTTTATGTGGTGTTTTTTGATGCATTCGATTCTGGTTTGGGATGTGTACTAATGCGGGAAGATAATGTGGTATCTTATGGATATTTTCAACTCAGACCACATGAGAAGAAATATTCCACTCATGATTTATAAATTTTTGTTGTGATGCATGGGCTTAAATGTTGGCGGCACTATCTCTTGGGGTAGAAGATCACAGTTTTATCTAATCCTAAGAGTATGAGCTATATCGTTTCCCAGAAAGACATGAATCTCAGATAAAGACGATGGGTATAATACCTTCAGTTGTTTGACTTTCACATCACCCACACCATAAAGAAATGGAATGGTGTTGAAGATGCACTTAGCAGGAAGGTACCATCACAAGTTGTTCTGGAATCGAAGGAAGAGTGGAATTTTATGTGGATTTTTTCTCAGTTGCATTTGGATACTCCAGAGGATGTTTCAAGGATAGTCCTGACTAGTGTTCAGTTTTTATCATCTCTCATAGAGTATATTTTTCAAAGTCAAAAACAAGATGATATGTCTCATTAGATTTGGGAAAACCTTTATGGTGGGGAGATAGTTCCTAGTTGGTCTCCTTCTGTGGATGGCATACTTCACTTCAAGAAGTGAGTCTGTATCCCAGCACCATTGAGAAGCTCATTCTTTCTTGATTATCATAGATCTTCATTGGTCATTCATTATGGTGCTACAAAGATGTATTATGACATGAGTACATGTTTCTGGTGTCTGGGTATGATTCTTCACATCATAGATTATGTGTCCCACTGTTACACCTTCCAACGGATAATGTAAGATCACTTGAAGCCGTCTATACTTCTTTAACCTCTTCTAGTGATTGTTTGGAAGTTGGATGAGGTTTCCATGGATTCCCTAAGGAAAAAATTCTATCTGGGTGTTTGATGATCTCTTTATGAAGTCATCTCACTTCATTCTGATTAAAGACACTATTAAAGTAGAAGATATGGGGAAGCTCTATGTGAATGAGATTATGAGTGTACATGGTATTACTTATACTATTATTTCATATAGGGACCCTAGGATTACATCAAGATTCTTTAGGATTCTTGAAGAGGTAATGGGGACTTAGGTTAGGTTGAGCACAACTTACCATCCATAGAAAGATGGCCATACATAGCATGTAATTCAGATCCAAGAGGATATGTTTCGTGCCTGCATCTTGGATTTCAGTATATCGTGGGATAACCATCTGGGATGTGTTGATCTTGTTTATAGTAATAGTTCACAGTTATCGATTAGAATAGCTCATTTTGAAGTGTTTTACGGTCACCCATGCAGATTACCTTGTTGTTGGGAAGAGGTGGGCGAAGTATCTTTGGTTGGACCAAGTCTAGTTCAAGAGACGTCTGCAAAGATATAGGAGGTGTGACGATGTTTGGTTACAGACCTAAGTTGATAGAAATCATATGCAGATCGATGGAATCATCCTTTGGAGTTTTTTATTGGCGACTAGGTTTTCATGAAAGTTTATCCTCGGTTGGGTCACTATCCAATTGGAAAATAGGGAAAGTTGTCTCCAAGATATGTTAGACAACTTGAGGTTACTAAATGGCGTGGGAAAGTTGCTTATCTGTTAGGTCACTATCCAATGGATTTTCATGATGTTTTCCACATATCTCAGCTCGAGAAGTATCACCCTGACCATTCTCGTGTTCTATGTTGTGATAAAATTGAGTTAGATCTAGATGCTTTTATTTTGGAGAAACCAGCTAAGATCATTGACTCTTAGATGAAAGTCTTTCATGGGATATTAATTAATTTGGTTAGAGTTCTATGGAAACAATGATAATATTCTCATGAGTTTTTGGAACACGATTCATTGATGAGGGAGCAGTGGCCTCATCTCTTTCCAAAGGAAACATCTTCTATAAGACTTCCCAGGGATGGAAAGACATTATGGTTGGGATTTTGTAACATCTTGTTACCTTAATCGGGTTAGTTTTCCATTTTTCTAAGTTACCTTATGTTTTCAAAAATCCTTAGAAGAAATTTTCTGGGGTTTACTATAGGTTTCATGATAGGTACACGTCATGTACTTGGGGACAAATTCATGTCATGATGTGGGGGTCACATCGTGAGCTTGTACACATCATGTTCTAGAGGTATAAGTCATGTAGTGGATAGATATTTGTTTTTTAAATTAAGGTGACATATTTTTTTGTGTAACTTATCCATCATGGCCTTCACGTCCTGACCACAGGGTACATGTCATTACCTCGCCCATTCCTAGTTTACAGTCACTCTTTCGAAAGTCTTGATCACTCTTTTTCTCACCAAACATCACGGATCTCAACCCTGGGCTCTCCCTATGTGTTTTTCATAGGCATCTTACCTTTATAATCGATCTGATTGTCTCTTGTTCATCATTATTCCTACGGTACATCTCTTCAGGTAAGTGTTATATCTGATTCGTCCTCGAGATTTATCATGATAGCACCCTAGCCTTGAACTATCGGATGCACTGATCAAAGTTGTATGTTCTGGTCATCTTCTTCTAGATCCATTTTCAAATCTTATTCCAGAATCCTTTTTTCCTTCATCGGTTGTGGTGTGGCAGGAATCCTTATTCAATTTATGTGGGTTTCCTCTCTTTTTCTAACCTCTTGTGTTTAAGTTTAAATCAACATTGTCTTGGATTGGATCCTAGGGTCTTTGCTGGTGCTTTTGGGTTTCGTTCTTGGTTTTGGATTCTGTTGCAGGAAGGTGTGACCCAAACATTAAGGTAGGTGGTCCCGTCTCGTGCCTAGGATAATGAACCTTCATGTTTTTTCATTTCAAATTTATTAATAGATTTATTTATGAAATTATCATTATTTTTGTGTGTGTTAAAAAAGGTTATTGAAAGAAAAATGGTTTTCCCTAGATTTTGAAAAATGGATTATAAACGGTTTGTAATGGTTTTCATGAATTTTAAATGGGTTTGTGAAGAAAAGAACATGGGTTACCTTGGGAACTAAGGTGGAAGGTCTATCTTGAAGCCATCGTCCATTTCTTGGTGATTATAAAGGATGTTTTTCTTGGGGTTTTCTTACATTTCCTTGGCCTATTTTTCTAGGGGACCGATATTGACATTTTAGAGGGTTTACACTTGGGTTAATCCGCTTCTTTCAAGGCCCATTGTTCGAGGATTAGTTTTGTGCACTTAATTAATTTGGTATGAGTGGTCTTCTACCTAGACCTATAGTATTCCTTAGTGTTGTGATATCCACTCATCTAGATTATAATACTTCTCTTTCTAAGTTATCCTTGATAATAAAGTTGATTCTTGTGAAACAAATATATGAAAAAATGCATTGGAAAATGATATACCTACTTTTGTTTAGAACTAAGTAAAAGGGAATGTTTACAATGTTTTCTTTAAAACTACTATACTATTTATCACGCTATGTTTTATTTAAAAATAAGCATTCATGATTTTTTTGTACAGAGACTTGTTATAAAACACCTGGGTGGGATCCTACAGATCATGTTAGCTCAAACATTACACATTGTTTTGGTAGTGCGTAGACCATTATTTTTCTTCGAATATGGGGAAAGGCAAGGTGCTATATTGAGGTAGCGAGGTTCATGTGAGGTGGGGTGGTCAACTGATAGTGATATGGTTGGAGTTCGTCCATGAAATAGTTGGAGTATTTATTGGTTTTGAGTCCCTTGCAGTTGGACTTGTCTTTGGGAGTTTTTAGCTACCGTTATAGTTGTTTTATTTCAGTTATTTTCTTAGAGTTATGGAATATATATTTTTCTAGTTTTATGTTGTTCCCTTCATTCCATGTATATATATGCTATGTGGTTTTTCATGTTTGGAGAAATTGTTCCATAGATTTTGTCGTTCAATGATGGGGTGTTTGTCGCCAGAACGTGGGGATCGGGAACACCCTTTGGGTATGTGACTGATTGGGTCAGGGGTCGTGTTTTAGGGTAACCCATTATGGCTCGTTACAGAAATCCAATCAATGTCTATATAAAACTTTTTTTCAAAATCACATCCTATTCTTACGGGGTATCAAATATTTTTCCACATCAAGGAAAAAATTTTGTTAGATATTTTTTCAAATCTCCCATGCTATTAAATATCTTTAAAGAGTTAAATCGAAGAATGAGTAGAAGAGGGGAAAAATATACCCACTCTAGAAATGATTTCCCTTGTGGTTTCACTATCACACATCAACATACCACAGTATCCATTGTGAAGTGATAGAATCTATGAAATCATCTAGTATTTCTACATGATCAGAAATTTTAGTGGGAGCATTTAGTAGAGCCTAATTATATTGGGATTTTCTATACCTGTATTTGGTAACTATCCTTAGTCAGGATATGATGAGTTCCTAAAATGGGGTAATGTTATTTCATTTAGAGAGGTAATTACTTATAATCCACTATCAATGGGGTTAGTTGGATGTTTTGATTCAATATTTTCTAGACAAGATGGATTGATCCTACATTTATTGGTTGAAAAAAATATACTTACTGAAAGAGGTCCATTGTAAGAGGAATAATTTATTCTTCTAGTAGTTTTAATCTTCATATGTGTTACCCTATAGTATCTCAAAGATAATCAATATAAATATTTTTTATAGATTTATTCTAGGAAAAAAATTTCTTTAGAGATAAGATGATCAAATGTTTCTGGTGTTGGTGGGTTGTGGTTGTCACCACACTCTTCACCTTTTCTATATATATTTCTATCCAAGTTGGTGATAGTGGAATGTTCCAATTATTTCCTGAGTTATGAAGCTTCCTCTAATTTTATATAAATACAACCTCTTCTAATATATTAGTGTATATGAAATATCCATTTGATATATCCTCATTATCATGAACCTTGATATCATGTTCATGATCAGTATTAACTATGGGGAATATATTAAGGAAGGGTATCTTTAATTTTCATCCACTATGAGCCTTCGACTTCTCATTTTAGTTCTACCCTTATCATGAACTATTTAGTTTATACTAGACCATGATTCTAGGAAAATCCCAAAAAACATCCATTGAATGTTACCCCAATAGAGATGTTGAGTAATGCATTATTAGTAAATGGGTCCATATAGGTGATTCTTATGGAACTCCCAATCTATAGAAAACCAATCACCCTGAATGAGTATGTAAAATTTCCCCTAGCCAAAAAGTATGGGTTTTATTATAAATTTTTGAAATCATAACTCCACCCCTTTATATATTTAGGCATTTAAAGGATGGTCTCAGAGGTAAAGAAATTCCCCCATATCTGTCGGATAATGTCTATGCCATATATTAATCAAAATTATTAGGAAAAACCACTTAACCTATCTGGATTTTATACTTGTATGAGTCAGGTGTAGCTTATTCATAGTTTGTTCTAGGTGAGAGGTATTCATTATATCTATTCAAAACACATTTTTGGGGTTTCATAGAATAAAATGTTATACTTTCTTTAACATTCAATAATATTCTTATATAAGTCTTTAAATTACCCATTCTTATTGATTTCAACTTTTCAACACCCATAGGGTGGTTTATTTTTATGGTATTGACCAACTAGTATACCAAACTCTTAGATCTTTATCATGCACCAAGGAAATGATATTATATGTGGATTTTCTCTGGAAATCCAACTAACTTGTGAGTGGGATGAAATGTATAGATCCATATTCATCACAACTTCTTACCCTCGTGTTAGGCAGAATATCTTCCATCATTTGTAGAGTAATCATAAACTCTCTAGGAAGGCCTAATAGATATTCTTGGTTGTCTTCAATATTTCGAAATCTAGGCTACTAATAGAATGGAAAGATCTATATGACCAAACCACTCATATATTGTCTTTAATTGATTTTAATATCCCTTATAAGTTAGTTACCTGTATTTTAGGTTATGTAATGTATCCCATATATTTTAGTAGATATGAATCATACATTCATCTTCTAGAGCCTCTGTAATTTTTTATTGAGTTGTGGGAAAGAGTTAAAACATAGATGGAATTTTACCTTCATCTAATTATCATAACATTATAATTGAGTCTTTATCATAATATATAATTGTTTATTAAACCTATTCCAACCGTAGAGGTCATTTTATCCACATTTTTTATGTAGAGAATGAACCTTTTGAATGTTTTTGGGAATAATTATATTTTCACAGTTCAATGGAGTCATTGATAACGATCCCATCCTTGTTGTTTAATCACATGTAGTGAAAAAATATTATTTGATGGTGGTATAAGTGGGGTATCTGCAATGGTACTTCCAATAGCTTCTCTTTATGAGGTCATATTTGAATGGATACAACATGGAATGAATCTTCTTCTCCATGAGATGTCTCATTATGAGGAGGACCTTCAAAATGAGTGTTATAGGAAGTATATCTATTTTTTTTGGTCTTAAATTTTTCATCATAGGGAGGACCTCTATTTATAATATTTTTTTTCATGGGTATGTTCTCCATTGTCTTTCATTTATTATTCACCATCACAAGGAATCCCTCTACTAAGACTAACTACTTGATCTCTATAGTGATAGATTATATGGATGTAGATTTATTGAATGCATTCATATGGAGGACCTCTACGTTGGTTGTTAACATGTTCATATAGAAGGCCTTTATGGAAGACCCATTGGGGAGGTTCCTTGGAGTAGTTGATTTTCATTTGACTAATAAGGGAAGAAACACCTTCTCAACTAGTAATTGTAGCTTATGTAGTAAATTAGTAAAATTTATCATCGTGAGGGCCATCATTATTACTTAGATGTTTTGTTGTGTGGAAGACAAACTTTTTATATCTTTGTTCTACAATAGTGAGGACCCCAATAATGGTTACTCTAGGGAAAGCCATTATAGCCACCTACTAGTGCTTACCCCTAGGGGGAGGACTTACACTGTTGTTTTCAAATTAGTTTCTACCACGGGGAGGGACTCCA
Source organism: Viscum album (assembly GCA_963277665.1). Taxonomy (NCBI): domain Eukaryota; kingdom Viridiplantae; phylum Streptophyta; class Magnoliopsida; order Santalales; family Viscaceae; genus Viscum; species Viscum album. Next base: position 319,714,127 of record OY728143.1, read on the forward strand.
GGGATAACATAAATATTTTATTGGGGTTCAAATATATAATATATGCTCTGGGGTAGACCTTATGAGTTGATTAATAGAATACTGTAGGAAGGATCTAAATAGTTTCTGTTGTTTTCCTTCACCAATGAGGGGTTTTTTAAAGTTTTCATTTTTCCTTTGATCATTGTGATCCATGTATTGTTTCATAAAGTGAACATCAATCATCCTTTAGGTACTATCAGGATATAATGATGTGTGTCCATAATACTAGTTCCCTTGGAAGAGGGAAAATCATACAACATAAAATTTAATATCATGTGAAGGGCACTCCTCATTGGTCCCATGGTCCAAAAAAAATGTTAGAAATAATTTTCTTCATATCTTCTTGCGAAATAAAGGATGTCTGGTGATAGAATCAGATATAGTTAACAAGAGAACATCTTGGTAGCTCTTATAAAGTCACTGAGATGTGTTAAAATTCCTCATCAGCATCCCTAAGATAAGGATGGTAGGATTTTTATCCCTCTCTAGAAATAAGTTCCCCAAATGGGTCAAAGTGGTGATATGGATGACCTTTCCCCTATTTGGTCATTACTGATGTGACTAAAAAATTAGACTTAACACCTCCATGAATTTTTGGGTAGTATATATCATTTTAATAGTTCAATATTTAATATATTCACACTCTATATAATTTGACACATGGATTTTGATGATATGGGTAAGTTAAAACGAGGTCCAAGGTTATGATTCCATGAAAATCATCTCAGTAACATTATACATCCCAGGAACTATCGACCAATGAGTCACAGTAACCTATACTAACTTGTTATTCCCCTATAATGGATCAAAAACTTCATTCCTAGAGAATAATTTAGTAATAGTTCCATTTGGATGAGACAAGAATCAAATGGGAGAATTAAAAAAATTACCCATTAGTAAAACATCAAAAGTAATAATGTATGGTTAATTAATTTGTTTTATAGTTGAAGGATTTCACATTTGGGTTACTATTTTATATTTATAATGTTGTTTTAATCAATTTCGTTTCATTTCAAGACTGAATTCCAAAGGTAGTGGTAGTTGGTATGAACTAATGATGTTTAAAATATTACACATAAGATTTATAGTACAATATGTTGACTCATCCCATAAAGGGGCTTATTGTCTAGTATGAGACGCTCTTATAGGTCTAAAACAAGCTTATATAATCATTACTCATAACAATACTAGTTACACAAGTCATTAATGTTTTTAATTGGCATCATCAATTAATGAGAACATTATATTTATGATAGTATCCTTATATTTTCCTACATTGGTTTGTTATAATATAGTTTAAATCCATATTTCTAGGGAGTCTAGAATTTTTAATAATACAAGGAGGTTGTAATAGTTTTGATGTTAGGATTGTACCCATGAAATGGGTATGCTATGTATCCTTATTAGGGGAATGAAAATCCATGTAGATAATTTTTATTTGAAAATAAACATTGTGCCTTTAAAATTATTTTAAAAAACCCATATTTTTACAATTTATGGTCCTATAAATATGACCAATGAAGTGCCTCTTAGGGTCATGTATCCAAGTCCAATGAAGTAACTTTTAAAATAGTGTTACCAAGACTAATATATATTATTTTTTATGTTTTCATGAACATGACCTCAACTAATTATTGTAAATTCATCTGTTATAGAATACTGTGTAAGGATTCCAAGAAATGGTTTACAGAATAATTTAGGCATGAGTAACCCCTTCAAGTTTGACCTCAATGATTGGTTAGTTCAGGGTATGTTGGGTCTTAAAATAAAATGTATGAAAATTTGGTTTCATGTTTCTTTATATATATTATGGAGTTTTCTTTATTTTAACGGATATTAGGATAAATTTATAGTAGCTAGGAAGATTGTATTGGTGAAAAAATAATCTCATGAGGTTTAAAGGGTTATAGATCCAATTTATGAATGGAATACATGATTGATAGTAACTAGAGTACATTACTATTCATAGATGTAAAATTATTAGATATCTATTATAAGGTGTCAAATTCCCATTATCAAATAAATACATGATAAAAAAGAACCACATTATGGTGGTAATTTAATGGATTATCCTTACTAGAAAGAAACAGAGGGGTCCTTTGAACAATAGACTCTTTCTGGGTTTTACCTTAGCATAAGTTACCAATAAATTTATTTTAATCCATTCAAGAGGCTATAATTCCAATAGGAGTGATGTTTATTAATAATGGTTACCTATGGTTAAATCGTATGTAATGATAGAACATCTATAAGAGGGAAAAATACATTAAAAACAATTTTATCATAAGCTTTTTGAATTTATGAGAACAAATAGGTCCAATGAGTCTAATGAGGATAAACATTGACAACCAAATGAAATTTATGATATATTTCAATAAATAAATTACATGGTATAGGTTGGGGGACTCTACATAAGTTTATATATATGTGGTCGCAAAAAAAATTATTCAGAGGATACATTATTATAAAAATTTTATATAGAGGGTCTCCTCCTTCTTTATGTTTTTTTTATAATATACATGAGAGAATTATTTCTATAAGACCTTATCATAAAATACTTTCTTCTAAATGAATATTTCTCTCAAAGTGTGTTGAATTATAAAATATAAATAGTTTGAAATGAATGTTATCGGTTAATTAATTGAAATAGATAGTGGAAGAAATTGTAATATCTTGTTTTCTATCTGGAAGAAACCCCTCTAAAATTTTCCAGTTTTTCCTTTTTGTTGACTTGGTAGGGTTAAGAATGAATTGTAAGGATACCTATAATGGTGAAGTCATAGAATTTTTGGAATTTTAACTTTAACCCGTTTTTTTTATAGGCTACTGGTGGGTAATACGCCATGTAACTAGGTTATGGGACGTGTAATGGTTACTTGGTGAAAACCACAAGTTGGTTTCATGCCATGAATGGTTACATGATGTGGTGGTTATTTAAATGTTGTGATTTATTTAATGAGTGATTTTTAATTTTCAGTTTTAGTTTTTTCGGTGGATTCATAAATTAACTATTTCACGATGTGTTATAAGGTTACACATCATGTAATACCCCAACTATCATTTTAAAATAGGAACAATTGATGATATATCACTTTTGGTTCCCCTCCATTTTCAGTCATCTCGACCTAAGGCCTTCCCCAGGTGATCATAGAGCCCTTCAACCCATCCGGGTCCATTCTTTCAGCGTTTGATTATACTTCAGTTTGTGCTGCCAATTCCTGGGTAAGCATTTCCACGTTTTTTATTCATCAATTTATTTTCTCGCCCCTAAGGTTTAATAAATCAAAATGAAAATGATGGTTATATACTCAGTGTTTCTAGATATCGTTTCTAGGTTGAGTTTTAAGATCTTCGACGCCTTCTTTCTCATTGGCAGTTTTTATTGTGGACATGAGTTTTGGGAAAGATATGGGTGATTTCGTTATAATTGGTCAAATTTATTAACCATAAATTTCTTGATTTATTTCGGTAGTTGATTTGAATTTAATTTTTTTTAATTTTTTTCAATTGGTTTTGATTAAAATATAATTCACTTTTAGAAGGTTTGAAATGGATTTAGAAAGAAATTGGGGACCCCCCCCCCCCCATTCTGGTGAATTGGGGAGTGTTCGCAAATAGATGGAAATGGTTTCAATTTAATTGATGAATTTTAATTATTGATATAGAATTGATGGAATGTTTAAAATTTTTAAAATGGAATAAAATGTTTTGATAGAAACTCAGTGGTTTTATCTTGTTAATGAGGCAGTTTTTTTTATGAAAACATGTTTTAGCTTTGAATGGAAAAATTACATTTAAATAGAATAGTGGGATTTAATGGAATTTTAACAAGTCTAAAAATAAATTTCCAATCATTTATTTTTTAAGATAACATTAAATCCTTTGGTAGTTTTTAAGTTATTTGTACACACTCTATGATTATACAACATTCTAAAACATAAATGTGGCAGGTCACATCCCGATAGGATGGTGCCAAGTCAACTTTGGCCAGTGTTATAGGGATGTGTGTGTATACATATTTCCATGATCACTTAGAGAGTGTGGATTCCAATATCCTAGAACCTACATACCCATTTAGCATATGACCATGTTGCCTGCTTGTTTTATATTTGAGATGCAAGTATATTCCAATTTCATTAAACTACTTTACAGAACTTCTAAATTTATTTAAATTGGATTATATAAAATGTTTTATTTAATCCATTTTTTTAGAAATATTCCATCACTTTTAAAACCATTTCTTATATTTTATTCCATCATTTGAACTGTATAGCATGATATAATTAAATATGATTTAAAATGTTAGACCTGTTTATTTAAGAATTGAATACATTACATTGGTTAATCTATTATTGAAATATATAATGGAATCCTTGGTGAGACCATTTTGGGATTTTTATCTCATAACCTACATGTGCCTTCAAGTTTCTGTAGATTTTCTCCTTCTGGGTTTGAGAAATGGGAAATGATCTCTTGGAGGTGGATCGACCGGTTGAACCAAGAATTTGGTGAGTTATGTACTTAGGGACTTGGGATGTTTTCCTCTATTTTGGTACATGGGTTATAGTAATTTGGGATTGTTTATTCTTTGTTGAATCCTGGTACATTACCCCCCCCCCAATGATGTTTCTTTTTTATTTATACTACCTTGTTTCTTTTTCTTTTACAATGTATGTGAAAAAATAGTTCCCACATTCGGTTTTTACGATGCCATATTCTAGTTTCCAACATTTGGAATCATGAATTCCTTTCAAGCTATGTCAGGGTCATCTCAATTATTGGTTTACCAGGTTAATCCAGTTGGTTCATGAAAAATTGGTATCAAATGATGGTTGAGCTTTTATCTTCAAGTCAGTATGCATTTGTGAAATATTTTTAGAACTTTAGAGGTAGTTGTGATTGAATGTTTTGCCATATCTTACCACAATGGAACATAATCCACCTTGTGTGGTTAGGGAATTATGTCTTGTGGATTAGTTCTAGTTTTTTCAATGTTTTTATTTGGATAGGTTGAAAGGAAAATATTATTTGTTATATTTATTGGAATTAATTTTCCTTATTGCTCTATTTGACTGTATATTTGATATCTTCTTTGATTAATGCTAATGTTTTGTAGCATCATGCCTCTGAGAATATGTGTGAATCATATAAAGGAGGAAGATACTATTGAACCACATTAATAAAATCCATTATTAGGCCTAAATCTAGTTGAGGTGATTATGGCCAATATCCATTCTCTAGGACAAGAACCACCTCCAGTTCCCATTCAGGATCCAATTATGGAAACTCAAAAAGACATTCTCAAAGATATTTTTCAAGTGTTCCTTCCCTAGAATCCACTATTTTTAAAATTATCAATTGATCCTCACCATTTTGAGGAATGGTTGTTCAAGATAGAATATATGGTTGAGTTCTTGGAGACACTAGATATGATCAAAGTGAAGTGTTCCACCTTCGGGATGGATGTACTGAGCAGAATATAGTGGGACACGTTGGTGATGGAAAAGAAACACGAGGGCTTAGAGTGGAAATACATCAAGGTTTTCACTGACTGTTTCTATCTTGATTTAATAGTATTGTCCAGGGCTGTGGATTTTTTCATGCTTGAGAAGGCTAACATAACCGTGACAGATTATTTAAATCAATTTGCAGAACCCTTGCAGTGTACACCTAAGATTATAACTATTGAGGGGATGATTGCTCAATGGTTTGAGTTGGGACTTCGGTCAAATATTCATTCACATGTTTTCTATCTAAATATTCCCACGTATATTGTTTTTATAGATAGGGTGATGATGGTTGAGATAGATATAGCTGGAAAGTCATGGTCGATGGGAGTTCTTTTTTCTTCTAGTACCAGCATGAGTTCCATTTAGTAAAAGTAAAAGCATGATGATTCTCATGGAAATTCTAGATGGCATGTCCCTTCCAAACCATTTACACTTCTAGGAGGTTGTACATTGACTTCATATTAGAATTTGGGGTTAGTAAAATCTATGTGGGTTTTCACTAATGCACTAAAGAAATTTGGCTCACTCGGACGTTCAGGGAACTCGTAGAGATTATGACATATCATTTCTAATCCACATAGTGTAAAAGAATCATAAAATCCTCCAAAAACTATGGGGAAATAAAATACATCACTTTTAAAAGGGTTTATGCCACATGAATCTAGAACAAAGCTACTTCATGTAGTGCAAGAGTCTCAAGAGGATGTAGACTCTGGTCTAGTGACTGTCAGAGTTACCATTACTATAGCGTCTTCATTAGTGACTACTATATTTGATACTGGTGCATCTCATTCATTTATTTCAAAATTTATTTTTAATATTCTAAATCTTTCTATGAATATTTAATCTTGTGTAATATATATTACTAAACCCCTTGGTACTAAGAGGTATAGGGGTATCTGTTGCTCCACTTTTGTCTTATCTTTATCATATATCAATTTGTCTTGGATTTTTTTGTCCCTCGACATGAAACCCATTGATATCATTTTAGAAATGGACTATCTCATTTCAAATAAATCACAGATTTATTGTTATCTTTGATGGGTCTACGTAAATACACCAAGTGGTGGGTCTTTTTGCTTTCAAGGAGAATAAGACCCAAGGCCAAGAAGGGTCAGACCTTTATATATGGAGTTGAGGAAGGTAAAATCACTGTTTTTCATCCGGGTTGAGAATCTTTGAGTTGTGATCTCCCTCCATTTGTCATCAACTTTCCCAATATGTTTCTGCTGATTTCTATGGTTTACCACTAGTATGGGAGGTTGAGTTTTCCATTGACTTGATTCCTGATACTCAACCTGTTTCGATACCCTCTAACCGCATGGATCATGTTGAAAATAAATAGATGAAGTACTGATTGGATGATATTCTTGTGAAATGATTTATATGAAAGATTGTATCACCATCGTTTGATTTGGTTCTCTTCTCAAAGAAATATTATTGCTCTCTTCTCTTATGTGTTTATTATCGAAATATCAATCAAGTTACAGTGAAGAAAAAGTATTTTTTTCGTTGGATTGATGACCAGTTTGATCAGTTGAAAGTGATGATGTGGTTTTCAAAGATCGACCTTCGATCTGGTTAGCACTAGTTGAGGATAAAAGAATATGACATTCAAAATACTACCTCTTGGAGTAGGTATGACCATTATGAGTACCTTTCTATTCTATTTGGTCTAACAAATTTTCCTTTAGTTTTCATTTCACTAATGAACATGATTTTCAATGAGTATCAAGATACCATATTGGTAGTCTTTGTGGAATAAATCCTTATTTAATTCAAGTCTAAGGTGGATCATGTTCATCATCTTGGAACTGTTCTGAGTCTACTAATAAATCATCGATTTTATTCCATGATTTAAAAGTTTGCCTTCTAGATTTCAGAATTGAAATTATATGAACACATGGTGTTGAAATAAGGAATATCAGTTGATCCTGAGAAGGTGGATGTTGTTATTACGTGGAAGTAACTAGTAAATGTCTTCATGATTCTGATATTTATAGGATCAACTGAATATTTCTAATGGTTCGTCAAGAAATTCTCAAATTTTTCTTCTATGATGACTGTACTAACTTAGAAGGGATTGAAGTTTCTTGAAAAAAAATGTTAAGGTTGTTTTTTTGAGTTGAAACATCTTTAGACTGTTGTCCTAGTGTTGACTCTTCCAGAGGTCAGGCAAGTCTATGTGGTCTTTTGTGATTCATCGTGTTTAGGTTTGAGATGTGTTTTTATGCAATATAATCATGTCATTGACTATGGGTATCATTATATTAGGCCTCATGAGACAAATTATCCTACCCATGTAATTGAACTTGGGGTTTTAATTCACACACTTAAGAATTGGTGGAAATAGCTTTATGGAGAAATCATTACTATAAATTCAGACAATAAGAGCTAGAGTTATATCTCCTCTCAAAAAGGTTTGAATCTCCTCCAGGGGAATTTGTTGAAGTACATATAATCTTTTGAAATTTACATAGCCTATACCATAGGAAGATATAATGTCATTGTAGATGCTTTGAGAAAGAATACTTCAACCTAGGAAGTGAAAGAATATTTGGGTGATTAGAATTTGATGGCTCTCTTTTCATAATTTCATACTAGAGACCAGGAATTGGAGGATGAGGTTTTTTTATCCATCATTCATTTAAAACCCAAACCTCTTGAGATTATTATTCATGATCAATAGATTTATGATGAATTTTGTAGAATTAGAGACTCTATTTATTGTGTGGAGAATGTTTCCTAAAGGTTTTCTCTAAAGAGGGTGTATTATGCTACTAGAATCACTTCGATGTTACCTTATTGGAAAAGAAGGTTGGGATGATGGTTTGTCATAATTTCAATTTTTTTTCACCTTGGAACCAATATGTAGTTATATGAAATGAGGTGGTAGTTCTGGTATCCTGGTATGAGACAAGGCATCACTGAGTTTGTCTCTCATTGCTATATGTGCCAGTAGGTTAAGGCTGAGCAACAGAAACCTTTGGGTTTTCATCAGAAACTTCTAATCCCTAATTGGAAGTGGAATGAGATCTCTATGTACTTTTTGGTTGGGTTTCCACATACCCAGTGAAGGAAAAATGTGAAATGGGTTGTAATTGATAGGCAAACCAAGTCGGCTCACATCATACCAATTCGTGACACAACCAAAGTTAAGGATTTGGTAAATCTCTATGTAAAAGAGATTTCCCATTTTATAGAGTCCCTTATGTAATAATTTTTCATAGGTATAACTGGTTTATATATAGATTTTGGAGAGGCCTTTAGGAGGCACTAGGATCGTAGGTCCATTTGATCACATCTTTCCATCTATAGTTAGAGATCCATACAAAAAGTGGTATACATATTCATGAGGATATTCTCCATGTATGTGTTCTCGAATTTAGTGGAGCATGGGATTATCACTTTGGTATGTTTGAGATTTATTGTAACAATAATTACGAATACATGATCATAATGGATCCTTTTGAGTCCTTATATGGTCTTCCTTTTAAATATCTATTATGTTGGTCGGAGGTTGGGGAGAGTTCCTTAGTGGGACTAAGTTTGGTGCAAGAGATGACAACAAAGATTAATTTAATTTATTATATAATTTTAATGATCAAAAGATGATATAAGTCTTATATTGATCATAATTTTTGACTTTTGTGTTTCTAATTGGTGACCAAGTGTTCCTGAAAGTTTTACCCTTGTTGGGTCATTGAAGACGTGTGAGGAAAGGGAAGATCGTTCCTCATTTTGTGGGACCATTTTAGGTTGTTGGGAATTCGTGGAAAGTTTCATATCATTTATTACTTCCAACATGAATGATGTTGATACATTTTGTGTCCCGTGTATTATAGCTGAGTATGTATATCATTGATCCATCTTACATTTTGAGCAGGAGTAATCTTGATATTGAACCTAATTTATCTATGATTGAGTTGCTAGTCAGGATAGTTGATTCTGATACCAAGGTACTTCATACGAGAAGTTACCTTCCGTTCATGTGTTACGGTGTCATAGTTCTGATAATCATGAGATGTGGGAACTTGAAGAACTAGTGAGAGAGTTGTGTCTTCATATTTTTGGCTTCGAAGCTTCTACATAGGATTTTTGGGGGCAAAACGTTTTTATGGTTGGGAGGTTGTAACATCATATTACAATCTATAAGGTATATCTTTAGCCATTTCATGGTTTTTCTTTTTCATAGAAAATATGAGGTTGATAATGAATTGGGACGATACCTATAATGGTGAATTCATAGATTTTTTGGACTTTCAGCATTAACAGGTCATTTTGGAAGGCTCTATAAGTGTTACAAGCCATGTAACTCGGTTACACGACGTGTAATGGCTGCTAGGTGCATTCCATGATATGAGGTAACACCATGAATGGTTAAATTATGTGGTTAGTCTTTGCACATTATGGGTTATTTAATGAATATTAGTTAATTTAAAGTATTAGGTTTTTGGCCAATTTCAGAAATTAACAATTTCATGATGTGTAATAAAGTTACACATTGTTTAATACCCAGAATAGTGTTTTCAAATAGGTATCACAGATTATACTCCTCTTCTGGTTCTTCTCCATTTTCATTTTTCTTAACCAAAGTCTTTCTCTAGGTGATCTTGGAGCCCTTTAACCCTTTCAGGTCTATTCATTCAGCATTCGATCATCATTGTAAAGGTGGTGTGAATTCTCGGGTAAGTGTTCCCCCTTTTTTCTTCATCTCTTTCTATTTCTCCTCCTCATGGTTAAATAGATCATCCTATAATTTATGTATCTATACTCTATGTTTATATATCTCATTTATAGGTTTAGTTATGAGGTCTTCTGTGAATTTTTTTCTATTGGAAGGTTTTGTTGTCGACATTGAGTTTTAGGGAAAAGGTGGATGATTCTATTCTGATTGACCAAATGAGTTAACCTTAAATTGCATGATTTATTTTAGTTGTTGATTTAAATTAAATTTTATTGAAATTTATTTCAATTAGTTTTTATTAAAACCCAATTCATGTGAATTGGGAGGTTTGAAATGGGTTTGGAATGAAATTGAAAAACCCCCTACAATTCTAGTGAATTGTGGTGTGTTTTAAAATGGATATAATTGGATTCAATTGAATTGATGAATTTTAATTATTGAAACAAATTTTATGGAATTTGTTAAATTGTGAAATGGATTAAAATGTTTTGATAAAATCCTAATGGTTTTATCTTGTTAAACAGGAATGTGTTTAAATTATTATATTTTTTGTTTTTTGACTAGAAAATTGGCATTTAAATAGAACAATGGGATTTAATAGTATTTTAATAATTTTTAACATAATTTTCCCATAAATGATTGTGTAAGATCACATTCAATACATAGGTAATTTCTTAGTTATTTGGACACACTATATGATTATACCGCATTCTAAAACATAAATGTAGTAGGCCACATTCCCGATGGGATGGTGATGAGTCACAGGTGGCTGGTGTCATAGGGATGTGTGTATACACATATTATCATGATCAATAAAAGAGTGCATAATCCTATAACATTGAACCTATGTACCTATTTGGATGATGACCACGTTGCTCACCTTTTTTTTGATATATAAACATGTTCTAATGTGTTTAAATATCCTTACATAACATCTCAACTTATATGAACAGTTTTATATAAAATTTTCTATTTAATCCATTGTTTTAGAAATATTCCAACACTTGTAAAGGCTTTTATAAAAGTATATTACATTATTTGAACTGTATAGAATTATTTGTTTAAATATGATTTAAAAATCCATACATTTTTATCTAATAATTGAATGCATTCCTCTGGTAAATCTATTATTGAAATATTTTATGTAATCCTTGGAGATACCCTACTGGGATTTTTAGATCACACCCTACTTATGTCTTTGGGTGTTTATAGTATATATACTTCTATGAATGAGCAAGGGGAAAGGATCTCTTGGAGGTGGATCCATATGTTGAACCTTGTATTTAGAAATTTGTGTCCTTAGCAACTTGGGATGTTTTCCCAACTTTTGGTACATGGGTTGTATTACTTTGGGCTTGTTTATGACTTGTTTACATCAGGTACATTACTCCCAATGGAGTTTCTTTTTTTTCTACATACTTACTTTTTTCTTTTACTTCTTCATTGTTAGTCAAAAAATTGTTCCCACATTCTATTTTTATAATACCAATGGCTAGTCGTCAACCCATGGAGATTAGGAACGCCCTTCGGTCTATGTTGGGGATGGATTAGTTATCGAGTTACCAGGGTCCCCATGTTTTTTCATGATAGGAAAACCCAGAAATATGTGGCTTCATGTCATAAAATGGTTTTTTCATGAATGAATAGCACTTCTAATTAATAAATGGTGGTGTAATCATATAAGATTCAATAATATGTATAATATCTCCACCATCGGACAAAAAATGGTTGATTTCTCTTATAGTCTCATGAACACATGTCAAAAATACTTATTCCTTCTAAAAAATTATTTTTCTTCTATAAAGGCTCACAACTATAATGGTATCACCCCCTTCTGATCAAAAAGGAAATTTAGGCCATATAAATTCACATGGTTCCATGGGAACTTTGTGTCATGACCACAAATGATGAGTCAAATACTTAATTACATTACTTCCATAAAGTATCTCCATTATCTAATAATTAATGAATATTCTCCATGTAATCTATACATGGACCAAATAAATTACATGGCAGATAATCATATATTATGGTAGAAAGAATCCCAACTTAATTAAAATATAACTTTTGATCTCTAAGTTAATTTTTTCTCTAGCAGCTATAAAATTGAACCTAATATAATGATTTATCCTTAGATACTAGGTATACTTTTATATATTTTTTCAGACTGAAAATATTTAGAAAAGTACAATAAAATGTGTTTTAGGGTTTGAATGGAATCTATAGAACATCTCTTATAACTTGTTCTCACCACCACATCTAGGGATTGGGAAATTATTGTAAAGAATATACATCCATTAATGTATAAGAATCTTAGAAAACATTGATATTCCATTTACATGTTTTTAATAAACTAAGATATATTTTGGGTTTTACTTGACTTTGGTCATCTAGTTGAATATCACATTATGAATTCCCCAAAACACTTTATGGAATAAATATTTTGGTTCCAACACACAAAGATATATAAAATATAAGAAAAATTATATATTTATAAATACTATAAAACGCAGAAAAAACATAACATATATAAATAATATAATATGGATAATATATTTACCATATAAAAAAACACCCATACACAAATATATAAACATAAAAACTTTATATATATACACACACTACATATATATATATTATAAATAATATATATATAAATATATTTAATATAAATAAAAATGTATATAAAATAAATATATTGATATTCATACTATAAATATAATATATTTATATAAAAAAATATTTTTATTTTAACACACTCATATATATATATATAAATGTGTGTTCACAAAAATATATGTAATACATATATATACACATAAATATTAGATGTATGTATATATTGATACGTAAATATAAAAAATGGAAAATCATATATATATATATTCATAAAAATATATTTATGAATGTTTTATATATATATATATATATATCTTTGTGTGTGTATGAAAAAGTACACACACACAATAATAAAAGATATACATATACCATACAAATTCATGAATGACTGATGGAAAATGAAGATTGAAAATGAAATCCTTGCGTAATAAGGATTTGATTATGATTTGGTAGAGAATAATGATGGTATATAATGAAATAAAATATTTTTGGAGAAATAGTGTTGCATATCACAAAACGGGGAAGAGGATAAATAAGAAAGTTTTGTTTGATTAATAATTAAAAAATCTTTCTGAGTGCTCTTTAAATTCACATAGAAAATCCACTCTTATTTCCTCTATTCTTTTCACATGAATCCGAACACCTGATATGTTTAAATAAAAATCAACATTTATTGTTGATTTCATAACAAAAAAAATCATATTCCTAGAAGAATGAAACTAAATTTTATGTCATATATAACATGTAACTCTTATATTGAAGGTATTTAAATTATATGAATCGATTTAAGAATTTGGATTAAAATATACAATCATTCATAATATAAAAAAATTTATATATAATAACTAAATAGGTATTTTCAAAAAAAATGAAAAAATAAAATATGAATCATAAAGTATATAAAATTTTGAACATGATTATTTCTAAAAAACAAATTTAAAAATAATAAAAAATTAAAAAAATAGTACAAATGAGTGTTTTTAAATAATATTAAAAAATTATTAAATAAATACTTTATTAAACTAATTTGGACAATCTAATATTTCTAAAAAAATTGATATAGTATAATAATATATCTATGAAAAAAAATTCATTGTTATACTACCCATGATATAGACTAATTTATAATCACTAGCCTGGGGTAACATCAACCAATATCATTATCTTAAAAATGATTAAAAAATAAGAAAATTAATTTAGGTTTTTGGGATTTTCTAGTACTTTAATCAGATTTTCTTAGATGAAATTGATATTAGGAGAGTTTTCAGGCTGGTTTGGAGGAAGAACAGTTGATTTTAAGCATTTTGATGTCTAAAATACCTATTTAATAATTTTTTTATGGTTTTAGTGTGGATATGTACATGGAGACTTATCTATTTAGATGATTTTTTATATTTGTGATCCAAACTTTCTTTTTAGGAAGTATCTATTCCATGGTAACTATATACTATGCAATGTAGGTCGTTTTGGTGAGTGTGGTGCCTTGGGATTTTTTGTGGTATCCTTATAAGAAATGTTAATGGTAAAAACACCAATTTTTCCCTTGTGGTGAAACTATGTTTTGGTTTTGAAATATGTGAATAATGGACAATATTTTTTATCCTTGAATAGGTATATTATAACTGAATGGTGGCTCAATATATCAGGTTTATTTAGGGTAGGAATCATTTAAATAGAGTAAAAATCCAATTTAAAAATGGCGTATGTCAAGGTGGTGGTTGATCACATTTTAAATGATTAAAATTTTTAATTTATCTTTTGGGTAATTATGTATTTTTTTCTATAATAGCTTCACTAATTCATCCCTCTTCTTTTCTCTCCGAATTTGGATGACCTATGGTTTACTTTAATAATATGTATTCTTTATTTTAATATGTTTTAATCCATTATCATTTATTATTGTTATTAATTAATTATATATTCCTATATATGTCCTCTTTTCATTATTATTTATTATTTCTTCTTTATAAAATATATCATGTGATGGTTCTTGGTTTTGGTTGCATGTAGACAATGGCTTGATGAAAGACAATGTATTTTGGGATGGTAGAATGATCTTTTGGATTCACTACTATCTAAATTTGGCCTTATTAATTTTCATAACAATGTGTTTTTAGAGATGTATTGAGTTAAATTATTTATAAATTATTCTTATATTACTTGGAATAATATGATTAATTTTATTGTAGTGACTCATTATAATGATTTTCCTTACATACATATGTCATGTTAAATGGTTTTTGTTTATTGACTATTTATGGATTCCTATATACATAATGAAATAAAAAAGGTATTGTTAAAGTAAATATAATCAGAAAAACAAGGATAAATTAATTGTATTCGGGGGTTAAATAATTATTTACATGTCTATTGTATTAATGTTAGTGTTATTTTTTGTTATGTGCAATATAAAGATAATACTGCATTTCATTATTTACAATGATTGGTTTAATGTTTTGGTTGATTAATTTAGTATATTCACACACAAAAATTCACGTAATTAATGTAATTTAACAGGAAAACCATGAATCAGAAAATTGTTATGCGTAAGGATGAATAAAATATTAATTAAATGACAAAGAATCCTATTTTATTGATATTTCCTTATTAATTGAATATTTTTTTCTATTATGTATGTTTTTTTAATTTAATGGTAGGATAATAGACTAAATGTAAATGAAATTTCAAAATGAGTAAGAGGTCATAATGAGAATTGTGATTGGAAGAATGATATAAGTTGATCTCAAACATTTAATGATAAAAGAGGAATGAGGTATGGATGCACAATGTTGTTATGTTATTATTTAGAGTAAATGGTGTTTTTCCCTTAAGTGTTCTGGATAAGGGTATTGGGTTAACTTGTGGTCATCAAAATTTGGTTCTGGTAGTATTTCCATTTTTGGTATTTGGTGGTAATTTTTTAGTATTTATTATAATATGTGTGGGTTAGCATTTTATTTATGTAGTTAGGGTTTTACCATTCACGGGTTCTAATTGGTGGTGGGATATGAAAAGGGAAATGTACTTATATTAGGCTTTTATTATATAATTTATTGGTATTATCTAAATTTTAAAGTTTAAATGTGTTTGAAAATAGATGATCGATTAAAATGATGTATTTTTAAAAAGTGTATTTTGGTTAGTCTTATTGGTGAAGGGTTGGGAGTGAAGTGGTAAGGGTTTTATATTGGTCCACAACACTATTTTCCTTATCATTATAGTTTAGTTTATTAGTCTTGTGGGTTTTTTAGTACTAGGAGAGTGTGTATATGTGTGTTTAGTCGGTAGAATATGAGTTAATGGTAAATTACCAAGGTGATGGGTAAAATGAATGTAAGAAAATAAACGAACCACTAAAATAAAATGGACAGTATTATAATATATAAATTGAAATGAATTATATAATTTTTTTGGTTGATTTAGAAAAATGAATATAAATATTATATGGTAAAATATTGGTAATGTTATTTGTTTTGTTGCTTCTTTTCAATGTTTGATTTATTGATTCTCCTTCAGGAAAATTGTTTACAGAATTTTTTTAATTTTTTTTCATATTCTCTTATGTCTATTATCTATATTATTTTACATTGTGAAAGCAGTTTTTTAAGATGAAATGGTGACGATGTATAAAGGGTTGTTTACTAGGATATGTAATGTCTCAAGGTTATTATGTGTGGGTTTTTTCTAATAACCATTTAGGTATGTATATATATTCTATAATGGATTGATATTACTATATAGAAAACTAGATAAAAAAAATCATTGTTTTCATGGTGGGGATACATAGTGTTGAACATAAATTGAAAGGGGATAATCCAATTTTTATATTGTTCAACTTCATTTCACACTATAGTGATGAGGATATGATGTGTTGGTGAGATCTAAATACATATAGGGGATGTACATAGTAGGATAATGGCATTAGATTGATGTTATTCTTATTTATTTTACCCTACTAATATATGGTGATGTGATGTGTGAGAATGGATTTCATATTTACACTACGATGAGTATGTATGAAAATATATAATGATATCATTTTGGTTCGATGTATTTGCTGATTTTGTGGTGATGTTTTTTTAATGTTATGGTAGTATTAATCAGTTGTGGAGGGGTTTTCCTACTCTATCTCACTATCTAATTGTGAGTTTTAGCTACCTCTAAACTGATAAGTTAGAGTGGTGATAAATTGTTTGTCCATTATTTTTGTATTTATTGAATTGATTATAATAATATTATTTAACATTAAAAATATATTATGATTATTATTATATCTAGGGATGGGCTGAAATTTAGATTTGATATTTGAATTTGGTAAATTTTGTTGTAAGGGACCAATGAATGGGGTGTTTTGGTATCACAAGATTGAATGTGGAGAAGTGTAACTTATATTTTAAGTCAATTCTCATTCTTATTTGTTTCACATTTACAATTTATGATTTTATTTTTTAATTTCACACATGAATATTTTTCAATTTTTTTGCCAATGGGTATTCATTATTTAAAAAAGATGATCCTATTGAGCACTCTGAAGTCCTCTCCCCTCATTGGTTTTTGAAAGATTATTTTGTAGTATAGTTCAAAGGACATTTATATTTATTATTTAAGGGGCTTTTGTGGAGTAGTTAGAGGACACCCTTGTATATTAAATTATTCTTATTGTAAACATTAACATTTAGGTGACACTTAGGTCGTGGGGATTTCTTTAATTATATTTTTATATTTTTTGGTGTTTTTTTATTTTTATTTATTGAGTTTTATAACATTTAAATCTCCCATTACTTTATTTTATAGCCTCAGCTTCAGTCACCAACCTATCTCCTAATAGAGGTGAGATTATGGGGTTAATCCTACCAGTAATGTCAACCTAAAAGTAGTTCTTGTGGGATCAGGTCATGAAAATATTAAATTCTTTAAGTAAAATTTATAAATAAACATTAAAATCTATACTTGTATATACAAGAAGAATGATCTCATAATGCTATCTAAAAATATAATAAAACATGAATATTTAGTTTTTTTTTGAATCTCTCTTAAAAAATGTAAAAAAATTCTAGAACAGACAACAATATCCTTATATATTCTCCAAGTTAAATTAACCTTTATAAATTTTCAAAATTCTCATTATTTGAAACTTCATTAATTATTCACCAAAATGGATTCAATTCCATAGTTGGGTTTTCACAAAATTTATTGTTTTATATATAGCTCATGAAACCCAAATAATATAAGGATCATATGGAAAAATATTTAACAATATTTTGAAGAGAATAATACATAGTGTAAATTATTGTAATGAAACATTATTCACTAGTGTGATTTCTTAAGATGACCAATAAAACAAAAAAAATATTCATATATTAAAAGCTATTATATTATATATGAAATCCCTAAACTCTTTTATAAAGAATGAATTCTCAATATGACATTCTAATACTATAATCATTAAAGAAAATAATAATACAAATAGGGATTAAATTTTTATATATATCAAATCCATGTGGTAAATAAAGATTCGTTGAACTCAATTTATTGGATATTAATTATAAATCATGGATACACTTTAATTTCATGAGTATTTTATATAATTGAATGAAATTTATAGCTTTACCTTACACATTAAAAAATTAAATTTATTTATTAAAAATTGACAAGAAACAAACTTTACTAGCGTTATCATTAGGATGACCAATAATTTGAAAACAAACTCATATATTCAAAGTTACTTCATCGTCTATGAAATCACCAAACTATTTTTAAAGTAAATCCTTCTCAAATTTACAAGATAGTACCTTGATCAAAAAAATCAATGAATAAGAAGAGGCTAAAATTATATATGATATATCTTAAATCTAAATCATAAAATTGATGATTTGAACTCAATTAATAATCATCAAATCATAAATTAAGGACACCCATGGTCTTAAAGTGTTTTATAAATTATTTACTCGCATTTTTTCATTTATGATATACTTTATATCATTAACTTCAATTATAAATAATAGTAATTAAACTCTCCAATGAGTCATTTTAATGATAAAAATCCTAAATAGATCATATAATGATGTAAAATATTAAAAATTTTGATATCCATAATAAATTTATATCTAATATTATGAAAATGAAATTGGTTCCTAATTTTAACCCGCAATGATTTTTTATATATTTTTCTTTATATAAATATAATTTATTTGATAGCTTTATTTATGCACAACACAAATTCAAAAGAACTAAAAAAACTATTTAAATATATTTATATGATAATTATATAAATTTTTTAAATAATAAACTTATTATTATCTTAGGTTTATGATTTGGTATTTTTCTAAATAGATTTATTTTTCAGTTATAATTACTGATTTGTTTTTAATATTGTCATTTTCTATTTAAATAAATTACAGTAAAAGTACCCTAATATTTTGGATTTGAAATTTAAGTGATATAATATGCATTTTATTTTTAATAATCTAGGTAATTTAATTAGTATTAGTATTTTACATTATTTTGATATAAATATTTTGGCCCAAAAATGAATTTGTTTCATAAAACCTATATTCATCATAATTTATGGGTTTAATTTTATAATAATTTAATCAAATTATAGGAAATTAATTTTTTAAATTTTATTAAATATTTGGAATTAGAAGATTAAAATTTTTTGATGGGACCCTTGTATGTTTAGGCCTTATAAATAGTAATTGTGGTAATATTTAGCACCTTGGTAATGGGCAGATCGTGTACCTATGGTTAAAAAATGTGATAATTCATAAAAAATGTATTAAAAACTAGCCATAATTTAATATTATGACATTAATCTGAGCATTTACATCATAAATAATAATATATGGAACCATGGTTCTATTTTCCTATAATAATGAAATTTATATTATTTTGACTAAAGATAAACAAAAAATGTCACTTTTTTGTCTTTAAATGTCATTTATTTGTTTACATAAAGATAAAAATAATTTTCAAATAAATATTAAATCTTATGTTGATTTTGATGAAATTATATTTATTAAATTATTTTATTTAACTTTTTAGTGATTATATAATTTCATTAAATTCTTATACAATGCGTCCATGGTGTTTTTGCATCATGTTGAAAAATCAAAGTAAATAATTTTAAAAACATTAAAAAAATTGTGATAAATCATAGTAACAGAAGAATTTTATAGTGAATTATAATTTATTACTGATGGTAAAAATTATTATATTCAAATTATGTTTATTTATCCATGTCTTCAAAGTCAAATTAAATAAATAGTATCAAAAAAATAAATTAACGATATTTTATGAAAAAAAATATTTTATTAAATAATTTTCAAATAATAAAAAATTTGAAATTGGATAAGTTATATTATAAAAACTATAATATGGAAACACTATTCTATTTATGATAAAAATTTTACCTTATAAGTAAAATCATATCAATTTATATTGAAAATGTCATTATTGCTCTTACGGTTGCAATTATTTAGTTAAGGCATTAAACAAAATGATAAGGTTTTAAATAAAAATTATACCTATTAATGTTTTATTATATGAGTTAATTTTTTCCATATTTTATATTATATTTGAAATTTTGGATACATGGTTACAAATTCACATGAAAATGAATATATTGTATTTAAAAGAGTACTTTCAAAGAATAGGTAATCATCATCACCGAGCACTTTAATTTTTTCTTATTATTTTTCCGCATTGAATTATTTACTAACCATTAAAATTTAAAAACTCCATTATCTACCTTATATTTAGATGTTATTATATTTATTTAATATTATTTATCTATCTCATTCAACATCAAATTGGAAAAAATCACCACTTGGGTGTACTGTAGACTACAGCCCCACGAACCGATGTATTTTTTTCTTCCACAACCTCACATCACTTATAATTATAAATAAACTGATATTTATATATATATGATACTTATGATATAGTTATAATTATATAAGAATTATATATCACCAAATTCCTTACCTTTTTAACTGTTAAAAATGACAATGTCACTTGTGTGTATGTATGGCCTTCCATCTTCACAAAGCAATGTGATTTATTTTCCCTATCTATTTATCGTGGATAATATAAAATATATATATTATGAATATGGTTGATTTTTATATCATTATTAAAAAAAATATGAAATAACCATGATCAATATGCAAGGATCATAACTCCTGAATTAAACTATTCACGAAAAATGATGTAATTAAGACATAAAACAATGATAATAATAAAAGATTAAAAAAATCAGTGATAAAACATACTAAAAGGATAATATATGGTATTTTTGGTATATATGCAGATCTATTATTTAATTATAATTAATATAAATTTATAATAAAGCATAACAAATAACTTATGTGAAAATTCAAAGTTGATGTAAGGGATTTTTCCTCAATTTCTACTTCATTGAGGTATATTTTGTATTATGCACCAAATTATTTTTTATGTGGGGAATACATCATAGAATTGATGTATATAACATGATAATATATTTATTAAGGTTTACTGAAGTTTCAATTCATGTTTACACATTAAAGGGGTAAAATTTAAAATATTAACAAAGAGGTAAGAATTTATTTTACAATCTCATTATCTATAGGATTTCTCTTGTGCCCATTGAATGAATATTATAATACATAATTTATAAATAGTATTTATCTTCTTATCCCTTAAATATTTAAAGAGTTTACTTTTTAAATTACAACATTTCTTCTCTTTTTCACTTGTGTCAAGAAAATAAATGTTCAAATGAAAGGCTCTTATTATTTCTCTTTTGATCAGGTATATTTTTCTTATATTTTGATATTTTTCAAAAAAAATCAATAGTTATTTTTATATACTGAGATGATTTATCAAGGAAATTTTAATTTATACTTGAATTTTTAAAATGTATTAAAGGAATATTTATATTTTTTTCTAAAAGGCTCATTTTCTAATTTATTTATAAAAATACAAAGGAATGTTTATTTTAAACATAAATGTAACTAACACATTTTCCCAATTTTATAACCATTATACAGTAGATAGATTATTCAACTTGTTTTCAAGAGTTTTAAAAGGAATTTTTTAAAATAAAAACTTATTTGGATGGTTCACTACCATTTTCTTTATTCTAAAAATCAGGGATTTTAATACAAAATCAACATTTTTGATTAATTGATGGTCATATTATGTCACATTTTAATTTTTTGGTCGTTAAATTTCTCTTGAAACATTCACTTTCTTCTAATCATTTTTGATTAAAAATTACATTTCTCTTAAATATAAAAATTACTTTTATCAAGGATATGATTATTTCATAAACTATATATCATTTAAATATTCATTTTTTACTATGAATGTTAGTTGATATACTAGTTAAATCCTAGTATCTTGTATTTTTTACTCAATATAGATATTTTTTGATATGGAATATTGTTTATAACATAAATTGATAATTCAATATATTATAAATCCATAGAATATGTAGTGATGAGTGGGTATATGTTATTGAGATTCCCCAATTCATCAACAAATATCATTATAAAAACCATTTGGACAAACATATTAAATGAGATTTTGGTTCATACATACCCATCGATTAAATTGTCTTCACATAGGGCATTTATAGTAAGATATCATGATGTCTGAAATCGTAACTTATAACATTAAGAATGTACTTAACTGTGAATTAAATTATTATTATCCATTATATTTCCTCATTTATTTTATCCATGGATGAATATCATTCTCATGTTATTGAATAAAATGAACATTTTGTTGTTGTTTAAGTTACCATATGGATTATGTGTAATCGATTCAGGATATTTTTTATTGTAAAAACCCTTACAGAGAATCTGATCTTATCTTTTATTTGTACTATTTTATTAAGGTTGTGAATAAGGATACTATTTATAATATCATGGATTTTAAAATATTTCTTATGATATTCTTTTATATTTATAATATAATATTAAAATAATGTATATATCTCGTTATTTAAAACTACTAAAATTATTAATCATTGGTGATGTGATCATTAATATCTTATGTCGGTGTAATAAATAATATATTGAATGTGGTTTAATAGAGTTATGGTTGTTATAGTTAATATTAGTGGAATATTGTTTATAAATCATATGAACATGATTTTAAATGAACATTTCTAACATGAGAATTTTGATAATTTCTAATAGAATTTGGGAAATTTTCCCATTATAGGTATTTTATTTTCATCCAAAATATTCATGATGATTATGGGAAAAATCATTGTTTTCCATTATTTAGTGATTCTTCCTAACAATATAATTAGAATTCGTTCCCATAGCCAATGTTGAGATTATGCTGTTGAGAAAGCCAATAGATTTGGTGTTGTAACTAAGAAGACCATGACCATATTAGGGAATATGACTTAAGTTTCCATGAATAACCTTTCTCTTATAGAGAAACTGTATATTCCAAAGAGTTATGCACTTATGTTAGATCATTTAGTATGATTGAAGACTTTATTTTTAATGGAACCTACAATCCATTAGTTGATGAGAAATAGATTATATCCCTTGAAAAGATGACCCTGATGGGAAGTAGTAAAAGTGAAAAAGATAATCAATAAGTGTCATGTTTGAAAGGATATAGTGATAGGTAGTGATCATCGATCCAAAACACTAAATAGGTTTATGAAATTAAAATCATGGAATAGTGGTCTTTTAATGGGATGTTATGTGAGAAATAATTCCATCGAGAGCAGTTAACTGAAATGGGGAGGAAGATCCCCATGTTCAAGAATAAGGAGGGAGAATGTTTTTCCTAGTATGAGGATAAATTTAAAAGATTATCTAATCAAGATACAGACTATATACATAATTCAGAATGAAATATTGATTGTTTCTTGGATTAACTAATGTCGAGTCTCTATAGTAAACTAGTTATTCAAAAAAAATCATCATATGTTGATATAGTATCAAGTTTCATTAATATTTTGCATGAATTTTCAAGATCATATATCCTCATGGGAAATAAATTAAATAATAGGTTAACTAAAAATAATGAAAAATGTATCATTTTAAATAAGAAGAACAGAATTAATAAATTTCAATCATGTATAAATTGTTGAAATAAACATATTTGGAAATTATTCACGGGCATAAGAGTTTTTTATCAGGGTTTATATGGGGACCATCTGGATAATGTATTTAATATAAAGATAGAAATAGTTGTTAGAGAGTTATTCAAATATAAAGAGATGGGTAATTATTCAATCCAATGTCCCAATCATTGAGGGAACATACTAGAGAATAATATAGTGGGAGAATTCTAAGAATATCAAATTCCTACATCCCAATTATAAGTTACAAGAAATTTGTGGAAATTTAGATATATCATCCACTATAGCGGTGAAAATGTTTTATTTGATTCTTTTTATACCCCCTCATTTATATCTAAAGAACATTTTTGGGTGTCATATCACGAAATAAAAATTTTGATATTGATTTCATATTGAAAACTCTTAATGTTATGATGATCACATCTAAAGCCAACATCTCTAATCTAAAAGAGGTTTGTGGGAATAAATTCCTATAAATCTTGTTATTCCTCATTTAGATGAATTTGATGTAATTTTGGGAATAGATTAGCTCTATTAATATAGACACCATATCGATTTTTTAGGAATGGAATTTTAATTACATATTCTGAATCAACATGGGATATTCTATTAGTTTGACTATGAACTAGGACATCTAATGGAAATTATTTTCATCATATGGGTTTACTACATATTCATGAGTTATATTTATCTTAGTTGTTTTGGAAAAAACACAGTATTGATGGTAATATTATCACAGAAAAGTTTTTTTATGTTCTTCCAAAATAGGTTCCACGTATTACCCCATACCATTAAGTTGATATTTCAATATAAAACATACCTGATGCAACAAGAATTTCAAGGACTTAAAATTGAATGGCACTAATTGAGTTGTAATAATTGAAGAAATAACTCAAGTATAATCTGGAAAAAGGATTAATTTTCTTAGGGATTCGTCGTGTGGTTCACTTGTTATTTTTGTTAACAAGATTTTTGGTTCAATGTTTTTTTCTTGGTAATTGGGAACATAAAATTATCTTTTATGAACAAGTATCCTCTACCTCGTATGGATAATATTTTTCACTAATTATGTTGAGCTCAATATTTTTATAAGATTGAATGTCGATCTAATATCATCCACTATGACTATATAATTGGGTTATTCCAAAGACAACGTTTCGTATGAGGTACAATCATTATGAATTTTTGTAATTAAATTTGGGCATACCAATTATATTGTTATATTCATGGATTTAATGAATAGTGTCTTTAGATATTACATTGATTTGTTTGTGATAGTCCTTATCGATGATATTATTATTTATATGATTTAAATGAATAACATTATAGTATTGTGTTGGTGACCCAAAGGAATAATAAGCTATATTTCAAATATATTAAGAATGAATTTCAGTTAAAAAAGTCTCATTCATTTGTCATATAATTTTAGTTGAGGGTATATTGGTGGATTCGTCAAAGGTGGAAGTTATTATGGGATGGCCCAGGATAACAATGAAAAAAGAGATAAATAGTTTTCTTATGATTGGTATATACTACCTAAAATTATTGAAAAACTTCTCATGAATATAAAATCTACTCAGCATGTTGACCCATAAGGGAGATGAGATCTTTTAAAAAGACTAATCTAATTAGAATTAAATAAAATAGAAGGTTGGTTTGTTCTCCAATTATTACACTACCCTTTTGTGGAGAAGGGTTTGTGATATCTAGTGATTCATAAAAAAAATAGAAATGTTAAATCCTAATAGATAATGATATGGTAGTATTATATTCGCTATGAAATTTAAAAATTCGTTAGAATAATTACCAGACTCATGATTTATAGATGGAAGAGGTAATGTTTTCATTAAATATGTGGAGGAATTATCTATATCATGAATGTTTTGATATATATTTAATGGTCATAAAATTTTGAGGTATATATTTAAATAGAATGTGTTAAATATTCACCATATAATATTTTTGGATTTGATCGGTGATTATGGATGATTAGTTCTTTACCACCATGTGAAGGAGAACAGGGTGACTAATTCAATGAGTCGAAAAAAAGATGTTAATCATTCCATGATGAGGATTTAAAGAGATCTAATATTTATTAAATTTTCAAATATTATATCTTTAAATAATTATGAAATTAGACAGATCTTATCTTTCTCAAATGAATGTTCAGAAATCCATCTATGATAGGATTAATAAGGTACATAGGGAAGATGTGTAATTACATAATAATGTGATTAATATTTCTAAGTTTAATAATGATCATTTTGGAATGATAAGGTTAAAAAACTGAATATGTGTTCTATAAATACTAGACTTTAATAAAGATCAATCAGATTAATCTCATAATTCATCATTAAATATTCATCAAAGATGTATAAATATGAGATATCTGAAAGAGTATTTCTGGAGGGATTACATGAAAATTGACATTATAGAGTTTGTATCCCAATTTCTAGTGTATTAATAAGTAACTTATGCGAGATAGGAATCTTATTGGATGTCATAACCATTACCCACACTAGAGTGAAAATTAGAAAATATTACCATGGATTTCATCATTAATCTCCCCAAAAATATTAAGGGAATAATGTTATTTTTCTAGTAGTAAATCATCTTATAAAATTTGTGTGTTTTTCACTGTTATGGGAGACTTATTAATTGATAATTTTACTTATTTATACAGTTCATGACATTTCATGGAGTTCCACTCTCATTCGTATCAAAAAGCATTATGAGGTTTACCTTGGGGGTTCTAAGAATCCTTCAATGGGGTCTTCATAAACAGTTTAGTTTCAATCATGCCTATCATATTTGGACAGATGGATAGTTTTAGACAACCATTAAAACTATATAATACATGTTAATAGAATACTCTATATATTTCAAAGGTGGTTGGTATCAACAAATTCTTTAAGTAGAATTTTATTTCAAAAATAACTTTCACTCTGAAATTCATATGAATACTAATTAATACCTCTATCAATGGAAGTAAATAACTAAAACTTGTTTGGATGAAGTTGGAAAAATAAATATATCAGGACCAAATATATATGAGAAAATAATAAAGAAGAATATATCCACTCAATAGAATAGAAGGGATTCTCCAATTTGGAAAAAAAATATTTTGACAACTGTCGGTGAGATGTAGTGTTCAAATTTGGTGAAAATTTATTCCTATGAATATATATTTGGAGAAAGGTTATGATATTTGGATTTTTGGATAATCTGATATTTATAAATATTTATCCCTTAGAAATTCTTGATTGTATCAGGGTTGTAGTTTATTGACTAGTTCTTCCATCGAATCTCTATCAAGTTCATGTTGTGTTTTATTAATCTCTATAGATAAAGTACATACTTGATCCATCACATTTATTGAACATATATGTTATTAATGTATAGAATATTCTATATTATGAGTTATAATTGGTGGAAATTATGGGACGTAGAGAGAATTTCCTATGAAAAAAACCTCTCATCTGACCAAAGTTTTCTGGAGAAACAATAAATTTGGGGAAATTACATAGGAATATAAGGATGTGATGACACATAACTATCCACAGTTGTTTGTATCAATGTGACAAAAATTTCATGAGAAATTCTTTTATATGGGGGTAGAATGTTATGCCAAGAGATTTGATGATATATTTCTCTTTAAAGAAATCGAATTTATTTGATAACTTCATTTACATGAAAAACTAAGTTTAAAAATCATAATTAACTATTGAATTATTATTTGTTGAAAATTATATCGTTTTTTTAAAACATAATGTAATTATTATATTATTTTGAACGATTTTTATTTTTATAAAAAGATTTATTTTTCAGTGAATACTAAAAAATAGTTTTTTTTTGTAAAGTTGTCATTTCATTTATTTAAATAATATAATATAAAATTAATATAATATTTTAGAATTTTTATTAAAGTTATATAAGATCCATTTTATTTACAATAATCTAATTAATTCATATAGAATCAATATTTTACAAAAAATTTATATAAGTCAATTTGTGGGATTAAAACACATTTTTTTGAAAAATGTATTCTTTCAAAATTTGTGAGATAATTATTAGTTAATTTCAAAAACATATAAAAATTGA
Source organism: Viscum album (assembly GCA_963277665.1). Lineage (NCBI taxonomy): Eukaryota > Viridiplantae > Streptophyta > Magnoliopsida > Santalales > Viscaceae > Viscum > Viscum album. The sequence continues at coordinate 319,742,160 of OY728143.1, forward strand.
ATTAAATAAAATGGAATAAATATTAGGAATCATAAAGATAAAATTTGGAAAGTATCTCACTTTTATTTTAAGGAATTACAAATATTAATTGTGGGAAATTTTATCAACTCTATAAAAAATGAATTATATAATTATGTTTAAAAATACTGAGATAATGAATTAAAGATCAATTAAATGATTGAATTTATTTTATTGAATGAGAGTAATCCTACCATATAATCCCTAACATTTTATATATGGAATTATGGTTCCATTTTCCTTTGATAATAATATTTATAATATTTTAAGTAAATAAAAACAAAAAATACACTCTTTTGACATTAAAATAATGTTATATGTTATCATATAGATAAATATAAGTCATGTATGAATCCTAAATTTAATTTTAATATTAATTAAATTATTTTTATGATTGTAATTTGTTTCTAATTTTTCGTGACTATATAATTACCTTAAACCCTTATACAATGTTAACATTGTACTTGTGAAATCATTGTAAAATTCAAAGTATATAATTCTAATAAAATTAAAACTAAGGTTTTCATTATGTTTTATGGTTCCATGGAAATTTTATAGTTAATACTAATGTATTATTGATATTTAAAATTCTTATATTTTAATTGATACTTTTCCTTGATGACATTAAAGTTAAATTAAATGTATAATGTAAAAATGATATTAATAATATTTTATGAAAAATAATATTTTATTAAATTATATTAATGTTTTAAAAAATCATTAAATATGACAAGTAGGATCATAAATGGTATAAAATTGTAGGCTGGAAATAGTGATGTAGATGCTCAATATACATGAGGGGGGTGAATTGTATACTTTAAAAATTCCTTTGTAACCTTTAAAGTTAGTTACGATTAACTATGTTTTCCTTAAGAAAAGGAAAGGGATAAGTTTAACAAAGTTAAACTAAGAAAATTCACAACACCTCTAACACTGAACGCAAACTTGGAAAGAGATTCCGAAAGTAGGTTCCAGAAATATGGTTCTGGAAATTTAAACTTAACAAAAGATTACAATATGAGATTCTACCTTAAAGCGTATAGAATCTAAATGAAACAGAGTACAAGTAAGGAAGTATAAGAAAGTTATACTTTCCTTATAATACAAAATGCATCGGAATATAAACAAGTAATAGAACTACTAGTAACAAGATATAAGTCTTTTAACCCAAAGAGAAGGGTATCCAACACCCTTGGATAAAGGTCCCTTGATTTATACTTTCAAGCAAGTCTGTCTTACCCACACCAGGGTAAGCCCTCGATACGAAGATGGGAGTCTCTGTCTTGCTATCCCCGCAAGCCCTCAACTTCAAGGTAGTTGGCAACCTCTGTCTTCCTCAGCAAGGAAGCCCTCGAACTTCAAGGTAGTCAGCACCTCTGCCTTCCTATCCCTGGAAGTCCTCGAATGTAATCACCAACATTCAGAGTCGCACGAAGCTTTGAGAGTTTAATAAGAGCCTCTCTCTCTCTAGAAATAACTTCAAGCAGATTAGTCAGCCTTTCAGCACTGAGCTCTTTCAAATGAGTTCCTATTTATAGGTAAGGTCGGCTCCTTCTCCAACGGTCATATTTTCCTTAAAGATCAGAGGGACCTGTACACGTGTCACTTAGACAACGGTTAGTTTATAACAAAATAGACGAAATCGTTTTATAACAAAACAAGTGTAACTGAATGTACGACATCGTTTTAATTGTAACTCAAAAGTTTGGAATGAAAGCTTCAGAGTGAAGATTTTGAGTGTAATGGAAATAATAAATAGTAGACAAATTATAGAAATGTAAGCAGAATAAAAGTTCGGAGTCTAACCAAAATACCTTTCGGAGTCTGAATTAATTCAGAGTGTATAAAACAAAGATAATCAGATTTTTTTTACTAGGTGAATTCGGAATTATAATTCGGAATGTGAATTCGTCATCAGAATTCGTAATGAGAATTATTCATCAGAATTCGTAATGAGAATTCTTCATCAGAATTTGTAATGAGAATTCCACATCAGAATTCGGAATGAGAATTCATCATCAGAATTCGTAATGAAAATTAATCATTAGAATTCGTATTGAGAGTTCGTCATCGATCTTCATAAGAATTCGTATCCTGAATCTGGATTAAAACTGTATCCGGAATTCGGAATGAAACTTTTTCACATTTCTCATTCTGGATTTTGGAGTGAAACTTTATCACAGTTCTTATCCAGAATTCGGATCCTAAAACAGAATACTTCATATCAAAGTTTCAAGTAATTCCGAGAAAATATAAATGAATCCGAATTTTATACCTAGGAAAAATATGGATGGAAATATGATAAGGATAATTTTTCTTATAAAAGAAATTTTCCTTATAAAAGAAATTTTCCTTATAAAAGAAATTTTCCTTAAAGATAAGGTGTTTTTGATTTTCAAAACAAGAAGGAATGGAAAAGTCATAAGGAAAATATTATTGACTCAACAATATCCCCCTTTTTGGAAAGCACAAACATCCTTTCGAAAAAGAAATTCTAAGAGGAAAGAAAAACATTAAGGCTTATCTCCCTTTTATTTAAGGATATTGATGAATACGACTAACTCCCCCTTAGGCTTTGAAACTCTAAGGATCTTATTCTAGATTTCCGGAGTGACATTTCATTACGAATAAGAATGTATTCTTTAATGAAAAACTCCCCCTTAGAAAACCTCTTAGTAGAGTTCTTTTTCCTTAAGAATATTTTCCTTCTCCCCTTTAGATAAACTGTCATTTGAGTTCTTCTTTTTCTTAAGGATATTTTCCTTCTCCCCCTTTGTGATTTTCAAAAAGAAATCAAGGGAATGGAAAAAATAACAAAGTACCTGAAAAATTAGTAATAACAACAAAAGAAACGAGAGGCACAATTTTAATTAGGTTTAAAATCTGGGAAACAAATAAAATTTGATACAACAAAAAGATCGGATTTAGTTATTTCGGATCGTTTTCCTTCGACATGAGCCCCTTAAGAATAGTCTTGATCTTCTTCAAGTATTTATGATCTTCTTCAGCTTGCTTCTCTAAGACCACTATTCTTATAGATTGAGCTTCAATCTTTTCTTCTTGGGCTTTCAGCTTTTCTTCCTGAGCCTTGATCTTTTCTTCTTGAGACTTCATCTTCTGTTCAAACTCAATCCGATGATCCCTTTCAAACTTCCAGTTTTGATAAACGGAATTTAGCTTCCCATTTAGATCTCTGACTTCTTGAATCCAGAAGTTCTTTTCATCTATCAGCTTCTCTTCGAAGGATGAAGTTAACTCATTTATCTTCCTATCCTCGGTCTCAAAAGCATCTTAAACATTGTCTTGAAACTCATTGAATAGCCTCATCTCTTCTACAGTCTTCCTCGACCAGCTCATCATTCTCTTGAAGGATCTTTTATGGGATTCATATCCAACAAGAAAATATTTGAATTCCGCTTCTATCTCGACATACATATCCATAACCAAGGATACGGAATCTGATTTCTGATTCAGAGCATGTTGGAGCATTTGGCATCTTGAGTCTATAGTCAAGTTGGTCGGAATGGAACCAACTAACTTCCTCAAAGAATGAACAACAAAGTCATGTCCCAACGAGGATGACTCCAAATCTGAAACTTTACTTGGAGAATTTTCTTCCTCAATAAGATCCAACTTCCTTTTAGAAGAATCACCAATTTCTCTTTTCTTGCTAGCCACTGATTTCGGAGTCTCAACAAAGAGTTGCTTTCCCTTGTCCCTTTTCGGAATTGATTCTTGATCAGGAGTTTTCTGCTCGCCAGTAGACAGTTGAATAATATCATCAACAACTTTTTGAACAACATCTTCCTTATTCTTATCCTTCTCTAGAGTTACTAACTTAGAGGATTCAGCCTCTGAAGTTTGGAGTGATAGGTGTTCCGAAGGCGACCCCTTATAATCATCTACTTATTTCAATAGGTCTCTTGTTTCACCAATTCCTTCAACAACTACTTCTTCCTCTCCCACTTGTTGAATCTTGTCAAGTTTCTCAACATGTTCAGTTGTAATCTCTTCCAGAAAATCAAGGTTTCTTCCTAGAGTCTCAGGTAGAGATTCCAAGGAGAAATATCTTGGAACTGGAATGCTTTCGGATACCATCTCATTAAATTTTTACAACGCTTGGACTGCCTTGGCTTCTGTCATCTTCTTCTTGAGCTTCTTTTCCTTTACTTGTTTTTCAAGCTCATCAGCAGTTCTCTCCTTCAATGTCTTAGCCTCCGCAGGGTTCAATCTGAACTGCGGATCCCCTTCTTTCCTTTTCTCTTTATCTGCTCTCCACTTCGCAACAACTTCATTAGGATAGGCTTTCTTCTTCTTTGGTTTGGGAGGTGCGGTTTGAGCTTCCTTAGCTTTAGGATCTTCAACTTCAACTACAAATTCTTTCAACTTTCTTTTCTTAACTGGTTATGATGATTCTGGTTCAGCAACCTTCGGAGCCACTTCTTATTGATTAGGCAAATCGAAGAACTCACCAGTCTCCTTGTTGAAAGCCACATCCATCCTCTTAAGAGTACCATCGCTCACCAGCATAATCTTGGAAACTCTTGGCTTAGATTTGCAAGCCTCCTTGAAAGACTCAAGGCATTGAACTATCAACTTCGAGAGGATTGCTAGATACATAATAATCTGAGCTCTCAGATTTCCTTTCTTCAAATTTTCAAGAGTGATAAGAATGTGCTTCATCAAGTTAAACTTCCTTCGATTTATCAAGAAATCTAAGATATAAATCTCAATCTTCTTCAAACTGTCGTTATCACTTTTCCTCGGTACGATAAGCGCTTACACCCACAATTCTTGGATCTGGAAATTTGTAGATAAACTTGCAATCTTCGGAGCCTTGTCATCATCCAGTCTGAGAGTTTCTAAGGCGTTTTCCTTGTCGAAGCTACCCTTAGAGTTCGGCAAAACGTGAGATTTGAACTCGGCTTCTTCTTCATAGGTCAGCCCTACCAAGCTTGCTGCCTTGGTATAAGAAAACTTGTATGTCTTTCAATAAGACTTAAAAGAAAACTTCTCCCTATTATCTTAATTAAAGAAGGAAACTGATTCATAGAACTCAACAAGTAACTCCGAAAAGACATCGTCTTGATTCCCCGATTTGGATACAGCAATATCTTCCCAGCCATTCAACATAATGTTCTTTGAAATAAGATAATCATAGTTGTTGAAGAAATCTGGATGGACTAACCTTTCTCTGTAAACTAACCATTGTGAAATAGGTTTGGTGGATGACATCTCTTGAGACGCTAACTCCGCAGACATTCGGATCTGAAGTCTTATGAGAAGTTCGGAACAGAGAAGTCTGAAGTTCAGAACGGCTATAAAACAGAGAGGCAGAGATTCGGGATGTTAGAGCTTGAAATCGATGTGGGATGAGTATTTGGGTCCCCTTTATATAGGCAATGGGACGACGGTTTAACTTCCTCGGGTGATCTAACGGTTGGGATAAGCTAAGATCAGATCTGACGGTTGAAAACTTGAATCTGATCTTTTTGAGGTTTTTATTAAAACAAAGAATTATGAAAAACTATAATCCGAAAACAAAATATAAGAAAATGCCAGAAAGTAAAATATGACTACGAAAACTTGAGTAAGGTAATCATACCTTTCAGATTAGCATAGGAGGATTATTCATAATGGGTAATATAAAGATGACCACTGAAAAAGATCTTTATTATGAAAGACAAAGTTCTCAAAAAACTTTACTACGAAAAAAAACTCACTACGGAAAACTCATTACGGGAAAAAAATTTAGTAAGGGACAAAACTTAGTACGAAAAATTCATTACAAAATTTTGAAAATGAAAAACTTATTATGGAAGATTCGGTACGAAAGTTTGGTTATGAAAATACCAGTACGAAAATTTCCATTCCGGATGTTTTCAATACGAACACTTCCATTCCAGAAGTATTCTGTATGAAAATTTCCATTCTAGAAAAATTGTAGTTCCGGAAATCCAATTCCGGAAATCTTCGTTCCGAAAAGTTTTGAAAAAAAATTGAAAAAAAATCTTTGTTAAACTAACAATCAAATGTACTCCCCCTATGAAAAGGATTTTATTTCTGTAAGGAGAATTTTTCAACAGAAAGTTAATTAAGGAGGATTACCTTACAGTTATTATTCATAAATTCTGTTTAATATATTCAAATCTATCAGAAGGAAAAGATTTTGTGAAAATATCAGCAAGTTGATCTTGCATTCCAATAAACTGAGAATAATATCTCCTTTAAGTGTGTGATCCCTAATAAAGTGATGCCTAATATCTATGTGTTTTGCATGGGAGTGATGTGCAGGGTTCTTACTTTGGGAAATGGAACTTGTGTTATCACACAAAATTTGAGTTTTAGTAAAACTCAAGCCATAGTCTGTGAGTGTGTGTTGCATCCACAACACTTGAGCACAACAACTTCCAGCTGCTACATATTCATCTTCAGTAGTGGAGAGTGCTACAGAATGTTGCTTCTTGCAGGACCAAGAAACTAGTGAATCTCTTAAGAAATGACAAGTTCCGGATGTACTCTTTCTATCCATTCTACATCCACCAAAGTCAGCATTAGAAAATCTTTTTAGAACAAAATCATTTCTAGAAGTATAAAATAATCCTAGATCCATGGTTCCCTTAAGGTAGCGAAAAATTCTTTTTACCGCCTTTAAGTGAGCTTCCTTAGGATTGGATTAATATCCTTCACATAATCATACTGAAAACATTAAGTCTAGTTGACTAGCTGTTAAGTATAGTAGACTTCCTATCATACCTCTAAAAGATGTTTGATCTACTGGTTTCCCAGCTTCATCAAGATCTAAAGAGTTTGAGGTACCAATGGGAGTACTTATACTCTTAGTGTTGTCATAACCATACTTTTTAAGAAGATATTTAATATACTTATGTTGAGATATGTAGGTTCCTTCTGGTTTTTGTGAAATTTGATATCCAAGGAAAAATGTTAACTCACCCATCATACTCATTTCAAACTCAGATTTCATTAGACTAGCAAAAGAGTCAGTCAATGATTGCTGAGTTGAACCAAATATAATGTCATCAACATAAATTTGAACACTCAAAACATTTTTCTTATCTTTCATTATAAAAAGGGTTGGATCTGCATTTCCCTTAACATAGTTATTTTGAAGCAAAAATCTAGTGAGTCTATCATACCATGCTCGTGGGGCTAGTTTAAGACCATACAAATCTTTGGTAAGTCTAAAAACATGATCAGGATGTTTTGTATCTTCAAATCCAGGAGGTTGTTCAACAAAAACATCCTTTTGAACATAACCGTTAAGAAAAGAACATTTCACATCCATTTGGAAAAGTTTGAAATTAAAGAATGCTGCAAAAGCAAGTAGAATACAGATTGATTCAAGTCTAGCTACTGGAGAATAGGTTTCTTCATAGTCTATTCCCTCTTGCTGATTATAGCCTTTAGCAACAAGTCGAGCTTTATTCCTAAAAATGAATCCGTTTTCATCACATTTATTTCTGAAGACCCATTTTACTCCAATAACAGAAGTTTCCTTAGGTCTTTCAACCAAGGTCCAGACTTTATTCCTTTAGAATTCATTTAGTTCATCTTGCAGGGCTTTAATCCAATCATCATCACCTAGAGATTCATCAGAGCTTTTAGGTTCTAATTGGGAAATAAATGCTAGATGTTATACTTCATTTCTTAAAGAACTTCTAGTCCTTATAGGTTGATTTACATCACCAATGATATTATCACTGGGATGATTCTTAAGAAACACCTGATTTGGGTTTTGTAAAACATGTTCATCAACATAGGGTAGAAAATCTTCCGGGGTAAATGATTCAGAAGTATCTTCTAGAACATCATCCTTATCAGAAGGTTCTTCTATCAAAGGTTGATAATCAGTTTTTGAAAACACATCCGAAGATGTAAGTTGAGGTGGTTTAAAAACAAAAGGATCTGACTCATCAAATTTCACATGTACTGTTTCTTCAACAGTACAAGTATTTTTATTAAAAACTCTATAAGCCTTAGAGGTTGTGGAATATCCTAAGAAAATCCCTTCATCATATTTTGGTGCGAATTTATGTAATTTATCTTTAGTATTCAAAATAAATACCTTGCAACCAAAAACCTTGAAATAGGAATGTCTTGGTTTTCTACCATTCCATAACTCATAAGGAGTTTTATTAAGAAAAGGTCTAATCAAAACTCTATTTATTGTATAGCAAGCAGTACTTACAGATTCAGCCCAGAAATGTCTAGCTATAGAATATTCACTCAACAAGGTTCTAGTTATTTCTTGAAGAATTATATTTCTTCTTTCAAATACACCATTCCGTTGAGGAGTTCTAGGTGCCGAAAAATTGTGAGTAATCCCTTTATTACTACAAAAAGTTTCCAAATCTGAATTTTGACTTTCTCCTCCATGATCACTATGAATAGTTTTCACTGGAAGGTTTTTCTCATTTTTAACTTGAGCTCTAAAAATTTTGGAAAACGAAAAACCTTCAAACATCTTTGCTAGAAAATAGACCCATGTAAATCTAGTGTAATCATCAACTAGAACAAACACATAGAATTTGCCTCCAATACTTCCAGTTTGTGTTGGACTAAAAAGATCCATGTGCACTAACTGTAATGCATCGGTTGTTGAGACTTAACCGATTGATTTAAAACTAGATTTATGTTACTTGCCATATTGACTAGGATCACAAACTTTAGAAGAATCAAATCTAAGCTCTGGTAGATCCTTAACTAGTTTCTTCTTAGAGAGTTTACATAGGTTACTAAGGTTACAGTGACCTATTCATCTATTCCATAACCAGGAGTGATCTTCCATTGCACTTAGTCAAGGTAAATCTTGTCTCTTGAGGTCTTATATGTTTAGAGTGTAAACATTCTCTTGCATATTGGCTGAGAGAATAAATTCTTCCTTGGAATTGTGAACTAAGCAATTATCATTCCTAAAATTCACAAGGTAACCTTCATCACAAAACTGACTTATGCTAATGAGGTTGTGCTTAAGACCTTTAACAAAAAGAACATTTGAAATAATGGTTTTACCAAGAAGAACAATATTACCAATACCAACAATATCTCCCTTAGCATTATCTCTGAAAGATACCTTTCCTCCATTCGTTTTGATAATATTTTCAAAAAAGCTTTTGTTACCAGTCATGTGCCGGGAACATCCACTATCCATGTACCATGTATTGTTGCTGGTATTCTCTTTATTTTCCTTAAATCAAGAAAAAAATTAGACTTTCGGAATCCAAACTTGCTTGAATCCGAGATTTCCAGACAATAAGATTTTAGGAACCCATATTTTCTTAGAGAAATAGGCTTTGTGAAATCCTAAAGATTGGGTTTTGTTTATGGAACAATTCTTTTCCCAGTGACCACCACATTGACACTTGGTACAAAATGGGGCACTTTGAGGAAAAAAATAATTGTTACTAAAAAATGGTTTTGCATGGGTATAACCAAATCCAGATTTATTTCTTAAAGGTCGTATTTGAGAATACATTTTATCAAAATTTTCTTTACCATGAGTAAAGTTTGATAAACACTTCTGTATGGAAAAAAGTTCAGACTTGAGTTTTACAACCAAGTTTTTATCCTCAAAATCATTAGTTATAGAACTAGATCTAGGCTCGAAAACATTTTTCTTAGAAATTACTTTTTATAATTCTTTAGAAATTTTGTTCTTCTCAGAACTTACTTCCTCAAGATTCATTGAAATACTTTCAAAATCAGCATTTTTCCTATCAAGATATTTAGAAAGATCTGATATCTCTTTTGTAAGAATAGAATTCCTAGAGTTTTCCTTATCAAGTTTTTTATTGAGTTTGGAATTCTCAATTTCAAGAAGTTCAGCAAACCTAGAGACATCTTCATAGGTAGGTAAAGTATTTTCTTCATCAGAAGAAGATTCTTCATTAGAAGAGTTATAATACTTACTATCATTAGAATTTAAAGAAACATTGGTCAATGATTCAGCATTTCGTACCTTAGCCATAAAACAATGATTATCAATAGGTAATCTGGCTATAAGACCAAGATTCTTTCATCCTGAAGATTCATAATAAGAAGATTCATCTGAAGAGTCACCACCACTGGCACTCCAGGTGTCATTAGCTTTCAGAACTTTCTTAGCTTTGGATTTATAATATTTCTTTTTGTTCCTGTCTGAATGTCTTTCTTTCCTTTCTTTCTTTTTGAGCATAGGGAAATATGGTCTAATATGTACAGCTCTATTGCATTCATAACAAGTAACTTCTCTATCTTTCTTATCTTTCCTTTCCTTTTTCTTATACTTTGACTGGAAATTTCTCTGACCATCTATCTTGTTCATCCTTCGAGCAAGATTTGCTAGTTCATTTTCCGATACTACACTCTCACTATATTCGGATTGGAAAATAACTTTCTTCGACTTGGATCTGGTTACTCACTCAGGAGTCTTAACTTTCATCTGATTTGAGGTTGTAGTAAAAGCAACAGTACCATTTCCATTATTCTTCTTGATGTTGTCTGCATCTCTCTTCATTCTGGTTTCATGTTGTAGAAGAGTTCCAAAAAGCTCATCAAGAGAGATCTGAGTGACCTTTCTGTTTTCATCTATAGCTGTTCTTTTGGATTCCCACTCATTGGGCATAATATCAATTATTTTATCCACAAGAGCATCATCATCTAAAACTTTTTCTCCCATAGATTGTAGACTGTTTACGATAGTCATAAATCTCTGTTGCACATTACAGATTGGTTCACCATAAGGAAAATTGAAGCCATGATATTCATCTCTAAGCATAGCTCTTCTAGTCTCAATCACTTTAGAAGTCCCAAAGTGTGTAACCTCTAACTTCTTCCAGATATAGTTAACTGCTTCTCAAGAAGAAATTTGGAAATATATATTTCTAGTCATTGAACATAGTAGAGTATTGTGTACCTTATAATTAAGTTGATATTATTTCTTTTCCTGGTTAGTGAGTGTTCTAACTTCCTTGTCAAGAATTTTATAATCACCAGTAATCATAACAATGTTTTCCACTCCAGTATTGATAACAAAAGTCTTCATTCGATCTCTCCAGTAATCATAGTCATTACCATCAAAGATTGGTGGTCTTGTAGGATTTAGATTACCAATCGAACCAACATTAATTCCTGCCATACTAGAAAAATCCTTCAAAACACAAACTTGTTGGTAGCAAAAGTTCTGTAATAACAATGTTCGGAATGAGAAAGTTCAGAATGGGAAATTTCTGGAATGAAAAAGTGAGCAAGAAAAACTTATTCGTAAGTATAAATATTTCAGAAACTTTCTCTGATACCAATTGTAGGATCGAAATAGTGATGTAGATGCTCAATATACAAGAGGGGGGGTGAACGGTATACTTTAAAAATTCATTTGGAACCATTAAAGTTAGTTACGATTAACTCTGTTTTCCTTAAGCAAAGGAAAGGGCTATGTTTAACAAAGTTAAACTAAGAAAATTCACAACACCTCTAACACCGAACGCAAACTTGGAAAGAGATTCCGAAATTAGGTTCCGGAAATATGGTTCCGGAAATTTAAACTTAACAAAAGATTGCAATATGAGATTCTTCCTTTAAGCATATAGAATCTAAATGAAACAGAGTACAAGTAAGGAAGTATAAGAAATTTATACTTTCCTTACAATACAAAATGCAGTGGAATATAAACAAGTAGTAGAACTACTAGTAACAAGATATAAGTCTTTTAACCAAAAGAGAAGGGTATCCAACACCCTTGGATAAAGGTCCCTTGATTTATACTTTCAAGAAAGTCTGTCTTACCCACACCAGGGTAAGCCCTCGATACGAAGATCGGAGTCTCTGTCTTGCTATCCCCGCAAGCCCTCAACTTCAAGGTAGTTGGCAACCTCTGTCTTCCTCAACAAGGAAGCCCTTGAACTTCAAGGTAGTCGGCACCTCTGTCTTCCTATCCCCGGAAGTCCTCGAATGTAATCACCAACATTCGGAGTCGCACGAATCTTTGAGAGTTTAATAAGAGCCTCTCTCTCTCTAGAAATCACTTCAAGAAGATTAGTCATCCTTTCAGCACCGAGCTCTTTCAAATGAGCTCCTATTTATAGGTAAGGTCGGCTCCTTCTCCAACGGTCATATTTTCCTTAAAGATCAGAGGGACATGTACATGTGTCACTTAGACAACGGTTAGTTTATAAAAAAATAGACGACATCGTTTTATAACAAAACAAGTGTAATTGAATGTACGACATCGTTTTAATTCTATCTCAAAAGTTCAGAATGAAAGCTTCGGAGTGAAGATTCGGAGTGTAATGTAAATAATAAAGAGTAGACAAATTATAGAAATGTAAGCAAAATAAAAGTTCGGAGTCTAACCAAAATATTTTTCGGAGTTTGAATTAATTCAGAGTGTATAAAACAAAGATAATCAGATTTTGTTTACTAGGTGAATTCGGAATGAGAATTCGGAATGTGAATTCGTCATCAGAATTCGTAATGAGAATTCTTCATCAGAATTCGTAATGAGAATTCTTCATCAGAATTCATAATGATAATTCCTCATCAGAATTCAGAATGAGAATTCGTCATCAGAATTCGTAATGAGAATTAATCATTAGAATTCGTATTGAGAGTTCGTCATCGAAGTTCATAAGAATTTGTATCCTGAATCTGGATTAAAACTGTATCCAGAATTCGGAATGAAACTTTTTCACATTTCTCATTCTGGATTTCGGAGTGAAACTTTATCACAGTTCTTATCCAGAATTCGGATCCTAAAACAGAATACTTCATATCAAAGTTTCAAGTAATTCCGAGAAAATAGAAATGAATCCTAATTTTATACTTAGGAAAAATATGGATGTAAATATGATAAGGATAATTTTTCTTATAAAAGCGATTTTCCTTATAAAATCATTTTTCTTTATAAAAGCAATGTTTTTTAAAGATAAGGTGTTTGTGATTTTCAAAACAAGAAGGAATGGAAAAGTCATAAGGAAAACCTTATTGACTCAACAAAAATGTCATCCCCTAGCCATTTATGAGAAAAAAATTTCCTTATATTTAAAATGCTAACCCATTACAATTGAAAAATTCATTATTGTGGTTAAGGATAAAATTGTTTAATGAAGGGTTTGAACCAAAAGATAATGTTTAAAATACAACTTAAACATATGAAAATTTTATATTTTTAAGGGATTTCAGCCATATCATATCTCATGTATAAATTTCTAGCCACATGGTTCCACTTTTAGAGGAAAAATCAATTATTTATATTTATATATTTCTATTAATACCATTTGTGCTTTAATTCAAAATAAGAATACACCACCTCTACTCTCTTCTATACACAACCTAGAGCTACATATCTCAACTAAACCCTATTATAACCTCTTTAAAAAATACACATCTATGTTCTAGAGGTTTTGTTCAACCAAAAATAACAACCCTATTTATCACCTCCTATACCAAGTACATTACCCTTGTTTTGTGTTATTTAATCTTGGATAATGATTAAGTTATGTTTCTAGGGGTTGATGGATGTTCGGTATTTTTTTGATGCGTTTTTGGAACTTTGTAGTTTTTTCATGGTTATTAAAAATCAATCCCTACCTCAAGGATACTATAAAACATATTTTGGGGTTCACAGGGTTTGCACACAGTTGGTGTATGGTTGGGCCAAACCATGTGAGGGCCTAAGGTAAACCGTATAAACGAAAATATAAGTAAAATAATGGTTGGATCGTGGTTTTTTTAACCATGTGATCTATCTATGTGGGGTTTAGGCTTAAAAAAGTATCACCACACAATTGGCGCACTATTTGAAAAATAATTTTCCCAAAACTATGTGGCTACTTAGATATTCAAGTAGCACGTGAAATGTTGGTGCCTGGTTTGAAAAACCATTTGAACTAACCATGTGATGTGAATTTAATGCTTTTAAAATTGTGGTTTTAATTTTAAGTATGGCTTGAAAGCCTCATTAGTACCCTATAATCCAAATATCACAAATCCCTCTCCCTCCCAAGGCTCCATTGGAAATTCCCTTGGATCTAAAGTCGTTTTTCATCGAATCAATTAGCATTAGAGATCTGGATTCATTAGTGGGACATTATTCTTCATTTTTCATCTTAGATATATTTTTTTCTTCTCTCATGTAAACATAGACCTAGTAAAACAAGGATAGTTCAATGTTTGATGATGGAAATCATGATGATATATGATTGAATTTATTGAATTAATGAAGATCAAAGGTGGAATATACAAGATCTTAGTATATTTACTCATTTCTCCATCCATTTAGAGATTGTGGGATTATCTCTCATCACTAACATTCTATATGTTATGGGATTTGTTTTGATTAAATGTTTTTCTTAAAAAAAATTACATTTATTTTTTTATTCTTAAAGAAAATCATATGGTAAATATGGCTTCATAATTTGGGGAAATTGGATAGAATTATATAAACGGTCGTTGTTTATACTTTTAAAATGTTATTTTAAAAAATATGGTATTTTTTATGCACAAAAGTTGTTTGCTGGAATTTTATAAATAAATAATAAGATTTTACATGAAATGGAATTTAGTGTGGAATTTGGAATATATGGTTGACCTGAGTTCATTGTGGATGTTGTTGTGAGAAATGAGAATGTTCTATTAGGGGACATGGAAATTGGTCACCTTGTGATGACTTGGTGGATCAAAAAGAAATTTATCATGAGTATGGAACTATCACATGGAATGCATTTCAATGTGGATGTGTGTCTATAAAAATAGTAGTTGGTATAAAAAAATTTATGAAATTTCTTAAAGATTTATTTTTTATATTACATAGATTTTATTTTGGTTTTTATATAAAATAATTAATATGTTTTCCATAAAACAATTTATATAAATGTTATATTCAGATCTTGTCCCAATGGTGTAATTTTGGAAGTATTTGGGGAAATACTTATGATTTCATTGTAACTTCATTCTTTGTAATGTCACTACGTTTGTATATCTCATTAATTGGGATACAGGGAATGGATATGTATCTTAATTATCTAGTGATATTTTATGATACCTTGGTCATGTCAAGGGAGTTTAAGCTTGGAGGTGGTTTTAGTGGAATATTTATTTGTTGTATTTTCATTTTTTGAGTCTTCTTATTGATTTGATTATTAGTATCTCTTTTCATTTTTCCATTGTAAATCTAATATTTTTTGTTTTTTAATTTTTAATTTGGGATTTAATATTTCAACTAAAATAATATATTTGAGGATTTAATGTTTATTGTACAATATTGAAAGGTTGTTTTATCATTAATGGTAAAATCATACCCCAAAAGTTTTTTGTAATCCGTTGGAATTTATTTTGATCATTTGTTGTCTTTAGGATGTCACCTAAGGCTAGTAACATCTCCATCACTTCTCATGCCGGTGAGGATATATGGGATGTTACAAATGGTATTGGTCTTCTTCGGTCTATTTATTGTATTGGGATAGTAAGAAGGATTTAATATGTTTGGAACTTAAAATGTATAGCATAAAAGGATATAGCAATATTTTTTAAACATAAATTAAAGATACAATGGTTTTTTAGGTACAAAATTGTTTTAAGAAACCTCTAATTACATTGTCACCTCATCAATGTGGGTTTACTTGATGAGTTTATCCTATCATGAATTAGTGTTTCAACTTCTAACGAGGCTTTAATTTCTTATTTTATGTTTCATAATGTATGTAAAATGGGTACAACATATTTATTTTGGAAAAAGGTTGGATTTTGAAATGAAAGTTTATGGAAATTGTTGATAAGATAATTTTGAGATTTCTAAGACATCAATATCTAGTGATTTAGATAAAATGGATTTTTTTTCTTTTTATAGAGAATGGAATGAGGTGGACTTCTTGTGAATTTACCAAAAGTGGTAAAATAAAATTCTGTTTCACCAAAACCACAGGTGAAACAACCATTGGTACAAAGCATCATTCAGTATTTTCAAGATATGTATAGAATAAATAAGAAAGATGAACCTCAATAGGTAGATCACTCATTTTAGTTTCAAAAACATAATCCTCCCATATTTTGGAGGTATATAGATCTTGAAAAAATAGCGGTCTGGTTGAATATGATGAATCAAATATTTTATTTCTTTACAACACTAATCGCTCAAAAAGTCATGTTAGAAACATGCATGATCTTAGACCTAACACACTAATGGTGGGATTTATATTTTAAGGAAAAATTTGACCAACGCATTACAAGGGGGATTTTGATGAATTTATAAATAATAAATTCTACCCTCATTCATTAAAAAATGAAAGACCAAATATTTATTCCACTAAAAGAAATAGAATATGTAATTCCCATAGTACGCGGGTAAATTTATGAATATCATTTACCTTCCATCTAAATGAATATAAAAGTGGCTCCTTAAATTAACACATTGTCGAGTCAGGATGGAATCGTAAATTTACTAAAATATTGTATTCCTTTATATTTTAAACAATACAAAGTTAGTAAATAGATCCAATGTCGATGAAATATATATCTGTAGAATTATAGTTAGAGGAATCATGTTTATCCACATGGGAACATATGGGAACTCCAATGTTGGGAATAAGATGAAGAGGTAATCCTTTTTCCAAAGTGGTGGTATGTCTCAATATCAAACCATGGGATCATTT
Organism: Viscum album; assembly: GCA_963277665.1. NCBI lineage: Eukaryota > Viridiplantae > Streptophyta > Magnoliopsida > Santalales > Viscaceae > Viscum > Viscum album. Next base: position 319,758,824 of record OY728143.1, read on the forward strand.
AACTTCCATACATGACTAAATATTATGTCGAGATGTTTCCAATATTGTTTATTTGAGTACATCATGTGAGATTTTATGGAACAACCTAGAGCATGTCACAACAATAACAATTTGGGACATCTCTAGTGCCATTATCATAGAACTGTATACCCCGGTGATGGGAATACATCTCATGTATCTTATAAATATTAATAATTTACTATATGATCACATCAAAATAACTCTCAACCTCAAAAATGAGTGAGTATAAGTGATTCTATAAGCACCAAGACTCATCAGAATATCAAATCATACTAGGGAATCAAATATAAAGTGACAATGACAAATAAATTCTTTAGTGATGAGTAAGTCATCATAGATGATCAATATTATCCTTCAATGGTGTGAGGTAATACTCTTGTGAATTCTTCTCTTGTATTGGACTTGTTTGATACCATCTCATCCCACTATTCTATTGCTTATTTTCAAGTTAATCTTATTGGTTTTCATGTTAAGGTGAAGCCTTCTCTTTTGAGACTACAAACTCCTCTTGGACAACATGACTATAGATCATTTAATTTTGAATTATGTAAGATGAATATAAATGGAGATGAATCAATATGGGACATATAGATTCATGAAATGTAAACCTATGGCTTGTTTTTGGGAATGGATTGGTTGATGATGTCCAAATCCCATATCAAGATTTATGCTAATAAAGTCAGGTTCACATCATTTTTTGGTGTTAGATATCTCTTTAAATAATATTGATAAGTGAATGAAATAATAGAATGACCTTTGGTTGTTGTGTTTGTAATAATCTCTCACCATATAGTAGTATTTATTTTTACATTAATGTACAAAATTGGAAATATTGTTCTTCCAATAGTGACGGACCAGTGTCTTGATGTTTTTCCAGAGAAATACACGGGGTTTCCACCAAAAAGAGAAGTGGATTTTTTGATTGATCTCCTAATAAGGACCAAACATATTTTACTTCAATATTATAAGATGGGACCAATAATATTAACAGAACTAAGAACCTACTATTAGTTTTATAAACGGTTTAACCAAATGAGCACATCCTCATGGAAAACATCAATGATTTTTGTAAAGAATATGGTTGAAATATTAGTATTTCTCTATATTATCATAGGTTTAAAAAAAATTATAACGAACTGATATCCACTAGAATTAATTGATTACCTATTTGATCAATTAAGAATAGAACAATGGTTCTCTATTATTTACATAGGCTTGGGATATCATCAACTACGTGTTTGGAAAGACGATATTCTAATGAATTATTTGAGGATATTATATACACGTTATGAATTTTTTGTTATGACCATAGGTATTAAAATTGACACTATTGTTTTTATGGAAGTGATGAATAAGACCATTCATAGTTATCAAGATTACATTTATGTGGTGTTTTTTGATGATATTCTAGAGTATTATAGATAATTTTTGGCCATGAGGAACATTTGGATATAGTGTTGTGTATCTTATGAGATCTTCATATTTATGAAAATCTTTCAAAGTATGGTTTTTTTATACAAGAGGTGAATTTTATTAGTCATTTAATTTTTGAAAAAAAAAGTTTTTTTAAGAATCTAAAAATATAGAAGCTTTAATATATCGGATACCAGTGAAGAATTTGTTTGAGATATGTAGTTTCCTTTCCATAAAAGCATGCTACAGATGCTTTGTTTCTAATTTATCAAATCTTACCTCAACAATGAACAATTTAAAAAAGAAATAAATTCCTTTAAAATAGAATTATGAATGGAATAAATTCATCTATGAACTAATATTTTTACTTACGTCATCAAATATTATTATGTTTCCAAAGTTAAGACATGGGTAGTTATTCTATTATGATGCATCAGGATCTTATTTGGGGGTTTTACTTATACTGGGAGATCATTTCCTTTCTTATAGCTCATGAATATTATGAAATCATGAGAAAATGTACCCTATAAATGATTTTTAATTAGCTATTTTAGTTCATGCATTGATTAACTAGAGTCATTATAATTATGGTTATAAATTTATTTTGTTTATAGATCAAAAGAGTATGAAACAAATTTTCTCACTAATGTATTTGATTCAAATGTATCAAATATGGATGGTATGTCTTAAAAATGATTGAATATTACTTAATGAATACACTAAGTAAATTGAACATTGGTGACGATCCATTAAGTAGGAAGTTATATAGTCTACCATCAAGAAAATATTTGGATCAGTGAAAGCTAATTTTAGTCATAGCGGATATACATCTAGGGTGTGTAGAGAAAGGTGACATCATAACCTTGTTTATAGTTTAGTTTTTTTCATATTTGGATAATAATGGGAAATATGCTCAGACATTCGATCAAGAATGTTTGAACATAAGGCCAAAACTCAATGGTGGGGTGACCACACTACTGGAAAATGTATCTTTCCAAACACTTTTATACCAATGGTTCAATAGAACCATTGGTAAAGGTGTGATTAGGGAAGATTTCCCAACATTTTGAAGAAACCGTTGGAAAAATGAAATTTGGGAAGGCTTTCCCCAATGGTTTGTAGAAACTGTTTGGAAAAGAGTTGTCTTTCCCAACGGTTTGAAGAAACCATTGGGAAAGAATGGTGTTTCCATTCTTTCCACAATAGTTTGATGAAACTGTTGGGAAAAGAATGGATTTCTCAACTATTATTAAAACCCATAGGGAAAACTCACCCCCAAATTCCCTTAAACTCTCCCCAACTCCCCTAGAACCTCCCAGACCACCCAGAATCAGATCCCCCGCATCAGAAGCGGCCGACCAGGTAAATATTCCATCTCCAAATCCCCCATTCAGGTTAGATTATTTCAAATTCTTCTAATATTAGTTAAATATATCCTTTTATTCTTAACATTTATCCATTTATTCCACTATTTATCCATTTATCATGTAGTTTTGCACTATTTCTAGGGATTTTGGAAAATGTTATGATTCATTATAATCCCTTGATGAATTGTGTTCTTGAATCACTACAATAATGTAAAAAATATCCAATTAATGTTTTCATTAATCGTTTTTAGGGTTTTCATTAATGGTTGCATTAATGTTTTATTTCAATTAATGTTTTCATTAAATTTTTCTTTAATGTTTTCATTAATTAATGTTCTTTCTTGTGTGTATGAATTTTTTTTTCTGTTTGATTTGGGTGTGTGGGTGGGTGTCCGAGGGGTGGGGGCTGTCCGGGGTGAGCGGGGGTTGTCCGAGGGGTGTGGGGCTATTCGGGGTGAGTGGAGGGCTGTCCGAGGGGTGGCGGGGGTTGTCCGGGGTGAGTGGGGGCTATCCGAGTGGTGGGGGATGTCTGAGGTGAGTGGGGGCTATCTGAGGGGTGGGGGGGATGTCCGGGGTGAGTGGGGGCCGTCTGAGGGATGGGGGCTATCCGGGGTGATTGGGCTAGTGTTCGAGGGGTGGGGGCTGTCCGAGGGATGGGGGTTGTCCAAGGTGAGTGTGGGGTTGTTCGAGGGGTGGGGGTTGTCTGGGGTGAGTGGGGGCTGTTTTAGGTGAGTGGGGGCTGTCCAGGGTAACTGTGTGTGGTGGATATTGATCTCGCTAGGAAGAATGTTTTAAATAAAAAATTCTTTAATGGAATTAAATCATTATCATGAGGATATTGCTTTTTCAAACATAATCTAAGATAGTCGAGTAATTTTAGAGAAGTACACCTTAGGGATCCAAATAAAAATAAATTGATATAAGACTTTTGATAATGGAGTAAAATTGAAAATCGGGATCCAATGAAGAATATTTGAGATATTATGCATCATGTCCAAGAGTAAATCCATTTTTAAATATCCAATAGGTTATTTTCCATAATTTTCACAAATTAATTGTTGGAAAAAATGGAAAACCATTTATAAAGGTTATAATATATAAAAATGAATCCATTTGTGGTTGCAGATTAACCATCAATGTCTAGATCGTCTGCCTCTTCCATGATCATCGATGTGCATGTCCTGTCTCCATATGACCTCATACGACGGGTGACTCAACATCTGGCTGATTTCGAGCACCCGATTCTCTTACTTTCGCATCAGATTCACGGTCGTTGTGCTCTTGAAGTGATCGATCCCATTAAGCATCCTCTAGAGCTTGATGACACATCCACCAATTCTTGTAAGAGGAAGAGGAATTCTGAGCTGATGGACCAAGATGAATAACCACTTTCCATCTGTCTGGCTGAAGGCGTAAAACTTAGTGCCTCCTGGGAGGCAACCCATGTTCTAGAGTTTCATCATTTTTCATGTTTTACATTGTTTTAGGAAATAAACATGGCGTGTATGAAATAATTTTTTAGCTGCTTCTAATTTGTATGTGCACATGTCGTTATTCTGCATGTCTGCTTTTATTTTTTCTGATCCTTGGTGTTATTTTTTATGATATGATGCGGGTATTTCCCCCATACAGCCCCCTGGACAGCCCCCCACCCTCCTCCCTGAACCCCGGACAGCCCCCCCCCCCCCCAGACCGCCCTCGGACATCCCCCTCACCCTCCTCCCCGGACCCCGGACAGCCCCACGAACACCCCCTAGACAGCCCCCCGGATAGCCCCTCGAACACCCCCCAAACATCCCACTCACCCACCTCCCCTGACCCCAGACAGCCCCTCGGACGGCCCCCCACCATCCTCCTTGGTCCTTGGATAGCCCCTAGATATCCCCATGATCCATGGGTCAAATGTGACGTGTACGAGTCAACTTCATCTCAATCTGAGGCGTGATGTGGCCGGGACCACTCAAACTGCCTCTCTTTTGTTCAAAATGGGCTTATTTTTAAGTGAAAACACCGATTGACATATGAAAAACTGACCAAACGACTTCTTATTGTGTTTCCACTTTAGTAAAATGATCCATGTGTCATATGTGACATTTAAGAGTCAACCCCGCCTCAATTCGAGGCACGGTGTGGCCGGCACCACCCAAATTGTCCCTCTTTTGTTTAAAATGGACAATATTTTATGTACATCTGCCAAACTGATCAAAAGGTTTCTTATTTTGTTGATACTTTTTCACAATTATCCATGACTCATATGTGATGTTTACGAGTCAACCCCGCCTCAATCTGAGGCCCGGTGTGGCCGAAACCACTCAAAGTGCCTCTGTTTTGTTAAAAATGGACTTAATTTTAAGTGAAATCAACAACTGACATACGTAAAACAGACCAAACACATTCTTATTCTATTGAAACATAAGGAAAACAATCCATGGGTCAAATGTGATGTGTAAGAGTCAACTCCACCTCAATCCGAGGCACGGCGTGGCCAAGACCACTCAAACTGTCTCACTTTTTTTCAAAATGGACTTATTTTTAGGTGAAAACACCAACTGGCTTACGGGAAACTGACCAAACACATTCTTATTGTGTTGAAAATTTAGAAAAACAATCCATGGGTCATATACTATGTGTACGAGTCAACCTCGCCTCAATCCGAGGTGCGGTGTGGTCGTTACCACCCAAACTGTCCCTCATTTGTTTAAAATGGACAATATTTTACGTACATACGCCAAACCGATCAAACGGATTCTGATTGTGTTGATACATTTTCACAACCATCCATGACTCATATTTGATGTGTACAAGTCAAATTTGTCTCAATCCGAGGCTCAATGTGTCCGACACCACTCAATATGCCTCTGTTTTGTTAAAAATAGACTTAATTTTAAGTGAAATCAACAACTGACATACGGAAAACCGACCAAACGCATTCGGATTCTATTGAAACTTAAAGACAACGATATATTAGTCAAATATGACGTGTACTAGTCAACTATGCCTCTATATAAGGCCCGTTTTGGCCGACACCACTCAAAGTGCCTCTTTTGGTTATAATTGGACTTAATTTTAAGTGAAATCAACAACTGACGTACGGAAAACCGACTAAAAACATTCGGATTCTGTCGAAACATAAGGAAAATGATCCATGGGTCAAATGTGACATGTACAAGTCTACTCCGACTCAATCTGAGGTGAGGTGTGGCTGAGACCACTCAAACTGCATCTCTTTTGTTCAAAATGGACTTATTTTTAAGTGAAAACACCAACTGACATATGGTAAACCGACAAAACTCATTCGGACTATATTGAAACTTTAGGAAAATGATCCGTGCGTCATATGTGACGTGTATGAGTAAAACCCGCCTCAATATGAGGCACGGTGTGGTCGGCATCACCCAAACTGTCCGTCATTTGTTTAAAATGGACAATATTTTACGTACATACGAAAAACTGATTAAATGGATTCTGATTGTGTTGATACATTTGCACAATGATCCAGGAATCATATGTGACGTGTACGAGTAAACTTCATCTCAATATGAGGCCTGGTGTGGCCAACACCACTCAAAGTGCCTCTTTTTTGTTAAAAATGGACATAATTTTAAGTAAAATCAACAACTGACATACGGCAAACCGAACAAACACATTCATATTCTGTTGAAACTTAAGGACAACAATCCATGGGTAAAATTTGACGTGTACAAGTCAACTCCGCCTCAATCCGAGGCGCGGTGTGGCTGGGACCACTCAAACTGCCTCTCTTTTTTTCAAAATGGACTTATTTTTAAGTGAAATCAACAACTGACATACGGGAAACCGACCAAACACCTTCGGATTGTGTTGATAGTTTAGGAAAATAATCCATGTGTCAAATGTGATGTGTAAGAGTAAACCCTGCCTCAATCCGAGGCGCAGTGTGTCCGGCACCACCCAAAGTGTCCCTCTTTTGCTTAAAATGGACAATATTTTATGTACATATTCCAAACTAATCAAAAGGTTTCTGATTGTGTTGATACATTTTCAAAACTATCCATGACTCATATGTGATTTGTACGAGTCAACCCTGCCTCAATCTGAGGCCTGTTTTGGCCGACACCACTAAAAGTGCCTCTGTTTTGTTAAAAAAGGACTTAATTTTAAGTGAAATCAACAACTGACATACGGAAAACCGACCAAACTCTTTTAGATTCTGTTTAAACTTAAGGAAAATGATCAATGGGTCAAATTTGACATTTACGAGTCAACTCCGTCTCAATCTGAGGCGCGGTGTGGCTAGGACCACTCAAACTACCTCACTTTTGTTCAAAATGGACTTATTTTTAAGTGAAAACACCAATTGACATACGGGAAACTGACCAAACACATTCAGATTGTGTTGAAACTTTATTACAACGATACATGGGTCATATGTGATGTGTACGAGTCAACCCTGCCTCAATCTGAGATGCGGTGTGGCCGGAACCACCCAAATTGTCCATCATTTGTTTAAAATGGACAATATTTTATCTACATACGCCAAACCGATCAAACAGATTCTGATTGTGTTGATACTTTTTCACAACGATCCATGACTCATATGTGACGTGTACGATTCAGCTCTGTCTCAATCCGAGGCCCATTGTGGCTGACACCACTCAAAGTGCCTCTGTTTTGTTAAAAATGGACTTAATTTTAAATGAAATCAACAACTGACATACGGAAAACCGAACAAATGCATTTGGATTATGTTGAAACTTAAAATAATGATATATGGGTCAAATTTCACCTGTAAGAGTCAACCCCACCTCAATATGATGCCTGTTGTGGCTGACAACACTCAAAGTGCCTCTGTTTTGTTAAAAATGGACTTAATTTTAAGTGAAATCAACAACTGACATATGGCAAACCGACCAAATGCATTCGGCTTCTATTGAAACTTTAGGACAACAATCCATGGGTCAAATGTGACGTGTACGAGTCTACTCCGCCTCAATCCCAGGCGCAGTGTGGCCGGGACCACTCAAACTGCCTTTCTTTTGTTCAAAATGGACTTATTTTTAAGTGAAAACACCAACTGACATACGGAAAACCGACCAAACGCATTCGGACTATGTTGACACTTTAGAACAAAAATATATGTGTATATTGTGACGTGTATTAGTGCGAGTCAACCCCGCCTCAATCCGAGTCATGGTGTGGCCCCTACCACTCTAAGTGGATCACTTTTATTTGAATTGGAAACCATTTTAAGTGAAAATAACAAATGACATACAGAAAACCGAACAAACACATTCGGATTCTATTGAAACTTTAATACAATGATACATGGGTCTATTGTAAAGTTTTCGAGTCAACCCCGCCTCAATCCAAGGCACGGTGTGGTAGGGATTACTCTTAATGTCTGTCTTTTGTTTAAAATGGACATAATTTTAAGTACATATGGAAAACCGACAAAACGGATTCTGATTGTGTTGAAAATTTAGAACAATGATCAATGGGTCATATGTGGCATGTATTAGTCAAACCAGCCTCAATAAAAGGCAAGGTTTGGTCGGAACCACTCAAAGTGTATCTCTTTTGTTTAAAATGAACAAGATTTTAAGAGAAAATAACAAATAGCATTTGGAAAACCGACCAAACACATTTGGATTCCATTGAAACATTAGGAAAACGATCATTGGGTCTATTATGACGTGTACGAGTGAACCACTCAAAGTGGCTCACTTTTGTATATGTATGTTTATAATTACATATGTTTATATGCTAAATGAATTATGTTTGTTTATATTTTTTTTGTATGTATGTTTATAATTACGTTATGAATTATGTATGTGTTTGTCATAAAATTATGCATCATATGTAAAATGTGTATGAATTAAAATGAATTATGATTTAATTCTTGATGTGAATCAAATTACGCATCAAATTATTGCAGGACACCGCCACCTCTGCCTGCTGTGAAAATTGCAGGGATGCTGTGCAATTTGCATAGCATAGGGTATGCCAACGGTTTGAAACCACTGGCATAGGTCTTATAGTAAGCTTTTTACCAATGGTTCTCTTTGAACTATTGGTAAAAAGATTTCCCAACGGTAGTAGAACTGTTAGTAAATCCCTCCTCCTTTGGTTTTGCCAACGGTTTAGCACAACCGTTGGTAAAACCTTTCCCAACAGTTTTATGAGAACCGTTGGGAAAGCTTAACATTCCAACCCCTACACTAATGGTTCTATGTAAACCGTTGGGAAAATATTTTCCCAATGTCTTACTTGCCTACGGTTTTCTGAACCGTTGGTATAAATTATACCAATGGTTCAGAAGCCTTTACCAGGGGTTCTAAACCATTGGTAAAACCCAAGTTTCCAGTAGTACCATTGTGGGATAGAAACTCAATGAGAAATTTATGTTATAATTTAGATATCATTATATAGTTATTCCAACCTACCAGGAAAAAAAATCTTTTTCCAACCACCATTCGAGAAGGGATATTCATCCTAGAATATATAAGATATATAAAGTGACGAATTCATAGTTTTTGTGGTTTGGTATAAAAATAGATGTGGAAGAGTTTGTTTCAATATGCCTCACCTTTTAGCAAGTCACGATAAATAATTAATGAACATATGGCCTATTTTACTCTTTACATATTCCCATATAGAAATAAGGACAAATAGAAATAGATTTTATGACATTTATACAGATAATTATTTGGAAAAACGATTCCATACGGGTAATTATAGTCAAACTCAGAAATATGTCTTACATCATCCTTATTCATAAATCCAATACAGTAGAGGATTTTTCAAAACTATACATTCAGGAAGTTGTAAAGATGAATTATGTTTTATTTTAAATGGTTTCTAACTAAGACACCAGGTTTACATTTTTATCTTGGAAATCCTTTTAAAATCTCTTCAAACCTAATTTACAATGAATAGAACTTATCATTTACAAAGAGATATCTAGTCAAAATGGAAATTACAAACATTAAAATACATTCATAGGGCTTGTGTGATGAACTTTGGAGTATCATTAGAGGATCATATTTCATTAGTGGAGTTATCAGCCATGAATAGTGACCATGAATGGTTATATATATCTTTTATTGAAGCATTTTATTTTATTAATTTTGATCTCCACTTTTTTAGGTCAAAACATCTATGGAATCACATATCATACCTAGCCTTGTGAATGAGAAAATACATAAAAATCAAATTATTAGAAATTTAATTGAAATTTATCAAGGTGATCAGAAATTATATATAGATTGCTTTCATTGTCCATTTTTTAGTTAGGTGATCATGTCTTCTTTAGAATCTTTCCATGGTTTTTTATATTGTCATTTTGGTAAGAAAGATAATTTTTCTCATCGGTAAATCAAACCTTTTGAGATAAAAAAATTGTGGGGGGATACTTCTTATAGTTTTTTAGTACATCCAAGGTTCTGTTTAGTGCATAATTCATTTCATGTATCTCAATTGAAGAAGTACCAGCCTGATCCACACCATGGGTTTTGATGGGTCCATCATGATCATGACCTGAATTCTTTTCATATTAATATTATGATATGAATTGAAGATAGTAAATACATGATCTTTAATTGTAAAATAATTGGATTGGTATAGGTTTTATAGAATCATGGTCATATTCCAGAAGAGACATGGGTGCATGAAAAGAAAATGATAGAAAAATGGCATATGATATTTTCGAAAAAATTTGGTCTTCCACTTTCAATGGATAGAATTATAATGATGGTTAGACTTTATAACTCCTAGATTCATGTAATTAACCACTATTTTTTATAACATTTTTTAACAATTGGGTTATGTTTTATGATGTTTTAAGAGTTTTTAGAATGTTTTTGAGGTGTTTATGGAGGTCTGCAGTTAGTAGAAATCAGGCACCAACTCTAGGAAACTGTGAAACAAGTATGGGGGTCATATGGGTAGTCACATGTTTTGCATATGGTTTTTCCAAACTGAGTGAGTTCCCAAGGGAATCCATGAAGGGTAAATGTAGGGAAAATAATGGTCGGGGCATTGGTTTTTCTAATAGTGTGAGCCAACTAAGCATGGTGTTTCCTTGAGATAGTATCACTATCTGGTTAGCACCTGAATTGAAAAAAATTTCAACCCAAACCCTAAGGCTAATTTCCTTTCCTAGTAGTTCATGTGTGGTTTTCACAAGGTTTTACAAACTATGCTTCCAAAACATGTAGTGTGTAATTACTACATAGATTTTTTTTATTCTGAATGAAGGAAAAAAGGACTTTTTATTCCCCTATCTTCTGAGGATAACAAATCATCTAGATCTTATGCCTCATATGGTGACTCCACTTAATCTAGAGTTTTATTTTTTATAATAAATATGCATTGGAGATCCAAATTTATCAATGAGTCATTTTTCTTCCCCATTCTCCTTCGATATAATCTTCTCTCTCTTAGAACTATATGTCTAGTCTATCATGGAAAGATTTATGTTATATAATGGGAATATTTGTAGAGACCCAAAGCATAACATACATGGACATTAAATTACTTTAGCAGAATACTTAATACATAACAGACACACAAGGACCGTAATAGTTTAGTGCCTTTGTAAACATGGAATGTAATCTTCTAATCGTGGTGAATGATCTTCAATATCTCCCATAAAGATCTTCCCCTTTTTTTCTTACCTAAAACCTTTCTTTATATCTGGGGGAAAAGAAAAAATAAAAATGGTGAGCTCAAATTCTCCGTAAGGGTAAGAATGGATAAAATAAAACATACCATATACATTTGAACTTAAAAACATGAACATAATGTTTAAACATCAAAAGCTTGAGCAATGACATATAACATGGAAGTATGCAAGGAATAGATCGTAATGAAATATTAATAATGATAAAATAGCATGGGAATAAAACATGTAACTGTGGTAACCATTAAGCACATGATATTATTTCCATAGTATCCAAGGCATTGCTGCCAAGACCATCTTAGTGGACAAAGTCCCTTTCTGAATCGAGTTCACTCCTCGTTCCAGTCCTGTATTACTGAACCGGTTTAACTTGCCGTTCCAGCCTTGTCTATCTCATGATATATAAATCTTTACCCAATTCATTGGAGGGAGATATAGGTCCCACCCATCTCATAATGAAATCATTCTTACTTGTGCCAGAAAATAAACTTAAAACATTCATCATAACCCAAAGAATAAAATGGGTTTCATAAACATCAACCCATCATTTCATAATCCATATAAAAAAAATGGATATAATTTCATAATAATAAAATTGAAACCATGTAAATAAAATATACATTATACTTAAGACATACACATATGAAATAATTTCATTTTAGATGGAAAATGGTTTTGATAAAACACTTGAAATGAATTTTGAGGAAAATATCCTTTCTTCTTTAAAATCATTTTCTTTTCACAAAATGTAATGAATTTATAAAAGAAAAGGATTTTCTTGAAAATATTCATGAAATATTTTTGAGTAATCTTCATGAAAATATGGCTTTATAAATCTGTAAAAATCCTTTCATGCCGTATAAGTTAAAAAAACAATCTTCTCGTACTTTTGTTGGAAAAGTCAAAAAGTACCTCGTATGAAAATCGACAAAATATTCCTTTCATATCTTTTACTAAAAACTCACCAAAGGGTTAAATTGGATTTAAACAATTTTAGTTGGATGGAAAAAATATTACATATTGAGGAAACATGGATGTGTATGATAAAATACACCCCAGTAAATACCAAAGTACAAACAATCTCGGATAAAAATGAGATTGTGATATTTCCCTTCCCTTAGGTTTGATTTTCTTCATAAGTGTCCAAACCTAATGTATAATGATTTAAATAATGTCATTGACTTATTCCATAATCATACTTATTGTTATGATATCATATATGGTTCCCTTATGACTTTATATTACCCGTTCTTTTGAAAATTCCATGTTAAAGAGCGTTTTGGGTAAAATCGTTTCATTTGTCATCCGTGTTTTGACTAGTAATTATTAATATGATTACTTAGATCATGATTACTTATTTCCAGAATATAAAACATGATTTATATATAATATATATTCATAATATACATATATATAATAGATCAGTAAATGGAAAGAAATACACCGTTCATGGAGATGGTAGGTCGTACGTACGCATGAACGTTGTTTTCATTTCCTTATTGAGTTGAATGGAATTAAGTAGATGACATACATATATATTCACATAAATCTAGTATCATTATTATGTCATATATTTCATGATTACTCATTATATATACTTTATAATCATTAATGAATGGTTAACGTGGAGAATGAATCTCATCGCGTCGTGGAGACGGTAGTCCGTACGTACGCACGAGCGATGATATCGTTCTCATGATCGTGGAATTGTATTGGAGTGTATATAAATATTTAAGAATCAATATAACTTTACAATAATCATATATAGTTATTATGTACACCATTATACCCATCCAAGTAAGGTGGTGGTGGAAAATAGATTTCACCACGGCGTGGAGACGGTATTCCGTACATACGCACGCGCGGTGATTTCGTTTTCTGTAGGATGGATAGATAGTGAAATAGGGTTGTTTCATACTTATAATAACATATCAGTATATGAGTGATACTGATGTTTTTACTTCATAATGAAACAACCTAAGAAGAAGAAGTGGAAGAAGAAATAAAGTTGAAAGAATCGGTAACGGACATTACCTCTTCTTTGAAGCGCCTCTTTGAGATCTCCTTTTAGGGAACTAAAATTGGTCTTTGAGGAAGCCCAAAACCTCCAAGATGTTTCTAGTTAAGTGGAGAATATAATTTTTCAGGGTTTTGCCGAGATTGAAGGCTCAAAGTGGTGTGAGGAAGAGAGGGAGGGGGTGCCCTTTTATAAGGGAGGAGAGGGGCACCTTTGGAATAACTAAAACTATTATTTTATTATAAAGATAAATTAGGTTTTAAATAGCTACAAATTGATTTATTTCGAAGCTATGGTGGGTATGGGTCCAAATCCTCTCATCAAATAGAATTTAGACAAGTTTAGGTTCCTATTTTAACCTTATCATTTATATTTAACTTTAAGTTAGATAATTTTACTTTTACTGTGTCTTCTTGTTTTCTTACACTATATGGTTAATAAACATACTATATCAAGCCAAACGAACCCCAAGTTGTTTATTATTAATATATATAACCTTATCTAAGTCATTTGGCCGATACTTAGATTTTTAGGAATAAAATAACAATTAATAATATAATATTGGTTTTAAAAACTATTTTGTGTCAATTTTGACACTATTTAGTAATTGATTTTTGTGAAAATCATAACAGAATTATTAGTTCAAAAAAAGTTAATTAAATCCATAATAACCTGTCATATTAACCTATAAAATTAGTGTAATTCATAAAAAACCTCAAATTACATTTATTTTGATATTTATAACATCAATTATGTCAATATTTCATTAATAAGATACTTACTGCATCATCTTTGTGTCATAAATAAATTAAATTATTTAATGTCTAAAAATTACAAATAAAATACCATTATGTAGGAAATATTTTTAGCTTTCTAATTAAAATTTATAGTCTAATTTATCTTATGTATAACCCTATATTAAAAATTATATACATATTAAACATTGATTTTAACTATTTTAACCCTTCTTTAAATAAATTAATAATAAATGTCCTAATCTAATCCAAGTGGGCCTAAATGGTCATATTTTATTTCTAAGGTTGTTTTTGGTCGAATTACACTTATCCAATAGAATTAGTACATGTGTTAGGGTAATAATAATATCATTTTACCCTTAATTACCCTATTTACATTTAACCGTTGTAAAAAAAAGTAAAAAGTTATTATTCACCAAAAATTATTTTTATCTCATTGAACCAAATTTTACTTACTGACATCAACCGTGTCTCTCGGATTTTTTAAATTCCCCTTACAAAAGCGGTAAAATTAAGTTTTATGAAAAATTCATTTTTTTAACTACCACTTAGTGGTTTCACTATTCATCAAAAAAATGAAAGTTTCCAGAAAAATACCAAAAATTAGGCCTAAGATATATTTGATATTATGAATTCAAAAAATATGTCTATTTTACCAAATTCAAAACATATCAGTTGCATTACTTAATTTAAAAATTAATTCCCATCATCAAAACAAATAGCGTGTTCTTAAGAGATAATAACTATTAAAAGATTGACACTTGTTTATGTCTGGTTTAAATGTGAAATTACATCCAATGACCAAAATTGTATTAAATTGTAAAAATATATTAAAAATATACTTTAAAACCACTCAAATTATTAATTTATTACTATTAATTATTTCGATTAAAAAGGTTGTTTTTAATTAAAATTTAGTAATTTTCACTATTCATCAGAAAATGAAAGGTATCCGAAAAGTACCAAAATTTCACCCTAAGCTAATTTCAATATTCCGAATCCAAAAATGAAGTCCATTTTGAAAAATAAAATTTATAAAATTTCAAAAAGTCGGTATAACTACTCATAACGGCTAGTTTTAATAATATTTTAATAGCATATCGTTGTTTAGTGAAACTCGGTATTGCGTACAAAACACGCTATCTTGGAAGGTCATGCTTGCGTGTAATGCAAGCCAAGTCAAGGATGTGTGTTGTGCAAGATCCATTTGGTGTAGCGTACAACACAAAACATTAATGAAATTAAAAAGAATATTTTTCAGAAAATCTCGGGGTGTTACATTCTACCCCCCTTAAAATGAATTTCTCCCTCGAAATTCGTCGGGGTTATAAATGGTTTACTAATCGAAAGTTTCTTTAATAGAAAACCACATCGTAAAAAGGAATACCAAAACTAATCTTTAAAAACAAAAGTATGAAACGTAACGGTTACCCAAATAAACTAATCACTGGGTTTCCACATAGGTGAAAATATAGATATGGAAGAGAAATCTAACCATCATGTTCTGATGGAGAGTGGTAGAGAACATGGCTCTGGAAAATCCAGCAATCACAAAGCCATAATTTTGTGACGATATAAGGTACCATATGATTCATCAGATATAAGATCACTAGGACAACATTTTTGGTTTTCAATATCATTTCCCTAAAGTTGATGAAATTGGAATTAGAAGAAATACTTTCATGATTTTCGTATAGTCTCACTGTTGGTCATTCTTTGGACAATTTCTACTTCATCAATTAAATAAATGAAGTTGAAGTTTTCATTCGTGATGTGTTAGCAGATCATGTGATATAATGATGGGTCATTTCATCAGTCTCAAACAAAAGGTTAGAAAAGTTATCAAAACTTACATAAGTCCATCTATAGTGAGATTAAGCATATATGGTTCCTAAAATGGACTTATACTTCATATATCATACTTCTTAATATAATAAAACTATTTTCTACTAAACAGGGACTTTCTGTAGGCCAGTGGTAGGCGATAAAAGCCAGTCGCACTTCGGTTGTGGGTTCGATTCCCACAGCCTTGTCTGACGCGATGGGTTGTCACCCATCCTGCAGGTTGTCCTTTTTCTAAAACTACATTACTATAACATCCCATCAATAATATCAAAAAAAAGTCTTATCCTTAAACAATATTAACTTATGTCCAACATAATACATTCCAATCTTTAGGCTTATCTAAAATACTTCGGTCCAACCTCATAGTATAAAGAAAATGATTACTTGAAATGTCATCAACCAAGCATGTGAATACAATCATTTATCCCCCATATATCTTGTTGGTCACATTCCAATCATGTGAATACCTTAATCATGTATTCTCTTAAAAAATGAATACCCATTAAACCTTAGTGAAAACATGAATGCTGTCAAAAGTTAACTCTTTCCACATACCAAAATCCAAAAATTCTATATACTCAAACCATGATATAACCTTCTCCTTATATCAGTCATGAGCTCATGAATACTATCAAACATTTAATTTTCTCCTTATCCCTTCAGTATGTGCATATCATCTATATTCCAAAAATATCTGAATAACCTTTAATGGATACTGGTACCATTAATTATACACTTTCAAAACTCAAGGAAAGACAACAGTGTAACAATCATTAGTTGTCTCTTTATTCCATAGTACCATGAGATTACTTATACAACATTACACTTGATAAACATGTAATCATTCCACTACCTTCTTAAACCCTTGACCGAGCTTCAACAATTCATTCATCTCACATATCATTTATAGTCTCTTCATTGTCATCAATATAAATACTACCCAGACGACCGTACTGATTCTCTTCATGAGACTTTACCTTAGGTCATTGGTTTTCATAATGCCCATATATTCCACATTTAAAACATTTAACCATTGTTGATGTCGTAGCAATACCATTATCCTCATCCATGGTGTTAACTGAACCTTTTCCTTTGCACTTACTGGCTTTGTGTCCTTCTTTTCCACACCCAAAGCATCTTCCACTTCCCTTGAAACAATCTCTGCGATGCCTCTTCCAACATGATTTACATGATGGAAATTGAACTTTCATTCCTCTATGATCATCATGAAACCCCATCTTTCTCTTATTATATGAGTCGAGAAACTTACCAAATTTGAGATTATTTATCATATTTTTAGATATTTTATTAGGCATAATAACGATGTTTGGACTTCCAAATCCAGTTTCATTTGGTTTCTCATGAAGAATCTCATTCCATTGTCAGTCATATCCTCCATTATCATGAATCTTCATGTTTCCAGCCATTTTCTAAAACCCAAAAAGAATAATGTGAGAGGCAAAAATCATTCTAGGGAAAGCAACATAGTAAAGGGGGAGTACCCTCAATATCTAACATCTTAGGTTAAATTCTAAGATCGTTACCATAGTTCTAGGACCGTATACTATACGTATACATATCCTTAGGTGCATCCCTAGACATACCTTAGAAATATCTCTAGGGATCTCATTAATGTTTTCACATCCTAGTTTCCTACAGTTGACTAAACCTTTCCTCTGATACCAACTGTAGAGACCCGAAGCTTAACATACATGGACATTACATTACTTTAGCAGAATACTTAATACATAACAGACACACAAGGACCGTAATAGTTTAGTGTCTTTGGAAACTTGGAACGTAATCTTCTAATCGTGGTGAAAGATCTTCAACATCTCCCATAAAGATCTTCCCCTTTTTTTCATAACTAAAACCTTTATTTATATCCTGGGGAAAAGAAAACATAAAAAGGGTGATCTCAAATGCTCAGTAAGGGTAAGCATGGATAAAATAAAACATACCATATACATTTGAACTTAAAAACATGAACATAATGTTTAAACATCAAAAGCTTGAGCAATGACATAAAACATGGAAGTACGCAAGGCATAGATCATAATGAAACATTAAGAATGATAAAATAGCATGGGAATAAAAAATGTAATTGTGGAAACCATTAAGCACATGATATGATTTCCATAGTAGCCAAGGCATTGCTTCCAAGACCATCTTAGTGGACAAACTCCCTTTCTGAATCGAGTTTACTCCTCGTTCCATTCATGTATTACTGAACCGGTTTAACTTGCCGTTCCAGCCGTGTCTATCTCATGAGATATAAATCTTTACCCAATGCATTGGAGGTAGATATAGGTCTCACCCATCTCATAATGAAATAATTCTTACTTGTGCCACAAAATAAACTTAAAACATTCATCATAACCCAAAGAATAAAATGGGTTTCATAAACATCATCCCATCATTTCATAATCCATCTAAAACAAATGGATATAATTTCATAATAAGAAAAGTGAAACCATATAAATAAAAGATACATTATACTTAAAACATAAAAATATGAAATAATTTCATTTTATATGGAAAATGGTTTTGATAAAACACTTGAAATTTATTCTTGAGGAAAATATCCTTTCTTCTTTAAAATCATTTTCTATTCACAAAATGTCATGAATTTTTAAAAGAAAAGGATTTTCTTGAAAATATTCGTGAAATCTTTTTGAGTAAGCTTCATGAAAATATGGGTTTATAAAACTGTAAAAATCCTTTCATGCCGTATAAGTTAAAAAAACATTCTTCTCGTACTTTTGTCGGAAAAGTCAAAAAGTACCTCGTACGAAAAACGACAAAAGATTCATTTCATATCTTTTACTAAAAACTCACCAAAGGGTAAAATTGGATTTAAACAATTTTAGGTGGATGGAAATAATATTACATATTGAGGAAACATGGATGTTGATGATAAAAGACACCCCAGTAAATACAAAAGTACAAACAATCTCGGATAAAAATGATATTGTGAATTTCCCTTACCTTAGGTCTGATTTTCTTCGTAAGTGTCTGAACCTTTTGTATAATGATTTAAATAATGTCATTGAATTATTAAAGAATCATAATTATTGTTATGATATCATATATGGTTCACTAATGACTTTATATTACCCGTTCTTTTGTAAATTCCTTGTTAAAGATCGTTTTTGGTAAAATCGTTTCATCTGTCGTCCGTGTTTTGACTTGTAATTATTAATATGATTACTTAGATCATGCTTACTTATTTCCAGAATATAAAACATTATTTATATATAATATATATTCAGAATATACATATATATAATAGATCAGTAAATGGAAAGAAATACACCGTTCATAGAGACGGTAGGCCGTACGTACGCATGAACGCTGTTTTCATTTCATTATTGAGTTGAATGGAATTAAGTAGATGAAATACATATATATAGACATAAATCCAGTATCATTATTATGTCATATATTTCATGATTACTTATTATATATACTTTATAATCATTCATGAATGGTTAACGTGGAGAATGAATCTCATCGCGTTGTGGAGACGGTAGTCCGTACGTACGCACGAGCGATGATAACATTCTCATGATCATGGAATTGTATTTGAGTATATATATAGTATTTTAGAATCAATATCACTTTAAAATAATCATATATAGTTATTATGTACACCATTATACCCATCCAAGTAAGGGGGTGGTGGAAAATAGATTTCACCACGGTGTGGTGACGGTATTTCGTACATACGCACGCGCGGTGATTTCATTTTCCATAGGATGGATATATGGTGAAATAGTGTTATTTCATACTTATAATAACATATCAGTATATGAGTGATACTAATGTTATTACTTCATAATGAAATAACCTAAGAAGAAGAATTGGAATAAGAAATAAAGTTGAAATAATCGGTAACAGACATTACCTCTTCTTTGAAGCGCCTCTTTGAGATCTCCTTTTAGGGAACTAAAATTGGTCTTTGAGGAATACAAGAACCTATAGGATGTTTCTAGGGAAGTTGAGAAGAGAATTTTCCAGGGGTTGGCCGAGCTTGAAGGCTCAAAGTTGTGTGAGGAAGAGAGGGAGGGGGTGCCCTTTTATAAGGGAGGAGAGGGGCACCTTTGGAATAACTAAATATAGTATTTTATTATAAAGCCAAATTCGGTTATAAATGGCTAAAAATTGATTTAGTTCGAACCTAAGGTGGGTATGGGTAGAAATCCTCTCATAAAATATAATTTAGACAAGTTTAGGTTCCTATTTTAACCTTATCATTTATATTTAACTTTAAGTTAGATAATTTTACTTTTTTCGTGTCTTCTTGTTTTCTTACACTATAAGGTTAATAAACATACTATATCAAGCCAAAAGAACCCCAAATTGTTTATTATTAATATATATAACCTTATCTAAGTAATTATTCCAAACCTTAGATTTTTAGGAATAAAATAACAATTAATAATATTATATTTGTTTTAAAAACTATTTTATGTCATTTTTGACACTATTTAGTAATTGATTTTTTTTGAAAATCATAACAGAATTATTAGTTCAAAAAAAGTAAATTAAATCCATAATAAAATGTCATAGTAACCTCTAAATTTAGCGGAATTCATAAAAAGGCTCAAATTACATTTATTTTGATATTTATAACATCAATTATGTCAATATTTCATTAATAAGATAATTACTGCATCATCTTTGTGTCATAAATAAATTAAATTATATAATGTCTAAAAATTACAAATAAAAAACCATTATGTAGGAAATCTTTTTATCTTTCTAATTAATATTTATAGTCTAATTTATCTTATGTATAACCCTATATTGAAAATTATATACTTATTAAACTTTGATTTTAACTATTTTAACCCTTCTTTAAATAAATTAATAATAAATGTCCTAATCTAATACAAGTGGGCCTAAATGGTCATATTTTATTCCTAAGGTTTTTTTTGGTTGAATTACACTTATCAAATAGAATTAGGATATGTGTTAGGGTAATAATAATATCATTTTTACCCTTAATTACCCTATTTACTTTTAACCGTGGTAAAAAGAAGTAAAAAGTTACTATTCACCAAAAATTATTTTCATCTCATTGAACCACATTTTACTTACTGACATCAACCGTGTCTCTCGGATATTTGAAATTCCACTGACAGAAGCGGTAAAATTATGTTTTATGAAAAATTCATTTTTTAACTACCACTTAGTGGTTTCACTATTCATCAAAAAAATGAAAGTTTCCAGAAAAATACCAAAAATTAGGCCTAAGCTATATTTGATATTATGAATTCAAATATGATTTCTATTTTACCAAATTCAAAACATATCAGTTGCATTACTTATTTTAAAAATTAATTCCCGTCGTCAAAACAAATAGCGTGTTCTTAAGAGATAATAACTATCAAAAGATTGACACTTGTTTATGTCTGGTTTAAATGTGAAATTACATCCAATGACCAACATTGTATTAAATTGTAAAAATATATTCTAAATATACTTTAAAACATCTCAAATTATTAATTTATCACTATTAATTATTTCGATTAAAAAGGTTGTTTTTAATTAAAATTTAGTAATTTTCACTATTCATCAGAAAATGAAAGTTATCCGAAAAGTACAAAAATTTCACCCTAAGCTAATTTCAATATTCCGAATCCAAAAATAAAGTCCATTTTGAAAAATAAAATTTATAAAATTTCAAAAAGTCAGTATTACTATACATAACGGCTAGTTTTAATAATATTTTAATAGCATATCGTTGTTTAGTGAAACTCGGTATTGCGTACAACACACGCTATCGTGGAAGGTCGCGCTTGCGTGTAATGAAAGCCTTGTGCAAGCTCCTTTTGGTGTAGCATACAACAAAAAACATTAATGAAATTAAAAAGAATATTTTTCATAAAATCTCTGGGTGTTACAATATTGAAGACATGTTATTGAATCTACTGAAGTAAATAATATATAATTCCATATATAGAAGATATTAGTACCGTTATTAATTTTTTCAAGCATTTAGTAGTTGGATGCTTCTATCTCATTCCCATCATTTATGAAATTGAAGTCTTAGTTTTAATTAAACGCATTGATTGAAATTTTTGTAAAATATTTATGGGATTCATAAATGAAATACCATTATGGTTATGGATTTTTAATTTTTTTAAGTTGGATGGAATTCCAAAATTCTCATTGTTTATAATTTAAAAAAAATGTTTCAAAATTAAGGCATTTGTTTATGCATGCATGTTTTTTTATGAAATTTTTTCTGGAAGGAATTGAATTTTATATTAAATGGAATTGTTATTATAATTTTTTATACATTATTTGTGAGAGTTAATTGTGGTTGTGTCCCTAAAAAATGGGTCTGTTCCATTATGAAACATGGGTATTTGTCACCATCTGAGGACATGGTGGATCAATGAGAAACATTTCCTGAGTATGGAACTCTCACTTAGAATAAATGTGTGTGTGTGGAAGCAAGTGAATTGGTATGAAAAAATATTTAAGAAATGTTTTATTGAAATGGTTATTATTTTCCGTGGAACTACTTGTTGCTTGATATAAACTACTACAACTATTTTCTTTGAATTATTTATATAAATGTGATAACTGGGTCATGTCCTTGTGGCATGAGTTGTAATGTTTTGGGGTAAATCCTACAGATTTTATACTCAACTAATTCTTGGGAATATAAATTTATTTGTAAAATTCATCTAATGGTATACGGGAAAAGTAAATGTATCTGACTTATCTATTTATGGTTCATGATACCTCGGTCAAGGGAGGATCGCATAGAGATTGGAGCTAGTTTGAGTGAAATCTAAGTAAGTTTCTTTTGATGTCTTGAGTATTTTGATCCTTTTTGGTAGGATATTTTTTCATGATTCCATTATAAATCTTATATTATTGATTATTTACTTTGGGATATGTTATTTCTACACATAAATCATAAAGGATAATGGAATGTTTATTGTTCAGTGTTGTCTGGTTGTTCTATGTTATAAATGAGAATAATCCCCCAAAGTATTTATTTATCCCTTAGAATTTATTTCCAACCTTTTGTCACTTAATGATATCAAAAAATGTTATTAATACCTTCATTACATCTCAATAAAATAAGTATGGGTATGATTTTACACACTATTTATATTAATAGGACATGTAAAGGAATTATTTCGAAGAACAATTAATCTTCTCCACTGAGCACTTTCATTTTTTATTTTTCATTCACCACAATCACTTATTTCCTTACCATTACAATATAATAACACCATTATATTACATATATTTAGATGTTATTATGTGTATTGATTAATATTTATCCATATTCTACTCCATAAATGAGAAACGAAACCATCACTCATGTGTACAGTTGAGTACCTCCTAATTAAGCAATGTAAATTATTTTCCATGAACCCCACACATGGATTTTTATAATTATGGAACTATTGAATATATATATATATAATATGACATAATTTTAATTCCATAAGTAAGATATTTAATCTAGTTCCTCACTCTTTGGCTTGTTATAAAATAATAAGGTTGCTCATGAGTACATATGACCGACCCTGTCCACAAAGATATGAGATTCATTTTTAATGTATTTGTCTATAGGATGATATAGAATATACATAAAATGAATATTTGTAATTTATATATAATTATATAAATTGTTTAGATGATATAACCACAATAATGATAAAATGACCATAACTATCGAAAAAAGCGTACATGAAAACGGAAGTAGTTAACACCTGAAATAATGATCATAATAAAGGATTATTAAAAAATGAGTGATTAGCTATTATAAATTTATCAAATAAAATACTATATATATTCATGTGTTTATATTATATAAGTATAAAAAAATTTAATTTATTATACAGCATGTCAAAATCACTTACGGGGCAAGTTGAGCATGAGGTAAGGTATTTCGTCTCAAATTCCATTACATTGAGACATATTTGATAATATGAATTAATTTTAATTTATATGGTTTATATACTACTTATTTGGTGTATTTTAATCAATATATATTTATTAATGATGATTAATCTATCAATTTAACTTTACACTTTTAGGGGGTTATAATTTAAAATTCACCAAATATGTAAGAATTTATTTTTCAATATTATTTTTTAGATTATTCTTATTTTATTTGAAGAGACCTGATAAAATATCATTCACATATATATATATATATATATATATATATATATATATTATTTTCATCAATATATTTAAATATACTACATGTATTATTACAACCTTTCCTCTCATAAGAAAATAAAACAATAAAATAAATGTTGAGAAGAAAAGTTGATCTTAGTTATATTTTGATTGAGTATATTTATCTTCTATGTATATATTGTACTAAATTGTTTCCAAAAAGTAATTTTTATTTAGTAAAATTATTTATTAAGGAAATTTTATGTTATAAATGAATTTTTAAATGTTTTTAAATGAATAATTAAATGTTTTCTGAAATGTTCTTCTTCAACTTTCTTTAAAAAATCAAAAGGAATTATTCATTTTAATGTATAAAATGTTAATGGATTTTCTAAACACCACAACCATTTTATTATATTTAACTTCTTATATAATATTTCAACAGATTTACTAAAAAAACTCTATAATGAAATATTATTTTAATGGTTTTATTTTATTTTATTTTATCTCCAAATGATATGATTTTATTACAAAACAAATATTTCTGATGAATTAATAACAATATTTTATATATTATTAATTTATTTATCATTAAAAATTTTATTAAAACCCTAAATTTCATGTGATAAGTATTCATTGGACATTACATTTCACATAAATATCCATTTTCTTTATATCATGGATACAATTTTTAAATGAACTGTATACAATTTCTACATATTATTTTTTACAGTGAAAATTATTTAATTGATTTGAGAAATAATATTTTCTTATATTATTTTCTAAATACTGATGTTTATTGATAAATAAAATTTTTTATGAATACAATTGAGAATTAAATATGTGAGAAATGCATTAGAAATTTAGTGATGTGTGGGGGCCAATTATATATATCACATACATTATTGATATGTCTTATGTGACAAATGAGTTTTCCAAACTTACTATATTAATTTTTGATGTAGACATAGCCATTGATTAAAATGTCTTGGAACAAGGCCTTGATGGTAAGTTATCATGATGTATGAAATCTTGAAACTTGTATTAATCATTTTTTTCCTTGAGAATTTATTTATTATTTTACCTGATATTACTTCATTCATACTATCCATGCATGTATTTCATTTTAATGTTATTGATTAAATAGCATATGTTTTTAGTTATTCACCTTTACATATCAATTATGCCTTATTTATTCCCAATTATTTGTATTTTATGTAACCATTACAAAGAATCTCAGATAACCCTTTATTTGTTTTTTTCCAAGATATGAAGAATGATAATATGTAAAATATCAAGGATACAAGAATGTTTTATATGATGTGTTTAAACATTTATAAGGTAGTATTGGAATCATGTATATTTCGAGTTCTTCAAGACTACTGAACTTATCAATGATTGGTTATGTGATCTGGTGTATCTTGTAACACTATAATTAAGTAGATACTACCATTGGGTAACTGGATATGGGAGTTAGAGTAATAATAAAAACATGAATGGGATTGTCATTATAAGGTTAATCATGTTATGGATTTAGTGAATGCATGAATTTATACATAAATACATACATGAAATTTTTATATAAATCACCCAAGAGTTTTAAACTATATGAGAATCCGTAACTCATTAACTCATTTAACATCATAAAATATTATTAAAAACACTAATATTCATCATTTATAAATAATAAAACAATATAAAAATAAAAACTCATCTTGGGAAATTTTGAAAAACATTTCAACATATACCTTTGATTATAACACCATCTATAATGGATCATTATCCATCCAAACATTTATATCCATATTTTTCCCATCTATGTTATGGTCATTCATATCATTTTACGTAATGATTATATCAATTTCCATTGACCATTACATATGTTATTATTTTACATTCGTTCATTAATTGTATCCTTATTCTATTAAATTAACCTCAATCCATTTTCTCAAACAATCCCATTTCCTAAATAATTTACAATAAAATATTTTATTTTTAAATCCATGCTTGTTTTAAAAATAAATTATATCTAAATTTGAAATTTTAAAAATTTAATTAAGAGATCATAAAATGTATTTTTTTCAATTGAATACCAATAATGTTTTCAATGCACTTGATTTATTAAAAACAAAATTGGTTTTAAGATAAAATCATATGATTTTATCTTAATTAAAATCCACTATTTATAAAAAACCAATTATCTATTCAATAAAATCAAATAAAATTAAATTATACAAATAAAAATAAAACATTCAATCCCTGTTTTAGGAAAATAATCTATCAAAACAGAAGAAAAAAAAATAAAATTATGAATAAATAGAATCCAACTCCTTTAAAAAATAATTATGGAATTCTATAAAATATATATATATATTCTTAATATCATCATTAGTAAATAAGATTAGAAAATCTCAAGTCTTCTTTACACATGATCAAATCAAACAGATATAGTTTCTAAGATAATGAAAATAGGAATATTGTAGATAGTAGTTCATTGATCATAAACATAAAATTTACTAACATCAATAAAAGATTGAATTTTACAATACTTGATAGATATTTACTATTATCTATTGAAAAATATTTTAAACCAACCCCATATTGGACCTATGTACACCCAAGGTGTATTTATATGTCAAATAATATCAATAGGGAAAATGTAGAATTTTGGAACAAAATCATTGAAATTTCCATTGATTGTATGATTTAAATGTATTTACATTTAATTATTCACCAAACTATGTAATCCATACTACTTGATATTTTCCAAAATGAACAGCTAAAAAACACAGTTATTTAATCACAAACCTAACCATTTATTCCCCACTAATTACAACTTTTTCAGATTCCTGGTTATCTAACCATGAACTAAAATTTCATATTCTAAAAATATTCTTTGACATTTATTATCATACGCCAATTAATTAAAACAAAAAATAAGGATTATGTATAATTTTATATCTTCATAATTCTCCCCATCATAATTCATTAAACTCTCCCACACACAAAAAATCATTGGGATATATTTTATAAAAAAATTAGGTTATAAATATTATTTAAGAGACTATATCACTAACAGGTCCTTTTAAAATCTACATTATTTCAATGGAACGTGTATTAGAAAAATGATCAACCCTACCAATATAGTGATACCTAAAAATGATTCAAACCAATAGATTATAAAATTTAATATCTGAGTATAGGTATAGTGAACCTTAATTAAATGCATAAGGAAAATTTTATTGTTACTTTCTTAATTAAGAAACATTGAAACCATAATAAAATACAACATACATTGATGGAAATTTTAAATGAAATTATAATTAATCATCTTATTCATTTATTTCAAATAGGCTAACATATTTTCATGTTAACTTTACCTTTTTCCTATCTTGACTCTACCTATGTGGGCCATAGACCAAACAACTAGGCCCCTAGGCCTCTCATAATACCTTGATTTTCTTCTCCTCCAACCACAGTCTATTATTTACATGGTTCAATTATTAGGATAATAATTGCCCACCTGGACCAATAAATATCCTTTTATTTTGATTTATCCTTACTCACACACACCCTATTAAACGTCTCAAAATGTTTCACATAACATACTTAATTATTGAAAAGATTAATATACTGTGGAGTTTTTATTTAAAAAATATCTTAGAAATAAGGGAATTTCATATTTAAATGGTTAATAAAAACTTTTATTTTGATTATTTCTTTTAATGGGGTTTTTATACCCCCTCCCAAAATAAAAACACTCTTATTATTGAGCCTCACCTATAATCTTGGTAGTGTATCTTAAAACTAGGATGGGTATCATCTTTGATTAAATTTGTAATGATTAAGTAGTTAGCCACCCTTTGAGTCCTCATTATTATATAGATTCCAACCTAAGAAATCCCTTCAGAAAAGGTAACACATGAATATAAGTGAAATTCATATGATGAAACCATGTACTTGAATTTGTAAATGACAAATTATTAAGACAATAACCATATCCATTTACTAGCATATGGTCATTTAGTAATATTTTTCCTCACTCACATAAACCCTATGAAACCACCCATGAGGTCAACTATACAAACAATCCTCCAAGACAGACACACTTAATAATTTAGTTCTTATTAAATTTTACCTTGAAAAAATATACTCTTTTATAAAATGGGTTATATCAAATGATATTTATGTTTTACTTATCTTAAGAGTATTAAAAATTATTATTTGATGGTGTTAAATCAAAGAGACTCTAATTTTAATTTAGTAAATATGGAGATGTTATCATCATTTTCTTAATCAATTAGATTACATTAGTCCATTATTTCACAGAAACTATTCCCATGAGTTTTATCATATTTCATCCCCATATAAATATTATTGACATAAAATATCATATAATACTACACAAGTTTCTAAAAATTTATCAATTGGAAAACACTTTTATATGAAATTTCCAGAAAATGATAAGGATACTCTCACCCTCTACAAAAATATAACTAGAACATGTAAGTTTATATGTCTTGAAATTAGTCAAATATTATTTTATTTTCCATAATATAAATCATCTAACAAACATTAATGGAATTACTTTATCATTTTTCTATTTTCTATATAAAAAGGTGATTATGTGATAATAATATTTTTAAGTATTTGTATTATCAATTTATCCATCATCCATGATTATCATTATTTTATTTTTGTATATATTAAAAAATTAATGAGTAGGATTACTTTTAATAAAATAGAACTAAATTATCATATATGAGTTTCGGAACATATATCTGCATTGTCCTATATAAAGTACATTACATATATCATTATATGTGTTGATGGTGTTAGTCATTTGGGAATTTTTTATGGATCATTTCGCTTCTTAGTGTAAAAAATACTCCATGTAAATATAACTTCATACTTTTATTCAAATATAATTGTTATTTGATAATTTTTTATATATTATGTGAATAGGTATTTTAATAATCATGTTGAGGTATTTGAATAACTATGATATGATGTATGTTACCATAAACCAAATAAATGGAATTGTGGACCTCAATAAGGTTCTGACTAAGAATTTTTTGGTTATTAAAAGATAATTAAATAATATGTATTTATATATCTTTTATTTTTCACAAGAACTGTAAAAATAATATAATATATATGAGGTAAATTCGGACCATGTATTTTGGTTAGTCTCAATATCAAGGATAAAAGAACATTCCCAAAAAATATATAGAATTACATCTTAACAAACATAATATTCATTACAGTAATTATGAAATTTTTAAATTTAACACTCTTACATTAATATTATGAATGTGAATAATTATCATTGCAATCTTTAAGAATGATTATAGAGTCTATAAAAATGATAATAATAAATGGGTTTATTATTATAAGAAATTAACCTTAAATGTTACATATTTTACTATATTTAGACAATAAAAAAAAATTTCATTCCAAAATATTATTTATGTTTCTATTTTTAGAGAATCTTGTATACACCCTCATATAAAAATTTATTACATTATAGATTTGAAATTACAATGTAGTATACATTTTTAACAAAATATAGAATTTCTAAAAGAAAACAAGTTTTGTTTCATGGAAAATGATTATGAATTTCAAATTTAATCCATATTTTTTCATATACATATTTAAAACCTATGAAATAATTTAAAATGAGGGTACAATCACAAAATATCAAAAAATATCAAAAAAAATAAGAAAGAACCCTATTAGTCTCTTATTTCAAAAAAAACTATGAGATAATAAAAATGTTTTCCTTTAAAATAAAAAACATTGAGCCCAAAAAACATTTACTTACTCATTAAATATTTTTTAATGACCACTGTTTTTCATAAAACACATTATATAAAAACAAAAAAGGAAAATTATTAATCATAATTTTTTTTATTGAAAATTGGAGAACCCATGAAAGTCATTTTCTTAAAAACATAAATTTTTATCTTAAAATGAAATAATATTTATTTTAATGGGATCGTTATTTAAAATTTGAAATAAAAAATATTCCATGAAAATAAATTTTAATGTATAGAAAATCATAAAGTATTCGTGGGACATCACTTTGTTAAACCACTTTCGGACCCTTAGAAATTAGAATAACCATTATCGTTGACATCCAACATAATTATCTAGAGAACAAAATCATTACCCAATTCATTGGAAAGATATGATGGGACTCTCTCAATTTATAAGAATTATCTATCTTAGATATTATCATAAATAGTGTAAAAGGGTCAATTTATAAATAATAAATTTTAATTTTTCAAATTTTCATCATTAATGCCTTGAAAAACTCTTTTAAACCCAAAACTAAAACACTTTCAAAAATGAAATTACCATTTATTATTTTTTAAAACCAATTATTGAACCAAAAATTCCTTGAACAAAATGAAATGAGGGCTTCTATTTGATAAAAAATAAAATCTTATAAAGGAATAAAATCTTAAAATTATGGAAATGGTGGATGGAGAAGTCATTATCATCATATCTATTAAAATAGAACATTCTTTTTTTCCTTTTGTAAAGAATCTCAAAATGGTCCCTATGAAATTTGAAAAAAGAATCACATTGAAAAACATTGAATGAAATTAAACTAATACATAAAATTTCATTTATAATTTATTTATTTCTACAAAAATACATCCATAAAAGAAATTTAAAAATATGGACAAGAATGAAAAATAGTTGATGGGAGACATTAAAAGGTTATTTTTATAGTGAATGTCTCATACCATGAGTTTGGATCATCACATACATTGTATATCATCTTGAATAATAATTTTAGATTAATTCTTAACATTATTAAGAAACATTTTTGAGTTTTTTATACCTTTTATTTATATGTTATAATCAATTATGTAATCGAGCATTTAGATGATATTCAGATCATATGTCCAAAATTTCTTTGGTTGGTTGAATATTGTTAAATAGAACATTATAAAAACCTATAAAGAAAAATAATCATGTTATAATTACCATTATTATTCATCAATTAAACTTTTAAAACCAATCATGAGTCTTGGTTATAAAAAAACAACCAGGTTACAATCATGGAGACAGAAGATTCTACGTATGCATGAGTAACATTTCCATTTTTCAAAGGTCTTAATGGAAATATGGTATGTATTATTTTATCATTCCATAATGATACTTGTTCCATAAAAACCATATTATTTCAATAATTATACATATATACATCATCTATTAGATGTGGTGTTTAAAAACGGTCCATATGGCATCATGGAGGTGGTAGTCCACATGTATACATGAACAACATTATCATTTTTCGATAAATTGAAAGATAAGAAGTTAAATGATATATTATATTTTAATAATGATAAATATTTTATTAATAATATATATATATATATATTAAATAAATTATCATAACCAGTTGTGAGAGGTGGTTATTTAAATCAAATTACATAGGTTCTTAATGTGGTAGTTTTCCGCACACGTGAAGGATGGTTTCACTTCCCATTTTATTGAATAGGAGAAAAATATATTTTATGAAGTTAACATAATAAAATATCATTTTTTTGAATATAATAAAGTTATTATTCAAAAATTTTAAATCATTTTTTAAGAATGTTAAATAATAAATAATATTAAAATGCTAGATTAGGACCTCTACCTCATCTTCTAAAAACCACTTAAGGCTTATGCCAAAAGAATTCCTAAGTTTTTTGTGGTAAAAAGGCCTATAGAATATTGGGTGGTATGTAAGGAAGGTGTTTTTATCGGGATTTTTAAAAACAAAATGTGTTTTCTGTGTGCAGAAAAGAGGAGAGGAGGAGTCATTTTATTAGAGAGGGGGGATCTCTTTGAATTTCTTGAAGTATTAAAATAATATAAATTAATTTTCCTATTAAAATGGAACTAGATTAATAATATTAGAAGATAATTTGAGTATTATAATAAATAATCTCATACAATAAAATTTTGAAAAGTTTGGGTCATTTTTTGCCCTAAACTTTTCTTTTTAACTCGTTTTATCTCTTTTTTTATGATTACCACTGTATTAATGTTTTTATTATTTAGGGGTCAAAAAGATATTATAAAACAAAAAAATGGTCCATAAATGGACTTTGGTTGATATTATCAACCATATCCAATTTAACTGGATTAATATAGATTTTTGATTAATTTTAAATTATTTAATAAAAAATTATTTATTATAAAATTTCATTGATGTCATTTTTTCACTATTTGTCTAAAATTAATTTAAGAACATAAACATAATGATTTATTTCTAATATTAACCATTTATACTCCCCAAATATGTTATTTCTATATAAAGAAAATTTTATATGCAATAACTCACTCTAATTATATTAATTTTAATATTTCTAGAATAATTTATTTAATTTTTTCATTCAATTAAATAAATATTGTATTGTCCTTGACAATGTATTTAATGTAATTATAAAAATACAAAAAATTATAAATAAATTCTAATAAAGAAAATTATTTCATTATTTTTAAAATTAAAATTAAAATTCATTCCCAATTTTCATTTTCCCTTTTTGATCACATAAGATATATTTGAAATTCAAAAGGAGGCATTTTGTCTTTCCATTGCTTAATGTATTACATTGGTCACTTTCATAGAAACATGTCTCATAAACTATCAAAATTTGAGACAAAGGTAATAAGGGTCAAAATTTATTCATCAAATAATATTGAAGATGAAATAATAGTGGCCTTATCACTTAGTTTGAACCTTATTTATCCTAATTTACTATTTTGACAATGGTAATAAATTTATACTATATTTACTATTCATTATATCCAAAAATTAGGTTAGCCTTATTAAATAATATAAATTATTATTATTCCAAATATAAAATATATTTTACAAAATTCAATCCCCATAAGTATTAATTAAACATCATATAAAATATTTATCATTTATATATATTACATTAATGTAATAATGTCATAGATCATTTATCACAATGATAAGGTCATATAAGTTTACCATTATGATGAGAAACTTGAATTGATATGGAAATATTCATATTATAGTTCTGTGATTAGATAACATACTAAGATGGGATATATAGTTTATAAACTGTCAGGTATGATAACTCGTAAGTGGATGAGGTTTCTTCCCATGATTTATGCACTTCATAATCTCCAATATGGGATATTATGAGAATAGAACCACTAATAGAACTTTCACATGTTTTGGATTCATCGTATATTCCTATATACAAGCATGTTTAAGGTTACTTTGATTTTAATATCATCATTTATGCATGTCATGACTCACATAGTTATATTTTCTGACAAAAAACACCATTCCATATATTGGTGGGGCTAGGCTAGGTTGGGTGCATCACGATTGAAATTTAATTAATGCATATTTTGAGGATGTATTTTTCCATTCCATATTTATGGGATTTGATATCTGGGCCATTTTATTGGATTATAAACATCACCTAAATTCCATGGTCATGGTATATCAATGAGTATATTTTAGATAATCATTGAAATAAATATCAATCATATAGGTTGCTGACACCATCATCAAAATACTAGATGATGTATAGTGATAATGGGATTATATTACATAGTGATCATTTTTATGTTGTTATCAATTTTGGAACATTATATTCTTTCTCTTGAATTTGTTGACCCATTTCTCGATAGTAATCATGTGCATTAAGAAAACCCTCTTAATTTCAATGAGAAAGATTCCCCTAGGGTCAGAAACAAATTGTTTTCATTGATTTAAATTAAATTATATTTGAATTTAATTAATGTAATAAATATTATTCTCAATACCATAGAATAATTTTATTCTTTTAATATTGATCATATAAATTAGATAAATTTTTAGTCAGTTGTATATGAATAAAAATATATTTATTTATTTTATTGATTATTTAGTAAATATTTATTCTACACTATGTGAATAAAGTACTTATTTATGAATAAAATATTCATTCAGGAATTCAATAAATACTGATGAGTTCGAAAAATCAAAAATAGTGTCCCCTATTAAATAATTATTTACATGAGATGAAATATTATTTATCATTTGCATAATATTTCACACTCTGTACAACATTATTATTATTATTATTAATTTGTGGAATGAGGTTTATTAAAATTTTAATATAATTTAATTTCTCACATAAAATCAGAAGATATTCAAAACTAAACCCTGCCATGATAAATATCTAGTCATTTCTATAGTCTATGGAATTTAAAGATATAATTATTGTAAAAAATTAATTGTCTTTCGACACCTCCATATCTCTTCCTAAAAAGAATAGTAATTCAAAACAGATTTCTATAAGACCAACGAATGATAAATCAAGAACAAATAATGAAATACATTCGATATGCCAAAATAGATCCTAGAGATCGATTGGAATTGTTTAGAGTTCATTAGTGAATGTTTGGATAACATCTAGATAGATTATCCCTTTGGATCCTCACAAGGGTAATGAAGGAAATCCAAAAGTTTCTTTTAGGATGATCGAAATCAACGATGTAGAATGAAACCTCAGACTGAGTAATTTTTTTCTTCTAATCTAATCAAATTTATTATAAAATTAACTTTTAGAATCCTCTATTGAAATTATATGTAATTTAAATTAAACTAAATTTTAATTATAACATCACCCATTATACACTTATATTGAACTAGAAACCTACAAGTGGTATCCAAGTGGTCATAATTAAATTTATAATTATTTATTTGATTGTTGATCTATGAGTAAATTTTTTCATTTAGCATTTAATATGATATAATTAAAATGATTCGATATATTAATCACATTTGTTCCATGTTTCATTTTCATAAAGGTATATGAATAGATAAATATTGGTTAGATATGCCATCGAGAACTTCAAATTTTAGCACAGTAAAAAATGGTTACATAGTGTGTTCTCAGAAGTACATAACATGTTCCATAGTACACTACATCTGTATATTCTGATGTATACATTGGGTGCCACATCATTCCTAAATGGGGATCATATATTAAACCATACATATAGACCAGGATAAGATGGTAAATGGGTTGTCAGATCACATGTCTTGTGTCAATGTAAACACTAGGAAGTATACATGGGTTTGTGGTGTAAATCACACAATCTGTTTTTTATTATACGATGTCAAATTCAATAAGATAGAAAACATGAATCATTTATATTATATTTGACTTGTATAAATTGTACATAACATGAAGTTCATCAATTATATTATCTAAAACATGTTCTAAAGACCCAGGAATGAATCTCAGATGTATAGAAATAGGAACACACTGTTTATAGCTAGTCTCTACAAACCGTGTATTCCAGATGAAGTTCTTGCAAAAAACACAATCATGTACCCTGAATACACAAAAACCAAGATACACTGTGTTTAGCTTGTCTGTAAACACTATGTAGTCTCCCATTAAAGGATAGGATTAAAAATAACATTTAATTGAAGAATTTCAGCATTAAAACTTTGTTTTATTGATTGGCCCACCATTATGTGTTCAATAATTTAATAAAAGTTTAAAAAGAATCAAATTCCCAATTATTTTATTATAATAAATATATTAGTATTGGGTCTTATATTTATTTTCTGTGAATGATGTAAGTGATCTGTATCCCTAATTAAGTTTGTATAATCATTAATGTAAATGGAATTAATTAATTAATTCAAGCTCATTTATATAAATAATAAATAACGAATAAATAATTGAATTATAGCTAGTTACTTTAATATATTCATTATATGTATGACTGATAATGATCTTTAAAAAGACCAATGTATGTTTTTGAATTTATTTAATTTAATTTATTTCATGGGTTAGAAATTATTTGATATTAAATTAAATGATGGCTTGTGAGCCATCCCTCACAATATTATTATGTATGGCCTATGTATCTGAGGATATATATGTAATACACTTTAAACATTCCTTTGGTTCCACTCACCATTGTGTGAGTAATAAATACTTGTAACTAAAGATGATTCCCAAGGCATGTAGAGGTGGTTCAAGGTGGAATAATTATGAGGTCATCATGGTGATACATAGGCGTATAAGTGGAATTTTGTAACTCAAGGCATCATCAGAAAAATGGTTTATTCCCCTTGGTCAAAGGTTGGTTTATTGTCCTCTTATTAAATCAATTTATAGTTAATTTCATCACTGGGTCATTAATTTTATATATTTATTTCTGTATATGCATTTTTTATTTTAAGTATCCAATATCAAAATCATAATAATTATTTAATTAATTTTCAATGATTGAATTTAAATAAATAGATTATGCATAAATGTTCTATACAACATAGTTTATTAATTAGGTAAAATCCACTTAATATTAAAAAGTTATATAAAGGATGAAATAAGATAAATTTTATCCATAATAAATTAAAATCCCTCAATTAAATAATTTTTCAGACTTCACCTAACATTAGTTGATTATGAATGAAACAAATAGACCAAATTGTTTCACCAACCATTATTGAGGAACTGACCGTTATAATGAGAGTTCTTATTAATTTTTGGGGTTATATTGGCCATTTTATATCAAGAGTTGTATCCCTTTATAGGAATGCTGTAATTTTTGGGCAAGTGTTGATCAAATCCATGTTAAGATTTTAGGATTGGGGAGTCCATTCAATAGATTAAGGAGCTCCAAGCCCATAGTTAGAAAATACCTTCCAACCTAAATACCTTCAAGTAGATTTACCAACACTTTTGGGGTTATGATAAGGTAACTATAGTTAATTTCCAATAGAATTTCCAAGCCACTATAAATTCAAAGTTCAATGGTGGTGGATATTGTAAATTGGAAAAATATTAGGGGATTTAATAAAATTAATTAATTTATTATATCTCACCCAATTTAAAATCAATAAAATTAATAATAATATTATCTTTTAAATTATAGAACAAATGGAAATAACATCATCCACATATAACTATGATCCATATTGGAGAAATACTGTCTCTTAATTGGAAGTAACTTCCAAGAATCATATAGATGTCATTAGGTTGTTTTGTGACATTAATGGAATTCATACATGCTAGAATCCTCAATATATGATCTTACTTCTAATTAGGTGATTGATGAAGAGATATTAGTCTATGAGAAATATATAAATGATGTGGTCGATGTTAAATGATCGATTCATTCTTCTATGTCTAGTGAGCTAATGAAGTATCTTGAAAATATGGATGTGTATATAATGATCAGGTATCTCTGTATACTATATCAGAAAATATCTGGACAGGAGAATTTTTAGATATCCAACTCTCTTTTCTAGAAAAATCTTTGAGAAGGTTCCCCAAATGGACCTAATGTAGTCAAGCTCATTGTCCATATTTAGCACAGAGAGGATCTAGGGTTTAAACTTCTTAATGAACGACATATTCGAGAATATAGGTTGATGACATTTTCATGCAACATTACTGGTGTGATATTATGAAAAATGGATTATATTACACATTTAGTGTTCATATTTGGTTATTGATGTTGTTTCATTAAGTTCGTTCTCTCAAGAACCTTGACCCATTGCTACATAGTATTTTTGGACAGTAGGAAATCCCACCTAATGCCAATGATATAGAATCACAAATGGTCACACATTATGTGTTTATTTTTATCTTGATTAAATTATATTTTAATTTAATTAATAGAATAAATATTATTCTCAAGATAGAGAATTTTTTTAATTCAAGTTATATTGATCATATAAATTAAAAAAATGTTCATTCATTGGTATGTGAAAAAAAATATATTTATTTATTTTATTTTACATTTTATAAATATTTATTCACTGGTATGTGAATAAAATATTTTTTTTGATATGATAATATTTAATCAGAATTTTTCAAAAAAGAAAAGTGTTTAAATGGAATAAGACCACATCTAGTGATAAATAATTATTTAAATTCCAGCAATTATTATTTATCATTTGTGCAAGTTTGCACATGCCATAAAATATTATTATTATTATTATTTTATGAAATTTGGTGTATTCAGGTTTTTAATATTATTTAATTTTGAGCATGAAATTAATCAAAATTCTAATCTGATAACTACCTCTACAAATATAATGTTATGGATATTTTTTACGGAATTGAAAATTGATAATTTTTGTGCATAATGAATTCTATTCTGACTCATCAATATCTATCTTTCTAAAGATTGAGAATGCAAGAGATATTTATTTAAGACCACAGAATTATAAATCAAGAACTAAAATCAAAATACATTTTATCCACAATTCTACCTCCTCGATATTGGGTGGAATTTCTCATATATCATTGGAGCATGTGTGGATCACAACGTGAGGGATTTTACCATTATATCCTCCCAAGTGCAATGAAAGTAATCCAAATGGGTGTTTTGGGATGATCAGTACAGACTAAAATGAATGAAACCTAATATGAGTTAATTTATTTATTCTAATATAAATAAATAAATTATAAAATTAATTTTCCAAATCCTTTATTGAGGTTCTAGGAAATTGAAATTAAAATAAATTTTAATTATCACATCGCCCACCGCGCGCTTTCACTGCACCTAGAACCTAAAAAATCATCATTATCTAAATTAAGATTCATATTAAAAAATATATAATCTATATAATTAATTTGTATAATTCATTAATTTTTTTAATTAATTAAAAAGGATAAACGTTTTTATTTAAAAATAGTTTTCAGAAAACTTTATTTTTAAGCATTCAAATAAACTTATACCCAATTCATGAAAATTGATCATTCAAAAAAAATAAATTAGAATATTCAAAATAAAATGGTTTATATGTCACATTAAGACCAAATCCAAAAATATATTTTTACTTTTATGTTATATAATTTAATGAAAATAAGTGATAGTGTTTGAAAAGTTGGTAATTTTCACTATTAACTAAAAAATCATTCAATTTAGAAAAGTCCCAAAATTTCACCCGAACATAATTTTTATATGTTGATTTAATAAAATGAAGTTAATTTTATCAATCTAATATTCAAAATTTTTTATAAAATAATTATAATATTTTATCAAAAAAAAGTAATAGAATCATTTTTGAAGAAAACATGTTTTTTGAAAATAACATTTCTTCATAAAAAATAACTTTTTAATTACTAAGAATTTTCCAATTAAATTATATTGAGTGGGAAATTTATATATATATATATATATATATATATATATCATAAGTTGTGTAATTTAATTCATAATAACTAATTCAATATCTAGGATATAATCGCCATATTTAAATATTAATACTTTATATTTTTGTTAGGCTAGGTGTTGTGTGTCATATACATGATCAAATGCAGTTTTATCCATTAAAAATATCTACTTGATACATTATCCACCACTACCCAATTAAACATTATATCCTATAAATCATAACTTCATATCCATAATCAATGTTTGGACATTTTAAAATACCTTTATTAAAATCAAATAATGTAAAAATGGTTCATAAAAAATCCTCTAGATAAGAGAAAAAAGAAAATATAAAGGTCATCTATAATAACACATAAATTGGTTTCTAAATAGGTGAACATTGGTGGGATGTAAAAATATGGACATGGAAGAAAATAATAATTCCAAACAAATTATGCATATTTAAAGAGATCAATGATAATAAAAATTAAATGATCATGATAAAATTAACTACCAAAAAACCATATACTAAAGTGGTGTGAAAAAGGCCATTGATGAAGGTAATTGAAAAAAAATTCATTTTAAGATCATATTTCATGATTTAATGAATTCATTTACCATTTTTTGTAAGTAAATAAGAAAATATACTTATTTGAAAAGTATAATTTCATACTTTAATTAATATCTACCATAATCTCATCTCATACTCCAAATGATGAGTGTTCAAAATGAATTGTTTATTACTTAAGC
Organism: Viscum album; assembly: GCA_963277665.1. NCBI lineage: Eukaryota > Viridiplantae > Streptophyta > Magnoliopsida > Santalales > Viscaceae > Viscum > Viscum album. Next base: position 319,798,973 of record OY728143.1, read on the forward strand.
ACTAAAAAACATATTATAATGAATCAAATAATTCAAAAAAAAGATCATGATCAATTCCTCCAATATTTATAAACTAACTAAAATTGAAATGGATCTCATAAGGTAATAAATTTCTCAAAATTAATAAACCTTCATACGAAGAAATAATGCATAAATGTATAAAATTCAAAAGTAATACCCAATGTTCAAACTAAATCATTCTAAAATAACTATGAATAAAATTCTTTAAAATATTTCTATTTGATATTGAAACCAAAATATATGAATACTTTTATCAAATATTCTTCCAACATAAAGTTGACATTTATCTCTAAATAACATCAATCTCTATTAAAGTCTTATACCAAAAAAGTATATGTCATAGTTAGACAATACCCATGATATGGTAATAATTTCCATAAATGACTTGAATACCCATAAATCTGCATTAAAATTATATATTCTTCAAAAGTAAATTTAACCATTAATCCTCTAAAATAATCTTATAATATTTTTTTCCTTAGATATAAAATATTCTCTAAAATGTAGAGATCTTATTCTGAAATAAAAATTAATTACTTAGTCACCAAAAGATCATTTGTTCTCATGGTTATCTCTATGGTAAAACATATATTCCCAAAATAAATATATTATTTAACTATAAATTAATTTCAAAAAATATAATTCTAATAAAGACATCATATAATCCAATGGTAAGAGTTTCACACTTTTCACCCTTCAGTTATTGATTCAAAAACTAAAACAATTCCTAATTTAATTTTTTTACAAAATTTATATCAATAAAATTCCTATAACATATCCAAAGATATGATCAACATCCTCATAAATAACCTCAATAATCAAAGAATTTATTACACTAATGGTTATCCATACCATTAAGCTTATGTCTACAAGATGAAAAAAGTATTCTTCATTAAATAACTTTTTTACTTGTTAAAATTAAGGGTTAAATATACATAAAACATATATCAAAACTCAATAAATGTATCCAAAAGTAATTTCATCACATAAAACAAAAAAAATAGTATAAATTCTTTTAAAATTATAATCATATTTAAATCTACAACAACATCATAACTATTGAATCCCTATTTGTAGGAACCATAATCATTAAAAATTATTCCTAATCCACTAAATATGATTTTTTACCTTATTAATTAATACTTTATTCCTATAAGAAAAAATATTAATCATGTCCTAATATTATTCAATATGAAAACATAATACTATATATAATTCAAAAGTTTTATATAACATTTTAGATTCCTCATATTCAACTATAATAGAAATTGGGAATAAAAAATATATATCTATAGTGTCTTTTTTATCTCATTCTTTATATTTTCCCCAAGGACATCAATTTTCATTATTCACACAATCCCCATTTTTATAAAATTCAATTGATATTTTGGGAAAAATTTTATTCCACTTCATGACATTAACTAATCACCTCTTTTTTCCATCATGGATTATTTCATTATGACCTATTTTACAAAACAAAAAAACATTTTTATGTTCATTTAATATATTTTATAGGGTACTTCATTCCATATTTATGACACACATGTTATTGAATATGTGTACCTTTATTATATATATCATCTTAACATCCAAAAATCTTCATTTAGATTATATTTTTTGCATTAGGAGACTCACATAGAATTAAGTTATTAATCATAACTCGTGAAAGTAGGTTAAGAGTACCCAAAAAAGTTTTAACTAAAACTTCTATTATCTTAAGTTGCTAATTCAGAAAACCAATAAATTTTCTTATATATCTATTATTAATTTGGTTCATTCTATATTAAACATTTTAATAAACCAAAAAATTTAGTCTGAGTTTTTCAATAAAATCACAATAAACCATCTTATGAGGTGGATTAACACTAGATATCATTAACCATGTTACCATCAACACTTTCAATTTATCCAATATAACTATAATTTTCCATAAGATACTTACCATTATTGTAATATATTACTTTTCACTTATGTTTAACTAACATATTATCTACTAAATTTACCTAAACCATTTCTCCAAGTCCAACTATAAATACAAGGCCTTAAACATTGCATATTTGTGACTATTTAGAAAAAAATAATTTTCTTTCATTCCCAAAAAACTTTTAGTTTTATATTTTTAGAGAGTTTTTTAATCAACCATATATAAATATAAATTACATCACGTATCATACACTTTCACTTAGTATCCAATTTTCCCATGATAAAAAACTTTTAAAAATAATTTTGTTCTTTTCATGGAAAATCAATACATATTTCAACATGACATATTATTTGTTCCTAATCATTATTACAAACTATTAAAACATTTAAAATCATGAAATGATCAAAAAAATATATTTAAGGTACACAAAAATAATAATTAAACCCATTATTCTATCTTTTTAAAAAACCTGAAATCAAAAAATTATTCTTTTAAAGTAAATAATATTTGGGCTCAAATAATCATTTATAAGATCATTAAATCATATTTACTACCCAAAAAAATTTATAAAAAACTTTATTGGAAAAAAATAAAGGCAATATCATAATCTTGAGGGTTTCATAGAAAAAATGAGAACTCATAAAAAACTTTTTCTTAAAAACATACAGTTTTTACACTAAATGGGAATAATATTTCATTTAAAAAGATTTTAAGCCTACCTTTGGAAATAAAATTATTTCAATGATAAGTAATTATAAATAATATAAAATCATTTTGGTGAATTGGGAAATTATATTAATATAACCCTTACATAGCCCCTGGAAATTGGAATGACCATTGTGGTAAACTTCCAACATAATTCTCCAAAAAACATAATCATTTTCCAATGAATTATAAAGCTATATTGAGGTTCACCAATCATTAAAGTTGTATTAGGATCATATATTATCATTAAAAATTCCCATATACCATATCATAAATAAAAAAATTATTATTTCTTCTTTTCATTTAAAAAACCCATTAAAAAATCTTTTGAACCCATAAGTAAAACACTTTCAGATATCAAAATACCCTTTCTCTTTTTAACTAATTTTAAACACTAAAATTACCAAAATAAAATTGAAAGAAGGTTATTATATAAATAAAACATGTAAAAATATAAAGTAATTTAATTATAATATTATGGTCACATTGGAGGGAAAATTAATTCCCTTCATATACATTAAAATAGAACATTTATTTTATCTTTTGTCAAGAAACTCAAAACATTCCATATGAAGTACATGAAAATATTACTCATATAAACTATAAAAAATATAAAAAAATATAATAAAATAATTTTTTAATAATTTTTTTAAAATAATATAATCCTTTAAAATAATTTTAAAAAAATGAACAAAAAGGAAAAAGTTTTTGATGGTAAACTTTAAAAGGTGATTTTCCCATTAAAAGTCACTTTACTTGAGTATATCTTATCATGTATGATACTTATCATGCAGAAAAATAAACCTATGAAAATTATTAATATATCTAAGATAATTTTTTTTAATTTTTCATTCCTTTTATGTTAATGTTATAATAAATTATTTAATTAATTATGTTCATGTAGTTCATTTTGATGATATTCAGCACATGTGTCCAAAATGACTTTGATAGCATGACTATGATATAAGGGTTCATTTTGAAAAAATATCTATAAAAATAATAATGAAATAATTATCATTTTGATAAATCAATTATACTTTTAAAACATATCATAGTGGTGGTTATTAACAATGAACTACATTATAATCATAGAGATAATAGGGTATACAAATGCATGAGTAACGTTTCCATTTTTAATGATAATGATTAAAATAAGGTCGGAATTGTTTTATATTTTTAAAATGATAATTATATCATAAATTAAAAATTATTTTATTAAATTTATTTTTATACATCATCTATTTGATGTGGTGATGAAAAAAATCACATCGCTTCATGGAGGTGGTAGTCCACATCTACGCCCGAATGTAGTTATCATGTTTTAATAAATGGAAAGGTAAGAAACTAAATGATATATTTTATCATAACAATTATATATATTTAATTAATATAATATATAAATTTACATTAAATAAATCATTACATATATTTTTTATAGGTGGTAATGGAAGATTAATTACATCGGTTCATAAGATGGTAGCTCGTTGTACACACGAAAGATGGTTTTATTTTCCAGTTGATGGAAGAGTATTTTGATATAGGTTATTTAGTGAATATAATAACATCAAATAATATGAAATATAATTTTTATTACTTAATCATGGTTTAATAATATATTAAGAATGTAGAAGAATAAATAAAATAGAAATTATTGATTGAGAATTATACCTCTCCTTCAGACAACCTCTTATGGTCTATAGAAAAAAGAATTCATATATGGGTTTTATGATCAAACAAATACCTCTATAATTTTGTAAGGTATTTAATGAAGGTATTCTTTTATGATGTATATTAAACAAAATATTTCTTATTAGTGAATAAACTATGATCGGAACTTCACTTTTTTAAAAGAGGGGACGGACACTCTTTGAACATAGTAAACTGTTAAATTATAAATATTTAATTTTCATATTCAAGTAAATCAAAATAAATAAAATTTCAATTTAAGATTATTATAGTTAAAATAAAATTATCCCTTTAAAATAATAATATTTTGGTTGATTTTTTATCCTTATATTTTTTTTAAACTAGTGTTAACTCTTTTTAACAATTACCACAGTACTCAAATTTCTACTCTTTTGGGGTAAATAAATTTCCTATAAAATGAAAAAAAATCCCATAAACGGATCATGGTTTATATTATCCATATAAAATTCAATAGGATTAATATAATAATTCTAGTATTTTAAAAACATTTAAAAAATATTTTTTATTATAAAATATCATCAAAATGTTTTTTTTGATACTATTTATTTAATTTGTCTTTAAAAAACATCGAGGCAAAGACAGTTTTTCAATATAAACCTTGAACACACCACAAATGTTTCATAATTATAAAAATAAATTTTTTTACTCAATTTATATATCAAATTATATTTCTATTAATATTTTCAATGTCATTTATTTTATTCTTCTATTAATTAAACAAATACAGTGTCGATATGGCGTATGAATTTAGAGTAGTTATACAATTACTAAAAATTATCAAATATTTATCATTATGAAAATAAATTAATTAGTATCAATATAAAAATTTATGTTCATTAACTACTTTCTATTTTCTATTTTTAAAAACAAAAAAAGATATATAAAAGTTCAGGGGTGACATTTTATCTTTTTCTTTACTTAAATATTATATAGGTCACATTCAACGTCTGGTTTACCATAAAAAAATATCAACACTATGGTGATAGTTATTGAAATTAATTCATCCAATAATATTCATGTTGAAAAAATAGATTCCTTATAACATAGTTTTAACTTATGTTAACCTGATTTGCCTTTTTTACTGTAGTGACAAATTTTTACTCTTTTTAGTATTCATAATTGAAAAAACTATATTTTCCTTATAAAATAATATAAATTATAATGATTAAATATATATAAACCATTTTACTAAATTCAATCCCTATAATGGGAAAATTGTTAATTTTATGTATCTCTCAAAGCGCAATGAAAAGCGTTTAAAAAGGCATTTTCAAGGAAGAGATTATCTAATATTTACTCTATGACCAAAAATCATCATTATATGAATATAAATACATATAAATAGATATATTATATATAAACTTATTTTATATATTTCCTTATTAGGGGTTATTTTTTGTTATTAAAAATTATTAACTTAATTCACATAAAAATAGATTTCAAAAAAATATGTTTTTTAGTATAAAAATAATTTTATATCTAAATCCTGAAAACTGTTGATTCAAAATAAATTAATTATACTAATATAAGTAAAAATTTTCCAATTTCACTTTAATATAATATAAAATATATAATAATATTTAAAAATTTCTTGAATTAATGAAAATAATATAGAGTATCTTAAAAATCGATAATTTCTATTATTCCTTGAAAACTTAATCATTTCAGAAAAGTCCCAAATTTTTCTCTATGTTAATTTTTAAATGATTATTTAAAAAAATTATTCTTATTTTATCTAATTAATTTTATAAAATTTTTCAAAATTAATTATAATAAGTTCTCATAAAAATAAATAAAAATCATTATTGAAAAAACGTATTTTGTGAAGAATAAATATTCCCGAATAAAAATTAAATTATTGTTTCTAATAATTTATCAATAGATTATTAATGATTAAAATATTTATTTGTATTTAACATATATTTTAATTATATTCATTTCCACAAATTTAATGGGTATCTTCTAATGTCATATTTTAATAATAATGTTTTGTGCATCTTTTAGGCTTGGAGGTACATTTCTTATTCACTATCGAACAAACTTTTCTTGTTTTAAAATATAATGTTGTTAAAGTTTGTGAAAAATTAATTGGATAATTTATTTAAAAAATAATATGTATCTCAAATAATAATTGTTTTTTTGTTTATTTTGTATAAATTATTTAATCAAATAATAAATGTTCTATTATAATATAAATAATGACTTATTAATATTATTAACACATAAAAAATAGAGAAATAATAAATCCTAAATTGGTGTTTTGGATTTATATAATGAGTATATGATTTATAATTCATGATAAAATCTCATATTATTACTTTATGAGGAATTTAAGAACATCATTTCTATTTAATATACATTTTTAGGCTCATTAATTCACCACACATGATTATACACTACATTATCCATTTTTTGGAAATTAAATTCTCTAGATGAGACCATTAATTCTCATTATTTGACATATGAAAAATGTATTCAAGGTCAAAAAGTTTGAATAAATTTAATTCTAAAAGGGTATTAGAAGAAAGAAAAACAATTTAGGGACTATGGTTCATTTCTAGTTCTCTCTATCTAAGAGATTCTCAAGTGTTTCCCTGTACCCTATTCCATTCTTCACCATTTTCATGTCTAGAATCATTTTTATTGGAATAACATCCCTCCATGGTGTTTTTTTATTATAATTATTAATTAATAATGATGGATGCTTCAATTAAATAAATCTTGTGTTATCAAATAATCCCCAACATTAAAAAATGAATATTAGTAATATTTTTTCTAGTATTTATTTTAAATTATAACATTATCATAGTGATTCTTTATGTGTACTATTAATTCTTATGATACATTTGAATTTTTAGTATTGTATTACATTATAGTGTCAAATAAAATGTTAAAGGTAAACCATTTCTGAGGAACACTCATGCATGATTGCGTAATAATGTGTTGCTCTCTGCCAACAATCACTATTATTGATTAAAAGAGTTTAATATCCCAATGGGTTATAATATTTTAGTGTTTCTCTTAGTTTATATGGACATCATAATGAATGTGTTTATTTGATTGATATGATCCTTCCACTACTATAACTGTAGACACACTAGATTAAAGAAAATATAAGAATATATATTAATATGATTTGAATAATGACTATGTATAAAGTAAAGGTTAGATATTTTTATATGTTTTATGATTTATTCACGTTATGTAAAATTCATTTAGCACTCTCATAAAATTTAATGGAATATTTGATAATAAATCCATTTTACTTAAGAATTATTCACAGTGTTAGGTTTCAACTCATCCTTAATATGAAATATTATATTCCATCCTCTTTAGTCAACCAAAAAAAATTAAAAGGTAGTCATTTTATTCTTAAAATCAAAAATATTAAAACTGGAATCTTTTTATATGGTATGTGTTTATGTTCGTAAAATCTGTATAAGATAAAAGGATAAATGAATTAAATACATAATTAATTAGTATCGATAAGATATATAAATTATTCTTAAGATATATATTAATTATTTAGTGTGATATATTTATAGAGGATATGTATGTGACATGTATATTGTTATTGGTAGGACTATATACCATTATTCATAAAATATCTTAGTATTATATTCCTTTTCATAATAATAATATTCATCAAGATATTGATTTATTGAATAGATGGGGTGTGTTTAACCAAGTAAAATTGTGATATTCTGTGTGTGAAAATAAGGGAATCAAGTATCTTATTATGAATATTGGTTAACAACTAACAAAGTAACAGAGTCATTTTGGTTCTCATATAACTGATGTTAAAAAAATCTATGAAATGAACTTTTCAAAGTATTTTCCACTCAAAAATTTAATATTACTATTTAATAAAATTTCAATGTGTGTTCGACCTAAATAGACATATCATATGAGACTAAGATAGGTGAGTTAAGACATGTATAAATATGGATACTGGGCTAGTAGATTATTATTTTATAATAGTGATGTTTTTTAGAGGAATGATATTCAACAAAATATCATATTTAATAATTATATATATGATAATTATATAAACATCATATTTATATATATATTCATGAAAAGAAACCCAAAATCATAGTTATTGTAGAGATAAATCCCTAATAATTATAAATTGAATTTTAATAACAACATATAATAGTATCAAAATTTTATAGTTGTTCTAAAATATGAGGTTAAGTTCTTTAATATAGATAAACCCCAAACTTATGTAATGTTTTTTTATAACTTAAAAGGGGAGACATGTGATCATGAAATGTATTACGAGTAAAAATAAGACATGATATATCAAGGGCTATCACTAAAAAATTCATTTAAGGTATATATAAAAATATGGAATCATTCAATGTGTATGTATAATTAAACAAAGAATTTTGGGTGTGAGGAAATTTATATTATAGTGGATGATTTATATAAATATATATCATGGTTATAAGATATAGGATAAAAATTGGATATTTATTATTACATGTAGATTCATAGAGAACTGGCTAAATTTATTAAGGAATTGATGTACTTATGAGTTTGGAATGGAGAAATATTTTTTTACCCTTGGTGATGGTGAATCATCTATAACTAAATGGATTATCATTTTCACAAGAAAACTATTTTTATATACCACCAATATCCCTAAATGAGTTTATATAATTTCTAGATAGGACTATATTTTCATTAATATTAAATGGATATATTTTTTCCCATTATATAAATAAAAAATTTTATGCTTTTCTAATATGTTTAATGGTTTGTATATATTTAATATAAAAAAATTATATATAATATAAATTTAATGATATTATTTCCAATTATAATTTCCATTATACATATTGTCTTACCGATTCAAGTTAGTAATGATTCTCAAGGATTATTTTGGTAATTAATTTTTTGCTGATGACTTTATTGGGAATAGGTAAATATATCTTATGAAACAAAAATATAAATCCATCAAAATATTTAAATTTTAATAAAAATAAAATCAAAATTAACTTGGAAATATATATTAAAGTACATCAATATAATCAAGGATGTAAATAATTGAGATAATACCTATATATTATTCATGGAGATTTTCATATAATATTATAACTCACTTCAACTAATAAAGTAAAATTGAATGGTTCATAAGAAATTAGTAACCATAAATTATGTGAAATAATTTTATCTATGATTATTCATGAATTCATTTATATATTTTTAGGTTTATGTTTTATATAATGCTTCATTTATACTAAAATTCTCTTATTAAAATCATTTAAAAATAAATAGTAAATATATGATGTGAGAAAATACTAAATTATTCTCTCATGAATATTCAGGATTTTAAGGAATATTTATGATGTAATAAAACAACTAAATTTCATCCTAAATTAGATAAATGTATACTTTTTGGATGTCCCAAATATATGGTGAGTTTTTTTCTGAAATACATAATAAAAAATCATTTGCTCGACATGTTTTCTTTATAAAGAATGAATTAACTAATAAAATGTGGGGTTTAAAACAATAAATTGATGATATTTACGATAAAAATATGATTTTATTATTGTGATGAATGTGTTTAAAACACAAAGAGTTAGGAAATATATAATGAACTATTATACAAAATAGAAAGTAAGTCCTAATATATTTAATGAAGAACCAATGAAATATAGATTTAAAATTTCAAAAATAAAGGTGATGTTATAGGTATAAAAGATGAATTAACATCTTGAAAAAAGTCATCGTAACTTAAAACTCTCAAAATGAATAAAAATAATGGAATTTAAAGTTGAATACTTTTAAATTTATCAGATTTGAGTCCAAGTAGAGGAAATTGATGAGGTGAAACTACTAAGTGAAAGTGATATTTTCCTAAAAAGTCAAAATGGATGGTAGATTATTCATTTATTAATATCACTTATTTATTAATAATTTAAAAAAAATATTCAATTATTATAAAAAAATTATGTATCTATGATCAAATCCATGTGAATAATTTTTTTTATAATATAATATTATGATTATGAAATATATCAAATGGATTTCATAACTAAATGTGTTAATTAAATTTATATTAGGATGTATATATGATATAACTGAAAGGTTTTAAATATATATTTATGGCTTCTAAGATTTATATGATACAATGATCTATTTATTTTTTGAAATTAATATCTATATAGAGGATTTTTTTATGAAGCTATCAATTCTTAAAAAGGTTTCACTACCCTCTATGGAATTTAATTAATGATTCAAAATGATTTATAACTCTTCTATGAAATTAAAATAAAATGACTTTTTATAAAAAAAATGAACAAATATGATCCCTTCATAACAATTAATAGATCAATTTTAATTATTTTACTAATTTTTAAATCTATCATATAATTTAAATGATTCTAATCTTGATTGTCCTAATAAATATTCAATGTAATGCAAAAACTATTAAAGAAAAAAAATTAATTTAATTTTTTAAAAAAATATTAAATTATATTCTTATTTAGTTATAAATTACATTAAATAAATATGTTTAAGTATATTAATGGTATGTAGATTTAAAATGGTGAATTACACCAATAAAACCTTAATTAATAAATTCCACATGTCCCAAGATCTAGTAAAACTAAATCTCATTAATATATACACCTTTTGAAGAAAAGTAAAAACCAAATTACTTTTAATAATTTAATTTACTCTATTCTATTATAATTCCAACTTTAATAATTCAATTCATCATATAACTAAAAATATATAAAAATAAAATTAATTATAAAAAAAAATTAAATAATACAACGTTTTATGAACTAATATAATTATGAAATCATTTATACATACTCTTAATCTTGAAATCATAAATATTTAGTGACATAACTACCCATGGATGAATTCTATTTAACTAAGACTAAAAAAATTAACATTAAATATGGAGTTCAAAAATATTAATCTAACTTGAATTTAAGAAATGTGAAGAATATAAGCAAATAAAAAATTTATATGTTTAAGGTGAAATATTTTGAAAGGTTCTCTAATGAATTTAAAAAAATCTAAAATCAATAATCCTCATTCTCATACAAAATATCAAAAACATGTTTATATTTGGAACTAAACAAACTAAGGTTTCATGGTGAATTTATAGAGCTGTAGAATTTTCTTCATTATCTTCCATAAAATCATTAAAATTCAATGATTTGGATGATTGGTATCATATTTAGTTCCCATATTATTTTCCCCCATCAAGGATCATTATATCTTGGATTTTTTCTTTATATCGCCATGATAAATTTTGGAAATGTTTATGCTAAAATGAGTTACTTTATCTTCGTTTTAATTTTTATCATGATCTATTAAAATTAATTCATCATCACTAACCATAACAAAGTACTCCAAAAGTCATTGTAGTCAAGTTTAAAAATTTTCTTCAAAACACTCACTTTTTTAATTGACTGTTTACTTTACTATTTTATCCATTAAAAAATGGTGTGTTTTTTAATGTGTTCATAATATAAGTAATTTAGATCAAAACAACTTGTGGTAAATTAAAACGCTAACATTTAGGTATCATTTACCTATTTTGGCATTAAAATTCACCTAGAAAAATAATCACAATAATTAGCTATAAATTTTAAAATACATGAACATTTTCTCATCCTTAATAAAATTAATCTCCAATAAAATGTATTTTTATAGTGTAAATTTTTCATAATTATAAATATAAAAAAATTATAAAACTCGACATTTTCAAATCCACTTCTGAAGGTTATTTTAACTTCTTAATTCATAAGTAACCTAGAAAACCATGCAATTTACATAATTAGAGTATAATATCTTATATGATTTCTAATAATAAATACTAATATTATTCATTTGAATATAATTTTTATAAATATATATTCTAACATATATTTACTCACAAATATTAGACTATTTATTCATTTGAACTTTTGTTTTCTTTTGAAATTAATTTTTAAAGGAAATATTTGTACGGATCAGGATTTAAATAATCTAATTTTCCCATGGTCAATCACCTCCTAACACTAATTATTATTGTTATAACACGATTAGCATAAATTCTAAATGATTATAAATAAGTACAATACAAAGTTTAATGTTAAGCCAAGTGTAGAATCACTATATCCACCATAAATATCCTCATGATTCGTTTTTTGAAATTTATTCAGTTTGATGAATGGATTTCAATCTATAATCGAATTTATTGGGTTCTATAATTTTTATGGTAAATTTATAGTTTTTTCATTTTATTATAAAAAATATTTTTCAACTATAATGACCAATAACAATAAACAAAATCAATAAATTAATCTATAACTAAAACTACTCTTATACCTTTTTATTTTCCAAGTTAAAAATATAAAAAATAAATCTACATTTTTCTATTTTACACAAAATTAAACACTCATTCATATTTGGTTAATCAAATAAAAAACCATAAAAGAAAAAAGTTAATATTATAATGCATACATTGAATATTTTAGAACAAATAGAAGTAACTAAATTTCTAAAACAAGATATAAATTAAAATTATGAACATTTTTATTACCAATGCATTGATAAAATTTAATTTTTTTAGCTAAATAACTATTAAGATCTTTTTATTCTTATATATTTATTTTACATAAATATTATCTTTTAGGAGCTATGATTTTTTATTTAAAGAGACTAAATATTTTATGTTAAAATAATGATGAAATATATTATTTATCTGAATAATAGTTCAAAAATAATTTAACTAGTAATTGTTAGAAAATAAGAATAATGACATTTATTAATTGTTTTAATAGTATTTTCCATTTAAAAATATTTTTTCATTATATTATATATATATATATATATAATAAATTACTAAATTTTAGAATTTAATATTGAAAAAAATTATTAATTTTTGAATTAATCATGATAATTTTATCTTAGGATTAAATTTTGGGACTTTTTAAAAAAAATTATTTTTTGGTGAATATTACAAAATAATGCTTTTATAAAAACCATTAATTTTATGACATATTAAAGATAAAATTATGACTTAAAACTTATCTAAAATTTTCAATAATTAAATGTGTATTTAATATGTATGCATATGTATTTAAAAATATTATTTTTTTGAAAACAAACCTATGTTTTATATTTTAGAACCAATGTTAATTTCTTTTAAAAATTATTTATTATACATTTATAATTTTGAAATTAAATTTCATCACTCCAAGATATTTAATTTTAAATTTCTTTCAAATATTTGGAATCATTGTATACAGAATATATAAAAACATTAAATTTATTTTAAGGCATGAAATTTAGATACTGAGGTGAAAAATAAGTTCCCGTTGTAAAAGAAAATTAGATAAAAAAATCCAAATTAAGGGTTAAAGGCCTAAAATATCAAAAAAATAGCTCTTATTTTTTTTTGTGAATTTTGGATCGAACAAGGGTTTCTACCTCTCCATTATTTTCCATTTTTTGTTCCACATTCTTTTTAATGTAGCATGACATTAATATGAATGTGTGGGTATTTATGAAATTTCTAACCATTCCACCTATTAAAGGTTCCCTTCCACACATGACTTATCCACACACCAAAATCCTTGAATCTCAAAAAAATAATCTCAAAATTCATTATGTTTTTTCTCTTAAAATTTATATAGTTGATCATGTAACCAAAATTCCATTATATTAAAGATTAAAAAATCCCTAGGGAGTAAGTTAAAAAACTCAAAATCACTCCTTTTCATTTAAATTCATTTACTTCTTTTTTGAAATACTCAAAACCTATTATGTCCATTATTAAATAATTAAATGTGTATTATAATAATAATTCAATTTTGTTATGTTAATTTAATAATCATTTTCCGCCTTCCTCATATTTTTTTAAAAACCAAAATGTCGCTTGTGCGTTTGTCTGGACAACCACCACCATGAATGAAGTATTTTATTTTTCATCATCAGATCACATTGAAATTAAGAATAATGTATTTAATAAATAGATATTATATTTAGGACATAAATAATATTATTTTAAGATAAACTATTAGATACCTTCCTCCCCTCTCATTCACTAGAAAAATGAAAACATCGCTCATGCGAATGTTCATACTACCTCCTCCACGGACGATGTGTTTACTGCTTCATAACTACCTTAAGAATATATTTATAATAATTTATTTAATGAAGAAATAGTATATTTATTTAATAATTATTATTCTCTAAATATTAATTATTTTATACCTTCCTTTCTTTCCATTCATTGAAAAATAGAAACATCACTTGTGTATATGTGTGGATTACCGCCTAGATGGATAACAAGTTCGTTTTTTCACCACATTACATGGATGATAATAAAAATATATTTCTTGAATATATATTATATTAAAGATTAATATATTTTATTAATATGGTTCTGAAATTTTCACAGAAAACACAATGATCATTATAAATTAATACATTCATATTGGAAAATTACCTATAATAATATCATTATTTATTTCAACATCACAAATTGTAATTAAAACACTCAAAGAATGATATTGAAACATTATAAATCATTAGTTAATTTCTATTTGTATAATTTGAATTAAATATTAATGATTAATTTTTTATTAAACAATTTTTCTTTTAATCTTAAATATGAAACATTGACGAAACATTAGAAACTCCTCGCATCCAATGATGAAAAAAAATTTAAATAAATAATATATTGGTATTGAATGATTATAATTGAATAATATAAAATTTAATAGATATTAATAATTTTTTTAATATCTTATTGTGTTTATTATATAAGAATTTAAGGAAATTTGATGTAATTTTTGAGTGATGGTATGGGTTTTTACATTTTAATTTCCATTCATTGATATAATTTCCAAATTAGAAACATTATTTCTTTTGTGTTATTTATGTACTAGACATGGATGTATTTATATCATTATTATGATTAATTAAAAGTTATTTACAAATACATATATGGTTTGATATTTCAAGGATTTATTCAAAGGTTACTAATATTTTAAGGGTTTTTATTAACTCAATTTATATTAATAGAAACCTATGGGTTTTAATAAAGGAATTTTATAAAATATTGTATCATTGAAGATAAAATATATAATAATGAAAGGTAATTCCTTTTAAAATATTTTTTAAAATACCTCTTGATAATATGGGTTCTAAAATAGGAATTTTAAAAATATAGTAAAAGTTTTTCCTTTCATGATTATATATTTTTTCTTCCACTACATATTTATTATTTAATAAAACCTTCATATTTTCAAATCTCTAGTATTGAAGACTCTATTGCAAAATAATTTGTTTTATAATTTTTCACTTCTGCTTTTTCAAAATTAATTTTAATTGTATTATAAAAAATACATTATAAGTATTTTTGGGATGTGTTTGTTTAAATTATTGATGAAGGATAATTTTAGGGAATTAAAACAAAATTGGTTCCTATGTTTGGGGAAGAATAGATTCAAAACAATAAATAATATTCCCTAATAGTGTATGTGGTGATGATGTAGGTCTAACCAGGATGACCACACCCATATATTTTGGTACATTTATAATAATGACTAAAATGAGTAACTTATAAGATATTACTCATGTGGTGGTCTTTTTGGTGGTATCTCATTGATATAATAAAAAACGAGAAATATAGGTAACCATACCCATTTTGAAGATGATTTTGGTCGACAGGTGAACCTAAAATATAAAGTGTCCAACCTACGTAGACCATGAAATTTCATAGTGCATATAAGAGAAGAATAATTTCATCAAGAAAAATAGTGAGATACTTATTTAAGTGAGAAAATAAGGTCTCTAATTTTTCTAGGTAGCGAACTGAGTGGTTTTGTGAGACCTCTTCAAAGTTGTACCTGTAATGTTGTGATATTTTAGTGTATTTTTTGTATATGTACATTGTCTTTCAAGCTCCATGAATATAGCATGGTGTGGGTGAACCAAGTAAAATCTCCCAATCCCTTTACTTCTTTTATCCCTTATTGAGAGGAAAGATAGAGAGAAATTTAATGGTTCCTCAAGGTGAGAGAACAAGATCCTAATTCAATGAATAATTACATTAAACTTCTATATAGTTATAACCCCCCCCCCCCCCAAATAAAATTGTAATACACTATATTGATATATAAATTTAAATCATAGGGGTGTTTATTATATATTATAACATGGAAGAATGGTGATGATTATCAATCGTAAATGAATTCCCATATTTGAATGTAGTAATTTCCAATTATAAAAAATATGGATGCAACACTATTTCTAATATTCGGATATATAATTAATAAAAAAAATACCTCTATATAATCACTACTAATATTGATATTGGATCCTTTACAAAGTGATATCATTAAAAATTGGATTAATATACCAAATCTATGAATGTCCTTAGAAGTTCCCTATACAATATCTTTATTCACAAATATAATCTAATTAATACCCTCTCATGTTATTTGAGAGATGCTTCAAATTATTTATTAATAATATTTTGTTGGTCAAGATTCAAAATCACTGGTTCCTTAGAAAAAAATGAATATTTGAGTAGGAATTCAAGTTTCACAGTTTATATATTTTTGATTTTCTAAATTTTCTTGTTGAAGATATGTGAGCCATTTATGAATATCTCAAACATGAAAATATCAGGTAGGGTATTTTGAGAATTCCCCTTTTTAATTTTATTAAAAATTATTATTTCTAAAATACAAATATATTAAAGATATTTCATTTTACATTTTTTATAAAACTCAATTACATTATGACATGAGAAATTAAGACAATGAGTTAATATTGAAAGAGAGAACCAATTAGGGGGACTTCAATTCCATCAAGAATATCTAAATAAATGAGATTCTAGAAGTTAACTTATTTGATTATGTTATTTATTTCATATCCTAAAATATTTTGATAGGATGTAGAAGGTATAAGGAAAATCTCCATCTTTCTTACATAATATGTGGAGAGGTGCGAATACTTTTGAATGAATGTCCAGAGAATAATAAATATTAGAAATATTATTATGAATTTAGAAAACCCTAAAATTTGTTGAACACATTTAAAGGTACAATTAATTCTTAATCTATTTCATTCAAAAAAATATTTTCAAATAATAAGATAGTTCTAGATAAATTAATGTTGAAAGGGATGAATATTTCAAGGATGAAGGTTTGATGGTGTCAATTAAAAATAATATATATGGATAAAATAATTATGAGGATAATATAATTATGGTAAGGGTTGATCTTTGGGTAGTAAATGAGGTGTCCCTTTAAGAAAATGATTTTTGGAGAGTAAATACAAAGATATAAAATATATAAGTTTATGATTGAATGATCAACATGCAAAAATAAGAAGAATAAAATTCCAATATAAATTCAAATATTGAAAAACAAAAAACATTAATTTTTTAAAATTTATTGAAACTAGTTGAACTTAAACATAAATTTCAAATATAGAATCATTAAGGGTTTGTTTTAAAGTATCAATGAATGCGTTAAAATTTTTGAGGATCTTTAAGAAGAATCAATTAATTAGAATATTAATTTAGAAGATCAAGAAATATTATTGATAATCATAATGATGACATTTAATTAAAATTATTTTTCTTAAAGTTCATCCAATTTAAGTTTTAATAAAGTGATTACACCTATCCCTTAAGTTTAGCAGATCAATAATAAATTCCAATATGTGGTGAACCGTTTTCAAGAGAAGAATAGATTTTTGGTTGTATCAAAACCCCATGATCTATCTCTTGTAAAGTTGTTATATATTCACAACACATGAAATAAATCAAATCATATTTCCATGAAAAATTCAAATAAATCAATAGGTAGATGTTTTTTGTGGAATGTTGGGACATAGTTACTATGTGCACATTTTTTTCCATAGGTCTTTATGAGAGAAATACCAATCCAAATAGTCAAGAATAATTTCTAACCATTCATTTTATTTTATGGGATAAAATTTTTATTTTAAATGTTTTAGACAATAAAAAATCATTTTTCATCATGAATGAAACAAAGGTCATTAATAATGCCTCTAAGTAGAGTAAATAGGAAACTAGTGCCTCAAAAATAATAAACCTCAAAACATATTTTCCATATCAAAAGAATAATAATAGTTCATGGAACCATATGTTGGGGAGTATTCTTCATCAACAACATGGATAAATAAGGGATATTTTAAGAATAATAATGTTTCTAAAATTACTTTAATCACAACAAAAAAAGATGTTTTCATGAATATTATAATGTATTTTCACATCACCCATGATAAGAAATAATGACATCATTAATAATATCAATCATAACAAATATTGTTTCAATAATTTCATAAATTAATAGGGTACAAGGATTATTGGTTTTGAGAAATCCCAAATTGATTTCAAAAATATCAGGAGGATTGAGATTATCTTGGTTGATGGGAAAAGTCATTATCTTATTAGTATTTTCTAATTGTGTAGCTCTAGAATGGTGGTGGAGTTAAAAAAAATATATACTATAAAATCTAAAGGTGTTTCACTCATTCTATAGGGTCGAATAGACAATGGAAATTTATAACTTTTTATAGAATAAAATATTTATATATTGTCTAAAGAGGATGGGAATATGTTTTGTATTATGAGGCTTGGGCATTTGAGACAAATATCATTGGATAATTTTATATAGAATGGTGAAGAACATGACATTCCCCATATCTCATATGTTTTCACACACATGTGTGATAAATTTCAAAAATGAAAGATCATTCGAATGTCTAAGAAGAAAAATAAGGTGACGCCGTCAATGTTTCAGAAGATAGTGCATGTGGATATTCTTAGGCCAATCTCAACCAAAGAAACAGATCGAAAAAATATTAATGTGTTATTTGTTGATGAATTTTGAAAGATAGTGTGGATTATTCTGATAACACATAAGACTGAGGTATAAACATGTATAAATATAGATTATAGGAGAATAAAAAATATTTAGGGTGTGAATATTAATAAATTACACACTAATAATGGGATTGAATTTAAAATCTTAAGGTTGAATATTATTTATAGAATAAAGGAATTCCACATAAAGTTTCATCTGTTAGAACTCCCCCAAAAAAATGGGGTAGTGTAAAGAATTAATTTACTAATTAATACCATATACAAGATAATGTATATAGGGAAGTAACTTTTGAAAAATTTATTTGAAAGAATATTTTCTTATTTAAATGAACAAAAATATAGTTGGAAATTTGATTTTGAGTAATGAAATTGTGATGAAGAAAGTGGGGAAATGATGGTGGGAAATGAAAAACAATCACATTAAAACTGACTATTATTTATTCTAAAAGTAATGAATAAGCACAAGGTTTAGGGGGAAATACATTGAATAAAGGGAACTATTACGAAGACTTTAATTATGATGAATAAAAAAAATACCAATTGGTTTAATAAGATAAATGAACATGGATAAAATCATTTAATGAATCATTTATGGAGACTAGATAATCCAAATTCAAACTAGATTAATGGAGGATCGCTAGAAGGAATCCTTATTATCATTAGTGGAATAAAATAATTTATTGACGCGACAAAAGATGAGATTTGGGTCAAACCTAAGAATAAAGAGTTTGAATAAATATGGAAAAATTATGTATAGGATATTTTTCCAAGGAAAAATTAAAATAATGATATCATAACCAAGTTGGTGTTCCAAAATATATGAAATGAAGAATCTAGGGAGATTTTTAACAAAGAAATGCTTGTGTGCAGGTGGTATTCCCATATTAAAGGAATAGAGGTTGGAGAAATTTTTTCACGAGTTGAATGGTTTGAATAAACAATATTACTCTAAGATGTGGTCGTGAAGAAGGGATTCAAGGTGTACCAAATGGACATCTAATCATCTTTTTTTAATTTTATCCCTGAACAGAAATCCCTTATTAAAAAATGAAATGATTTTTCATTGATAACAATTAAAATAAAAAATATCAGTTGAAGAAGGTATTATAAGGTCAAAATCATGAACCAGGATCTTTATTGTCAAGGCCGGACTAATATCTAATGCATTGTGGATTTTAAATAAGTGGGGTTGATCACAATCTCTATATCATATAGGAAAATGAGCATAAAATTATGGTACTTGGTTATGTTTATGACATTATATTTAGAGGATTAGATGAAGTATAACGTAATAAATTTTATATTTCCTAAGAAGAATGTTTTAGATGTCACTTATTAGTGAATTTTCATTTTTCCTCGGCCTAAAATTTATTCAAATTAAGGAAGGTATCTTCAAATCTAAATAAAATTAATCCATGTTTCTAATGAAAAAATTTTAGCTGCATAGTTCAAGACCTCTGAAAACTCTTATTGATACCTGAAAAAAATATACAAAGATGAATGTGACATAGAGGTTAGTTTCACACTTTAAAAAAACATATCAAAATTTTACTATATTTGACTACCACTCAGCCGGAAATTTTGTTTAACACATGTCAATCAAAATGATATTAAATTTTATCTAATGAATATCACATGAATTATATGAAAAGGATTCTTTTATATTTCAATCATATAGAGGAATATGGGTTCTTATACAATAGTAACTCATAGAAGTGATTGTTAGGATATTCGAATGAAGATTGGTATGGTTTGGTAGAAGATCAAAAATAAAATCATGTTATGATCTCCATATTTGTATCTCATGTATATAATTGAAAATTAGGAAGTATGATTTTATATAATGGATCATAATAGAATTCTAGAACATTGTTTCCTCTCAAGAATATATACAACTTTTATGGAAGAAGCAATAACGTTATGATATGATATTGTAGTATGTGTCAACAGAAGGTCAAGTCAAGGATACAATGACAAAGGGACTACCCAAAATAGATTTTTATAATCATAAGTTAGCTCTTAGATCATAATTGAATTCATATAAATAAATGGATCATTAAGTAACCACAACTCCCCATGGTTTCTCTCATGAGAAAGGTCTGTTTTTTCACATCAATATATTAAATTTCTAACACACTCTTATGGAATTTTTATAGAAGTTTTCTCTTTGGGTTTATTTTCAAAGTGGGAGAAATTTCTTTGTGTGTCTATAAGGGGGTAATGTTTGAAAGGGGGATAATATGAAAATTAAAAATTAGGGAATGATTTTGTGGTTTTTGAAAGATAATTCAAGGAATATTGTCATGAAAAAAATATCATTTAATTCGTGTTTCTCACACTGAGCTTATAGCATCTGATCATATAATTGGTTATCGGTAACTCATTTATTTACATTTTTAAAGTGTGGGTTCATGAAATGTTTTCTATAATTCAAAAAATCTAAAATTAGAGATTGTTAGCAGTAATACCATGTAAAGTATTTTGGGATATTTTTTTGACACGATTAATGATAATTCTGTCTAGGAAGTAAAATAAAAGAGGTTCCCATGTATAGTGAATTTTTGATCCCCCACGACCAGGACTATTCCGTATTTTGGGGGAATTGTGAGAGTGGAGGTCTTCCTAGGATTACCACACAAAAAAAATTGGGCATGTTGATAAGAAGATGGATTGAAATGGGAAGCTAAGAAATGACCATTAATGTGGTGGTCCTTATGGTGGCATCTCATTACTTCTATCGAAAATAAGAAATATATTTAAACAACCCCATTTTGATGGTGGTTTTGGTTGACAGGTGGACCTAAACTTCACAACAAGCGATTGGTGTGATCCACACCATTTCATAAGGACTATTGGTATACGATTGTACCTATGATACATGAAGAGATTCACTACCATAATTTTAGAGGATGTGTCTTGGAGAAAATATAACTGGGTGAAATAGATACAATGGGAGGCTATACACTCAGAGTTGAGTGTGTTGAAGAAAATTGGACAAATGTTGTGATCTATAGAAAACTCTAAGTTGTTTCGGAATTCTTTTTTGTAGATAAAAAAACACATGCCATTGACTATGGACATTGATGGCAGTGGTTACTACTAATTAATAGATGATTAAAAAGTTGGTTTTTAAGGAAATTAATTCATCAATTCAATGATTCAAGAACATATAAATATTATTTGAGGTATTGAAAAAAATGAACCATGGTTACAAGATAAATATCTGATATATGATTTTGATGATTAAGATGGGTAGAAAAATAGGGAGTTATTCCAAATCACATCTAGAGGGTTTAAGGTAAAAAATTATTTTATTGTTGGAGTTTTATTCTCTTTCTAGAAGTCAATATTTAATATTCTAAAGATAAAAACAATTTTTGGTGTATGTTTGTATTAAATAATTGTAAAGAAGAATAATAATGTCAAATGGTTCTATATAGAGTTTTTTGGATAAAGGGGGGTAGTGAGTTCTCAAATTGCTTATGGTAGTCAACTAGGATGTCTAGTGTAACTGATCCAAACATTTACCTACAAAATATTGAAATTTTAGTGTCCTTTTTGAATATACACATTATCGTGAATTCTCTATGGATGTATATTATTTCAGGTAAACTAAGTAAAATACATCATGTCATTAAATACTTTTATCTCTCACTAGGAAGAAATATAGAGAGAAATCAATGTTTTACTAATGGTGGGATAATAGGATCCTCATTCAGCAAATGATTTTTCAAAACATCTATATTATAATTCACCCCTACCCCACACACACACTATAAGGGTGTAATCATATAAAGGTATCTAAATGAAATAAAATCATAGATTTTGTTTTTATTGAAATGATAATGTTATTTTCTAAAAAACGTTTATATTTTTTCTTCCATTTTCTTAATTTTTCCAAAAGGATTTATTCATTTGATATTGTTTTTCTTAAATTACCCCCTAAATTACCTTACACTATTTTTATTTGGGTGGTTAAACTCATTGTAAAAAACAATCTGACTCTTCATCCCCCCCTATGTGTTACCATTTAAAGTGTTCTTCTTAAAAAGTTTATTTTAATATATGTTAATATACTTCATAGTTTTTACGCTTCATAGGTAATATTTATTTATGATACCATCTACCATAATTATTTGGATGGATGATGAAATTAAATAGGGAAGTTTACTTGATACCCACCTCTTTTCCGGTGTTAAATTAAATGATATTTGAAATATGCATGTTTACAATTTCGCTTCAAACACATACATTTGATTTTCTTTAAATGATATGTGGGAAGATAATTATATATCAACTCAATTCATTTGTTAATGTTATATATCATGCGAGAAATGGTAATATAGAGTGAAAACTACCCCATAAAGGTCTATTTTTATTAAGTAATGGGTGGTCCCGAAATTTTACAGCCTTCAAATTCATTTGGAAAGGACTTTTATATCATTATCTTACATGTCAGGGATTAGAGAATAAAACCAGTACACTATGGAACCCTTTACACTATTTTTATATTATTTTTGAGGGAACAAAATCAACTATGGAACTCTTCCGACTATATGATTATTGTACGAGGAGTGATCCTTGATAAAGGAAACTATTTTAGGCAAATATGTCTGCCCCGTAACCTCGTGTTTAATAATATTCTCATATTATAATGAATCATGGATTATGTTATTATTGTATCTATATAACTTGATTTACTATGGATTGTAATACCAGAGATCCAATTTTTATAGGCAAACACCATGTCGTGAACTATCATGAAATGAAAGCTCTAATGAAAATTTATTGATTATTATATTTAAAAGTTTAATTTATAAATTTTATAATTATATTTTAGAAAATTAAACATATTTTCATAATTTTTTCAGAAATATATTATCATAAGATGTATTTTTGGTTAAAAATGATTTTTAGGTGAATATTTTAATTTATCATTTTTAATAATATTCTAAAATTTATGACATTATTAGTACAAAAGTTTGGATTAATAATTTAGGAAAACATTATCTTGAAAAAATTTATCTTAAAATAAAAAATTATAATTTTTAAAATCTAAACTAATGTTTACAAGCCTATGATTCATATTTTAGAACTCATGTAATATTTTTCTCAAAAATATTTAATATATAATGCGTTTGTTATTTTGAAATTAATTATCATCATTTATTGAAATTGATTCAGAAAAAATTAGTTTCAATTTTTTAATCATTACAACTAAATTTTTTAATAATGACCACTTTATTTTTAGACATAAATAATAGTATACTTTAAAATTAGTAACTGAGGTAAAAGATAAAATAGTAAAAGTAAAATATAAAGGGGTAAAGGGATTGAAAAATTATAAGAACATGTTTATAATTGAGTTTATGGGATATTATAAACTGGATATTACACTAAATTAAATATTATTATTTTTTTGACCCACATGACAAGTTCAACATGTGATTCCTTTATATTAAGATGAAATATTTAAAAAAAATACTTTCCCACCACTTATAAAAGGGTCATCTCACCAAACATTAAATACCACTCTAATAATATAGATTCTTAATAAAAAACTACCATATTTACTTCCCATAAAATCTAAATTCACTTACATATATTTATGTTCATAATAAATTTTCTGAATCCATTCCTCACTAAGGAATCCCCTATGAGAAACCCAATGTTCATAATGTAAGTACATTATTTCCACTAAAATGTTTTACTTTTATCTTTACATTTAAAATTTCATTATAACAATATTATATTTTTAATCTAGTATTTAGATTATATTTAATTATTTACATTTTGTAAATAAACAATAACCACGTTTTCCTTTTCTCTTAAGAAAATGAAACTATCATTCATTCGTTATGTGGAATACATCCTCCATGATGTAATATGTTTCATTTTCTTTCACCTCTTAACAAGGATGGATATAATGTTGGAATTAAGGGATAAATATATTGTTTATTATATCATTAGCATTATTTTATGACAAATTTGGGATCCTGTTAATGATAATTTCAACACACAATCAATATTAATTTAATCATTAAAAATAAGCATACTAGGAGGATAATATTTTACTCAAATTGTATAATGTTGTTTATAAATTAATTATTATTATAATTCCCAACAAATATAATATATATATAACTAATAAACACTAAATATTATAATTATTATTATGGTATAATTGTATTATAACAAAACGTCCTAGAAATAAATCATTAAATTACGGTATGTTCAGGTTTGGGTTTGTCTAGCCACCTACTAAAAGAATAAAATGAGTTTATATCATGAATTTATATGGGAGAAAAATGACTATTATTATATATTATATATAATATATATAATTATTTTTTTATTATAGAGATTTTATATAAATATTTAATTCATTAATTATAAAAACACCCTTCAATCGTTAAAAATAACGAAAACATATATGTTATCAATTTCATCTTCATAAATAATGACTAAAACACCCTTGAATAGAATTTGAAACAACATAAATAATTTTAAATCAATCCTAATAGAGAATTTAGTAACCTAGTAATTAATAACTTTTCAATAAAGATGAATACGAACATTGTTTCTGTTAAACTAGTAATAAATGAATCAGAACTATAAACACTTGATTTGGATGATAGGTAGTAATCATATAGAGAATGACTATTTATAAGGTGTATAAATGAAAATGGTTATGATTAATGATATAAATTAAGTTATTAACATATATATGTTATTAATGTATAATTTTTATATACGTTCATGGATATCAGGATAAGTGTTAAGGGATTCATGCCTCAAATTACTCACTTTGAGACATGTTTTGTATTATGAACCTAATTTCCATTAATTGCGTATATAAATTTATTATTTGTGTTGATATATCATGAAATTAATTTATTAACGGAATTTTAAGATCAATTTTAAACTTTATGTTTGAATAGGATCTGATTTAATTTATATTGATTCCATAAGTGGGCTTTTCCATCTCAATTTTTAATCTTTTGGACTTATTTTATAGTCACCAACCATTTCATTTTTTGTGGTATATAAATTAAAATGGGGAATTTTTTATCATATTTTTTATGAAATTTAATTTATTTACAATTTTATATTGTTATACCTCCTTATTATTCTTCTGATTCAGGAGTTAAATAAACTCTATTGTAAATCATACAAAAAATATCTTATATTTTGGTAAAGTAAAAGTGTATGTGATGTTATAGAAAAGAAATATGTTTAGATAATAGAAAGTTGAAGAAGTTTTGGAAAATATACACATTTGTGAAATCACCCATAAAATGTTTGGTTTAATATTGGATCAATCATTACCACAATTAATGATGAGTGGGCCTATGACTGCACACCACGATAGATACTCTCAAGGTTTATGATTTAGAATGGTCACAGTATCTTTATTAACCATGATGAAGAATTTTTTTATAATATTTCCTTGGTCTCCTTCCAATGAAAACTATTTTACCCAAATACTATCTTTCGTGGATAACCCATCACATTGAAAATACCCTAACAACATATTTTTATGATTATTGTACTTTTTTATATTGGTGATACCTCATATATTATACATTAATTAAATAATGTTCAATTAGATATATATATTATTCTATTTAATGGGTAACTATAGAGATTTTTATTTCTCATTATAAGGATAGTCCTGTTTTATTCCCCCATACGTTCCTTATGGAATGGTATGAAATGTCTTGTTGTCTTTTATAGTAAATCAGTTTGAGTTTTTTAGGTAATGGGTGTATCTAGAAATTATAAAACCCTTCAAATAATCGATATGTATCATGATACAAGACATCTTGTGTTTTAGAGTGTACCTTCTCCCATAGAAATATGGTTTCCTTCCACAAGTCCTTGGCAATATATTTTGATGTCTAATATTTTGTATTCGATTGTTATAAGATCAATGATTTTTATTCTTTTTTTCATTTACTATCATGTAAATACCATTCCTTGTGTTTTAATAGATTATTGATTAATATTTCTCATTTATTCCTTCTATATAAATTATTCCATATTTATGTTATGATGGCTCTTATTGTTTGAAAATTCTTACTATTATTTTTTTCCTTCCCCAAGAAAACTGAGGAAAATAATGTGTAATTTTCAAAAATATAATGGAATGTCAAATAATTTTATCAAAAAAATTTATTGTTGTATATTAGGTTTTGAAATATAATTTATGTATGTATATCATCATCCATGAATATTGAATTATTGGATCCCACGAGAAAGGTAGTATTATATACCAATAATGTAATGTAACTACGAACTCTAGGTTTCTAGGGTCTGGGATGTTATAATTGGGTTAATAGTTTGTTTAGTATGAACCTTGGTAATTATATTTAGATGAAATTTATAAGATAGAACAAGTACTATGAACAAATATTAGGATTTTAGGGGAAACTCTAAAAAACATAATCATAATTTTATTTTAGAATTCAATATCATGAAACAAAAAAATCATCATTGTGGTTTATCATATAAAGCGAGATGATAACCAATGTTGGTAGCTAATTAAAAACACTAAAGTGGTAAATTAGATAAAGTGCATGGAATAAAGAACTTTCAACGAGTTATTATTTGAAAAATACATTCCTTAAGAGAAATGAGTAGAAATTTGAAGGAAATTAATCAATCATAGTTAAATATATGAGTAAAATGTTACTAAATATAAGGATAACTTTAAAATATTAGCTCAGTATGTTGAAGACTATAGATATAAACCAGAAAGAAAGATTGATCATTTCATTAAGGGATTAAAGGTAATCCTTATAAGGAGTTATTCTATCAGAACATTTCATTATATTAGTATATCATCTCATGGGCCATTAATACATAAAAGGAGTCCTCTAGGATGGATGTATTCAAGGGAATAAGGAGTGGAAGAGGATATCTTAGCATCATGGGAACAATAATATAGAAATTAGGAAGAAATTAATGGTTAGATTTCTCACCTATGATAACTATGGGAAGAAACACCTTTGGGATTATAGGATGGGAAACATAGTTTGTTATAGGAGTTCAGAGAAAGGACATAAAGATCATGAATGGTAGAGAAATGTAGAGGTTTTTTATTCGTAATACAATAACTATAAGAAGAAGGGATATTATGAGAAGAAATTCCCCAATACACATAGGAATTTACATTAGAAAAGGCCAAGGGGGAAGTTTATTATTTTTTAACTACCACAGATATAGTCAAATATAACACCCTAATTTATTATTATTTTTTTATTTAAATAAATTTTAGGTGTTTGATATATTTCATTAAACTCAACACCCAGTATAAGTGAATTGTGATATAGTAACCCATTATAAAAAATATATAGAATTGGAAGGTATGAATACTAATAACCATATTATAAAATTTTCTTTAATGTTTTTAAATAATGAAAATGTATTTATTAATGTCGAATAAGTTGGTACAAAATTTTCATTAAAGTGATCTTATGCTTCAAAAATATGTTTTCTTCAAAAATTGATTTTATTAAATTTTGTGCTCAAAAATTTTAGTTAAGTTATACAATATTTAGAAATCGTATTTAGATAAAAGAATATCATTTTTAAAATAATATTGTCCCTAATATCTTATGGTGAATTTATATTCAATTTCTAAAAAGATTCATTTTGTTAGTGAATAGTGAAAAATGCAGATTTTTTTAAAAAGCTATAATTTTTTTCAAGTAAAAGACCCATTATGTTTTCAATTTGAAATTAAAGTAATAAAAGACTAATTTAATTATAAACAAACATAGTCATTGTCATTATACATTATTTTGGTATAAGTTAATTTTTAGGAATAAAAACTTAATTTTCTAGAAAAAGAATTTTGTGTTCAAAGAGTTTTTATATATATAAATTAAATCAATATCTATTGACTAATAGTTTAAATGAAATTTATAGATTATACATTCCATTGTATATTTTAATATTTATTTTACTATTTCTACAATGAAAGGAATGGAAGTAAATTAAGTGTTATGATTAAAAATAAATTTTCTAATAATGGGTTATCATTATGGTTTGTGTGGTTATAGAAAATAAAATTCTGAAACTTTGGGCATTAACCCATTAAATTTTATTCAATATTTTAAATCAACATATTCAATATAATTTAATAGGTTGAGATTTATAAAAACCCTTGTCATTAATAGACTTTAATTTATGATTTATTAAACAAAATACCACTTAATTGAACACATAAGAGCATGAAGCCCAGCGTCATTTGGTGATAAGGTATATAGAATAATAAAGCGAACATGGGATCCAACATCATTATAGGAAAAATTACACAACACGTGCTTATATTCTCCAGATATTTCAAAACTAAACTGGATAAATTATGGATATTTATAAGAAATGGATGATATATAATGCCTATTAAAGGAATAAACAAAGAATAACATATAAAAAAGAAGTAAATGTGCTACAAGAGGCATATCAAGGTAATATAAGAGGGATTGGAATCATAATCCTGAATAATGAATCATGATATAACATGATACCATAAAGGTAACATAGAAATGTGGTGACAATATTAAACCTTAATTAATAAACATATGTCAAGGATAACCTAGAAGACATTATAAAATGGAAGGAAGGTCTCATTAAGGATTATATTTCTCCCTAATATCTTTATTGAATCCTTATGATACTAAAACATTACTTAATGAATATTAGTGCTATCTTGGATCACCCATCCCAATAAGTATATGGTCATTTATGCCACAAAAATCATTCAAAGTGAATATATATTTCATCACATTTAATCTCAAAATTAATTAGTGTAGATTAGATAAATATAAGTCCCTAATAAATGAGTTGTTGGTATATATAGGATAATAACCTTTAGTGGAAATGGGTACAGGTATTCACTACCCAAATGGTTGGCAGAGAAAATCATAGGATAATTTCAAGAATATAACAGGGGTACATAAATGTCCATGGGAGATTTTAATTATAGTTAAAGGGTTGTATAATAATTTATAAATAATATGGGAAGAAATAGGAATGTGTTAGAACATATCCAAATATAAAAAAAATTTGAAAAAAAATATATAAAATAAATGATGTTCCTGAACAAAGAGGATAAAGAGAGGATACCATACCTTAAGGGAGTGTTCTATATGAATTTCCAAACATATGTTTTTTGGAATCTATATGATAATATAAAAAAACCAAAAACATTCCAATGGTTTTTGGACACGGTTTCTAAAAAATTAGAGTTTTTTAATTTATATTAAACGTTTAAGAAAAAATATTATTAAAATCAAACCATTACTAATGTGTACGCGAGTCATGTTTATAAAGAATTGATTTTAAAACGTTAAAATATTTTCGAGGTTTTGGAGGATTCATTAAGGAATTAAAAAATTAATCAAATTACATAATAAAACATTATTTTCATGGGGAAAAATAATTTTGGTCATTGATTTCTTTTATTGTATTTATTACATCACCTTTTGGATTTTATGATGTCATAATACATGTTGTATAATTATAACGTATTTATTTTTTA
Source organism: Viscum album (assembly GCA_963277665.1). NCBI lineage: Eukaryota > Viridiplantae > Streptophyta > Magnoliopsida > Santalales > Viscaceae > Viscum > Viscum album. The sequence goes on from OY728143.1 coordinate 319,829,762, forward strand.
CATGAAAATTTGAATTGCACAAAAATTTATGAAAATTCACCATTGGATAAGTTAGATGTGTCGATTTCAAAATTAATATTTATTTTATATAACTAATTCTCTAAATATGATAATTTATAGTTTAAATTCAAAAATACACATTTATTAAAAAATACATGTTTTTTGACAATAAGAGTTTTCTAACCCTTATAATGATTACATTAGACTTCATCAAATTATTTTATAATTTAAATTTAATATATTATATATATTAATAATATTTTAATATAATATCATTTATTTTATAATTTATTGAATTCATCAAAAAAATCATTATTGAAACAATATATTTCCCTAAAATATAATTTATATTTCATCATTCAAAAAAATAAATTTTTATCAAACTCATTATTTAATCATTTAAAAAGAAAAATTAAAAAAGTGATAAATATAATCATTTATTTTTTAAAAATCATATTTTTGTGGACTAGTTACATAACCCTTTGTGACACCAATGAACACCCTAAGGTTAAGGTGTGTGATGGTGGGATTTTCTTGGGGTGGTTTGGCATACATGTTTGGGGTCATGATCATGATGATCTTGAACTTATACCATATACAGTTTCAGTCATGATTTTGTTGTTGAATCTCAGCTTGGTCTTGGTCAATGGAAATGTTCTGTGATGCTAACCCTCTCACAAGCTCCAATAAATGGGCTTCATTGGGTGTGAACCTACGGGTTGAGGCCGTCACTTTTTCCAATTATACTTTATCATAATCCTTTATATATAGTCCCATTAACAATAACTGTATAGCCAGTATTCTGTCAATGGCTGCGATGCTTAACTCTCTTTTAAAACCTCATAGGTAGTAATAGTGAAATGTAGTGAATGTAGTTTCTAAATATACATTACTTAATAATATATTTATTCAATCTAGTGAATTTCATTTCTAAAGCTTAAATTAATTACACTCTTACCCATTCAAGAAATTTCAACCCTTTAGTTTTTAGTGCATACCCTAAAACAGATGAGTTTACTTCTATTTCATCACCTCTTATTTTTCAATTATTTCTTCCTCAAACTTGTAGTTCCATAACATCACATTGACCAAGTTAGTTGTCTTGTTTTGTAGAATATTTTCTCTATGATCAATGATTTTTACCAGCTTATCCTCATAAAAAATTTCATTGTCAAAAGGATCCACCTCATGAATTTGTACATGTGAGGGGTCGGGTATGTACTTCCTCAAAATGGGTATATGGAACACATAATTTACTAGAGATAATTTAGGTGGGGGTATTAATCAATATTCTATATCACTTATGTGATCAAGGATCTAAAAGGGGTTGATGTGTCTTACAATAATCTTTACCTTCATCTCAAACCTCATTACTTTATTCAATGGTGATATACAAAGGAATAATTTTTCTCATTCCTCATACTCAAGATCACATCAGCGAATTTTTGTATAATTTATTTACTAAAATTGTATTGATTTTAGATGACATTGAATGGTTTAAAGCCTTTATATAATATCTTGGATAGGATCAGTTCCCAAAATCTTCCACTCCCCATCTTCATCCCATTATGTTAGAGTCTAACACCTTTTCTCATACATATCGTCATAATGATTCATTTGAATACTGTAATAGAAAATTTCATTATATTAGAACTCTTATAGGGTTAGGTATTCATCTGATTATCCTTGTAAATCCATTGAACATGACCTCAGTAAACTTTATAGTCTTTAAATATTCCATTTATAAATTCTATCAATATAAGGGTGATAATTAGAATAGAAACTCAACCCTATATTTAACGTTTGTAGAAAAATTCTCCAAAACCTCAAGGTAAACCATAGATCTTGATCATATACAAAAGGAAGTTTCACTCCATGCAGTCTTACCACTTCATTTATTTATATATTAGTGATTTATTCTAGAGATAAATATTTTTTAATTTCAATGAAATGCATTTACTTTCTAAGGTGGTTGATAACCACCAATATGGAATAGTTTCCTATATGTATGTGCATGAGTCCTATAATGAAATCCATGGTTATGTTCTCCAAATTCCATACTAGTTTGGGAAATGGTTCTATCATACCCTTAGACTTATATCATTCCTACTTGACTTTTTGGTATATCATTCCTTGAGATACAAATTACACAATCTCTCTCTTCTTGTTATCTAATAAGAAATTTTTCTTCAAATATATATAAATCTTAGTGCTTTCTATATGAATAGAGAATGATGACAAATGTTCATCATATTGGAGTTCCCTATTCAATACTAGTTTTATTGGGAAATATTTATAATGTCCAAACCATACTAATCTATATTTAGAAATTCTCAAGGATATTCATTAATTTCTTTTGTAGTACCTCATCATTATTTTGTTCTTAATTTATTCTTTTGATAATCGATGATTGAGAATTTATTTGAGTCATGTAGAATAAATAAAAATTTATTATTCCCATGAACATATTTTTAATTTCAAAGAATATTGGATCCAATTCAATCCTCATCATGGATAGGGATATGTGATCCTTTCCACTCAAAGCATCTCCCACCATTTTTCCTTCCTAGGATGGTAGTGGGTTTAATAATCATAATCCTTGATCATCTATAACTACATCTGTTGGTCCATATTTATCTCCTTTTATTTGAATATATACTAGAGGATTTTTTGACTCATATATATGTCACACTTTTTCCCAAAAAAATAATGATGAAAAATATTTAATGTTAATATTAATGCATCCAATTCATGTTCATAGGTTGGGTAGGCCTTCTCATGGATATTTAATTATAGGGAAGAATATGTTGTCACTTTTTCATCTTTCATGAGTAGATAATCCAATCTATTTTTGGTTGCATCGTTTTAGATCAAAAATACTTCAATGTTAGTCAGTAATGTGAGAAGAGTGGTAGTGATTATACTCTTTTTTAACTACATAAATATTTTATTATATTCATTAGTCAAGAAAAACCTGACTCCCTTATAACTAATCTTGGTTACTATGATTTAAAATCATGATAATATTATCATAAATCAACAATAATACCCATCTAATCCAAGGAAACTATATATTTTCATCATAGATGTTGTTTTGGGCCATCCTTCGATTACCTCTATTTTTAAGGGTCTATAGATATAACTTCATAGTGTTAAAATTCACTAGGAATGAAAATTTATCCAACTAAACTCACATTTACTAGAATTTTAATACATCTTTTCTCTGTAAAAAGACTTTAGTACTGTATTTAAATAATCTTCATGTTCCTATTTTCTATTAGAGTATAGAATAATATCATCTATAAAGATAATGAAAAAAATTTGAGGTAATTCATAAGGACTCCACTCATTATATTCATGAATATTATTGGAGAATTATTGTGTCCAAATGGAATTATTATGAACATGTAATTCGTATAACTTGGATGAAAATTTTTCTTGTTAATATCCTCCCTCTTCACCTTACCTTGATAATATCATGACCAATGATCTATCTTGGAGAAATATTGGGCTCTAGACAGCTGATCAAATATTTTATCAATATATGGAAGAGGAAATTTTATTTTTATCATGATCTTATTCATATCATGAAAATAATATTTTAATTTTTTTGACCCAACCTTCTCTAGGAAAAAGTGGACCGATGCACCCCACAGTGAGCTACATAAGTATATAAACATTTATCAAGACTTTTTTGTAGTTACTTCACTTTCTTCTCAAGTTTAACAACAACAATTATATATGGTGACTTGGATATGTGAAAGGATCTATGTATAATATTAATTGAGAAATAAAACTCACGGATTTGAGGAAGACTAGCCAATTATTCTGGAAACACTTATGAAAATTCACTCATAGTATGTATTCCATCATTAATGATATTTTCCTTAATTATAATCACTTAAGCTATATATTATTTCTCATAGGGAAATAATATACATGCTTGATATGAGGATACAAAAAAAATATTCATCCTCATTTTTTCACTTCCATAGAATCATAGGGAGAATTATGATAGGGAGGGTGGTTTCTCTACCTTGGAAATTTATGTTGGATTTATATAAAGAAATCCAATCAACAACCAGAATAGCATCACATTATATTAAGTGGAGTATCATAAGGTTCACTGGGAAGTTCAGCTGAAACATTTTAATAAGGGGGAGTTATATACATGGATTACGATAATTTTCCAATTTTTCTTTTTCACCAATATATATACTTCAAAGATTTTTAGTGGGTTTGAATAGTTATACTAAACATGCATGATATGAAATAATTTGAATAAGTATACTAAGAAATTGTATTCAACATCCCTATATAAATACAAAACAATTTATTGTCAGAGGGTGGTTTTAATTTTGTGGGTCTCATAAATCCCTATAAATGATTTAGAAGTGGTTATGGTGAACCATAGCTAAAGTGGCCACCTATTATTATTATAGGAAAATTTTTTGAATAGCTGGTAAATGGAGGACTCATTTAGTAGTGGGTTTATTATAAGGTGTTGAAACCCCTTCTTATTTTGATCTAAACTCACTGGAAACTAGAACTTTAGAAGTGTCTTAAACTCCTTATAATTTATTTATTATTTATAGGTGGGTAGAACCACCTTAAATTGATTTTTAAAGGAAAATTTAGGGTCTATTATTTCCATCACCCCTAATTACTTTGTGTTTAAGGGGAGATTTAAACTACCCCTAAATATGATAATTTTTTTAACAATTGTGTTCACATCTCTATAATTATATAATTCTACACCACCCCTACCCCACCCTCTCTAGTTCCCATCCATTTCTTTCCCCCAAAAATCTACACCCACCACTCCGTCCTCCCTCTCGTTCACACCATGACCTCCATTTGTCACCGGCGGTTTAATCACTCACTCTCGCACCCTCAAATTTTCCCCTATAGTTCCTCCATACACTTCCCATTGGATAATCTCTCCCTTGTGTGTGTTCCACCTATCTCGCAGCCCCACCCCCACACACACACATTAAAATTCACCTTGGTGGGGATTCAAACACATGCTCCCTAGGACAATGAGCGCTGCCAAACTAATGTTGTACCACTATGCTAATTTATTTTTTTTATGTACACATTATTGTATTTTTAATCATTTCATTCAATATAAAAGAAATATTTTTTATAAAATATATTTAAATATATTTAAATATATATCCTATGTGTAAATATAAAAGAACTATATAATTATATCTATATTTACATATATTTGAGTAGGTATATTTTTATATATATTTATAATTCTATTTAAGTTATATATATACACATATGTTTATATATTTATAAATTTATTTATGTAAATTATTTCTATAAATAAAAAATATTTATATATTATATATATGTTAATTTATTTAATATATATATATATGTATTTATTTAAAAAAATTATATAATCACATCAAAAATATATTTATATAATGTATTTCAATACATATATTTATTATTATTTAAATCAATATATATATATATATATTTATCAATTATATAATATTATGTATTATTAATTTTATATAAAATACAATTTATACAAATATTTTATATGAAATCAAATTTATACAAATATTTATATAATGTTATATGAAATGTAATTTTATATTATTTATAATTAATATGTATATTATATATAATTAATATTATATGACATACAATTTATAAAAATATATAATTAATATTATATGAAATACAATTTATAAAAATATTTATATAATTTATTTCAATACATATATTTATTGTTATGTGAATTAATATATATGTATTTAAATAAATGTAATTGTATAATATTATATACATTTATATATATTTATTTTTATAAATTTTACTTCATTTAATGTTAATTATATATAATATAAAATCATAAAAATATTTTTATAAAAAATATTTATTATTATAATAATATAAATTATAGAAACTATAAGCTTGTGTTTTTATATGATAGATTTTTTAAATAAATTATATTTATGTATATATTTTAATAACATGTTTATGCTTTTATATTTCAAGTAATTAATATTATATGACATACAATTTATTCAAATAAATATATATTAACTTACATTATAATATATAATAATATTTTTTATGCATATAAATAACATTAAATACAATCATAAAAATATTTTATATAATATGTTGATATAATTCATTTAAATACATTTATATATAGTGTTTTAAATATATATATATATATATATTGAATTTTTTTATAAAAATAGTGGGAGTTCACAACCCCCCATAATTTTACAGCATTAGAGGGGGTTTTGAGCCCCCTATAATTTATGATATTATATGGGGTTTTCAACCCTCTTTAATTTAAGATATTAGAGGGAATTTTCACCCCCCCTATCAAAGAAAACTGGATATTTAAAATATAATGTTATAAAGTTTAGAGGGGGTCCATAACCCCATTGAAATTTTATGATTAGTGTGGTTTGTAAAAACCCTCCCTCCCCAATATAATATATATAGAGAAAGAATTTATAGGGGGATCATAACCCCCTATAAATTTTATAATTATATAGGGTTTTACATAACCCCTTCTAATTATAAAGGAAATCTTTTAAGAGGGGTTTCTGTATAACCCAGACTAAATAACCCCTTATAATCTTCTGTTTTTTTGTAGTGTATAAATAATTAGCATATATATTCTCACTTAGTTATCAAGATCCATCTCCGAAATTGTGATTACATATTCTTTTCATTATTCTTCGGGCCTTAGAGGATATTTTTGTTCGTTATAATTGAAACCCCTTAACTTAGGGCATGTATTTTCAATGTTTCCCTGCTCCATAAAATTTAAATATTAAATAAAAAGATAAAAGTTGATTATATTATTCCTTTATTTCTTCCCATTGTTGGGTTTCTTCATCAAAAAATCAATAGGTATATTCTATTCTCACACCTAAGTAATTACATTATCCCCTGGAGGAAATTTCCAGGATGCTTCTTCACATAATTATGATAAGTGGATTGTTGGGATCTCTTTCCACCATTATATTTCTCCATCATACCACCAGATTGAAAATCCATTTTCAGCTATTAATACCCATGTTTACCTTGAAATTCACTTATATTCATTTTCACATTTTAGGAACATCAAAAATTTTACTTCAAGTTTTCAATTTACTAATTTGTGAATATTTTCATAGTCTCATCTTCAACCCAGCAAATAAGTTTTCAACATTGATTTTAGGGGAAATGAAAAATTAAAAGGAATATCGTGCTAGAAATGTGACGGTTTCCTCATTCACATCAATGGATTATTCAACCTTTTTTAAGGTTAAGAAAGTACCCCTCTATTCTCAGTTAAAGAGTGCAAGGAAAACATTCATTGAAAAAAAATTATAAAATTTCGTCCACTTCATTACTTTGATTTCCTCATTGAGATTTGTATTTTTGATAAACATACAACAATGATCATATTCTCATTCATATGATAGGAATCCCCCATGAACTTCTCTTACTCGGAGAATTTAAGGATGGATAAGAACTTCTGAATGGATTTGATCCATTATTCAAAAATTATGTGGTCTGAAGATCTAGTGAAAATATGAGGCCTTTTTAACATAAAGGTTTCAATTGAAACATTATATTTCTTATGAGTATTTTTAAATTAATTTTAATTCTTGTTTAGCATAAAAAATTACTCAATTGATTAATTATTGTCATAATGTTCAAGATTCATGCTCTCATCAAGTAGGCAATCTCATTTGGAAAGTTATCACATTGTCTCTCACTTTGGTGGTTGGCTCGGTTTGTCCTATTTCATGTCATTGACTGTAATAAAGTGAAATGTAGGGATGGTTGTTTTTAAATAATTAAACACATAAATGGGAAACCATTAACATTAAAGGGATAACTTATAAATGACATATATTCATTTAAATAAAAATTATTAGATTTCAATCTCTGTTATCCAAGATATATTTCCTTGCATAAAATCTTATGGGAATTTTTGTTCCCAAAATAATGGTTTGTAAGGATATTTTTAATTTACCAAATAATATCCATCAAAAGTGTCCAAATAGGTCTGTACAAAGGCACATTTTCTTCAAAAAGTGATGATCGAGGCTAGCACATTACAGCAATTCGGGATTTTAACACTTACGTACCTCTATGACAGAGCCACATCAACGTGTAGTATACAAACATAGTTGTATTTTCCCAAAAATCACTTACTCAATAATTTTCCAAAATTTATGTATTTTGGGTTATTTTTATACTTTTCCCTAATGAATTCACTAGTGTTTCCTAATAATAATCCAAGAAAACTAGACTTTCCTTTGTTACCAACTATGACTACACTTGTTAGTAATACACTTTAATTCATAATTGATTACGTAAAAGAATATTTTATAAAACATAGGAGATTTTGAATGTCACATAAATGATTTATTTTGGTGTATCACAATGTTTATTTTTGTTTTGGTAATTATCCCTTGGTTTTCCTAGGAGGTTGTGTAGAAAAATGTTGTTTTTAAACCCGAAAAAAGGTGGTGCATGGTCGGTGCACGGTTTGGGGGATATGTGTTTCATCCTCGAAGAAATATTGATAATCAAATATTGTCACTATTAAGGTTGCACATATTTCCACACAAACATGTTACCTACCCTTGGAAACTGTACATCTTTTTTCCTCTTGTACAGTGGAGACCGCACGGTTGTTGCATGGTTTGGAAAATCATTCAGCATGTCCATGTCATAAAAATGGATATTTTTACAATTTCTCCTTTTGGAATTTAACCCCTATTCCTCCCCATTTCTTTCCCATTTTGTATTTTTCCCCTAGGTTCTTCCTCCCCTCCACTTATCTCCCTTGTATCCTCAAATCTTGGGTGGATTTGGCCTTGGATATTCAATAATCATCAAGTAGGCCTCTCATCATTTTCTTTCTTCCTTCATCATGGGTTATTCCTTCCTCCTTCCAGCAATATTCTATCTAAAGTCGGTTAGATAACCTAAAATGGGTTGAACCATGGTTATTTGGGTTAAATCATGATATTTATGGTTCTATCTTGCCTTTATAGGGTCTTCATGAGTTGCGTTTGTGATTTTCCATCAGATTCTAAAATTTTCCAAGCATGAGGTATGTGATTCCATGTTTTAGCATTATTATATGATTTTGGTATTCTTTTTTTTCTTCTTGAATGTGTTCTAATAATTTTTTTGAAGGTTTTAAATATGTTTTCAAAAGGTTTTGTGGTGTGTCCATGTTCAAATATGGTTTCAAAATGTAATTGGTTGTGTTTCAAGTGTGTTTTATTATTTTACAATGTAAATGTATTATATAATTTATGTAAGTTGTGTGAAGTGTGTTTTCAAATTTATTTTTTGGGAATATTGATTATATTGAGGTTTTCCATTAAAATGTGGTGGTTTCCATGTGAAATCATATTACTTGATGTGTTCATGTGAAAATGGGGATATATGTGACATTTGAAGTGAAAGTTCATAACAAAGGGAATATTAGGAATCTAGGTGGGTGTACTGGGAATAGTATGCTAGTTGGATTGGAGGGAGAGATCCACAGTTTCTTCTATTATGATTGACTATAAAACACTAACTAAACTATAATGATGTTGGAAACCACTAGAATTTTGGATGGATCCCTATCTAGTGGATTATGCACAAGGATGCTATGGGTTTTTGTTGTTGCACCATATTTGATTAATACATGAGTTTCCTGAGGTCCCACTAGTGATATATCCTTTAGATATTACCTGTGTTGATCTCATGTGATGTGGTGATTACCATCGACATACGGTGAACCTTACGTTTTGGTTGATTTTCAAAGCATGCTTCTTTCAAATTGTTTTTCCTTAAAATGCTTTTATCAAAAATTCTTCATAACCCTTTCTTAAAACTTTCATGGTGATTTATTTTATAATGTAATGGAATTGAATCTTTCTTTTGAATGGAATCCTACTAGGCTTTGTATCACACCCTATATACACCCTCAGGTGTATGTGGATTTTTTTATGTGTAACCCAACTAAGGGAATTATGTTTTCTTCTGGTGATGGTCGATCTAGTTTATAGTGTTCTTTTAATATAGTTGATTATGGAGGTTGATTGAGGGTGATCTTCTCTTGTTTCATGGAGGATTTTGGGTTTTTGTCTAGTTTTTTCCCTTCTTTTATGGAATTTTGGTTTTTAGTTAATGTTTTAACATTTTAAAATTGAATTCATTGTTTATATTTTGGTTTTTGAAATTGATCTTGTTATGGTGTTTTATTATCGATAATTATATATAGTTGTTTATCATGGGTCAAATCATTCCCAGAAAGGAATTTTTGATACCCAAGCACTAGTTTCCATCACATGGATATTTAGAATTTCCTTAAGGCCATGACATGGGCTGAGTCAGGTGTCGGGTCGGATGGCACCCCGACTTGGTTCATGAGAAATGGTATCACATTAGGTTTTTCCTTTTTTGGGTCATGATATTTGGGAGAGTCTAGATAAACTTGAGCGAGGATTTTCATGACTTGAGATTCTAGTTGCGAGTCAGTTATCTAGAAATCACACCTTTTGACAGACCTCAGGCTACCATGGTATGATGGGATTTAGTTTGACTTATCTACTAGGTGATAAGTATAGGATGAATAATGTTCAAGGAAATAAAGTGTGGGTGAAGGTGTTTTCCAGATTATTGTGATGTATGTGGATTTTTTATTTATGAAAGTGTTTAGTATTATTTATTTTTGCTGAAAAAAATTCAGAATTTTATATTTATGGTTTTATTTATGTTTATTTCTTTATTTAGAAAGATACCACCCTAGAGGCTTCCTATGAAATCGCGGGAAGAGGCTTGAGAGGTTTCTCCCTCACCAGCTGATCTGAGACTAGTGGAAGTTTTGGTTTGATCTATCCGTGTATAGAGTCAGGGAGATATCCTTATTCTTACACAAGTTGGGGAAGTTAAACTAGGTCCTAGAAAGGAAAAAACCTCAGGAGTTCCATAAGAAAAAGCCTTCTTCCTTTCAGGATATTATAGAACACCACCAAGATAAGGATAGGATTGAGACAATTTATTGGTTGTTCAGATTTCTTGACACTCCTAAGGGTATCAAGGTTATGTGTGCTTCATTTTTTTGGAAGGTCCTAGTTAGAGGTGGTGGGGCTACATGGTTTAGGCTGGGATGCACAAGCATATGGGTTTGAAGGATTTTGAGGTTATCTTCAATGAGTAGTATTTCTCTAAGACCCAAGCCTTTTCTATAACTCGTGAGTTTTTTGGATCTTCACCAGGGGGATTGGACCATGATGGAGTATGATTACTATTTAACTTAGTTGGTTCAGTTTGTACCTAAGAATGTTTTCAATGAGTATTTGAAGTTGAAAAATATCAAAATAAGGTTGTTTTTAGATATCCAGTCTCAAGTATTCTTGTTTAAGTTGGCGGCCTATCGTGAGGTGGTTAATCATGATTTGATTTTATAGATCAATCATGGGGGAAATTCTATTTTTTCTAGAGTTGTGTTAGTAGTGGGCCAGGGATTTGGTAGCTCATCCGAGAAGAAGAGGAAGTGGGGTGAGTAAAAAATGAGGGAGGTGGTAGTCCAGGACATCCTACTTGACTTTCTTCTTCTATAGATTCAAATTCTAGATCAGTCCTAGGCCATCAATGTGGCAAGGCGGAACATGTATGGTTTGTGTGTTCAGCCTCTCCCAGACTGTGACATAGATGTGAACATATGAGGTACTATCAGTAGTTATTCAGATCCACACATCCATACCCGAGTAGAGTAGCTTCAGCTGCTATCTGTGAAATTTCGGCCAAGTCATAACCAACTAGGACAGCAGGTTCTATGTTTGGTTTTCATGGTGGTAGGAATAGATCTTCTTCAGGGACGATTCCACTCAAAGCAGAGAGTCATGTCAGTGGTATTTATCAGCATCAGGAAGATATGGGTAATCTTCATAGAGTGGATCAATCACTAGTGGAATCAAGCGTAGGACTTTCCATTCAAAGTATAGTCTCTGTCATTTGGATTTATTGGGGTTTTATTATGATATTATGCCATATGTATTGGAGTTTTTAATGTCACTTAGTAAGAACCAAGATCAGTACTTAAGGTGTTCATCTTGTTCCCTCACCATGTTAGGCTTCGAGATAGAATGGGATTTCCTAGTTTTGTAAATGTACCTATTTAATGTGATCCTCAGTATAGATTACATGGTTCGTTTCTAGGAACACATCAATTTTTATTAACTGAAAGTGACTTTTATGAAACCTGATGGAAGTACCTTGGTTTTTCAAGGTGAAAAGGGTCCTTGGTTCGGTCATGCTAGACCTCCACTTCTAGATTTGGGAAACCTCATTTATCAGAGATCACAACTCATATCAGAGGATGGTGGTAGTTTTCTTGTAGGTGGCTATCTCCAGTGGTGGATGAGTTCCCAAAGTTATTTTATATGACCTTTAATTTTTTCCTCTAGAGTTAGATGTGGAGTTCACCATTGATTTGGTTCTGGGAACATAGCCAATTTCTTATCCCCCATACCAAGTGTACACCCATCGATTTGTGGGAATTAAATGTATATGTGGATGATTTAAAATATAAAGGATTAATTCACTAAGAATCTCAACTTGGTACACCCCATTATTGTTTTTAAATATGACCAGTAGATATCTCTAGTTTTTCATCAATTATTGGATAAAAAATTTTGTGATGATCTAGAAAAAAATATCATTTTCCTCATATTGATGAAATTTTTTATCATATCATGGGGTGATGTGTTCCCCAAGATCGACTTGCATTCTAGGTATCACCAAGTCAGATTTAGAGAGGTGGATGTTCCAGAAACGGACTTCTGAAGTAGGAATGGTCATTTTGAGTATTTGGTTTTTTTCTTTTCGGATTTATGAATGCTCCATAAGTATTTATAGATCTTATGAACCGAGTGTTCTATTAGTACATCAATTCCACTATTGTGGTGTTTTTGTACAACATCATGGTATATTCTAGAACTAAGGAGGAGCATATGTATTTGAGGATTATGTTGGTCACTCTTCGAGATCATTGTATCTATGAAAAAAAATTATGTGAAGCTTATGAATTAGGGAGGTTAAGTTTCTAGGTCATGTGATCTCAGAATGAGGGGTCTTACTGAACCCCTATATGATCATTGTTTTGATTTCATGGGAGAAGCTGAAGAATGCTTTCAAAATTATGAGATTTTTTGGCTTGGAATGGTATTTCATGTAATTTGTTTAAGATTTGTCTCATCTTGATTCACCCATGAGTGCACTTTCCCAAAAATGGTTGACGTTTGAGTGGATCCAAGAAGGTTCGGTGTCTATTGTAGAGATTAGGTGGTGTTTTACCACATCCAATGTTCTAGTATTTCCAAAATTTTAGAAAGGATATTTGGTCTATTGTGATGCCTTAGGTATGGGTCTTGCATGTTTGATGATGCAGGATGACAATGTGGTGGCATATGGATCTCAGAAACTCTAACCACAGGAAAATAATCACCAACCCATGACCTATAATTAGAATTATTGATGCTTTCTTTGAATACATGGAATAATTACCTCTTTAGGGAGAAGTTTTCGGTCTTCTCATTTCATAATATCTTGGCCTATATTTTCACAAATAATTATTTGAATTATGAGACAGTGTCATTGGGTGGAGTACTATCAGGGATTTGATTTTGGTATAGTTTACACCCCAAGTGAGGGTAATGTGGTAGATGATGCATTGATAAGAAACGTTTTGGTGTAAGTGATGAAGGCATCCAATGGAGAGTGGAATTTTATGGGTCTTTTACCCAAATTAATTTGGAATCCAATGAGAATAGTAGAGGTTTGTTCTTGGCTAGTGTTTAGCTGACACCTTCCCTTCTAATGTTGATCTAGTAGGGGAATCTAAATGATGATTTTTTTATAGAACTATATGTAGTTCTTTACTATTGGGGATGTTCCTAGTGAAAGGGTTTCGTCTCATGGGGGATCTTTGTTCTTTAGGGGTCGCTTCGTAGTTCCATTGTCATTATGTAAGGTGGTGATGAAGGGTAGCCACCTTTATGAGTGGGTCATTCACCCTGGTACCACAAATATTTTTATGATGTGTGTCATCGACTTTTGTGGCCAGGTATGGGATAGGAAATAGATGACTTCGTATCTAGATATTATAATTGTGATAAGGTAAAAGAAGAGCCCTGAAGACACTATGGTTTTCATTAGCCACTACTCATTCCTACCTGGAAGTGGGATGATATCTCTGTGGATTTTATTATTGTATTATCTCATACAACCTATGGGTGGAATTCTGTATGGGTAGTGATTGACCATTTGACTAAATTGGATCATTTTATTCCATATAGATATTCAGATAGGGTGGACAAATTGGGTTGGTTATATGTTCAATAAATATTGAGGTTTCATGGTGTGCCATTAGTAACTGTTTCAAACAGGGCCACCCATTTTACCTGATGGATTTGGGAAGACCTTTATAACGAATTGGGGTTGCAGTTCAAGTTGATTAGGATATACCAACCTCTAACGGATAGTGAAATATAGTGGGAGAATCATATCCTATAATACATTGTATGATTATGTCTTTTAGCTTTCATAGGCTTGTGGAATAGCCATTTGGGTTTTGTGGAGTTTCCCTATAATAACAATTACAAATCCTCAGTGTGAATGGAACCCTTTGACACACTTTTTGGTCAGTCATGTCAGTCCACTTTGTGTTGGGATGAGGTAGGAGAGACCTCATTGTTTGGACTGAGTTTTGTGTAAGAAACATTTGTAAAATATATTTTGATCAAAAACTATTTGTTGACATATCAATGATTTTATAATCCTTTTGTCGATCAGCAGCACCGAGCCTTGTAATTCTCCATGGGTGACTTTGTTTTTCTGAAAGTGGAACCTCATTTGGGTCATAGTTATCTTGGTTAAAAATGCAAGCTAACACTAAGTTATGTAATAAATTTTTAGATTATTGAGAGAGTTTGTAAGGTGAAAAACCAATTAGTGTTTTCATATCATTTGACATCAATCCATGACATGTTAAAGGTCTCTTAGTTAAATAAATAAAATCTAGATCTATCTCATGTGATCAATTGAGAATAATTAGAGTTGGTAACTAATTTTTTCACGATTGATCAGCCAGTATGGATTGTGGATTCTGGAGAGAATGGGATTTGGGGAATACCATATAGTTAGTACAAATCCTTTTGCATCATGGGATTTAAGAGAATCATTTTTCGGAACAAAATTATTTGGTTGGGAGGTAGTATCAATCCTTATTATTTAATCAGGATTCAAGTAGACTTTCCAAGGATGAATATTTTTAATCGTTGGACGAATATTCACATTAGTGATTTTAAATTGGGGCCCTAATTTGTATATTTTTGTTGTTGTATTTATCCCTTGGATTCCAAAATAGGTTTTGGATAAAATAGAGCTTTTGGACCTGATAGTTGGTGGTGTACGGTCATTGCATAGTTTGGGGAAATCTTGAGACAACCCAAGGGAAACTACGTGCCTTGGAAAATGGCAATGTTCAGGCCACACAGCTTTTTTCATGGGAATGTTCCATCCCCCATGAAACTGTGTGGCTAGTTTCCTCGAGAACATAGGAGACCACATGGTTTATGTGTAGTTTGGAAAACTATGTTGGCTAACTGTGTGGCCTTTCTAAGTCAATAAAAATATTAATTTTACCCTTCTTCCTTCTTCAAATATAACCACTATTCTACCCCCTTTCTTCCCCATTCAGGGTTTTTAGTCCTAAGAACCTCATCCCCTCATCTTGTCTCCCTTAGACCCTTAAATATGGGGTGGATTTGGCCTTGTATCTTCAAGAACCATCAAGTAAGACTCTTTTCATTGGATTTATTCCTACTTATAGTGTCCTTCCTTCCTCATAGGTTTCTTCTCTCTCTAGGTGGTTGGTTCCCCTAAAATAGGTTGAACTTTTGTTCCATGGGTTAAATATTGGGGTGTATGGTTGGTTCATTCCTTTTTAAGGTCCTCTTGAGGACCATATGGGATTTTCCACCAGATTTCAGAATTTTCCATGCTTAGGGTAGGTGATTCGATGTTTAAGAAATATTAGAATATTATTAAATTAATGATTTTCTTCTTTAAGGGGTTTTATAGATTGTTTGAAATGTGATAAATGTGTTTTAAAAAGTTTTTCAGGTGTGTTTGTTATGAAATATGGTTTTAAAAATGTAATTATTTGTGTTTCGTGTGTCTTTTCTTGTTTTCTATGTAAATGTGTTCTAAAAATTCTATAAGTGGTGTGAAGTATATTTCCAAATAAATTTGGTGTGTGTATGGATTATAATTCGGTTTTTCCTATGAAAAATGGTGTTTTTCTTGTGAAATCATATTTATTTATGTGTTCATGTGTAATGGGTGATCTATGTGAAATATGAAATTGAAATTGATCACAATGGGAATCCTAGGCATCTAGGTGGGTGGACTAGGACTAGTACTCTAGTTTGATAAGCAACGTTGGGGCTTGGTTTCTTCTTGTAGTATTGATTCTACAACACCAACAAAACTATGATGGAGTTATAAGGCACTATGAATTTTTGATATACTATTATATAGTGGCTCATGCATGAGGACACTATGGGTTATGGATTCTTAATAATGTTTTTCCAAGATACGAGGTTCCAAGAGTCCTACTGGTGCTATATCCATTAGGGATCACCATTTTCCTCTCTTGTGATGTAGTGATTATCATCAGCATATAGTGGACACTAATTTTTTGTTTATTTTAAAAACATGCTTGCTTGAAAAAATATTCCCTTAAATTTTTTTATTAAAAATGTTTCCAAATCCTTTAATAAAACTTTCACAGTGATTTTTCTTCTATTTTTAGGGCATGAAATATTTATTTTGGGTAACATCTTACTAGGATTTGGATCACACCCTATATACACCCCTGGGGGTGTATATATATTTTTATGTTTGAAAGATGTAAAGACAAGATATTCTATTTTGGTGATGGTGGATCTGGTTGATAGTGATCTTCTTTGGTATGTGGTTGCGGAGGTGGCTAAATGGTGAAGGCCCTCTTTTTTAAAGATGTTTGGGTTTTGGTCTAGTTACTTCCCCACTGTTTTGGTATTTTTTTTGTTAAAGTTTCAAAATGTTTAACTTGAAATTATTTTATCTCTTTTGTTTGTCCATATTTATCTTGTTGTGGGGGTTTATTAATGAGAATTATTTATGGTTGTTTATCAAGGGTTAAATTATTTCCAGAAGGGTATTTTTTATACTCGTGCACAATTTTCCAGCCGTTGGGGATCAAGAATTCCCTTTGGGATAGGTCAGGTGTCGGGTTGGATAGAACCCCATATTAGTTTTTGATAGTGAATCCTTCTATATTTGGGTGATTTGGTACATAACATAACAAATTGACCATGGGATAGAAAAAAAATTATCACAAAAACTCCACAACATGTTCTTATATTCCATGGATCTTCTAAAATTGTACAGGATAACCTAGTGACGTACATAAGAAAGGGGTGTGCCACAAAGGCTGATAAGGGGAAAAAAGAAATATAATAATGTAAAGTACTACATGTGATCCCAGAGTAATTTCAATCTAACAAAAGATGTTTTATAAACATAATCTTGAATAATGACGCATAATATTACATGATATCACAAAGGTAAAATAGGAATGTGATGACAACATTAAACCTGAAATCCTAAACATAGGTCACTGATAACTTCCATATCATCCTACCATGGTGGAATAATTCCTTATTGGATTAGGTTTTCCTCCTAATCGCATACATGATGTCTTAGGAGACTAAAACATTACCCAATGCAATGTTGTGATATTTGGGTCCACCATTCAAAATATGTACATGCTCAAGTGTTCCACAAAGATCCTTCAACCCAAAGACATATTATATCACATTTAATCCCCTAATTAAGGATTTTGGGTTAAATATATAGAATTATCTGTTAAATTATGTATTGTTACATCTATGTGAATACCGATGAGTGGAAATGGGTATGGGTATTCACTACAAAAAAATTTGGCATGGAGAATCACAGGATAATTTTGATAACATAACATAGGTACATAAAAGTTCATGGGAGGGGATAATGATAGTGAAAGGGGTATACCATAACATTAACATAATAAGGTAAATAATAGGGTTGTGTCATAATATATTCTAATGTGGAAAATTGGAAAAACAGTTCATAAAAAGAAGGTTTCTCAAAAAAGAAGAGGGGAGAGGATCCATTACATTTAGAGGGTGATCCTAAAAGACTATAACAACCTTTTTGAGAGCTTGGGGGAACCATGGTAGGGATATAGAGAGGTAAGTTCATTGTAATTTTGTGCTACAATAGTTTTCAGTGAATAGAAATTAGAGTTTGGAAGGGTTTATATAGAAAAATAGGGCTGATTTTTTTATTAATTCCCAAATTTATGTTTTGGAATCTATAAGATAAAGTAATCAAACCAAAAACAGTCACATGGTTTTCTCTAAAATTTCCTTCCAAAGAGGAGTGTATTTTATTATTTTAAAATTTTATGAATTGATCCAATTAAAACAAAAACCTTTGAATTGTGGAAGTGAGTAATGTTCATAAAGATTTGATTATAAAACCATAAAATGTATCATAGGTTTCCAAAGATTCATTAAGACTTTTTAAAATTAATAAAATAACCTAAAAAATAAATTATTTCAAATAATAAATATAATTTTAGTCGTGGAAACTTTTTATAGTATTTATTATATCACTTTTGGGAATTTATTATGTCAAAATACATAATCTGTTTAATTTTTAATAGAAAATCCTTTTATCTAAAAAATAATAAAATTCGCCAATGGATAATTTCGAGGTATTGATTTCAAAAATAAATTTCTTTAAAAAATAATTCTATAAATATTAGAATATACATATTAAAATCAAAAATTAGAATTTATTTAAAAATATTGGATTTTTATACTAACACATTTCTTACCCTTATAAAATAGACATTTTGATTCATAAAATTATATTATCCTTTTCATTTAATAAATATTATTTAATAATAATATATTATTAAAATATCAATTATTTAAAAAATTATTGAATTCATAAAAAAAGTTTCTTGATTGAAACTATATATTTCCCAAAAATGTAACTTATGTTTCACCATACCAAAATCAATTTTTTAAAAAAAAATCGTTATTTATTCATTTAAAAGGTAGTAATAAAAAGGGTTGAATCTAATTATTATTTTGTAAAAAGAAAATATATAAATTCATTCAGTTTTTTCCAAGATACATAACCCTTTATTAAACTATAGAAAATCATAAAGGTAAGGTTCAAGGTGGTGAGATTTTATTGGGGTGGTACAATGTACATGGTTTGCGTCATGATCTATATGTGCATTAATTTCAAATATAAATGGTTTTGTTCATGATTTATTTGTTGAATATTATCTTGGTCTTGGTCAATGGAAATGCATAATGATATTATCTCCCACATAAGCGTTGATAAATAGAATTTATTGGGTAGAAGCCTCCAGTTTGAGGCCATCACTTTTTACATACATATTAATTGAGAATTATCTAAATCATTAATATATTATCACCTTAATGGTAATTATAAATAGCTATATTATCAATGGACATGAGGTTTATTGGTCTTTTAAAACCATGAAAGATATAACAATTCAATGTAGTACATCTGTTTTCTACAACTACATTACCTTGTAATAAATTTATTCAAAAAATTAATTTCTTTTAAAAATGTTTGGGTCATGAAAAAAATAATTTTTGTTCAAAGGGGATAGTAAAAATAGTAAAATTTTGTTACCATGGTTATGGTAAAAATGTGTTAACTAGGTGTTAAACCATGGGATTAGGGTTTGATTTAAACCCAAAAAAGTCTAATTATTATTTTTTGAAGATATTTAGATATTATATTATCCTACCTTATAATCCTCTTCTGTTTTTAGACATGTTCCCATGAAGGTGAATTTATATAATTGAAATATTTTATGAAATTCCTTGTGAGTCTGTTCCCTCACTTATAAAAGTAACCCCCCCCCTCCTCCATTATTCACACCATTTGATCCATATAGATTTTCCAATACCAAATAAATACATTAATAGATTCCTTACCTTCATTCTACAGCTTCTGTTATTCTCTTAAGACCAAAACTTCAAGGATTATGATGTAAACTAAAGGAAGACTCTCAAAGAAGAGACATAAAACTTATCCAAGAACTTTTAAATTTATTTCTTCCTATACATTCTCTAAACATATTGTATACATAAAAAAATAATTTATCCATTATAAAATATGTATGTAAATGTTATTATAATTATGTAACAACAATTTACCACATATTCTCCATTAAATTTTTAATAAAGTAACACCTGTGCATACTTATGGACTACCACCTCAACATAGAGATATGATTAATTTTCCACCACCATATCTCATGGGTGGTTATAATGATGGATTTAATTTTTTTATATAATATTTAAAAAATTATTATTCTTATAGAATTAAAATATCTTATCTATAATATTACCATCTGGTTCAATGGCAAATGATAGCTTCGCTCAGGTATACGTGTGGGCTACCGCCACTAGAAAGTGATGTGATTTTCTTCAATTCCAATTTACTTGGATGGTAAAAAGGATATATTGAGTGAATATATATTATTATTAAGATTATATAATGTTTCATTAAAGTTTAATTATAATTTTTATTTCTATTTTTTTATATAGTGAAATGTGGAAACATTACTTGTGTGTACATACAGATTACCATCTCTATGAAAGGATGTAATTAATTTTTCATTACCAATTAATATAAATGATTATTATTACGGATATAATTAATATATATTATAATTATATATAGATTAAAATTATGTATATGTGTTAATTATGATTAATGTTCAAGTAACATTACTCTTTAACCAAAACATAAATGAAAAATAAAGCTATTAACACCATAAATGATAAATTTTATTGAAAATTGTCAATAAATGGGAGTTAAAATGTCATGAGTATATTATATTTGATATTATAAGAATGTATATGGTTTTAATATTGAATTATTATAAATATTTATTAACTATATATGATGTTAGAGTGCTCATGAATCAATCCATACATTAGGTAATGTGTTCTTTGTCTCAAATTTGGAATCCGTGAGACATGATTATATTATAAACCATTTTTTATTTTTAGTTTTGAAAATACAGCCCCATTATCATTTTGAATAACTATTACCACATGTTTAATTATTTTCAATGTTTTATTCCATGTTCTCTCTACCAATATTTTTTTAATCAATGATTACAAAAGTTGTAAGTGTGTTGTCTCAATTTATTTTCCGGAGGACTTGTTTTAATGTTGTGCACCAATTACCTATTTTTATGGTGTAAATACTAAACAAAAACAATTTTTGGGAAAATTCATGATTTAATTTGATATATTTATTAAACCATGTAATTTTCAATATTCCAATGACTTTTAATTCAAAAAATTACTAAAGTATTCAGGTTTCTTCATCACAATTTTTCTTCATTGATACATATTTGATGTTATACAAAAATATTATTATATGAAGTGTATCTACTACAAATTGATATGTTGTATCATTATTATCTATATTTTAATGGTATTTCAATTTTCTTTTTATGTTATTTCTGTTTTAGGGGTTCTGAATCAAACGTTACTAATGTGGTTAGTGTTTTATGTTACGGTTTTTTTTACCAGGATAATTTTTTTTATTAATTAGAAATGATAATATTATGTGATCGATATATCAACAATTTTAATAAATTTATAATCATATAGTAATTTTTAAATATTTATTATTTTCCTTTCATTTTCCTCTCCTTATAAACTAATGATATCAAAATAATATTTTAAGGAAAATTGACTATGGTTTTCTCTTGAGCCTAAAATATTTTCATCCATGTTTATAATTTCTTTAAAAAAATTCAATAATGTTTTTAATATAATACAAAGGTTTATTAAAGTAATTTTTACACATTTTTTAATTTTATTAAATAAATTTAAATTGAATATTCTTGTCATTTTCTTAACAAGGTTGTTTGGACATTTTACCAAAAATGTGAATAGAATTTTTATTTCAATAAAAAATGCATGAAAAGATTTACCTATAATCATGAAAACTCTTTTTCTTTAATATTATAATATATATATTCAGGTTTATATTCAAAGAAAATTGTTTCCTTAATTTTTTGGAAATTTATTGATTTTATATTAAGTGGTTTAAAATGAAAAGGTGTTTTCCTCATGAAATTTTCATGTGATCTTTTAATTGTATTTTTCATCTATATCAATACAGTTGAATGTTTTTTTAATTTTATAATGATATGATCCAAAATTAAAAACATTATTATTTAAAAAAAATTTATCATTATGATGGTGAAATTTTTTTGAAACTCATTTTCCTTCCATTTTTTAGTCATTAATGTAATGATAAATTTTTTCATGGCCTTTTGGTATACATAGAAATAGATTATGATTTTGTTATGGGTGGTTCTGTTATAAACCAATGATGGGTGGTTACAATATAAAACATGAATTAATGGGTCTATTATAACCTAATAACTCATTGGATAGTGATTATGGAGTTGATAAACTCTTAAGATATGCTAGAGTAATTAAACTCTAAAGAGATGATTTATTTAACTAGATGGAATTTCCTCCTAAAATAGATAGAAATGACTGAGTAGGTATTTACATTATTGGATGTTGTCCAAAATGATATTATTAGGAGAGAAACATGAATAATGACATGACTATATATACTTATCTAGATTCCAGAAAATCATACCTTATTCATATGATATTTTCTCATGGCTCATGAGTTGTTATTGATGATTACACCAACTTATATCTTGTTTATTATATATTTTGGTTGAAAAACCCTTATTCCATGATTCATGATTAAAAATACTAGACTAATTGGGTATGATTTTTTATATTATGATCATGTCATCATACAATTATTATATTATTATGCTCATTTGTGATCACAAGTTGATATCTCTGGTTTTTATCCTTCCTTATGTTTCTATTCCCAGGGTTATGAAGAAATATTTTCAGAATAATTTTTCTATGATGGGACATAGTTATGAAGAAAAAAGTAGGATATTATGAAGCTATTTTATTTACCAATTTATTATGTATTCAAGTTTCCAAAGACACTGAACCATTATAGTTCTGTTAAAGATTATAATGATATATAATGAATATTCCTATAATAAGATGTAGTATTCATTTATGAAAAGTGTGGGTCACTATATCAATGTTCAAAATAACATTGTATTCGGTACTTTGATTATAGATTAAATGTTATATATTGTGTTATTATATTATATATCTTTACACTATTCATTATTTTCTATGATCACCAAAAACATTAGATATTTCGCTACCACATTAATAAAGATGTTTCAAATTAAGAAACTGAGTGGAAATTTTACTTCAAAAAATAGGTGTGAGGAAATTTAAATTATCAAACATGGGGATACCTTATTTACAGGATTCTTTATTATAAATATGGTTGGAACATACCTGATCCTTGTTAAGGATTAGCTTTTCAAGCATAATGAAAATATTTATTGCTAACAGGATCTGATTGTCATTTGAAAACATAAAGTGGAATATCTTCTATTTAATGGGGAAGCTTCATCATCTAAATCATGTTTGTATAATCCCTAAATATATCTCCTTAATTATATTTTTAGAAGATATAAAGATCATGAGTGAACTATGGATAAGAAATATATACTAGGAATAGAGGATGTAAATGTGGTACAAAAAATCATTGATTATTTTCTAGAAGACTTACCTAGCCATCCACTAAATCATGAAGTTGATTTATCCATTAAAATCATTCATGATGGAACAAATATATCTAAAACTCTTTTTATAATAGAACCAGTGGTTTTGGGGGAGTTGAAAAGACATTTTTTGGAGTTTTATTCAGGGGTATTTTTGTGATGTATTATTTTATCATGGGGAACCCCTATTTTCTTTCAGAGAATGAATGACTGGCTTATGAGATTGTGCATAGATTATTGGGATATAAATTATATTACTATAAATAATGAGAATAATTTAATATGCATTGATATACTATTTAATAATCTTCAAGGATCCAAATACTTTTCAAAGATCGATCTACACCATATTTATTTTCGAATTACGGCAAATAAGTATGACATACTAAAAACAATATTTTGAATAAGGTATGATCATTATGAGTTGATTATATTGCCTTTTGGATTTAATAATATGAATTATATATTTATGGATATTATAAATATATTATTCAAGTAATATCTTAATAAATTTGGTTTTATTCATTGATGATATCTTGATATGCTTTAAGATCTAGGGAGAGAAACAGTGTGTCATCTACAAAATAATTCTAGAGACCGTGGGAAAAAAAGGAAATTATATTGGAAATATAGTAATTGTGAATTTTGGATTAATTATGATTATTTTCTTATACATATTTTCTCTAAATATGGAATATCTATTGACACATTAAAGTCCAATTTAGTCAAATATTATATTATGCTAACAACCGTGAGCAAGATCCAAAGTTTCAAGGGTTTAACAGGTTACTATTGGTGATTCAACCATGATTTTTCCATTTTTACAGTTGTTAAACAATTTAAAATTTAAAAGGGTAAAATTCACAATTATATGGTAATGTGAGAAAATTTTTATAGAATTTAATAGTATTCTGATTAATTCACTAGTATTAACACTAACATACGATATGGAATGTTTAATAATATATAGTGATGTATCGATGAAAGGAAATGGTTTTGTACTTATGCAGAATAATATGGTGATTTTTGATGCCTCATGGAAATTTAAAAAAAATTAATATAACTATCAAGATCATGACCTTGAGTGGGAAGCTGTAAACCTTTCATTCAAAATATGTAAAAATTTCTTATATTGAGGAATATGTGATATATATATATATATAAACCAAAGTTCTGGGTTCGAGTCCTTGAAAGGAAACGCGTAATATATACTAACAAACCTCTTGTGGGCCCCTCTAGCCCATTGGGAACTAGACTAAGCCCAAGGGTTGGCCACCTTGGGCCTCACTGGGTATGTGGGGCGCACAGGTGGGGAGGTCACCACAATACCTCGTTACCCAACAACATGTTTATATATATACAAAAACCTAAATATTTTGAAGTATATATTCTATCCTAAGGATATCAACTTGAGGAAAAGAATATGGTTTGTAATACTCAAGGAATATGACTTCTTGATACACTACCACCCTATGAAGGCAAACAATGTGGTTTATTCCTTGAGTAGGAGGGAATATGGATTTATGACCATGATTAGGATTAAAAATGGGCTCATATTCAGAGATCTAGTAAATATGGATAGGGTAATTTTTAGCAAAGGGAATAAATTTTTCTTTTTATAATAAATTGGAAAAACATCATTCATTGAAAATATATAGAGGTCTCAATAAGATAATAGGTCATTATAAAGACAAATTAAGGAAGTAAATAATGGGAAAATGACCAAAATAATATATGGAGATGGAGTGTGGATGTTTGGAAAGTGGATATGAGTTTCATACTTGAGTTTAAGAGGGAACATCAAGTAAATAACATAGATTAAATTTCACTGTAGTTTGGGTTTGGCTTAGTGGTAATCACCCCTTTTTTCTACATGAAAAATGTGGGTTAAAAACTCCATTGGGCTCAGGTATTATAGCCAACTGTAGAAGTACTATAACAACGACGACAGTGCAGCAGCGGCGGACACGGTAGCAGTGGTAGGGCACTATAGCGGTGGAGGGCACTGTAGTAGCTGTGGGTATAGTGCTGCACTGTAGCATTTGCAGGTACTATAGTAGTATTGTTCATAGAATTGGTCTTGGGACAAAACAATGGTCTTACGTGCCATGTAATGTGCAAAATTCTCACTATTCCTTTAGGCAATGTAATGGGTCTCCCTCTACCAAGTTAAAAGAGTTCTTTTCTTTTCATTAATAACAAAATGAGGCTTTGACCTCATCCTTTTAAAAAAATAGATCCAATTTCACTATACACCTTGGTTTAATAATAATGTATAGGTATTTAAATGCACATTTCTTGAGTGATAGTATAAAGTTGTAAATTTCAGACCATATACCTGGATGCTTAGTAAGAAAAGAAATGAATGCTAAATAATAACAACCTAAGGGTTTGACGCAACCACTTCTTGTACAAATAATGAATTGGGAAAATGTAATAATTGACTTTGATATTGGAGTTAAAAAAGAATCAAATAAAGAACTATGTTATATGGGTCATCATTGATCGTCTTAACAAGCCTTTCTATTTTTAAAGATAAGAGATGTTCTACCTCTTGAACTACTTTCCCAAATATATATTAATTAAATAGTAAAACATCATTGGAAATCTCTATCAATTTTATTTAACCATGACCCTTGATTCACAAAATGTTTTATTAAGATTATTTAAAGTCCTCTTGACAGTGTGATATATTTAAAAACAAACTATCAACCCCAAATTGATGGAATGTATAAAATTATCAGGCTCATTGAGTTCATATTCTATAATATTACAAGATCTGTGGGATCGTTATATACCTTTTTTGGAAGTTTCATAAAATATATATTCCATTCGAGCATCTAGATGGTACCATATTAAGAATTGTATATGAAGATCTGTCATACTCCCACCTGTTGGGAAGAAATTATAGGTTTAAAGCTAATTGAACCAGATCATATAGATGTGATGATTGTTAATGTATGGACTATTTGATATTGTGTTAATGTAACCCAAATAAGAAAAAAAGTGTTATACCGGTAATCAAAATAATGACATGGATTTCAAGTAGGAGATCATGTATTCTTGAAGATTTAACATTTTGATTTAGTTCTATGATTTGGTAGAAATGGGAAGTTAACCCCTATGTATATTGGGGGTTTTAAAATACTAAAAAATGGATTATTAGATTAATGATTTTTTATGCCTCACAACAATTGTAATTTACATAAATTATCCTATGTTTTATTACTGAATAAATTCATTCCATATCTAAAATAGGTTCCCACATCTGATGGGATAGAGTTAGTTATTGAATTTTATAATAATAAGAAGCCAATCTAGATTCATGACACCAAAGATACGGTATTTTAGAATCATACAACACAATTAGTGAAAGTCATTTGGAGAAATCACAACCTTAAAGTGGAATGTTAGATGACTTAAGAATCTATGAGGAAAAAATATCCACATTTTTTCAATATTATATATATACCGATAACTTTTTGGATGAAATTATTTAAGGGGGGAGAATATAAACCTCAATACCCTACTATAGTAGGTAAACACAATATCCTGAACAATCATGTAATGAAAGCTCTAAAGAGCCTTCACTCGTGAGTTTATTTAAAATTATAATTTATTAATGGTAGAATTTTATTTTAAAAAAACATAATTTTTGAATTCATCATAGAGATATAATCTTAGGGTTATTTTGGGTATTTTCTATAAAAAATTGATTTTTGGATGAATAACCGAATTTTTCGTTCTTAAAAATTCAATGATATTAGGGAATTATTACCTTATTAGTATTAAATTTAAGTTTATGAAAACAATTTCTAGAAAAAATAATTATTTTATAATTTACATTAAACATGTCAACTAATTTATTATAGTTTAAAAACCTATGATTAATGTTTTAGAACTTAAGTAATATTTTTCCCAAAACAATATTTTATGATATTATAAATTTATTATATTAAAATTAATTTTTAACATGTATATTAATTATAAAAAATAGTTCCCATAGGTACCCCATTTTTTATCAGAAACATGTTGTCCCCTCCTCAGGGCTCACCCACATGCCCTAATGGGTCATCAGACTAATGTGTGTCCCCACTTTCCCACAAATGTTATTTCTAGTGTTCTTTTTCCTCACTCCAAAACACCCTAGTGATACTTACTAGGATATCACCCATCCATATCGCCACTCAATTCCAAACCAGTATAACAATAGTAATCTAATCAGGTATTCTCCTGAAAATAAAGGTATAACTTTTTTACATGGGAAGTAAAATTTAGTCATTTCACACATTAAAGTTCTAAGATGTTACAACCCCCACCCCAAGCATATATCAATCATTTTGGAACATAAATATCAACCTAAGAAGCTACAAAACAATTCCATATAGGTTCTTCACTAGATAAAAATTTAACAACAGGGCACCACAGGCACCCCAGTTACTCACTAGACACATGTTCTCTCATCCCAGGGGCCCACCCACAAGCCCAAATAGGTCATCGGACTAATGATTGTCCCAACGGGACAACACATGTTATTTCTTGTTTTATTGTTACTAAATCTCCCA
Source organism: Viscum album (assembly GCA_963277665.1). Classification (NCBI taxonomy): domain Eukaryota; kingdom Viridiplantae; phylum Streptophyta; class Magnoliopsida; order Santalales; family Viscaceae; genus Viscum; species Viscum album. The sequence goes on from OY728143.1 coordinate 319,858,169, forward strand.
CAATTTGGGGAAAATTCCAAATATATCACCAATCCACCTCACCACTTTAGTCCAAAACTCTTTCATTATGGTGTTAAAATCATGACGGCTTCAGAAAATGAAGGCACGCCTTATTGAAATGGCTATCAACATTTATCCATTAACACAATATTAATTATTGGGTGTTATAATAAATGAACTATAAAATTTGAATTAAAAATTATAATTAGATGGAACAAATTATATAATAAGGAACACTTTATTATCAGTCGTAATGAATATGTTTCCTTAGGTAAAAACCAGTTGCAACTATAAAATATAAAATGGATGAAGAAATAATTCTAGGGGTAAAGGGATTAAAACATGAAAAAAAATGTCTTGAATTTAGTGGTTAAGATATGAAAAACATTATCCCATGATACACTTAGTGATTATTTATTTTTGGATAAAAGTTACTTGTTAAACATGTGATCCATTTATATTTATTGGAAATATTTATAAAAATGTCACTCTCAACATCTATTAAATGGGCCTCTCACCACCGCTTAAATTCCACTCTAAAAACTATGGTTCTTTATAAAACTCTACCATATTTTGTTTCTATAAAATCCAATTTCACTGTCATATTATTTTTCTCATAATAGATAAACCTAATCTATTCCCCTCTAAGGAATTCTCTAAGAGAAGCTCAAATTTCTCAACACAAGTTTAACCTTTACTAAAACATCCCTTTCTTTTATAATTACATTTAAAATTTATTTTTTCCAATATTATATGATGAATTTATTATTTATTTAAAACTAAAGGTTTTTTGTACTTCAGAAATAAACAATAAACACCTTTTTTACTTTCACTTCAATAAAACAAAACTATCCTTCATGTGTTGTGTGAACTACCTTCTCTACGATGAAACAAGTTTTTTTCCTTCTCCAAAATATAGGTTAGTATATAAAGACCAGATTAAAAGATAAATATTATTTTTAGGATATAATTAAGGATACTTTATGAAAAATTTAAGAACCTATTAATGATATCTCATTAAATGATCAACATTAATTTTATCAATTAAAACAATTATACAAAGAAGAGAATATTTTATTCAAATTGTGTTATATTTTCATTTCCATTAATTATTATACTAATTCCTTCCAAATCTAATATATCAAACTAATTTATAATAAAAATCATTTTACTTCATGTATAATGATATTACAGCAAAAAATATATACTCATTCATTAAATAAGGGTATGTTCATGTTTGGGTCAGTTTAATCCCCTAAATAAACAATACTATGAATTTATTTCAAAACTAGATATAGAAACATAATTATAGGTATAATGTTATAAAAATTTATAGAAAATTATTTTTTTATTATTTACATGTTGTATGATTATTTAATTCCTTAATTAGGAGAATACTGATCGATCATCAAGATTCATTAAAACATACTCATTATGGATTTCAACTTTAATAATAAAGATTAAAACACTAATGAAATGAATTTAAACCACCATAAATAATGAAAATTTATGAATATTGTAATTGAAAATTAATATGAGTTAGTTTATTTATTAATTCATTAATATATATATATATATATGTTTATGACATAGGATGTTAAATTTATTTCATCAATGTTAGGACAAGTGGGGAGGATTTTCCATCTCAAATTCCTATCTTCGAATCATTTTTTGTATTATGAACCTAATTTAAATTATGTGGTGATTATATATTCCCTATTTGGCATTTTGTATCATGAAATTAATTTATCTATGGTATTTTAAGATCAATTTAAATCCCTCTCTTTTAATAGTTTATGTTGGAATTACAACTAAATCCATAAGTTGGTATTTCCATCTAAATATTCATTCTATGGCCTCATGTTATATTCAGTACCTATTTCCTTTTTTTACAAAATTTAATGACATGGAAAACTATTTACATTATTACTCATGAAACTAAAATAATTTACATGTCTATATTTTTATCTTCCTATCATATTATTTTGATTCAAAAGTTACAAAACCCATTATAAAACTCAATCTTTTCTATGGTTAAAAAATCATCCTATGTTATGGAAAAGTAAAATTTTGTGATATTTTCAACAAAACACAAACTTTTATAGATAATATAATATATATATATATATAATGATTTGGAATTGATTCACCTAGTGGTCATCATCCAAAAAGGTTTGGTTGAGCATTGAATCAATCATCACCCCGATGGTCGATGGGTTTTCATATTATTTGGAATATTCACACTCTCTTTATAAACCATGATGAAGGATTTTTTATTCTATTCACTTGGTATCTTACAAAATTCTAACTATTGAACCCAAATATTATCTTCTATGTATAACCTATGACATTAAATTTCCCCTCATAACTATAGTTCTTTGATAAGGTTACTTCTTATTACTTTGATAACACCCCACTACTTATGTGGTGACTAATGAATTTTCTCCTAGACAACTATGTTACTAAATTTAATGGGGAAGTATTTTATTTATTTATCTATCATTATATGAATAATAATATTTTTATTCTAATAGAGGTTCCTTATGAAATGGTATGAAATTTATTGTTTGCACTTATGGTGATTGCATTGGACTAAATCATATGATGGGTGGGTCCTAGAATTATATTGTCCCTTAATTCATCGATAGGTCGCATGAGTCAAAAAATATTGGGTTTTGGTGAATGCATCTTCCCATATCAGTATAGTTTCTTAGAAAAAATTCTTTCTATTATGTTTTAATTCACGTCATAATGAATTAAATTATAATGAGGTCAATTCTTATTATTATCCATGTTTTAATTTATTGTCTTGGATATTGAATGTCATCAGTTTCAGTATATTATTTATTAATGTTGTTTATTTATTCCTATCATATAATTTATTTCATGTTTATTTTAAGATTGATTATCATGTATAATACTCATCATGGTTTATATGATATCGCAATTATTTTTATTCCTTTCCATATGAATCCTCAAAGAGAACTATTTTTAATTTTCAGGAATATGAGGGATGGGATAATAACTTTCTCTTAATGAGTTCATGTTTTATATTCTATTTTGAAATGTACTTTATATATGTATCTAATCTTACAAGATTTTTAAACTATTTGAACCTTCGTGAAATCTTTTATTTTGTTCTAGTTTTTTGATAAAACTATCGAATATAGTTTTATGGAGTCTATGATGTTACATTGACAATCCACGATTATTGGGGTATGATTTTCTAACATTTTACTCATGGACCTTGACTATTCACTCATACCCTCATGCTTATTTTATGATCATGAATTTTAGTATATTATCTTTACTCTTACTAAGAATCTAAGATCATCCATTTCATAGGTTTCTATTCCATTTTTTATGAAGATGATTAGAAGTTATGATATGTTTATAGGGGTATGATTATGGAGGAATGATCAAAAGTGTTTTAAAATAAGTAGCCACATATATACTATATAAATACAATAATCATAATGTTTCTTGATATTATATGATATTGATAAGATATTTCATATTAATTTTAAATATATACAAGTTTATCTTGATTCATATCACTTGGTATCAAAGACTTTGTATAGTGAATGTGTTTTTTTCACCTAACCCAGAAGTGAAGGTAGGGGGAACCATAGTTGGTATAAAAGAAGGGTTTAGTTATTTACATTGAGTTTTTTGTAAATATTTATTAGTTTAGTTTTTTTATAGTATTGGTACTAGAGAAAATTTGTGAAACCCTTATTGATAAGCCTAAATATTGGAGAATATTCTCAAATTTTTAAACTTATTGAGTGTCTGATTTAATATAAATGACATTACAGTCAAGATAAAAACAAATGGATATAGTCTCTAGTATAGATTCACCTAGGTATAATAACCATGAAAAATTATGAGTAAGTATTAACTCATTCATCACTTAGTGCGTGGAAAATATGCATAATTACTCCTTGGTTTTGACACTCCTAAGGGATGTACTTTGGTCCATATGCTTGATATTTATAAACCATTATGAAGTATTTTAATAGAAGTAGATTATGTAATAAATAATTATCTAAGTCAGATAAAGTAATGGGAATATGACCATGGACAACCTATGTTAAATTAAAAGATTAATAGGTCAATCAAGTTAAATCACAGTTGAATTGAAAGTATCATAGGTCAAAATGAAGGTGTTGTAGGAGATGAAATCTTAGGATTTAGTTTTCGTATTCAAATGATCATTTACCCTTATTTTATTGGATACTTATAGAATCATTGTGGTATTAGTATTTAATGGGAAATAGGATCACGAAAATGTTTTAGTGGAAGGTATAACACTATAAAATCTTATAACCAATTGATAGAGTATATTTGGTATAAATTGTTTACATAAAAAAACTTCAATACATGAATTATTTTAATGGACTGATGAGTCTCCTAGTATCTATGATTTTGATGTTGATATATGAGTATAAAATATATCTTAAGTTACTTATGGAACACTTAACTTCTTTCACTAGGTAATGATAGTTAAAATTATGTGGAATCAATTTATTTATGGAAAATATGGGGAGCTAAGAGGATTGATGGACCATTGTGAGCGGTGGAGTTAATTAGTGGTCCCCTAAAATATTTATGAATTTAATTCATCTTGAAATAAACAACCTAGACGTATTAAATCTTGATACAGTCTATCCTATATTACATATACTCACTCGGATAATATTGTTATTACAAGCACAATAATAATGACATTTTTATAAGGTTTAGTACAAAGACATGCACATTTCATGGACTGGTAACCCGCACCAATAAAGGATTATCCATTATATTCAATGTCATTGAATTATAAGTAGACGGTGATTGAGACACCATAAACTTATTATAGTCACATAGAAAATATTTCAAATGGATTCACACCATCCAATTTCCCTACATCTCATATAACCTTGTTTTCTAGCTTCCCAGTGGACTTCATCAGTAGATTTCCACTATTCTCATGGATTCACAATACATAATACTAGAATACACTGAGTTATATAGGTTCAATAGAGTTTCTCTGTTTATATGAATGTACTCCCTTTAAGTTCCTATTATAAGTATATTAGTTTCTACATTAAAGATATATATGCATCAATGTTTTTATCTACTTCCATCAGCACAACATTTTCAACTTTTAGCTGGTTCTTTAACTAAAAGGTTTAAAATTTGGTCACTAAATAATTCCTAGATTTAAAAAAAATTAGTAGGCTTTCACACCAAGTATTCCCACCACTTCTAATCTCTCAAACTAATCCCAAAATTTACGTTGTATTCTCATCAATCTTCCTTTCTCAGTATACAGCATATTTTTATTAATCATCATCGAGAGATTTAGTTCTCTAAGATTCATTATTTTCTATCATAGTAAGTAGCATAGTGGTCACATAATTTTCTTTTTTCTTATCCCTAGTTTTCACATAAACTAATGTGTATATGTTTGTATATGAATTTCAACTTTAATTTTTAATTTTCTATAAATGGAAGAAATGAAGAAAAAAAGTAGTCACCCTGAAAAAAACACATTAATAAAATAACCATGGTAGGTTTCTATATATTATTATGCATAAATGTTTTATCTTAGGTAGTATTCCATAAAAACCCTTCACAAATTATTTTTATCTTGAAACACTGATGAAAATATCATTAAAAACTATATATAGTAACCATGTGTTCTTCTTCTCAAAAGCTTATAACAAAATCTAATTTTTAGTTTTTCAGAGCTGTATATAATATACATAAAAGTAAATGTAGCATGAAACTCATTCTTCATTTATAGATTTTGGAAATCTGGAAGTCTTCTCATTTATCAAGTCGTGTAAAAATTACAAAACACCTATATTAGATACTTAGAAATGTTCTAATAGCTTTGGATCAAACTGATTTTATCTATGATAAAGAGAATCTCAAGGTTTGATCCTAATTTATCTACATTATTCATAAAAATACAATGAAATAAATTAATCCTTAAATAATATATGTATTTTCTCCCTTTTTACCATCCTAAAAATATGATCAGATAGAAAATGATCCTCTTGAATTAATAAATAATCACTAAGATTGGGAGTGAATTAGTGATCCAATTTATTTTTTTGTTTTTTTTGATAAAACAGCCATCATAAATAGTTTGAGTAAATATTGATCACTATCATACAAAAAAGAAAAGGAAAAATAGATTTAAAAATTTTACCTCTCAAAATGATAATACTAGTCCTTTCCTAGATCCATATTCTACTGAGATCATACGAACCACTTATTTGAATATGTTGGTACAAAAAGAATGTTTTTTCCTTCAATACATTGTACAAAAATTCTCCCAACTGTGATAGTTTTTCGTGTATAGTTACAATGATATATAACTTGATTTCAGTTAGAATAATTCCTTCTAAACATAGCCTTAAATTTTTTATTTCAGATCTACTCTTCATGTATTCTTTAACCTGTATAAACTCAAATTATATATCATCAATATATTCAAATTTTCATATCCATGAATTCTTCTTATTTTATTCTTTTTATTTCAATGTTCTGCCTCGACATAACACTAACCAAACTCGTCTTTATTTCACATTCATTACACTCACCTATATTACATAGCATCAATTTGAAAGTATAAGAGAAAATTTAAAATTGTAATATTTTAATTCAAACCTCCAACTTCCATCAACAAAATCAACTAACATGACTTCATTTTGATCCATTCAGTATTTTAGGACAAATGTTACATAATTTATTCTTCCAAAATGACATAAATAATCGAGTAGGTGATCCATTTGATCATCCAAGAATCCATTTCATTAAAAAAATCTCAAAAATTAGTCAAACTACCAAACATGGATTGAACAATGACGTGTTTTAGAGTGTGTGGTTTTTTCTTCAAAACTCCATACACCGTGGGTGTCATCCTTTTGGGTCTGATAATTTTTTCTAGAAACACCAATTATAGACCATTATTTATTAGACCAATTGTGTAGTGATCTTGCCAATTTTTCATAGGTAGACTCAAAAAACATTATGGGGACAACCATGGCCATTTTTTCCTTGTCCATTTCACATAGGTACCCTTAAAGATCACCATAGGGACCACCATGGTCGTTTTGGCCTTGAAATGTTTGTATAGCTAAACTTAAAGATCACCACAAGGACCATAATAACTATTTTTTCCTTAACAATTTAGCATCGGAACACAATAAGATCACCATTAAAACTTTCACAACTTCATCAAGACATTTTACTTTCTTTATTATCAATTTTGAGCTTTATATAATCAAACCACCTTCTACCATGTGTGTGACCTTTTCTAGATTCTAAAACATGAATTATACCATGGGAATGGTCTTCAAAGAAGGTTCTTCCTTTCTTAAAAGTGCCTTCAACATTTCAGGAACATTATTTCAACTACATAGTCATATTATAACATCATTAAATTCTATAAAAATTGTGTATATCAATGAATACCATATAATTTTACTTTCAATAGGATTTATATATTGAAAAAAAAAATCCAAAAACATAATAATCTAAACTTCACATATTATTAAACCTCATTAATAAAAATAACCATCTCAACACATGTTGGGATTAATAATCTCCCCTTTTGGAATTTTTGTTCAACCAAAGACCATAAATCTCTATGAAACTTTGAAAACATAGTAATGGATCATCATCTAGCAATTCTAAGACAATGTGAGTAAACATAGTGTGAAAAATTATAATAATGAATGAATAATGCAATTTTTTTCCTAAGATTGTGATTAGTATAAATCTTTCCTAACATGAAATTCAAAAACATCAATCAAAATTTCATCAACATATCAAACCAAAAGATTTATAAAATCACTGGCAGAAAAATATTAAAATTGGAAACACATGATGAAATCATAGCTTATCCCTTGTAATAACTCTCTCTAAATATATTATTTCTTTCAAGGGATAATTCAACCAAAGTTAAAACATTTCAATGGATAACACCACCTCTGACATTGTATTCTCCCCCTTTGGAAAAAATAGGAAGATAAAAATAAAAGAAATATTTATGTAGAAAATATTTCTTCCCCATTGACAATAATATAAAAAGAAAAGAAGAGAAATGGTACAACCAAACAACAACTTATCCTTTTAAATATTTATGTTCAATGCCTAACTTCATCCTCGTATTATAAAATTACTATTTTGAGAGTGGATTGGTAGACACGCCAAAAATATACCACCTTATAAAAACATATTCCTCTTTTAATTTGTCATTATCCCAAAATTCTTTGATAAGGCGATATTTAATATAAATGTGATAGGATATTTAATGGTAAACTCAATTATTTGAAACACTAATATCACGTTGATTATCAAAAACCAATAATAATGGTAGCTTCACTTAAACTTCTAAATATGTTTACTCAGTTTTCATCCAAATAAGTTGTGTTTATGAATTTTTAAAATCCATATATTAATCCTTGATAATGATCAAGGATATTGGATTTTTACTTTTAATACCAACAAACACATTTTTCTCTAAGAAATAAATCCTAAAGAGATATATACCTCCTATCATCAACACTTCATTCTCGTTATTCATCTAAATTACCAAATAGATTAATCTTCCCTTTTCTATTATAATATAAAAATATTGTATGATGCTACATTTATTTATATATGTATTATCATTAGATTCATCAAATTAATTACTTTTGGGAAATTTTTTTACTAAGTAAAAAGTATAACAACATAAAAAATATATAGTCCTAAAGTTGTTAAGTAAAGTATAAAACCCATAATATTTTGGAATACCATTATATCCAAAAAAAATTACCTTCTTCACCTTTATAACATTTAGTTCCTACTGAAATTTGTGTCGATGTTGGTTTTAAATCCTCTATTCAATTATTATTCATCATTTCCTTACAGTACTTTTCTTTAGATGGAAAAATATAAAAATTTCTTTCAGATATTAGTATCCTATAAACATATATCATCCCACTAATAATAGATAATTCAAAAACAAACATAATTTTTTTATAAAACTATTCACCATCTTGTTTATTATTTCCACCAAAAATATTATCATCAACATAAACAATAACATTGAGATATTCCTCATTATCATCTTTAATATATATACTGATTTCAAATCTTCCTTTTATAAATTTCAATTTCATCAAGAAGTTTTCGAGATAACAATAAAAGCTATTGGGGTTTGATTTATCCCATATAAGTCTATATTTAACCTAAAAGCATAATTCTCAACTTCAGTAAGAAAGAATCCACATAGTTTTTCAATATAAACTTCATCTTCCAGTTCACTGTTGAGGATGTATGTCTTCACATCCATTTAAAAGATCTTTCCTTGAATTTTTTCTACAATGGAAATAAAAAATTCAAATGATTTCAAGCCTTGAAACTAGTGAAATAGTCTCTATGAATTTAAGTCCTTTGGCCAGTTATTAACCCTTTCACACCAATCTCTCTTTATATCACACTACATTACAATTTTCATTCATCTTGTTTCAAAAAAAACCATTGGGTTATTATAATGACCTTCTATTTTGGGTTGGTTACCAACTGAAAAGTATCATTGTTTTCATTTTAATAAATAAAATTATTCATTACATCAATCCACTACTGATGTTTCATTCCTTATTTCACAATTTTCGGTTCAACATGAGATAACAATGAGATATGTGAGGTGGTATTCAAATATTTTCTTTTTTGAATCTATTTTACATTATTCACAATGATATTTTAGATATGAACATTAATTATCATCCTTAGATGATGTGAATGGTATTTTTCTTCATCACTTGAATTTTCAAAATCAAATTATCAAACTTCAAATTCTATATAAACTTGCTATTTTCAAAAACATCACTTTACTATATCAAAAAATTATATTCATTATCATAATTTCTAAAACATAATTATTGATTTAAGTTCACTTGATTTGTGTGTTAAATTAATTTCACATAAAGATAATAAAATCTCATTCATGTTTATTTTTTATAACAATGATATCATCATGCATATAGTGGATATCCAATAAAGATGCCATCTGCACCTCTTCTTTCAAATTTGTCCATCTTTTTACCTTTAACATTGATTTTCCAAGAGCTTCCAAACAATCATAGATAATTTAAGCAAAGATATATTTTATAATTTATCGCATATGTTGAAATACTAAAATTTATCAACTAAAGAAAATAATATTTTATATGAACTCCTACTCTAATATATTTTCTCTATAAATAATGAGATTTTTCCTAGTCTAAAAATATAGTTTAAGAAATCCAAAATTCCTCTATTATTTTATTCACCCACACCTTTTTTAGAGGTGTAAATGATGTAATGAGTTCATAATGGATATCAACTTTTTTAATATAGGCTACAAATACTCTAATGGTATACTCAACATCATTATCTATTCGAATATTATTTAAAAACTAGCCATAAAATTTTTCAACACTTCTCCTAAAACATTATATCATTTTTAGAGCCCCAAGTTTATAATTCAAAACTATAATAAATTTAATGTGAGTAAAATCATTAATAAATTAATTAATATATTAATCCCTATTTTTTATCACATCCTCATGGTCCCACAAAATAAATAGTGAATTTCCTCCAAAAGATTAGTATATTGTATTTAGAACTCGTTATGTGGATTATTCATAATATTTTTTTACAAGTAAAATGCATCCAATTACTTTCCCTTTTAAATTTCGGAACATCTTGAACAATGTCTCAAGGAATAATATTACACATATTCATTTTTCAAATATAACCAAGTCATCAATGCCACAGTGTATTTTCTTTTTACAAGCTGGAATAATAGGAATTTCCAACATCGGTAATTTGAAACAAATTTCCACCTATTTTATATCTTATTTGTAATGTTACATGTATATTTCAATCTATTTATAATAAATCCATATTTTTTAAAAATAACTTCATTTCCTTTATTACATAACTAAGTCACACTAAGAATATTTTGTTTTAGTCCTTTAATATACAATGTGATCTTTTATTTCAATTGATCATTACTAATAAAAGTTGATCCAACACCTTTTATTTTTAATGACCCATCATTTAAAAATTTTACAAAGTCATTTTTACATTTTTCAACATCTTTGATTAGATTTTGATCCCATATCATATATGAGGATCAAATACAGTCAAAAATACATGTAAATTTTTAATTTAATTCTTTATTATCAACTTTACAAACCATAACTTTATATTTTCTTTTATACATTCTTTTCTAAGAATTATTAGCACTATCACTTGAGAAATTTTGTTCAAGTTTCATAACAAGACACCCTTTTCAAGATGACCAAGATGATCACATCATTTATTAAAATATTCTAATAGTTGAAGTATATTTTTAATTTTCAATGCATATATATCAGGTTTTCTCTGAATTATTATTCTTGAATGAGGTTACTCCTGCTAAATGTTTTCCATTCCAACTATAAAAACAATACATTTAATTTATCATTACACCAACACAACCTTTACTGGTTCCCAAAACCACAAAATATCCATCAATAAACATAAAAAAGATTTTTTTCTTTAAAAACATCAAGTTGTACAAAACTAAAAACCTATAATTCGACTTTATTCCAACCATTAATCTTGGGTCAATTTTTTGAACAAAAATTTTACTGACATCCTGAAATATTCTTATTCACTTCTAAATTATTTTTAGCCACATTGACTTCACCATTTGTAGTAGTTTTTTTATATTATATTCACTTAGAATTTCCAAAAATTGGGAAAATCACATGATTTTTCTAAAAAAATGGTCATCATGATTTTATTCTCATAATTGATGTTATTACCAACATTTTTAGAGTTCTTTTAATCCTTAAGAAAATATTTTTGTCGTTTTATTGAGCTTAAAACTTCTAAAAAATTCTCTGATTTCTAAAATATAAATCGGAAAATTGAATTTTCATTTCTTTAAATTTTCATCAATTTTGATCATGTATTGTTATTAAAGATCAAATTATTTACCTTATAAATAAATGTAACATAAAACTTGATGTTTAGAGTATAAATATAATTTAGAACCTTATTCAACCCTTTCATTAAAACAATAGATTTTAACTATTATTTTATTAATACATATTATCATATAATTGTAATTTTGTAATTTCTTTTTTCTATTAGGAAATAATTTAGATATATTATTTTAATTATCTCCTTAGCATGAATTTCATCTCATATTCATCATTTTACCAAAATTCACTAAAACATTCACTAGTTACTTCTTCTTTATGTACTTTAGTAATGATTAGTTTTTCATCAACATCTCATTTCAATTATATTTCTTATTCTCTATCAAAAATATCACCACTTTCAAACATAGATAATAAATTTCCATTCCAAAATTTTGATAAATTATTTCTCTAAACTTTGGAAAAAAATACATAATTTTTCAAACTTTGATGATGCCTTCTTAAAGAGTCTCCTTAGTGATTCATCTTCTTTATCACTAACTCCATCTTCTTTTAACGCATTACAATTTGTTTCAAAATGTCCAAAAACACCACAACTAAATAATTTTATTTCATGCTTATTGTTAAACCTAACCATTACTATTCTCAGATTCATAAGGATTATAGACATAATCATATCAATATTAGAATCTAAAATAGAATCTGAATCTGAAAAATAAGATTTTTTTTCAACAAAAACCATATTCTTCAACATTTTATGCTCTATGGCTTTAAAAATGATTTATTTTTCATATTTTAAATTCTTATTGATAATCTATACTTCCACATTTCATAATATATTAGAACATTAGGCAAGTTATTAATGGAAATATCACTTGGATAATTTTATTCTAAATATAATACTTTTTAATCAATATTATCTAGTCAGATATGAAAATATATTTCAAAAATATCAGTATCTTCCAACTTATCAACATAACCTTTGATTTACTCACCGCTTCATTCACCCATTTGATGAAACAATCTATATTTATATCATCATAAATCTAAATAAATTAATATTTAAGTCTCTAAAATTTAAATTTATCACACTTCACTTTGTTCATTCCTTAATATATATTTTTATGTTTATCCCATATGTATTTAATATTCTTGAGTCTTTTGAATTTTTGAAACTCACTTTTTGAGAGGGATGATAGGATATATGTTTTTTTCATAAACATAATTTTGGAAATTCCTCTTATATTTTATATCATAGTAATACCTTCATCTCAAGGAATAAATCTAGTAGTTATATTATCAAAGATAGCATAACTGATAAATAACATGTATAGAAACATCCCATATTTCCTTATATAATATATTTTCTAATAAAATATTAGACTCCCCTTTCCATTAACTAAATAATTATTATCCACGAAATTCACCAAAAATACAATAGAAAAAACTTTCACATGAGAGAAACTCCTACTCAAACATTAAATATAAATTCGCTATTAAGGGGAACTTGTGCTCTTATACTACATGAAAATGTGCCTCCTAGATCATAAAGGAATCACTAATGAGGGAAATGAGGGTGAATCAGTGCTTCATTTTCATTTTATATTTACTTTATGAAACTAACCTCATCACAAGTTAGATTGAATATTGATTTTTTTACAAAAAATATAGATGATGTGAAAATTAGTTTTTTAAGTTTCACCACTCAAAATGAGAAGGCTAGTACATTGCATGATGTATATTTTTATCAGATCAAAAAAACCCCTAATTTTAGTGTTTAGGTAAAAAATTAATGTTTTATTCGTGTAATCATGTTAAGAAATGTATCCAAACTATTATAGTTCCTCCCAAACATTTTCAATGATAAATAAATGGATATCAAAAAGGTTAAATAATTCAACACATATCCTTTAATTATTGATGTTGTGATGATATTCATCTTCTTCTTTAATAAGTATAAAATATAATAATATATCTTAAATATTTTCCAATTTTCATATCCACTCCTTCTTCTTATTCTATTATTCTAACTTATATACAATAATTGTACATCACACACACCACACCAGTATTTACTTTAAATTTATTACACACACATACTTATCAAAGTATTAATTTGAAACTATAATATCCAAATCGTCTTTTTAAAATTTAAATTCAAACCTCCAAATTTATTTAACTAACTTGGTTGTTCCTACTTCATTTTAAGCCTTCAGATCCTAAAATATTAATTTGAAATCATTTATGCATCCAAAAAATGCATCACTGATCTATTAGGTGGGCCATTAGATAATCTATGAATCCCTATCATTAAAAACTACTTGTAACTGCATCAAACTCCCAGACAAGGTCTTCACCATAGCTTGGTGTGGAATGGTTGACTATTTTTTCTTCAAAATTCCTTATGCTATAGGAATATTGCTTCAAGGTATGTTAATTTTATGAATCCACTAACCTCCATTACCATATCTGTTTCTCATGAACACATACTTACATACCCACTTTAATACCAGGTATAGAAGCCTGGATATATCCATACTTAATTAAAAACTCAAAAAAAATATTGTATATCTTATATTCAAAGTATAATATCCAGTTTAGAGATTTAGGGAATTAGGAAAAATCATAAACTAACAAATCCAACATCTTTCCCAACTTATGGAGATTTTTCAGTTATATAAAATAAATTACTTCATTCATGGTAAGTCTTCAACATCCTCCATAAACTCTTCCACATATGTTATCCTTATAAACATGTCAGGTATAATAATTTTCATCATATCTGAGGGAATGGAAAAATAAGAAATGGGTGATCTTAGATTCTAAAAGATTAAAACATATAATCAAAGTAATATTGTCATGAACATAGAAAACAATTCTTGTTGTAATAGGTAAACAAAATGAATCCATAATCAACATAAAAATGGGAGCACGGTATATCCATGAAAATAAATGAAAAAATGGATATAAATAATACTAATCTCATACTGATGTAATATATAATTTATGACATCAAAAACTTACTATTGAAGACATATTCCAAGATACATCACTTTTTGTTGGGATCGCAGTTAATACATCTTATTAATTAGGATAGTGATACACAAAATAAAAAAAATTATGTTTCATGAGTCCTATTTACGCATCACGGGATATATAGTACTAATCCCAACCCACCACATGATTATATCCAATTCATTCAACATAAGATTCAAGAATACTTTTACTACTATTACTTGAGTAACCACTTACACAATAAAAATAGGTTATCTATATAATGGGAAATATAAAAATCAAATACATCATCGATGTAAATTAATAGTAAATAACCATAAATAGTGTCAGTGTATTTCATAAAGTCAACAGAAGGGATAACATAACCATAACCCATCTGGAGGTAATATGTGGATGGATAAACATTATGTAGTCAACATTCCAATAATCATCAGTATTAGAATCAAAATAAATTTCCTCAATTAAATAAAATTGGATAACATGATTATATCCCATACACAAGAAGAAGTTTGATGCATAAAAAATATATATTCAAATTTTAAATAATCATACATATTGAAATTCCATTACTTTTCCTCATGTTAATAAAAATGGATAAAATGGTCATAACCATTCATGGGAAAGAATACTGTAGGATAAATAATATATAGTCAACTTGAAAAAAATAATCCATATTTGAATAAAACTCCTTTTCCCTCTTGTTAATAGAAGAACATTACTTTTAGTTGAAGATCCTCCCATATAAATTATGTAAAATTTGTTTTTAACATCGAATAGAACAATGAGTATACAAATAATAGAATATTGTAATAACATTACCAAAATCTATCGGGGGAAGGAAAGTGGGTGGTTTTAAAAAAACATATTCCATTAAATGAGAAATATTTATCAAAGGGTTTATGTGTTATAAATGTATATATCCAGAAAAAAATAGAATACCCCAAAATAAAAGCAAACAGAATAATTTTTCAATGTTATATGAACTATTTTTAAATAACAATTAAAACTCAATGAATGAAAATTGTGTTACTAAAAATCCAAACAATTGGGGACACAACGGAATCAATATCCACATGAATAATGGTAAATGATTTGGATATTAAATCCCTTTAAATTTTATATTGATGATAAAAATTAATTCTTCTGTAGTAAATACACCATATAAAGGTAAAATGGACCAAAACAATATAACGTCTCAATGAATGACAATTGAGACTGAGAAAACTCTTATAGCTTTAGAAAATTTCTGATCAAAATAATTTGAAATATATGAATTCAAGTTAAACATAAAATTTACATATTAAAATATAATTCATGACATTATGTCTCACATAGTCAATAAATACATCACATAAATGAAATTAGGTTCATAAATACAATACTTGTATCTATGAAGAGAAATTGATACAAACCCCTTAAATTGTCCAAATCTAGTTTTCACTTGAAGAAAATGTCTTGAATTATAATATTAAGTTCATAAAAAATATAGAAAATATCCACATTCATAACTATAATCATTTAAACTAATCATTTTTAATCATTAAAAATATATACATTAGTTAGTCTTTACCTATTTTCAATGTTAGGTATAAGTAATCTTTATGGATTTTATCATGTTCCATAAAAGAGGATTTCATATCTATTATTTTTAGAAATTACCTAAGTTTTATATAATTTAATATACTATATTAGATGATTCAATATAATTTATAGATCTATAATTTCATTTCTGGTTATGAACACTGAAGGTGAAATTGAAGATGGTCATGTTTTTGTGACTCTTAATGAACAAAACATGTTTTCATAATTAATATGATAAATATTTATATAAACTTAATATAACAAAACAAATTATTTAAATATTTATATAAAATTATACCAATAAATATTTTCTCTTTTCTATCCATGGAAAAATATATATATCAGTGATCAAATAGGTCGTTAAACCAGCCCAAACATGAACCTACCATAATTAATAGTTGATTATGTGATGGTTTAGTAATCATATAATTATACCAAAGTAATAATAGTCTTATTTATTTTTTATTATTATGATATATAATATTTTTAAATATATAAAAAATGTTATAAATTATATAAATTGATTACTTGAAAAAAAATGATCATTTTCCTCTTAATTCACACATTTTTGAAAGATGGGTTTTAAAATAATTATTTGTTGATATTATAAACAATGGGATCATTAATTTATCATTATGTAACATTAATGATATCCTAAAAAATATTTATCATTTAATTCCACAAATAGATCCATCCATTTAAGTTAGTGAAGTAAAAAAAGAAACATGTTACATTGTGAATGTGGTTGTCTGTATAATGTATAAACAACTATTTTTTTCTAATGGATGGGGGATATGAATCAAGAATGATAAAACCGATAATATAGTTACATTATGGTCTATAAAAGATAATAATATCATTGTTATATTATGTATAGAATAAATTTTAAATAATATAATAATGAACAAATCTAAGTAGTTGACAATACTCATATTAGGAACTTGAATTTTCCTTCAAAGTCTCCTTGCATTTAAAGCGATTATTGTAACTATGAATAACATGGGTTTATTTTCATGGTAAATGGTTCTATGGGGAGTAAATGGAGGAGGTTAAATATAGAAACTTTTGTTTTTCTTACATGATTATTATATCATTTTATAGTTAAACAACATAAAATCATTACACTACTAGGATCCAAAGGGTTAGTATCTTCGGAAAATTAAGACCATACATAACTTTTACATAACAAAATATAAACATTTATTAAATTTATTATTCTATTTATTCTTAGTGGACCTTGTTTTCTACTTCAAATAGGTAATCACTAGAGGATATACATCAAAGATAGAGGTGAGATAAAATCCCAGTAAGAGGATAGATAAGAACATGAATCAATATAACATGGGGTGAGCATAATCATCATCATAATAAAATAATAATAGGAGAGAAGTAATTATAGGAGGCATTATATAAAGGCATGGAATGTGGAAATACATAATAATGAAACATCATGTCTTTCTGGATTGCCGCCACACATAGTTATAAACAAAGATAGAATCATGTTCATGCATATTTTAATTGTTCTCTAGAGATACAACACACTACTCAATGCATTCGAGTGATATATAGTTATAAGCACACCTATCACATAATAACATTTACATGCGCTAAATAATTCTATGGATTACCCATCACATCATAACATTTACATTATAATTCATGTCACATATAACGTACATCAATATTACACAAATAACCCATGAAATGGATTGGGTTTCATTTCATAAAGTATGCATTCATTGAAAAAAATTGGGTTTCTCAAAATAAATAAGCAATAACATAATTGGTATAATAGTCATCAATATTCAGTGAGGAAGAAACAATCTCAAGGGATGTAAAACATGTGTTTTTGGTAAGAAGAGTTCTCTGGGAAAAATCATTGCATTTGTCATAAAATAATATTAGAAATGTGTATATATAGAAAATAAAATGGAAGTAAAATTAAATTATATTTAAGTAAAATTAATTGAACATCTATACTAAAAATGGAGTGAAATAGGTAGAACCTGAAGGAAGAGAGTTATGTTCATAAATCCCCTAACTTTGTGTCTAAATTCTTTCTGAACTTTAATATTCTTGATAATCAAATTAAATTAATTATGTAAAAAATATAGAAACTTTTATACATTATTTTTATTAATTATAGTTTTATTATGTTCATTTACGGTATTTTAGATTAGTTATATAGTTTAATTTCATCATTTGGGAGTGTTCAATATATTGGTTTTCATGATCGGATTACTTGTATACATGTATAGAAGATCGTGTAAAATGGGGGTAATTATATAGAATTGAAATTATAAGTTATTAATTATATTCCAGTGGTTCCATTGGTCTTATATATCATTTTGATATAGAATTAGGATGAATCATTAGATAAATAGTAATTGATAATCGTTTTGGTTAATTTTGCAGTTTTCAATCACAACGAACTCGATATGTTTTACCATTTAGTATTATGTAAATATTTCAGTTCAAGAACATAAAAAGGTTTATAAGATATATTATATAGTATTTAACAAAAATTATAGTGGTTTTATGAATATTATTTAAATTTTTAAGGAAAATGAAAATGCATCATCCGCGATGTCGGTAAATTGACACATCACACGTGATGATTTCATTTTTAGAATAAAAGAGGGAGAGTGAAAGGAGTATGATTATAGAACTTCTATTAACATGATATAATTACATTATATAAAATATACTATAGTTATCATAAAAATTTTTATATTGGAGGTTAGGATATAATAATAAAATAAAAATAAACAAAAGGAAATTAAAAGAAAAGGAAAGAGGAATTTACCTCTTGAATTCTCCCCTTCGAGAACATCCTTATGTAACATTGGTTGGGTCTTTGGAATGGAAAGGAACCTCCTAGATGTGAGTAAGGGGTTTTGGAAGTGATTTGGGAATAATTTGGAAAAAGATCAAATATTTTAAGGTGTAAGCAGAAGAGGTGGTGATGGTTGGCATTTATAGAGGAGGAGAGAGGTGTTTTCTAATTATTTTATTCATTAGTTTTTTATTTTGGAAGAATACTATTAATAGTTTCATAATTATCACTAAATATGTTAAAATAATTATTTATAGTTCTATATTTTGGGCTTAAATCATCTATACATCATCTATGACTCCATAATTCATGTTTTTAGCTTTTATGGTAAATGCTCATATTTTACTATTCACAAAAATTTCAAGTATTTTAGAAAAATACCAAAAATTTTCCCTAACCAATTTTAAATATGTAGAATTTAAAAATGTAATCAATTTTAATAAAATAATTTTCTAAATATTATAAATTTAATTTTTATTTAAAATCATCATTTACTCAAAAAATAGAGCTTTTAAAATTCAAACCAACCATATAACACTTTGAAAAATTATGTATGGTCTCATGAAATTAACGTATAATCAAAATATAGTAAAATATTAATTTCTGAATAAATTACATAGAAATAAATTTCCTTTTAAATTATTAAATTAATTATAAAATTGTTATTAATTATTAAGGACTTATAAAAATATCAACACTTAATTTATCATTTTTAAAACATTTATTACTTATGCCATGAAATAAATATATCATACTTTCATTAATAAGATACATAAATTTTGTTTATACTTTAACAGGTTAGGTTATTATTCTATTGGATATATTACTATTCATAAGGGTCATGTTTCTATTCAAAAGGTCAAGATACTTTTCTATTGGTATATGTTCTTTAGTTTCTGGAAAAAAAACCTCTAATTTCTGTCAAACTTCATTTATAAAGTTTGTATTATAGAACCTAGGTAATTTTATGTGATTTATACTATAATAAATTTTTATAATCAGGGAGAAATTCCATTTATAAAAAGTATGGGTCGTTACATTAAAGGTTGAACTATGATGATCTGTGTAACTTGAAGTGGTGAAGTTATTACCCTTTTATAAGTGAAGCAAATGGTAGTTTTGAGAGAAAACCTTACATTTTAAATACTATCGGTTATTATTCAAGTTTAAAAAGAAAAAAATTGAGAAAAAAGGGGATTGAAATTATTTTTCATTAGAATTCACCTAACCCACACATTTTTAGTCAATTTGACTGATTTAGGGATTTTTTCTTTAACCATTTAACATTTAACGTAATTTACTTTTGTATGGGTTATTAATTTAAAACATTATTAATTAAAATTAATTAAAATGATTCAAATTGAACTATTCGAAAAAAAATTATTAATATAATTGAATGTTTGAAAATAGTTTTATCAAATAAAATCTATAATTGCGTGAAAATTACTTTTTAAAGTAACTACACTCACATAAAAAAAGTTTTTAGTGGAATAACCTTTTTAATATTTATATTTATATAAAGGATAATATTATTTTAGATCCTAATTATAAGGAAATAAATTGATTTATTATTAAAAAAATTAATGAGTCGTTAAAGGAAATCCAAAATCTTATGTAATATCATGGGACTTTAAAAGGAAACACTATGTTCGATACCATAGAAGATACGCCACATTGAGCTTAAATGAACAACTAAATATTATTATTTAAATGAGACCAATATAACATAACTGTTAAATTGGTGGGTATGAATAGTATTAACTAGTTTATAAAATAAATATAAAGTTATAACTAAATATAAATATATTGGGGTGTTATTAGAAAATAATTACATAAAATATGTTTAAAGTTATTTTATTCATCCCATGTGTTATCTTGAAAAACAAGTTTTTCTTCCTTTTATGAGTGAATATTATAATTTATATAAGTTAAAAAAATTAATTTTAAAAAATTAATTTTATTTTGTACTCCATAATTTCAATATTTTCTTAAAATAATTTTTTTTTTTAATTTTATGAAAATACTGATTTTTACAATGAATAGTGAAAAACTACAGATTTTTCCAGAAATGTGTATTTTATTTTAAAGTATTTACAAGGTAAAATAATTTTTGATTAATTTTAAATTTTCATTAGTTAATTTATATTTTAAATAATCCAATTAATGTTCTTGAAATGGTTATTATACATGAATTTAAAATCAAAATATTTTTTATTTAAAAAAAAAAATTTTTCGAAAAACATGATTTCTGTTTCATTTTTTCGGTTAAATAAGTTCATTTTATTTTTTGGAAAATATGAATAATAACGTTAATAAGTTATATTACCACGATAAAGTGTAAATCTGGAAAATTATCTTTAAAATAAAATGTTAAGAACTATTATATGACCCTCAAACATACCTAGATATTATTGGAAAATTGTATTTGGACTTTATTCTTCCAAGGGTCTAATTTATGACTTTTTGGGCCAATTTTATGATATTATAACCTTTATATTGTTTTATTTAATGAAAATCGAAACATGTCACACACTTGTTTGTAATAAGTGTAATATTTTTAATATAGTGTTATTTAGAGGGTATGTTCAACTATAAATACTATTCATAAATATTAATTATTTAACTAAATAATGGTATTTTATTTCAAATTTTTATTATTTAAATAATTACTTTAAATTCTTTCACAACATAAATGTAGTAATTATTAAATTAATGGAAAATCAAATAAATGATATTAAAAATATTATACTATATATAATTTGAGATAATTAATTTTATCAAAGAATTTTTTTGACAACCTAAATATTTCAGGGATATATTTAAAAAATATTATATTTGTTATCTTGATAATATTAAAGTCAAAGTAATGAATATTTCTAAAAATTGTTAGTATTGATATTTTATAATAAATATTATTTTATTAAATGATATAAATTTAGTACAAAAATTATGTTATTTCAAGTTATTAGGATAATTTTTATAATTTCATTCATGGTCCATTTATGGATTGTTTATCATTTTATAGTAACTATATTTACCCTCAAATATAAAACATTTAAGTTGTTATTGGAAGAGTTAAAAGTGATACATATGTGTTAAAACCCAAAGATAAGTGAAGAAATATATTCAAAACAGATATAATTTTTATTAGATAAGACAATTTTACCCATAATTGTCTCATATTATAATTTAATAAGTTTGGATCCATGATGTATTAAATATTAATTTATATTAATTTAATATTTTGATAGTTGTAAAGAGTCCCTTCACCACTCTTATAAAAGTGAACCTCATATTCTCATATCTTAAACATGAAAAGACTATTTGGATCAGAAAATAACAACCCAAATACCTTCCAATAATCCCTCTTCACATTCTATAGGTATTATTTTAGGAATAAAATTAACCATAGTGTTGTTAAGGTGTTAAGAAAATGAGATTGTTCAAAGAATAGGTATCGTTCTTAATGGATAATTTCAGTTTTATTTTATTCGTCCAAACCAATTAAACCTTATTAAACATTTATAAAATAATAAATCCATTATCCAATACATAAATAGATTTTATTATGTTATTTTAAGTCCCTTTATTTATTTACACATCCATAAAGTGGGAACGTAATTCATCCTTCCTCTGTATGGAGAACTGCCACCTCACGAAAAAATGTAATTCTTTTCCAACACCAACATTCAAGGATAGTTATAATGATATAATTAATGTTTATATATTATATTAAATAAATATTTATCGTTATAAAATGATAATATATCATTCATGTTCTTACTTTTCTATGTATAGAAAAATGATAATGTCATTTGTGTATATGTGTGGACTGCAACATCCTTGGAGTGATGTGATTCGTTTTTAATCACAACAATATGTTATTATGATATTATGATCCTTATAAAAATATAAAATAATAATTACCTTATTTACTAAATTTTCATTAAAAATGGAAACTTTACTCATTTGTACGTATAGCCTATCATCTCCATGATTGTAACATGGTTCATCTTTCATATACATATTTAGTGGTTGGATTTAAATGTACAACTATTGTATAAAAATGAATATTATGTCATGAATATTATTTTTTGAGATGATTTAATGCTGATCTATTTGACCATATTAAACCTACCAAATTTATTCTAAGCTTATGAACCAAATATCATCAAATCACCCAATGTGAACATAAATAATTAAGTAATAGTTAAAACATGGTAATCAATGGAATAAAATAATTTATAAACTTGAAAACGAGTTCCTGGTAAAAGAAATGATGAACATAAGTTAATTATTTATGAAGATAAATAATATACAATATGCGTCAAACTCAAGGTAAGGGACATTATTATAAAAATATTCTTTTAAATATTGTTTCCCAAAAATTCTAAAAGAATGGTTTTTTAACTTATACCTCAGGAGAGTATTTTTACACTGTCATGACACCTCAATTCATTGAATATGTTTTTACTTGTAATAAAAAAAAAATTTCAAATATAAATTTTCCAATTATAATTGCGCATATTTAAAAACATTTGTTTTCAAACGGGAAATGTTAATTTTCCAAAAAATTATTTTAATTAACTTTTTATAAAACAAAAACAAGTTTTAGCTTGTTCTGGGTATTCGGTTATTAAAAATGTGATTTTAAAAGAAAATAATATTTTTATATCTTGAAGTTATTATTATATGGGTTTTTAAAAAAACAAAGGTTTTATAATGAAAATTGAAAATATAAAATGTTTTATTCAGGATATTTTACTTGAACATTATATGTTAAATGGGTGTTCCCAATTGAGCTTATATGAAGGGTTAAACCCCATTATAACTCATAGGTGATCCCAATATAACTTATATAATGGGTGTTCATAGATAAAATAGGGTGATTCTATACTAGCTTTGGGTACACCCATATAGTTCTCCAATGTATTGGGTAATTTGCATTGTATTTTGTGGCAAGAAGCAGAGAGCCTATAAAGGGTTGATCAATTATATTTAACTAGGATTAAGTTATATCAAATATAAGTTTCAAAATGGTTATGAATCTAATGATATAAGTTCCCACAAATGGTTTTGTTTTCTGAAAACGGGTTTAATAATTTTAATTTGAGCTAAAATTGTTTTTTTTATGAAAATGGTTTATTTCATTAGCTCAAAGGTCTTTGAGATAAAGATAAATGTTTTATGGGATTTTCAAATTTTTCACTGGACTAATATATTTCTTATTTTTCTATCCCTTACTGATATTTTTTTGATCATCCCATGTTTTCAATTTTTTTATAGGTTTTAAGGGATATTAAGGACAAAAATGTCATCAAGATGAAAATTGTGATGATTTATCAGGAAAATAAACCATGTTTTATTTTAAAAAAATGTGGGTAAAAATGGATACTGAGTATATGCATCCACTTATAATATATGGGATTCATTTTTAAGATTTTTCCCAAAATATCTAAAACTTTAGTCCTTAAATATACTCAAAATTTTTAATAATGATATTTCTTGTTCAAAAACACTTGAATATGTAATGCTTAAGACTGTGTCCTTACAGTTCCTATAAGAATAGGGATTAGAAAACTTTGCATATTAGGATGTTTCCATGTGATTTTATCTTAAGATTTAGGGATATGATCATGGTTTTATAGTTTTAAGGTTTACCATAAGACCAAGGCCTAAAAGACCCCTTTTTGAGTTATGTTCTAAATTTTTAAGGTGAAAATTTGATATTTTTTAAGACATTTATTTTTGAGCTAATTATGGGTTATTAAATTTTTGGATTCTTAACAAAAAGTATGAGATAACATTTGAGGTTAAAAATTATTTAATATTTAATATATTATGGTTATTTTTAGGATTTTATCATATTTTTTGGGAATGTAATAAGAATTATATTTTTTTTATAAAAAAATATCCAGTAGACTATG
This sequence comes from Viscum album, assembly GCA_963277665.1. Taxonomy (NCBI): domain Eukaryota; kingdom Viridiplantae; phylum Streptophyta; class Magnoliopsida; order Santalales; family Viscaceae; genus Viscum; species Viscum album. The sequence goes on from OY728143.1 coordinate 319,883,491, forward strand.
TGACAACCCGTCACATCCAGAAAGGTCGTGAGGCTTGAACCCCCAACCAAAGAGTTATAAGGGTGTACATCGTGCCACTTGGAAACGTGATGTCCTATTTAGTATGAATTTTTTTTATTTATTTAAACTTTTTGACATATATAGGTTATGTTTATTTTGGGAATACATGTTTGATCAATGGGATTAGAAAATGATTTGATGATTAAGTGAATAATGTTATTTCATTAAACATTCACTATTTTGGTAACCATGTATGATTATGGTAAACAAAATACTATAGGATTTTATTTTATGAATAAGGATTGAATTATCATTTGAAATCATATATGATCCTAATATGGCTATGTGGTTATTCAGGTGATTTATGGAAATGATTAGTATATCATAAAGCTATTTGATTATGCCAGTTACATTTTTAGTGTGATACTTTAATATTCATTAATACGATATGAAGATAAATGTTAAATTTATATTGGAATACTATGTGATAAAACCTTTCGGATTTTTGGGTTTCAATCTTAGTTTAGAATATTATTTCCAAATATTGAGAATAGTTATTTGTTAAATGGTCTATATTCAACATTGAGTATTATTGTTTTATATTGAATATTAAAGTATTTCTTTCATCATATAAATATTTATTCATTTTGGATTTTTACATTATCTAGTACAAAAAAAAATGTGTGGCTAATGCCAAAAGACATATGGAATATATAGTTATTTATTTGTAGAAATTGTAATCTTGAGAAGATTATTCTAATGCTTCAGGCATGAAAAATTCATCTTCAATACTCATCATTTGTAGAAAAAGATGAGATTATGGTGGAAATTGATTATAAAGTGATATTATACTTATTAAGTAAGTATATTTCCCTGTTATTATATTATATATCGTAATTGAATTCTTCAAATCTTGGAGAATGATCTTTAAAAAAAATAATATATTTTTTATTTTATTACTTACAAATCAATGTTCTTTTTAACCAATCACATATTAAGGATTTTGAGATTGTTAAATTTCTCATGAACATGTTATGTATCACTCTCTATCATCAATTGGGTGTTAATTTTCTCCTACATGTCCATGTTTTCCTATATTAAAACCATGTATTTGTTATCTTTTGTGACTTTGGTACATTCTTTTCATTCTTATAAAATTGATATTTTATTAAATTTTTTAACATTGTGGGATTTCAATAAAGGTATATTGAAAATTAAAGCCCTCTTTACAAAACTTTAGTTCAAAATTAAGAGGTAAAAATTTATAAAAGCGGAGTAGAATGCTACATCCCTATATTTTAAATAGAAACATTTTGTTTGATTTTGTTCAAGATATGCCACATCAACCTTAAATGAACAAATAAATATTAATATTTAAATTTTAATGATTTAACCCAATCATTAAATTAGGAGGTATGAATAAGGATAACTGATTAATGTAATAAATATAAATGATCAATTCAATAAATATATATTAATGTGTTCTAAGAAAATAATTACACATGTTTTTTTAAAGTAATGTTATTCTTCAAATAATCATTCTATAGAAAATTGGGTTCTCTTCTTTATGAGTGAATATTATAATTTCATGAGTTTAAAGAAAAATTATTTTAAAAATTAATTTTCATTTTTCAATTCATCATTTCAATATTATATTTAAATTAATTTTTATGAGTTTTTGAAAATTATTTATTTTTTGCAATGAATAGTGAATGCTAGTGATTTTTATATAAAACTATATATTGTTTTAAATTATATAAAAGGTAAAATTGTGTTTTTTATTTATTTAAGATTTTAATTAGTTCATTTATATTCAAAATAATCCAATTATTTTTTTAAATTGATATTATACTAGAATTTAGTATCATAATATTTTATATTTTAAAAGGTATTGTTTCTGAAAAAATATTTTTCCTTACTCTTTTTCAGTTTGATTATAAATTATTTTTTAAAAATTATGTGACTTGATTTTTTAAAAATGGGGTTCATATTTGGAATCAATGTGTCTAAATTTTTTTAATTGTTCCCTTTTATTTTTGGATGATATGAATAGTAACCACAGAAATTTTTATTAACACGGTAAAGGGTAAATCTAGTAATTTAGCTTAAAAATAAAATTATAAGAACTATTAAATGAACATAAAACTTACCTAAATGTTATATACTGAATATATATCAACCACATTAACTTAAGGTTCTAATTTAAGAAATTTCGGGGCCACTTGGACGAGATTATGACCTTTATAGTATTTCATTTAATTAAAAGTCAAACATGTCACACTCTTGTGTTTCTTAATTGTAATATTTTTTAATATGGTGTAATCCAAGGGATATGTTTGACTATAAATAGTATTTTAAAATCTAAAATATTTAAATTCATCATGGTAATTTATTTTTAGTTTTTAGTAAATAAATAACTACCTTAAATTCATGTACAATGCTGATGTAGTAATTACTAAATTAATGGAACAATCTAATAAATGATATTAAAAATAATAAAATAAATAAAATTGGAAATATGTAATGTGATAAATGAATTTCATTTATGACATTGATAGGATAGGGAAACATTAAAATGGTTTTCTCTAATTATAATTGTTATCTTGATATTTTTAAATTCAATGTAATAAATAGAATGAAAATTTGACATTGCTGATATTTTTTAATAAATATAGTTTTATTAAATGACATTAAATTCATATAAGTATTAAATTCGTCAAAAGTATTAGTAAAATATTTAAAATATCATCCATGTTCTAATTATGGAATTTTTTTCATTTTAAAGTTACTTTATTTCCCCTGAAAGATTAAAAATCCATGTTGTCATGGTAAGATTTAAAAGGGTTAAATAACAGTAAAATCCAAAATATAAGGGTAAAATATAGTCAAAACATATAATTATTTAATTGGATAAGGTAATTTAATAATATAATCCTCTTTAATTCTAAATTAATAAGTTTAGAGAAACTTTTTATTAAATATTATTTCTATATTAATTTTATATTTTGAGAAATGCTAAGAGTGTCCCTCCCCTCTCTTATAAATGAGAAGGTATTATCCACATTTCATCACATTTCAAAACCTATATTATTCATTAAATCCATAAAAAACCATTTAATTCCAATAGACATTCTATATGTATTATTTTAGTCATAACATAAACCTTAGTTGTATTAAGGTGTTAGGAAAAGTAGATTGTCTAAAAAAGATGTATCGTTTTTAATAGAGAACATCTTTTTTGTTTTTTTTTCTTCCACATCCCAAAAAACATATTCTACCATTATAAAATAATAATTTCAGTATATCCCATATAATTATATTTCATTATATTATTTTCATGACTTATATTTATCTCCACATCCATAAAATGGGAAAATAATTCATCATTCATGTGTACAGTAGAAAACCACCTCGCGAACCTATGTAAGTATTTTTTTCATAAACATCTATAATGGGTGGTTATAATGATAGAATTAACATTTTTAAATTATATTCACGGAATTTTTATCATTATTAAAAGATAATCTATCATTTATGTTCTTACCTTTCCATGAATAGTAAAATGATCATATCATTCGTGTGTACGTGTGGACTACCACCTCAACGAAGTGATGTGATTCATTTTTCATCGCCAATTCACATAAATGATATATATAAGTATAATTAAATAAGTAAAATGTTATATATATTATATTATTATAATTATGGAAAGGTAAAATAATTATTACCTTCTTTCTGTAATGATCATTGAAAAATGGAAATGTTACCCACACATACATATGACCTACCTTCTCTATGATTGTAACGTAGTTCAATTTTCATAATCATATTTAATGTTTGAATTTAAAAAGACAAAATAATTTATAAAATATTTAATTATGTCAAAAAAATTATTCTTTAGATTTAGTAATTTTGATCTCTTAAACTACATATAACCTACCAAAGTCATTTTGGACTTATGAACTGAATATCCTCAAAGTGTCTCACATTAATTTAAATACTTAAGTAATTTTTATAAAATGGTAATTAGTAAAATAAAAGGAATAATGAACTTTAAAAATGATTATAAATCATGTAAAACGTTATCCTACATTTAATATTCCAAATTTGAATGAATGTATATGAGGGGTGGGACTCAAGGTAAGTGACTTTATTTAAAACAATATTCTTTTAATGTTTTTTCTTAAAAAATTAAAAAGTAATACTTTTTTTTACTTATATGTAATGAGTTAATTTTCCAAAAAAAATGATTCTTTAATTTTTTGAATATTTATTTGAAAGTTTATGTGTTTATTTTCAAATAAATGCTTTTATTTATAGGTGCACAACTTTTAAAAAATAGTGTTTTCAAAATGGAAATATTATTTTACTCGAGAATGTTTTTATGATATTTTCTTAAAATAAAAACCCATTTTAACTTGTTCTATATATTTTCGTAGTTACATTTTTTGAAAAAATAAAATGAGGTCTTGATATCCTAAAGTGCTTTGAAAATGGGTTTTAAATAGTTTTTCAAAGGTTTTGTGATGAGAATTGAAATCATAAAGAGTTTTATTCATGATATGGTACTTTTTCATAATATGTGGAATGGGTGAGACCAATACAGCTTATATGGAGGATTTATACCCATTATATATTACAATAGAGACAAATATATCCTATACGTTGGGTGTACCCAGATAGTGATGAGTGATCCTGTTATTACTTTGGGTGAGCCCAGATTGTGTTCCAATGCATTGGTTAATGTACCATATCTTATAAGGAAATAAAGAGGGATTTTATAAAGGTTTTGAACCATGGATTTAACTTGGATCCACTTATTTCTAACATGAGATTCCAATGGGTTACGAATGTGATTCTCTATATTGTGAAAAAAAGTTTTTATTCGATTCATATGGGTTCTAATGACATTCTTTGAGATTAAGGTGTGTGTGTTTTCATGTAAAAATGATTTTGTTCATGATCTCAAAGATCACTGAGATAAAGGTAATTGTTTCAAGTTATTTTCATGTTTTTCCCCAAGCTAACAAATTCATTTTTTTATGTCCGTAATAGATATTATTTGTACTCATCCCATGTTTTAAAATGTTTTTCATAGGTCTTGAGAGTTAGGAAAATGATGAAGTAAAGACAATAATTAGGAAGACATTTCATGAAAAGAAACCATGTTTTATCTTAAAAAATGATTTTTGTGGGAAAATAGTTAATTAGTATAAGTTTCCCCCTTTAATGTTTGGGTTCACTTTATAAGAGTTTTACATAATTCTCTAAAACTCTAAACTGAAAATAACCTCATAATTTTAATCATGTAATATATATTTCAAAAAACAAAGAATATGTAATGCTTAAGTTTGGTTCCATAGACTTTATATACCTTAAAAATAATTTATTCAAAGGAAAAACTAAAAATAGTTTTTCTTATTAAATTATTATTTTAATTATTTATAATAATGTTTGACATTGGTATAATAAGTTCAAATAATAATTTTAAATAAATAATTTTATTCTTCAAATCCATATTTAATTAACTAAATGGTTTTATAAATTTATATTTCATTCTTATATAATTGTAAAGTCATAAAAATTACATGTTTCGTGACAACATTAATTTTTTAATGAAAACCAACCTATTTAGAAAAATATCAATAATTTATAATAATCCAACATTGATATGAGAAATTCAAGATTTATGTTTATTGTTGTTAATCTAAAATTATAAAAATTCTAAATTCAAGTTTTTTAATAAAATTATAATATATAATGCAATGTTGTTTGAATTAAATAAAAGAAATTTTCAAATATTAAATTTTATTATTCAAATTTCATATCATTTACTAAATAAATTTTCATTTACTAATTATTACTTTATAACATAATTTATCAATAATAATATGTTTTTTGAAATAGAAATGTGTATCACATAAAAAACATTTATGAAATATATATTTCTATATAATAAATTATCTTGTTTGGTATTCAAGGTAAACTAATTAAATTCTATTCATGGTAAATGTAGCCTTTACATTCAATATAAATATAATTCAAAAAGTGGTTACTATTGTAATTTTTTATTAATTCCAAAGCTATTTTTTATGGTTATACATGAATATTTATATTTTGTTTAAATATATTTTTGCTTCATTTTAGTTGTAGCATCCCAATCCAGGATCCACTTAACTTGTGCCCCAAAAATGTGGGTTGAATGGCCTCAAGCTCACCTCCCCATATTCCATAGAACAACAACTAGTAAAAAGTGTCTAAGGTCGTACTGTGGGGAGACTATACCCTCATATCAGAGTGTCACTATGGATAATGTAAACAAAAAGTCAGTACCGGAACCATATGAATATCCAATAGCATATCGAAATCATGCACTATGATGAAAGGATAAGTAAACCACTTTAACTGAATCATAAGAAGCAGTAATAAAAATAAATCAATATAAGAAACTAAAATAATCAAGAAAATGTAATAATATAAATATTAAACATGTTGAGTCATATACATGATAATGTCATCGAATGCTGATATAAAAAATAGGAAACTGAGGATAGGAATATACAAACATTTATAAAAGATATATAAAAAGGCTAAAAAAAATTCCACTAAATCACGAGCATATCCTCAGTCTTGTTCTCTCATGATCCATGGTATAAGTAAAATTAGTCATCTATTATTAGTAGGGTTCTTTCCCTTTTCTATATGTGTAGAAATGTAATATACTTTGGTAACAAAGGCGTCCCAAGAAGTGTGTGATATAAAATCTTAGTATTCACCCACAAAAAATTTATAGAATTAATATATCCAATTTAAAAATTAAATAGTAGTCAGAAGGAACTATAAATAATAAGCAAAGATCCATAAATAAATACCAATCGTCTCAGGTTCCTACGAGAGACCTGGCTAGCTCTATCTACTTTGGCATAGGGTAGTCGAAGTCTAATGTAAGATCCCAAAATTTTCTAGAAATGTCTTAGGCTCATTTAAAGGTTATATTTTACTTTTTATTAAGTAATTTTCATTTGGGATTTACCTTGGGGTGTATTTGGGAGAAAATTTCACAAAAATGGATGAAGGATGGTAGTGCACGGTTGGCGAACAGTTCCCCCAACCATACTCCATGTCCCAAAAAACCATAAAAACCTGTACATAGAGGCTTTTCATAGATACCGCATGTATTTTCAAGTAGTGCACACAAAAAGTAGAAATCATGCACCACCCCCCCCTAGAAGAGTCACGTTAGTAAGGTGCATAGTTTGGAAAATCCTGAACACCTACGTAAAAAACTATGTGTGGCTTCTAAATTAAATGGAGATTTAGTTTCAAATTTTCACAACCCCCCCCCCCCCCCCCACCCAATTAACCCTGAATTGGCCCTACTTCAACCCTAATATATCTATCATAATTTTGGAGGATCTCATACATATTCCAGGATTTCTCAATCTTCATTCTTAAAAATTCAATGTCTAGATTGAAGATCGGCACCACACCTAGTAAGATGATCTAATATCATGTGGTTTACTTGTTCTCTCTCATCACACCCTCATATTTTAGATGGAATATATCCTCAGTCTTGTTAGATCTAGATATAAGATTATGGGATCTAGATCTATAATTATTTTATCTTTATTGTTCGATCTTGATTTAGGGTTTCTGATCGAGATCACATTCTACATCGTTATTCCACTAAAATTGTGGGTTTTCAATGATGAGTGTTCTTCATCAATCTTATGGTAGGTGTTATAATATTTAAATCCCGTAGTATGAATTCCAATTATGTGTATATAATTTTATTTTTTATTTTTTATTTTTATAAATTGAGTTCTTGATTAAATTATTTAATTTGGTTAATTAATTAATTGATGGAATTATAAAATTGGGAATAGTGGGATTATAAATTTTATATAATTAATTATTGAATTAATTATAAGGGAATTGAAATTGTTTTATGGATAATTAATTATTTAGTTATGTTTGGAGAAATTTGGATTGTTGAACTTTATATATTAATTATTGAATTAATTATTGGGAATGATTGGGATCATGAAATTGTGATTTGGAATAATTTATCATTGAGTTAATTATTGTTATATTGAAGTTATTGAATTGGGATAATTAAATATAGAAGTAATTATTAAATATTATTTTAATTACTAAATTTATTTATGTGATTAATTTATCATTGAATAAATTAATGGATTTGATGTGATTAATTAATTTTCTAATTTATTAATGGGATGATATGAGAATAGGATTGTTGAATTTGATTTATTAATTGGTGAATTAATTGATGTGATAATCATGTGTGGGACATGGTATTGTGAATAATGATTCCATGTTGTTATAATTAATTAGGAATTTTGAAATTGTAATTCACATATGATAATTGTGAGTGGGATAGGGTCTACAGCACGAAAATTCCATCGTGTGAATTGAAATAATGAATGGTAATGATGACATTCATATGTGATAATCATGTGTGGGACATGGTCTACTGCATCAATATCTTAAGTGTGAAATGAGATAATCAATGGTAACAATGGAATTTAATTATATGATATTTATTAGGGATAGTTAAGACTCTGACATGGTTGGAGTAGGTATTAAGAGTTCAGGTTTCCTTGAGAACCTGGGGGTTTATGAGGTTAAATAATGAATAATTTAATAAATGTAAAATGTTTGATTTATTGTTGGTATTTATTATTTACACAATTTTATACACTATTTTTACTATATATAGTTTTAGACACCATTGGTGGTGTCCTACTGAGTTTTACATACACCCTCATTGGGCTACCTGATCGGTATCCGAATAGATTTCATATTTGTAGGATAGGATAAGGTCAAAGGCATTATGTTAGATGGATGATTTTTTATGAAGCATGGTTGATGGAACCATACATGGTCTAGGATCCTATTAGGATTTTTCATTGTATTTATTTATTCGATTTCATTTTGAAACTTGACATGTATTAGCGTGACGTATCAATTTTTCTGTTTTGATGTTGTATTTCCTATTTTAGTTATCATGTGATTTTGGAATTGTTATTTTTATGTTTGTATCATTTGGTTATTATGGTTAATTTTTTTCACTATGTTTGTACTATGATAAAGAGTGTATAGTCTCTCCATGATTGAAATTATACCCCCGTTACTAGTATGTAGACTCTAGAGTTTGGGTAGGTGCTCATGAGATCGTCTGATAGACAATTATGGGGCACATGCTTGTGGAACCTAGGCCAGAATGTCTCATTCTATCAGTAACCATACATATATATATAGTAGTAAAATATATATTATAGTAAAATGTTTTATGCACCTATATATAATAAGTATATTAGGACGTAATTCGGAATATACCAAGATAATAGGTGCTGGATGGACCTGGGGAATAACTCAAGCATCCATAACCAGTCGAATGAGAAATAGGATCAAGAAATGGGTACACGATCTGAATATCGTAATGAATGTGATATGTCATGTTCATCACTCAGGATAGGTGGTGTGTTACATCATTCCCCATACTCAAAGCAATGGAATATGGAGTGTCATGCATATTGTCTTGATTATAGTACAGTGTTGAGAGACGTCCTGCTCAACGCCCCATGTAAGGGAGAGTGAAACATCATGATTAAAAAGCCCCTTAACCATCATTACACATCTAATATCAATGGAATAACAATAGTATAAATAATATCTAAGGAATCTCCTCATAATAATTTTAATCATTGAACCCAATATAACCAAGGGTATCACAATTAATAAAATTCACATTTATATTGATATAAAATGTGGTGTAGCCTTTCCTCCCAATTCCATTTGATATAAACAAGCCAATGAATTAATCAAGGCATGGTAAATTCTTAATAAAACCATTCCAACCCATTATAACTTATTATAATCAATCCATTTAATTAATTAATATGGAAAAAACCACTTCATGATAAGCCAAGCACTTAGGATGTTCTTTCATCAAAAAAAATTATATTAAAGGAGAAATTAAATCATTTACACTCAAAGGGGTGGAGATCAAGAGGTATACATCCTCTAACTACATGGAAAGGGTCAATAAGAGTATAATATCATGTGAATATAAATTTATAAATGAAAAGTAAACTTTTAAGGCAACATGATGCAATGCTCGTCATACGGAACAATGACAAATATATAAAAAACTATACTTTGAAGGGAAACAACTTGACCACCTACCTTAATGGTATAGAGGAATTCTCATCCAATATCAGATTTAGATTCTATGTAGATTAGAAGTTAAATGTAGAATGGTCTAACACCTTGAAAATGTGGCATATGATCTCTCACCTAAATAGCATAAGATATGCAAAGTGAAACTGAAATATGAATCAAGAGGATTATAGTTATTATCTAGAAGAAACCAATTCTTTTTACAGAACTCGATTTAGATTCTGGATAGAGGAGAAATTAAAACACCCAACATATGAAAATGGATAGATCACATGAGAGTGAGGAGAAGTAATTCACTAAAAATGAGGAGGAAAATGAAAAAAATTTGAAGCATTTCAATGGAAAAACATAAAGTCACCAAAAATTACAACATCACATGGTCTGGATGCATGGTTGGCCAAACTGTTTGCTAACCATGCACCACTCCAGTGCTTAAGGGGAGAACCTACATGGGTAAGATGCATAGTTTGTATAATTGTGCGCCATTTTTGTAAATGACACTATACTAATCCCCTATGTAACTGATACGGTCATGCAACTATGATAAAATAGTTTCATAAAAACAATGTGGCCCCTACTCCCTTTGAAAATTCACACACTGTTAGGGACATCGTGTGGTCTTGGATGTTTAGTTTCTCTCAATCATGTGGCCCTATCTATTTTCCAAAATTATCGGGTTCTGAGCTCATAACAAGTTCCGAACACCATCATGAACTCTTTGAATCCATTATGTGACATTATAAGGTAAAAATTAGATAATTTAAACAAAAAAAATGATTCCTACCTTTGAGAAAAGTCAGGTCATTATAACCTCCCCTTTTTAAAGTAACTTGTAATTGAGTTGTACTTATGAGATTAAAGAGGTATTGTCTGAGAAAAGTTTTTTCCATTGAGCTCATGCATTAGATTCATACTCCTAGGTCTCTTCTTATAGTCGGCCTTGCTTCCATATCGTCTATACCAAAGGAACTAACTTGTCTTGAATTTTCTTCATTCTCCAATCAAAAATACACACTAGATACTCTTCAAAGGTAGAATCCTCCTATAACTTAACCTCATAATGCTGGAATACATATGATGAATCTGGATAATATTGGTGAAGATGAGACAATTAAAAGAAATCATAAATAGAGTAGTATCTCTGAGGAAGTTCTATCTAGTTATCCACTAGTCCGACCAATTTCAAAACCGCAAATGTTCAAATGAAGAAAGGTGAAAGCCTTCCCTACCTATAAATATATCAATAGCCCAACCTATGTGATACTCACATGAAAAAGAAATCTTGGACCTCAAACTCAAGTGTTCATCAGTTTTGGTTGGAATATGCGTGCTATCTAGACTAAGCTATCATCATGAACTTCCGAATAAATTAGACATTCTCTATAGTCTCCTGAATAAGATTAGGTAGAAGAAAAAATACCTCTCATGCCTCTAACCAACATAGAGGTGAAAAAATAGGTCTACCATATTCATATTCATAAGGATCCATATGTATGGTTTCCTAAAATTTATTGTTATATGAAAACTCAACAATGGGTATGTGTTTCTCCCAATAACCCCTAAAATCAAGGACACATTCTCGTATCATGTACTCTAATAGATGAATCATATGTTCTTTCTATATATCAGTATAAGGGTGATAGTTCATTTTAAAATTCAATTGGATACTCAAGGCCTTCCTGTAACCCCTTCTAGAACTAATATGTGAAGCATTCATCCTTATCTGATTCGATATATCATGGATCTCCATGAAAATTTATGAATTTACAAACATATATCCTCCCTATCTCATATATTGAGAAGGTATATTTAATAGGTAAAAATTGCATGACCTTTGTCAAATAATCAATGAAAACCCAAACTGTATCATTTCCACATGGTGATCTATGTAAAACAGTCATAAAATCCAAAGAAATGTCATCCCATTTCCACTCAAGAATGGAAAATGGATGTCAAAAATCCTTTTAGTCATTGAGGTTCCACCTTCACCTGCTGACAGGTGGAACACCGAGTGATGAAGATGAAAATATCCCATTTCATAATAGGCCACAAATACTATTGACATAAGTCTTGATAAACCTTGGTGATATTGGGATGTACTTCCCAAATTGAGGCATGAAATTCCCACATTAACTTTTCTGTGATTTCTATTGGGACCCAGACACACACACACAAAATCATAAGGTCTCATCCTCATCCATGGTCTGAACAGAAGATGAATCATTATCTGAGATACTTCCCCTAAGAACTTATCCCTCGAGATCTAAAAGTTTCGCAGTTCTCCCCCACTCTATATGGGTAGAGGTCACTACTAAGGATGAGGGGATTATATGTACATGGTCCTCCTAAACCTCAACATGTATCTCCAAAAAACATCCATGAGCTACCACTCACTAAAATCATCATGAATAGCATATTTCTAAGTCTTCTATCTCATAGCATCAACTACATCAATTCTTTTTCCAAGTGTATAGCAAAATTGAAGGACTATATATATCCATTCCATATGAACTTCCTTAGATTGAAATCATGTTGTGTAAATATGTAATTAAGGATTTTGTGATCAGTGAATTCCAAAAAATCCTCTCTATGTAAATAGTGTCTCCAAAATTATCAATCATGAACAACATGAGCTAGCTCGAGTTTATTTTTCTGGTTACTCCACTCGTGGGGCCTCAACTGACGAGACCCATATTCAAAAACATTCCCATTTTAATCAGAAAATATCCCAATATGATACCTGATGTGTCACAATAAAGAGTATAACAACTTCCTAGCTCCAAAAGGATTTGGATCGATGTTGAAGTCAATCTTCATTTCAACTCCTGAAAGGATACTTCATTAGAGACATAAAAATTGAATTTAATTTAATGAGACCAAATGACATGACCATGTTCTCATATAGATATTACCTACTCTTTAATGTTGTGGGAGGTATTTATGATGAGATAACAAGCACCGGATGACTTCCCAACCTCAAATAAATCATTAAAAACACTCTCGATCCTCGAATCTGATTGAATAGGTCATTTATTCAAGGTAGTGGGTATAGATTCTTTATCATGAACTGTTTCATTTTACGTCAATCCATGTAATTCCTGAGGGTACTGTCAGCCTTCTTGGAAGAAAGGATTGGTGAACCTTAAGTAGAAATATTTTTGTGTTTAAATCCATTTGTATCTAGTTCCTCCAACTATTTGATAAGCTCTAGAAGCTCCATATGTGTCATCATTTAAGGAGGAATGGACACTAGTGTCCCTCCCATTACTATCTTAGTAATGAATTCTACTTGTCACGAATGATGTAGCCTAGAAAAGTTTTCAATAAATAAGTCCTAAAATGATACACCATAGGAGGGAAAACATTGTTTCATAACTAATGATCATCCATGGAAATATTGGAAATAATTGTTGTCACACTTCCCAACCCCCAATGCTCAGGTCCAGATCGCATAGCTTGGATAACCCATTATCCTTTAGGCACTTGTCTACCAATATCTGGTGATATAAAATACACCCTATAGTGATAATATTCCATATATGATTGATGCATAACAAACTAGTCCATCCCAATAATTACATCAATCTATCACATGTAGAGGATGAAATGATTTCATACAAAAAGATAGTCACCTATCTCTAAGGTAAAATCCTTACAATGATTAATTCTCTCTGATCAAATACCCAAAGGGTTATCGAGTGTCATAATTCCATAGTAAAATTATATCTTGTGGCCCATAATATCTATAATTTCTTCTGATATAATGTAATGGGATGCACCTATGTTAAACAAAGACACTAAAGTAGAGGATACAAGAATAGTACCTCAAACTAAAGAAGTCATGGTGCTCTAGTCCTCTAGAATAGGCGACACTGAATGTAACTATTCAATACTACAACCCTAATTAATAGCCTGACTACCCAAAGTGGGATTGCTTTTGTGTTACTGAAATTCCTGAGCCTGATTACCATTGCCTCAAACACCACCTCAACCTGTGTGGTTGGTGGTATTACAGCTTTATACATGTCGAAATACTACAGGCCCCACTCTGCAACATTGGGTAGGTGTAGATCCCTACTCAGTGGGCATTGATTTAAAAATTTTGAATAATAGATAGATATGTCTCATCCTTCCATAGCCTCTTCATTCTAATGGATCCTGTAAACACTAGGGTTTTGTAGTTACTAGTTTCCCATACTAGTGACAAATAAGAAAGTTGTAAGTCTGAGATGCCTGAATACTTCTACCCCCACAAGAAACTTAAAAGAAAATATATCACATGATTGAAGAACCACTGATGGATCTAGGTTCCCAACCACCCTAGTTCCTACCACCATCTTTCCTCAGATTCCTCTCAGTAATAAGGGTTTGATTGACGATATCAGAAACACATTGCAATCGAAATACATCAACCAACAACAGAATTTCATATATCATCCAATCCTTGAATCGCTTAGATGTAATAATATCATAACCCACTAAAGAATAGAAAATTATTTTATATTATTTTAATGAGAAGAATATTCCATGAAGTACATGGCTCCCTACTATATATTTTTAAATTCAATAACTTGATCAACCCTCTGAGTATGTGGAAAGAAGTATTCATAAAATATCATACGGAAATCTACTTATACCATATCTCGATGTCGTTCTAACCCAGTATTAACATACCACTATCTCTTGGAATAATTGTATAGCATATATTAAGCATGATCTATCCTCCACTCTAGAGGCATATCTAAATTATCAAAGATATAAAGCATGGCCTCGATCCATGACTCGGTATCATTTGGTCTATCATCCCTAGAAAAGTATGAGGATGAAGCTATTGGAACTCTCGAGTCATCACTACTATATTATGGTCAATTAAAATAAGTCCTCTTATATTCTTCATCATGAGAAAGAAACCCACTCAACATAGGGTGTCAGTGCCCATATCAGGAATAGAATGTAGTGGAATTTGTGTCACTTTTGGAGGAATCACTGGATGATCAGGGCCCACAGCCTTTGGTGCAGGGTCTTCACTACCTTCAGGGTGTACGCCTAGATGATTTCATGGTGGATTGATTCCATAATTCCAAACACATGCCTCAAAATATAATTTTGCAGTCAAGATATCTCATATAGATAACTAGCACAGGTACATAGCCTTCTAACGAACAAATCAGACCTCTCTGGATGCTCCAAAATCTAGGTCTAGGTGGAAAAGAGAGACCATATTTGGCCATATGAACATAATACACACCCCATCTACCCACTACTAATGTTGTGTTAGGTTCAAGGTCTTGTATCACACATATAAGATGACCATTTCATTATATAAGTTATATTCATTTAAAATTTGTTCTAATTTCTGTATTTAATTCTCTTTAAATGGATGAATTATATAGATCACCCTTTCTAAATTATAGGGTCTCATACACCATAGAAATTGTAACGTGGTGTCCACTTAATCCTAAACATAACATGTTCCACCCCATGCGACCAATGGTCCATGGCTCAAAACACCACTACTGATTTCTCATGGTGTCTTCTTTAGGCTATCTAGGAAAATAGTGTTTGGTTAAAGAATATAATTTAAGTCTCAATTATGTTTTATCCATCCTTCAAGAAAAATATGCACATTTTGATATATATTAATCACGTACCAACTATATGTGGTAGGCAAATGCATTTTGAATGTATATTTGGCATGGAAAATGCCAGGTATATTAGACTTGAAGGGCTTAAAATGATGCATGAGATGTTACACCCTCATTTCATTAGCCCACGATAAAATGAAATATTTATTCATTTCAATAATAATATCAAAGTTCAAGTGAATCATCCAACGGTTAAATCACATTAATTGTAACTAGTGAAAAATCATATCATCAATAAACCATCCTAGGTAATTTGGGTTTCCCCTATAGGTGGGTTAGATACTCCCAAGCACAGGCACACTACCAAATTCCCTTACATCCTAGTATCCTATCTAATACCCAAATAGTAACTAAATATGAAAAGAAACTCCTTGGATATCACTTTGTAGTGTCCTAGTCTGGGATCCACGTATCTCATGCCCCGAGCTAGTGGGGCACAAGGCCTCAATCGTGCCTCCCCAAACTTCAATGGTTATCGACTAGCAGTGAGTTTCTAAGGATCTATAGTGGCGTGAATATACCCGAATATCAGAGTGAAAAAATGGATAAAGTAAACAAATAGTCAATAGTGTAAGCATATGAATAACCAATAGCATATAAGAATCAGACACTATGATGACAGGACTAGTAACCCGTCATAGTGGAATCATAAGAAGAAGCGATAACAATCATGAAATAGTAGAAACATAAATAACCAAGAAACTATAATAACATCAAAACAAAATAGGCTGGGTAATGTACATGATGATGTCATTAAATGCTAAAAAAGGAGAAATAGGGGATAGGCCTATATAACAAGCTATACAAAAATAAAAAAGGCCCAAAGATAGCTCCACTATATGGACAAGCATATCCTCAGTCCTCTAGTCTTGTGCTCCAGGTTGTAAGTAAAATTAATCAAGAATCTGTAGTAGGGATATTTTATTTATCCATACCTTCATACATGTAATCTTCTCAGGTACCATAGGTGGAATAAGTAGGGTGCGAAATAAAATCCTAGTAGGCCCCCACCAATGGTGTCTATAAGTAATACATCATGTGTACAAATAATATCAATTTCAAGGTAAAAATAATAATAAGTAAAGATTAAAAAAAATACAAGCTGATTTATGTTCATACAGGATACCTAGCTGGATCTACCTGCTTCAGCATAGGATGGTTGAAGTATGATCAGTAACCATACATGTATATATAGTAATAAAATATATAGTATAGTTATATATTATATCCACCTATATAAACTAAGTACGTGAGGATCTAAGTAGGTATATACCTGAATACTAGGTGCTGGTTGGACCAAGGGCATAGCTCAAGTGTTCATAACCAGTCTAAAGACATATATGATTATGAAATATTTACATTCCCTAAATCTCATAATGAATGTGGGGCATCATTATAATCGCTCGAGATATGTGGGGTGAGATTTCATTCCCGACACCCAAAGCAATAGAATGTGGAGCATCGTTCCCATCATCCAGAAAATTGTATAATATATACAGACGTCATGCTCAACACCTAATGTAAGGGAGAGTGAAACATCATGCTTAACTAGTACCTTAACCATCATTCCAAATCCAATATCAATGGAATAATCATAGTAAGTAAAATAACTAGGGAATCAGTGTGTATGAATTTTAATTATCAAGACCAATATAACCAAGGGTGTCATAGTTCAAAAAAATCACATCTATATTGATATAACATATGGCATGAACTTTCCACCCAATTCCATTCGATATAAACAATCAAATAAATTAATCATGGACTTGGAAATTTATATTCAAAAATTTTCAACCCATTATTACTTATTAGTGTAAATCCATATAATTAATTAAGCATAGAAAACCCATTTCTTGATAATCCAAACACTGAGGAGGTGATTAGGTGAACTAAACATTTCTATTAAAGGGTCACTTGAAGTTGTCACACCCAAAGGGGTGTCGATCAAGAGGTCGGAATCCTCTAAATAAATGGAAAGGGTCCAAGCGAGTATAGTTTCACATTTATATCAATTTAGAAATGAAAAAAATTAAGGTAACGGGTAGCAATGAACAACATGCGGCACAATGGTGAAGCTATGAAAACAACATTACTTTGAAAGGAAAAAACTAGAACACCTACATTAGGGTCATAGAATACTCCTCGTCTAATATCGAATTCATATTCATTGTAGATTGGATGAAAACTATTAATGGTATAATTCATTAAAAAGAGTTCATAAGAGAATTCACCAAAATAACATAATAGAAACTGAGATCAAATAAAATAAGAAGAAATAGGTTTTGAGTTCTTACCAAGAGGAATCCAACACTTCTGATGTCGTCTGATTTAGAGCCTGGATAGAGGATAAATAAAAACACCTAGGTTTGGATAAGAGAGAGCTCACAAGATATGGAGGATAACCCATCTAAAGGAAATGAAAATGTGTAAAAAGAAACTTAAGTTTAAAACATTTTGAGGGAAGAAACATTAAATCACCAAAACTAAAAAGGTCGTGTGAATTGGTTTCACGGTTGGATGAATCATGCAACAACCATGAATCACTCCACTACTAAAAGAGGGACCCCACATGTATAGGTTCATGGTTTTGCTAACCATGTAAAATATGTGTGAATTGCACTATCAAAAACCCCTCTAGAACCCACATCGGTGTGCTCTTGGCCTCGCATGGATTCATACAAATCCCCCCCCCCACACTCTCTTATAAAAAGCCACACATAGTTAGGGAAACTATGTGGGATAGAATTCACAGTTTCTCCTAATCGTAGCACCTATAAGGTTTTCATAAATTCCAGGTTTCTTGGCTCTGAAAAAATTTGGGACACCTTCGTGACCTTCGTGACTACATTAGGTAATATTATAAGGGCCACATTAAACTATTAAAAACAAAAAAAATGATTTTTAACTTTGATAAAGGTCAGTTTTTTACATTAGTGTGGTGTTTCATGAGGATTGTTCAATTAAACACATTTTTTACATTTAAAGGAAGTAATATATTACAATTTTGGGGTGCAACATTTTCCCACCCTTATATAAATTGTTTCCTCACAATTTTATTCATAAGATCAAATTTATTTTCATATAGAACTTATCATAACCCATACACAACTAGATGGTCATGGGTTTATCTAGGAAGAGGAATGATATTTATCAATATGAAAAATCATTAAAAAGATAGGTAACACCTTCCTAATTTCACAAATAATTTTAATAATATATTTTTATATATATATCCATTGGAAATAACTTCCCACAAACCTTAAAAATGATTTATATAGTAATCATCAAATAGGGGTTTTATTTGTAACGCAATATCTAACTTCTAGTCAAAACTTATAAGATATAGGATACCAGCAAATATTGATTTGAATCTCACTAAATGAATCACTAGTATCTGTTTCAGAGGATTTTTCATATTCATGTTGTTTTTTCTGATCATCTACCTCATTATCCTTTTGATAAGGACATTGAGACACGTATTACTAAGCTCTCTTGAAATTGAAGAAGCATATTTTTATAGCTTCTCTCTTTTTCATAAACTTGTCAGTATTTATCACCTTCATCTACAAACTTATATCATTTACCCCCATGTTTCTTCCAACATTTTGACAGATTGAAAATAGAATATTCATTCTTTTATCATCTAGGTCACATGAATTTCTATGAGACTCCATTATTCTTTTATTTGGAATGTTTTTTTATTTCAAATATGTTCATGTTATTAATCAAAATTTGTGATAGCTAATTTAGAATTATTACAATATATCTATTTCTATACCTTATCCTATTAGGTTGTTCATTAATATAGTTTCTACAATTCCCATGGATTCTTTTGTTAGCATGGTTCCATCGAGATTTTTCCATTACTAAAAAAATTGAGGTAACATGAAGAATGATCATTATAAAAAAATTGTCACAAATTACCATAGAAAAATTTAATCTCAATATTTCATGCATTCAAGTATGCACTTCTTCGGCCCTCGATGCTGGCTTACCCAATACCTTCACCTGATGTTCTTGAGGTCTTGGTAGCACCTAGCTTCTATGGTGGGGTGGAGGGATGACCATCAATGGACCAATTGTCTGTTAACCTAGAGTAAGTGGAAAGCCTTCATAAATGAACTCTTTTTTCTACCATCAATAGGGAAAATTTGCCTTTCGGTTTGTTGAAGGAGTTTCTTTGCTCTTGGGGTCTTAATAGGCTAGCGGAGGTCTCGGTATGGAATATGTTCTCATTTAGCATCCACCTTTTCTAAAGGGTGGAATGTTTCAGGTCTTGGTCAATGGAGGTTTGCTGCTATAGTAGATGGTGGTTTATATTGTGTTGGTGGTCATGGGACATCCACTATGGGAAGGACTCTGGAGTTTCAGTGGTGTGGGTTAGACTCCTTGGGTTTCCACTCCCTCTATAAAACCCTGTGATTCATTAATCCATTAGATATGTGTTGGGATCCTTTCTTTGTGTCCATGAGAATAAAAAACACCTACAGATGGCTGATGCCCCAAGGATTTGTGTAGAAGTGGACATGTGGAATGAGCTGCCATAGATGGTCCTAGTTAGGGTAGGGGAGGGCTCCTCATGGTGATAGCAAGTTCTTTTTTAGAACCTTCCTCTATTTTATTATGCATGTATTTGGTTTGGTCATTCTTTCAAGGAATATATGTGACTTTCTGACTAAGGTGGGTGAATTACACTACTGGATCATGTGGTTTCAGGTAGAGAGGTCAGCATTGGGGTGTGGGGGAGTTCTGGTCTGTATCAAGGAACATACAGGGCCTTTCTACTGCTTCTGTAATAGTTGTAGTGCCTTTTGTGAAATCTGGCAGGAAAGTGGAGTCGGTCGTTGGGATTTCAAATCTGGTTTGTTTAACCTCACCAGTACCTTCCTCTTTCTATGTGGATCTTCTCAGTAGCTCCTGGTCCAAAGAGGTGAGATTTCATAATCCCTTATCTTCATCTTCTAAGGATGGTTTGGGTCATTCTTTAGTCTTTGTCGACCCATGGGGGGAGGAAGAGATTATTGAGGGTCCTGAGTGCTGAGGTATTGAGGAGAAGAGGATCTGAGGCCAATCCAAGGAGGTGGGTAAATGCTTGGATGTTCCCAAGAGGGGTTTGGTGAAGCCTCCTTATTCACCATCCCCTAATGAGGGAAGTTTCATCTCCCAGTTGATGGGGTTATTACTTGAGGTTAGTGTGGTCGACAAGGAGTGGTTGGAGGGGGTGGTGTAGAAAATTCTGGTTGTGCCCTGAGCAATTATTTGAAGAATGTGATCTTTTTCAAGGAGGTTCCAACTGAGGAGGCCAGGATAAATTTCTCAATTTCAGTGGTGAGTAGGTTTACATACCCTACTGCAAGCCAGGTTGTGACGGCCATGTTGTTAGAGCTCTGCCCATAATTCATGGCCCCATCCCCCTAATTTTCAGTAAGTCCAAAGGCTAGACAGTGCAAGGCACTATTGTCTCTAGATTAATATGGTTCCCAACTTACATGAGATATTTATAGAGTGGTCTTATCCCTCATTACATCTCCCAAATAATTTAAATCACCTAGTCTTAAGGCCCCACAATAGTAATTTTACTTGTCCATTATTGTTTGAAATTCAAGGGGATTAGGTCCCTGATTGAAATGTGATTTAATGGTTAATGAGTTTTTTCATCACTGTGTTTAGATTTTTGGTCATCTTGTAATAAAAACCAAAGAAGTGATAGATCAATTCCTTTTCTAGAAAGTTAGGATTTCAGTTCTTCATGCATGGATGGCCTTCCACAACCATATTTGGTTGTTATGGAGGAAAAATTGTTCAGTTTATCTTGTAGAGATGTCAAATCAACACTTGATTACTAAGATCACATTTGGTGTTAAGGATATATAATACTCATTTATATATTCTCGTTTTGTTGCATATGGAAGGAAGGATATATGGGATTCCCTTTCAAGGTTTCAAGATGGGGACCCGACCTGGCTCTTGGTTGGAGATTTCAACATTTTTGGAAAGGCCACGGAGAAGAAGGTTGGCTCAGTTGTGTCCTTAGCTTCATTACAGGACATTCTTGATTTTATGTTATCCAATTTTTTGATGGATCTCTGGTTTTTAGGTTCAATATTTACATGGTGTAATAACCATAGAGGCAGTTAGAGATTATATTGTTATCTTGATTGGTGCCTTCTTAATCTACAAGCAGTTGATATCTAATCTTTTTTAACTATCATGAACCTATCTTGATTAGTTTCTGATCATGCTTCACTTTTAGTATTCTTTAAGTAAGGTGAGTATGGAGATCCTATTTTCTAAATTTCTAGCTCCTGGTATTGGCGTTATCACTTTGTGTAAGAGGTCAAGAGGTCATAGGAGAAGGGTGACTATGGATCAGGGTAATATGGTCATGCTAATCATCAGACCTAGTTGATAATGGACTTGGCTACATTTTCATCAAAGTAGAAGCATTCGGACATCTTTGGAGTGCATATGGATGACATTCAGTCACTTGAATATGGTCATCATGAGGGTTGGGGTGAAGAGGAATTTGTTTCCCTGGTGTCAAAGAATGAACTCCTAGCTGAAAGGATTATTCGGGTGGAAGGAGCTTGCATGGACAAGTCCAGATCTTAGTGGCTTAAACAGGGAAACCAAAGCACATGGTTTTAAAATTCCTACTTTCAGGAAAGGAAAAACTTGATCATGATCAATCTCAATTGTGTGGATGGATCCCTCACTACTAATGTTAAAGAGGTAGGTTTGATGGTGGAACTTCATTTTAGGGTGTTTCTAGTAAGGCTAGGGGATCCCAAGGGGGAGGGATCTAGGGTGTCAAGGGATACAACATTCAGGGGGGATCTTCCTAGACTACTACAAGGTGATGAGATCAATTCTTTGAGTCTCACTACAAACCCTTATGAAATTAAAGAGTTTGTGTCCTACTTGAAACCAAAAAATTCCCTTAGGATAGATGGGTTCCCTAGGGATTCTTATGTGGATTCATGGGATGTTTTTTGAGGTCGGGTGGTAGAGGTTGTACAATAATTCTTCAGAGGCAGTTTACCAAATAGGGTTTCTAGTGCCTTTAGGCTGGTTATTATTTCCAAAGTAAAGGACTCGTCTGGGATCAATCTGTACATTCCCATATGCTTGTGTAATTTAAACTACAAGATTCTTGCATGCACTCTCATTAAGAGGATTGGAGATTTTTTCCCATGCTCATTTCATAGGAACAAAATGGTTTCATCTAGGGTGGTAACATACAAGGATCTATAGGAATTAGTAATGAGCTGGTGGGAGATCTAAACATAAAGGTTTAGCGGCAAAACAAAATGATGAAGGTGTACATGGACAAGGCCTATGATAGGTTGTAATAGAGCTTTATCTTCTAGGTTTTTAGAAGGTTTGTCTTCTCTGAGTGGGTATGTGACCACTTATTTCGGTGTTATGCCTCTTCATGTCTCTCTATCTACTTATCCAGAATGGTGTTTGGATTTTTTTTTCAAATATGTAAGGGGGTTACGTCAAGGTGATCCTATTTCCCCATCCTTTTCATTCTAGATCAGGGTTCTTTCTCGAAAACCATTTAATGATGGATGGAGTAAGGGCCTATATCTTCCAAGAGTTCCAAGGCAGGGTCTCCCACGATTTCCCACTTGATGTAAGAAAATGATGAGCTGTTTTTCTTGACTGGTAAACAGAGGTTGATGGAATCCTTTATTTGCTCACTAGAATTGTATAGATAATGTAGTGGGAAGCAGATCAACAAGTAGGAATTAAGTTTTTTCCTTCCATGGAAGTGTCCAAGAAGTAGGAGAGGGCTGATCAAGTAGAGGTTAGGAATGACAGTGAAGGAGTTTCCTATAGTGTACCTGGGAGTAAAAATTTCATATGGAAGAATATATGCATATATGTGTGATGGAATTTTCAATAACATTCCATGGTGTATCTATAACTGGAAGAATAGGTCCCTCTATTTCAAAGGAAATATCACCCTTGTTAATAGAGTTTTGAAATATATTCCCACACACGCCCTTGTTGTTGCCAAGCCTCCCAAGTGGACGGTCCTCCAAATTGAAATAGTTATGGCTAGTTTTTTGTGTCAAGTCCCTTAGCCTAGAAAATTATATTTGGATTTTTGGGATACGATTACTAAGACTATTGAGGTATGGGTGTAATTCTACATTGCTTAAAGGAAACCATATAGGATCTTCAGGCCAAACATTCCTTGGATATCACCAAAGGCAGGTCTCTTTGGGCCAGGTTTATGCGAGGGAAATATGGGGATGATTGTAGGAGCTGGTGTGAGAATGATAGGAGGATGTCGATACTGGATAAGGGTATGGAAGAATACTTAAATTCATTGAGAGAGAAGACCTGGTGGGTTGTTGGCAGTGGAGACATTCAGTTCTGGAAAGACTCCTTGGTAGGTAAGGATTCGCTCTTCTTCCTGTGTGCCCGATTCCTGAAATTTCCTTTTAGTGGGACATTTTCCATGATCTCTTCATTGAATCTATTCTCAACCCTAAAAATAAGCTTTTATTTAACATCATAACATTGTGAGTGGATCAGGACTTGTGCAATTTTTTGGGATTAGTAACAGGATGCTTTAGTAGAAAACTGTTTCTTAAAGGATTTCATGGGTCTTTGGGTTTCGAAAACCTGGCTTCAAAGCTGGGGGGTAAGTTCTTTCTATAGAAATTTAATGTTCTTGTTTTTATGGTGATGAACTTTTCTGTCCTGATATATGATAGTATTCAATTGAATGAGGTTAACCTTTTCTCTCAGGGAAGGTATTATGAGAGCCCAAGAGGGGAGACTCCATGGCACTTGTTCTTTGCTAGAGATTTGGATAGATTTTTATAGTTGTTTGTTGCTCAGCAACTCAACCTCAGACTGCATGGGAAAACATGAATGATTTTCTATAGTCATATGTTCATGAAATAGTTTCAGAAAGAAGAGCTAGTTAGGAATGCACATCCTTGATAGCAGCAGTGTGTTGGGTCTTATGGTAGGATAGGAACACCAATATAAATTGTGGGAGTATCTTTAATCTAGGGGTGAATGTATTCATGGATATGTTGGTGGCTGAGATCCAGTATTTCCAAGGTGGTAGGGGAGTTTTCCCCTCTTAGATTTTTTTCTTCTATATTTGGATTTAGGTCTTCTAAGGAATTGTATCCATTGTAGGGGCTACTGGGTTAAGAGGTAGGCTCCTATATAGGGGATAAAACTCATCATCCATGGTTCTTGTGCATAGGTCATCATGTGTGGTGGATTTCTAGTTTGCGATAACTATGGAATTGTCCATATCAGCTTCAGTGTCTTCCCCAGCCCTGGGAATGCAGCAGGAGCAGAAGTGAGGGCACTTCATTGTGGTCTCTTATTATGCGACATATATGGATTCAATCTTAGAAATGTGAAGACAGACTCCAGGCTTCTGAAGATCATTCTCGACAATAGAAAGGAGACCCCTTGGGATCTTGAATACATCCTTAGGGACTGCATGTGTGGATCAGTGATGGTGTGGATATTATTCATACTCTTAGGGAATGCAATATGGCAGTGGATTCTCTATCCATCTATGTAGATGCGGAGGAAATAATTGCACTTTTTCATAATTTTGACTCCCTTACCTCTTCATTTGAGGGCTTTGTTTGTTGTGATTATTTGGGGATTCACCACTTTCACACCCCATGATGGAATTTCAAAGCTTTTTCTAGTATTTTATCGATAAAAAGGGAGGTTAGCAACATCAACATTATCCTTTCCTATAATCATATACCCAATTATGTATATACCTTAATAATATTCTCTCACTAACGTACCTTTCCCAAAAACTATTTGAATCTATAATACATTAAGACATAAAAAGATTATATATTTATTTAAAATTAATTCTAAATTTAACCCTCATATAGAATTAAGCACTAGTTTATAGGGTCACACACTAGTCACTATATATAATAATCTCAAAATTGATATAAACTTCTCCAAAAATATCTTGAATCAATTATCAATCCCAGGATTAAAAATTAATATCTAACTTACTTCTTCAAAATCAATACACCCATTATTATCTCATCATTATGTGTATGCTGAAATTAAGATTTAATCATACCTCAATCATGTGTTCTCCAATAGTTATACCCAAAATATAACCTTGTTAGAAATTCATTTCACAGTGATATTGATACCATTTGATATATTATTTCAAACCTTTAATTCCAAACTACCAAATACTGATCATTAGATATTTCACATAATCATAATAACATTTAGAATATACTATAATATCATTAATAAATATCACTCACTAATGAGAATATCAATAACATTTAAGATTATTAAAATATCAATACCACTACCTTAGGTAAAACTATGAGAGTCACATTTTCCATCAGAATTGTTATATACTAAACTTATTTATAACTTATGCATGATCCCTTATTCAATTACAAGACATAGTGATTTCTAGAAACATACATTTCTCTTGTTTATCATCTTGATACCATTTCATCAAAATACTAATACCAAAATGGTTATAATGATATCCAAAATTTGAATATGAAACATCAATTTGAATATGTCTTACTTTATGACATAATTTTTTTAACATGTGATAGATTCAGATAGACCTATCAATCTCTTTATTTAATCCTTGTCATCCATTGTCATTTTTCAATTAGGTTCCATAACCTAATTCATTAACATCATACATAAATCCTTTATAAGGGGTTATAGAGAAAATATGATTAACCAAATCATATCACCTAATAGTGTCTCTCCATGTGTGAATTATTTGGCCCACTCATCATGCATCAGAGTAATTATTGATTCAATGATTAACCAACCCTTTTGGGGTGATTTACCTAGGGTGAATCTATGCCACAGATTCCTCTAGTTTACATTATCTCGATAGTGATATATTTCTAGGAAAAACCACATAATATCTACTTTACCAAAACATCATGATGTTATCAATTAAATAGAAATATTCTTAAATTTCTCTCATCTTAATCCACGAATAAAATGAGCATTGTTGGTATAACATTATATCATATACTATTTTAAATGGTTATATATACCTTTTAAATTGGGATTAGCCTTTACTTACCAGTCATTAAATTATCCTAAAAGAAAATCATAATCTCCAATGTTATCTAAACACTTCCTTTCATACCAATTTTGACACTCTGGACCTACACTCACAAATATGGTGCTCATAAATACCTACTTACATACTCACTTTGATACAAGATTTAAAATCCTGGATATAACCATCCTTAATTACCAAATAAAAAAAGATAATTTAATCTCTTATATCAAAAGGATATTTTTAGGTTTATATCTATATAGAATTAAGAAATATCATAAATAAATAAATCCCATGTATCTCCCAACAAATGGATATTTTTTCCAATATGTATAAGAAACAACTTAGTTCATGATATTTTTAGACTCCCTCCCTCTAGAGATACCCCTCCAGATATTGAAATGAAGAGAAATAATGACCCCTGAGTCCCACAACCAGCAGGCCATGCATTGGTGAAAATCACCAAGTGTATGAAAATATTACATATGATAGGAAGTATTCTATAATATAAAAATTGGATCAGGATATTGGATAAACAATCATTAAGAAACTTCATGAAACAATATAAAATAAACCCAAATCCATCCCACAATGCAAGGTAAATGTCAATAGATACAAATGAAAGTATCCAAATTAAAATACTAAAAGAAAAGTCCTATAGAAGTGACTCAAAAGTAGATCCAACCCATTCTACAAATGTCGAGATCAGTCCACAAGGTATTCCTAGAATCCTAAAATAATTTTATATACATGGGATGAGTATACAAGTATACTAAAAAGGAAGGTCACAAATGAACATGTGAAAAGATCATAATAATTTTCTTGTAAACAAACCAATGTACCAAAAAACAAAGAAATATATTTACTAAACAAAACTAGCATCAACAAGGCTCACTCACCATATTACACATACAATATATTAATATAACATCAAGATCATAATAAATCAAGTTACCCCACTATTGTTACCCCATTTATTTTTTTCTACCATAAACCAATGCCAAACATCATTTGATCGCATCCCTTCTATAAATATCACAACACATCTCCAATGTGTGTTTATATGCATCCCAACCTACCCCACCTTTATAAGGTCTAAAATATAATACTAGAATCAAGAATCTGTACATATCATCTCATCTCACCAAAAGACCCATGTTCCAACAAAAAAAGTCTCATCACATAACCAGAGAAATATGGTCTCATAAACATGAAATTAATCAACCAATTACTCTCCACTTAAAACTCATGACCCCTACTATATATCACATCACATCACACCCCCATCACATCTCTTCCCACCCTAAGACATCTAGTCTATCATATCATGTCTCTCCAAAAGACACCTGGGACAACACTACAAGGTAATCTCTAACACAAACCTATATCATCATTTATTTTGATGGAATATAACACTCCAAGTCATTACAATATTTTCCTCTGAGAATAAATATATTTTTTTCTAGATTTCATTATATGAAACACCAGTTTATGTTTCCACTATACACAACATTGAGATTAGTTTACGGAACATGCAACACTAAGCATAGAAGGGAATATAAGATCCCGAGACTTTAATATATATTTGATATTTTAAATATATTCAATCAAATGTTTTTACATTTATCTTATTGTTTTTTTATGAAAAAGATAAGAAAAAATAAATTTTATGCATGAAAAACTATATTTTTCTAAAGGTAGTTTTACAGCCTTTTAATGGTACACCTATTTCAAAAAAAAAAATTGACCCATTTATAATTTTTATATAAAAAAAATATGATTTATTTTTTGAAGTGGAATGACAACATTATCTTAGGATAAATTCTTGGTATTTTTTTGTGAAGTTTTGTTTTTTGATAAATAGTAAAAATACCGGATTTTAATTGAAAAATACTTTTCATTATAAGTATTTTATAAGGTTGAATTATATTCAAAGTTAGTTTTAAATTCACATTATTCCAATTTTAAATATATTAATCCAATTTAATTAATTTTAATCATTTTTATATTGAATTTAGATATAAAAACATAGTTAGGTTTTTGATATTTTCACTTTAAAACTCATTTTCTCGTCACGTCTATAATATTAGCTTTAAATTAATTCTCACCACTTATATTGATTGAATTTTTAAAAATAGATATAAATATTTGGAATCATTATAATATGTTTAGTATAAAAATTCAAAATTATTTTTTTACCATAATGATTGGTGAATCTGGTTAAAATCAATTACAGCGATTATGGTAAGAATTAGATTACATAATGATTAAACTTAGAATATATGGTGTGTCAATAACCCAAAACTTGTCCAAAACCCATTTTTCTGACATATTTCTACCCTCAACAACTTTGGATTTATTTTTATGATTTATTAGGATACTATTATATGAAATTTTCCTATATAATAATTTAAGTATGGAAAAGAGACAAAAAGGGAACCCTCTTTTCCTTTAACACTTATAATGTTCTGAGATAGGTAAAAAACATCATATTTTCAACAATTAAATATTAATCTGAATGGTAGATGATATTTTTTTCATCATAATTTATCTTAATTTTTTAGAGATGATATAATTATATTAAACTCCTAAAAAAATCCACCATATGGATTATTTAGTTAATAATTAAGTAAAATAAATGAGGCTAAAAACATTAAAAGTAAATTTAATTTAATGAATTATTATATAAAATTATTTTTTTAAATAAATATATAATGTTACATAGATTTTAACTTAATATATTTTAATTCCAATTTTTTTTAATATTTTAATATTACAACTAAATAAATAATATAAAAATTGACCGTATTTTTAATTTACAATAAATAATATTTTACTAAATGATTTGAATTTTATAAAAAAACTCACATCTTACAAGTTATTATTAAGTGTTAATAAATATAAAATACAATCTATTGATATACTGATTTATCTTTTATAACAATGATATTATTACCTAAATAGTAAAATCTTTTCTATCATGGTTAGGGTGAAATAATTTTTCTTTCACATTACGTACGCTTCTATTGAATTAATTTCTCACACATTTGGGATTTTTTATTATAAATTAGTTTTAATATTATTGAATAAGTGGTTTTAAATTGTCTAATAAGTCTCACTTTAATTTTTTCTTAATGGAATAATTACATAGCTTTTAAAACTAGTTACCTAAATGAAAAAGCGAAATGGAAACAATTAAGGAAACTTAAAGACTAAGGAAAAAATGCTAAAAATGATTTTATTTTTCTTCATTGAGAGTTTTTATCAACCATAATTATCCTATACTCAATTATTTTTCATTTTGAAATCACATGAGGTATGGGAGACCTCCCAATAGTGTTTACCTTTTGGTATTTACAATAATATCACTCCTCCTCAACTATATAATGGCATTCACACATCCCATTCCTCAAACCTCTCAATCCAATTTGGATCATCCAACCCATTACCCAATAAGCTCCCAAAATTTCTACAATAATACTATAATCCTATATTTGGGAATAAATCCAACTAATGAAGTCTTTTGGTATAAAAAAATGAGTTACCCAAAAAAGTGGTAATGTTCTTCAACAAGCACTTTTGTTTAATTTCATTATCCACCCCTTCAGTTCTTCTTATATCTTGATTATATAATAAAATCAGTATCTTAAATATACTAATATGTTTTTTTATTTTTAAGTAGCTATATAAAAAACACACACTTCCATAAAATATGATATGTTGGCATCATTCTTGTGTACAACAGACTACTGCCTCGTGAACCGATGTCATTTATTATTCCATTACCACAATTGAAATTTGGAAATAATGATGGATTGGTAGTTTATATATATTATATATGATATTTATAATGTATTATTATTATTTAATTATTATATATCATATAAATTCATGCCTTCCATTTTTCAATAATATGATAACATCATTTGTGGATGTGTGGACTACCACCTCCTCAAAGCAATGTGATTCATTCACGCTTTACATGGAATGTATTAAGGATGAGTTTAAAAAAAATATTTGATATATATTTGAAATTAATATGATACTATATTTATAATATATATATATATATATATAATTTACTTTTCATTCCTCTAATTCTACAAGAAAATAAAAAAAATGTTCATGTGTATGTACGACCTACCGTCTCTATAAAAATTGTATTTAACTTCCAATATTTAAACTTTAGGTATTACACTAAATAAATGTATAAGGAATATATATACATTTAAATAATTATTTCCATTCATGATTTTGTTAAATAATGATATAATTAATATGAACAAAAATAAAAATTCAAAATATATGTGCAAAACTAGTCAATTAACACCCAAAACTATTAAAATATTGAAATATAATTAACAAAAAGGTAATGAAATATTATAAGAAGATCATATATGATATTATAAATTTTATTATGGTTCTTTTATAAGTTAATAACATTATTAAAACAATTATAAAATTGGTTAAGTATAGTTCCACCAAAAGGAAGTGCATGGTAAGAGGTTTTCTCTCAATTTACATTCCATTGATACATATTTAATTTAATGCACTTAATTACTTCTTCATGGTGTATATAATTTCCATGAATGTATTTTATTATTCCTATACATAAATTTATGGAGATTTACACATACATTTTATGATATCTATTTTATGGGGTTTATGATCTCAAAGATAAAAAGGGGATAATGGATTTTTGTCATAATTTTCCTTCTTGGAGACGTTCTTTTGTTATACACCTATCTTATTTTATGGGATGTATATAATTATCCTTTTAAATGATATTATATTAGGTTCTTTGAGTAATAATTTTAAACAAATAGACACACACCGCACACATACAGGACTATGAGGTAGGTCATAGCCCCCCAGTAATAACCCACCTCGCAAACCGCTTTATTACAATGATAATATATGTCCCAAAGGTCCATTGGAAATTACTCACATTACACATATCATAGGTCCACCATTGGTTGGCCTAAAGAACCCATTTTCATCATTATTGGATCACCGTATACAAATCATGCTTTCTTCACCGCCACCTTTTGATGGCCCAATATCCCAAACTAATGAATAGTTTTGGATGCTATAGTACCACTAAAGTACCTACTACGGTACCAATACGGTACTCATAAATCTTCATCCACCTGAATTTGATCCTGGGTTTCATGCAGATATACAACGTGTGTTAACCACTAAATTACCACCCCAAATTCCTTGTAAATGTTATATCGTGAATATCTCTATTCTCAGAATATTATAAATTTCATTTCATTTCATTTCATCACAGGGATTATGATTCAAATGTTTCAAAGTGGTATGGGATACTTTGTAATTTTTAAATAATATTATCCTTAATAATTATATTAATGATATTTTAATCATATTTCCATTCATCAATGTCAATAGCCCTTGTTTTTACTTATCCACCCCTGGGGATATTTTATATTGATCCCATCTTTATTCTTTCTATTGATATATTATGATTATTCTGACCAATGATAGTATTGAAATTTACTTCCTTGAATCATTTTCATATTCATTAGATTCCCCTTTAGTTATTCACTTCTAGTGACCATTGAAATTTAAATTTCACCTAAATATACACATTATTTACTATTTATATGATTATTTGCACAACAGTATACCATTTTTAAATACAGTGTTAATTTTAACTTTTTTATTAGCTGTGAAAATATTGATAAATTTATATTCATTACTTAATGTGGATGTTTTATTATTTATTAATTAAATAGATTATTCGATATATGAGGAATGTTTTTAACTCTAATGACATGGTTTGTGGACTTGTTAAAGAAATCCCCTTGATGCATCGATAAATTTTATGAAACTAACTAGATATGGTATTGTCTAAGGCCTTATCCATTTATTATATTCATGGTGTAAATCCTTGAAATTATAATTTTCTTAGCATAAATCCTTGACAATATTAGGTTATTGGAATGAAGCCTTAAAAGTGCTCGATTCTTGTAATGAAGCCTTGACAATATTAGATCCATGGAATGAAGCCTCGACGATATGATTTAGATATCCATCATTATGAATTTAGTTCTTAATATTCCATGTGATTATTTGATTAGTTAGAATATCCAGGGTTCAGTATCATGATCATGTTATTATTTATATTTCATTATTTGATCATCTATTATTCCTAGCATATTATTTTCAATTTATTGATTAAATGGAATGTGTCTTGGTTATTTACATTTCTGTGTTGATTATTCTTAGTGATTCATTACTGCTTTTGTCATACTTAACCCTTATAGACCATTAGTGCTCACCCTTATTTTTATTCTTTTCCCCATGATTCTAAAAACTATACTAAGAAAGATATTCAAGGATATACTAAGTGGGAAAAAAATATCCTTCAAAGAAAAAATTATTTTGTAATTAGTGTATTTAGTTGTAATATAAGACCCATGTGTGTTTCTAGTATACCTAGACTACTAAACTCTTCGATCCATCATGATACATTTCCTTGTAATAATGACCACATAATTAAGTAAGGAATAGAATACAAGATTCTCATTTTGGTTTGTTATAGTTGGTATTAAAGGGGGTTTTATTAGAAACATCAGAAACTATATTTATTAAAACACAGATTATAGAACATAAGACTATGATATACTTTGATGATATTTATATAATAATGTCCCAAAGAAACCATGTTTATGATTATGAGGTTATTTATTGACAAATTTTTCAATTTAGGATAAGTATTTCACTATATTTGAGAATATACATTATTTTCCATAATTATATGACCTAATATAGTGTAAATCATAATTTATAAATGGATCCTAGAAGGATGGATGGGAACCTCACTAATGTGTGTGATTGAAAGAGTATAAAAGATCATATCTTTTATTGTCCTAGTTCAATATTTTGAAGGGAACTAGTATCCCAAACATTGTCATCATATGAGGAAAAAGTATCCAGTGTTAAAAATATAGAGAATTAATTCTATAGGTATTACATCTTCAGAGGGAAGTGTAAGAAGAAGAGTAAAACTTGTATAAAGATGGATAAAGGGAAGAAGGGAAAGAAGGGTTTTACTACATGTGATTGGTGTGGAAATAAACCCCATGTTACTTAATCAAAGGGGATGGGAGTTTTTTATAAGTGTAGATATAATGGTCTCCATTCTAAAGAATTGAAAATTAAGAATACAAAAGTCTATTATTCAGTATTAAAACTACAAGGTGATAGGGAACTGTGTAAATCAATTCCCCAAGCGTTAGAAGAATACACCATAAAAGAAGATAATAGATCATCTTAAATCTTATGATGTTACCATAAACAAAGTGGAATGACTAATTTTTTTGTTTGGATCCAATAATTATGTCATTTTATTATTTTATTAATGATGTACTATTTTTAAGAATTAGGGAATATATGAGGATTGTACTGCATCACTAATTCATTAAGGATATAAAAGTTTATGTTGAATGGTATCGATGACCAAGAAAAATGATTTAGGGACATATTGAACTTCTTGGAAAAAATATGGTTGAGGAAAAGATAACCCTTATTATGTTCCTAATACTAAGATGATGATTTTGGAATTAATAAATAATTGATTTGGATAATGTAAGTTGGATAGTACCGACTACCTTGGAACTGATTAATGGTTTGTTTAAAAAGTGTTTTATTCCAACATTCATGGAGTTTATAACATTTTTTTATTTAAGGAATATATCTAATGATCTGTATTTTACATAAGTAATAAGTAAACACAGGTTTTTTAAATAACGTTTTATGGTAATTCATGTTAGAACCATGATTCAAGAGAATACATGACGAAGGTATTCACATGTTCGGTATGTGATGATTAAAGAGATAATTCATATTTATTGAAGACTTATGATAAGTTCATTATAAAATTTTAGTGACCTTACTTCTATTTTTTTAGACCATAATATTTTGGGAAGATAACCATTTATTTTTAAGTTGATATTTGTATACATTTTTTGAGGTTAATATATTACTTCACCATATTATGCAACCTATTGTACAAGATGAAATATAAATAGTTCAAGGAAAAATCAAAGTATAAGATAGTGTTTATTAAATATAAATGTATCAAGTAAGTATATTTACGTATATTCATAGATAGTGGAATAATTTTACAACTCTAGGAAAAGGGTATTGAAATAAAACATTTATCCTATTATCATAATTTTTTATGATATCAATGACCTTTTTTACACCTACTCTTTATGGATTTCTGGTCTAAAAATTTCTCATAAACATGTTCTATATCACTCACCATCAAAACATGATAGTTAGATTTCTCTTCTATGTCCATGTTTTCACTAATGTTATCCTATTCAAAATCCTTGTTTTTTTATGAACTTCATATTTCCCTTACCCTCATATTAAGAAGATTTATTATTTACCCTATTTATGATGTGGGTTTTCCAACAATAGTATTTTTAAATTTTAAACCCCTGATTATTGAAATCATGTATGATTTTAGAAGAAGCAATTTATTTAATGTGTGGATAATTTAAGACCTAAAAATTTTACAGGATTTTTCGTTTTATACTAACTTAATTTTGTTGTCGTGATTCTTTATACGCGACATGAAGCTAAGCTTAAACTACACACAACTCATAGATTTTATTATGGTCATGCAACACTTAGAATAAAAATAATATAAAATCCCATGAATTTAACATATATTTACTATTTTAAATTTATTCAATAAAAAAATTATATTTATTTTATAGGTTTGATAGACATAACATAATAACAAATCCAATTTTACATATAAAAAGATGTATCTTTCTAAAGGTAGTTTTGCCGCCTTTTAATGACCCACCTATTTTATAACTAAATTTTGAAAATTTTATAATTTAAATATAACAAAATAAACATAATTTTTGGAATTAGATTTTCAAAATTATATTAGAGTGAATTTATAGTTTTTTATGTGATGTTTCATTTTTTAATGAATAGTGAAAATACCATATTTTAATTGAAAAATGATTTTTTTTCTAAATAATTTATAAGGTAAAATTATATTTTGAATTGGTTTTAATGACATAGTAGTTCAAGTTTACATCTATTACTACAATAAATTTTATTGGAATAATTTTTATATTTAATTCAGTAATAAACATTAGTGAACTTTTCTACATTTTCTCTTTAAAAATCGCTTTTATGTCACGTCTATGGGATTAGATTTAAATTAATTATAGCCACATCTATGAATTGAATTTGTAAAAATTGGTATGCTTATTTTGAATTTCCATGATTATATAGTCTAATAAGGATAACTTATCTTTTTTCATAATTATTAGTGAATGCACTTAAAATTAATTACAATGATTAATGTATGAACGGGCTTAATGATTAAAATTTGAATATAAGGTATGTAAATGACCCAGCACTTCTCTAACACAAATTTTCCAGAAATATTTCTACCATCACAACCATAGACTCTATTTTTATATGTTATTAGGATACTATTCCATGAAAGTGACATGTATAATAAGTTAAGTAAGGAAAGAAGACAAAAAAATAAATCTTCCATTCCTTTAACACTTATAAATTTTCGATATACGAAAAAACATAATATTTTCAACAATAAAATATTATTTTGAAATGAATATAATTATTTGTTATCATGAAATTTTATTTATTTTTTTATATATGATATAATTACATTAAATGCCTAAAAATTGCCAACACATGGATTTTTAGTTAATAATTAAATAAAATAAATGATTCTAAAAACATAAAAAGTAGAGTATATTTAATGAATTATTGTTTTTAATTATTTTTTTAGATGAATATATCATGTTACATGTCTTAGAACATAATATATTTTAATTAGAATATTTATTTTCCTATTTTTAAATTATAATTAAATAAATAATGTCTTAATTGACATTCATGTTATTTTACGATAAATGATATTTTATTAAATTATTAAAAATTACTAAAAATACTATCTTATACCAAGTAATTTTTATGTGATAATAAATATAAAATATTTTATATTAATAGAACAATTTGTATTTTATAATTATCATATTTCCCCCTAAATATTAAAAAAAAATCTAGAGTGGTTTTGGTTAAAGAAGTGTTTTTGCGTGTTACATACACTTCTATTGAATTTACCAAGAAGAAATATAGGATTTTTATCTTAAAAATTATATGTAATATTTTCAAATTAGTGGTTATAAATTTTCAAATAAATATCAAATTGATTTAATCATAATGAATTTAGGTACATAGTTTAGAAAACTAGTTACCTAAATGGAAACCCGATATGAAAAAAATAAGGAAACTTAATGACTATAAAATGTAATGATAAAAATGATTTTCTATTTGAATGGTGTGAGTTTAACTCTCACATACTTCCACTTATCTTAATTATATTTTCATTTTATAAGAACATGTGATAAGGGAGGCCTCTGAATAGTGTTTACATTTTGATATTTACAATAATTCCACTCCTCATCCACAATAAAATGGAATTAACTATTCTCATTACTTAAAACAATCCATCCACTTTTTATCATCCAAAACCTAAAAAAATAATCTCACAACATCCATACCCTAATCCTAGAAGCCTCAAATTGGTATGAAATCTAACTATAGAAGCCTTTTTGTACAAATAAAAAGGAGTCACCCAAAAAAATAGGTAATCTTCTTCAACAAGAACTTTTGTTTTATTTCTTTATCCAGCGCTTAAATTATTATTATTCTATATTTATTATATAATAACATAAATATAAAAAAAATATAATTATATTGTTTTATATTAAGGTAATTACCTACACCTGCATACATTTAAATCAAATGGGATAAGCAATCATCAGTCGTGTGTACAGCGGACTACCGCCTCAAAAACCGATGTCATTTTTTCATCCATTACCACCATTAAGGGTTGGAAATAACAATGTATTTTTATTATATATATGTTATATGTGATATTTATAATGTATTACTCTTTATTTACATATTTTATAACACATACCTTCATGAATTCTATTTTGTGAGAATAAGATAACATCTTTTTTTGACGTGTGGACTACCTCCCCTTTAAAGCGGTGTGATTCATTCACTATTTACATGGAATGTATTAAGGATGAGTTTAGTAAAAATATTTGTTATAAATGAAATTATTATGACACTATAATAATATTTATATAAATATAATTTACTTTTAATTCTTCTAATACAATAATAAACTAGAAACAACGTTCATGTGTTTGTACGGCCTGCCGTCTATATGAATTGTGTATTTCATTTCCTATATCCATAGACTTTGGATTACGCTAAATACATGTTTACTTTATGCATATAATATTTAAATCATGATTTAAAATTTTTTATGATGAAATCATGATATAAGTAATAGGAATAAAAATAACAAGTCAAAACACACTCAAAAAACTAGGCAATTAACACCCAAAACAATGAAAATAATGACTGGTTATTAACAAAAGGGTAAAAATAATATATAATAAGATCATATATGATATTATAAATAATATTTTGGTCCGGTTATAAATTTATAACATGCTTAAAACCATTATATTAGAGGTTAAATTGAGTTACACCAAAAAGAAGTGTAAGGTAATGGGTTTCATCTCAATTTACAATCTGTTAAGATTTATTTATTATTATGCATCAAATTAAATTTATATTGGGTATATAATTCCCATGAATTTAATTTATGATTATTATACTAAAATTTATTGGGACTTACGTATCCATTTTATGATCTTTCATGGGGTTTACTGTCTCAAAGTTACCAATGCGGTAATAGATTTTTGTCACAATTTTCCTTCTTCGAGATGGTTATTATGTTATATAACTATACTATTTTATGAGGTGTATATACTTTTAATTTGATAGGATATATCAAGAATATCCTTATTCTTAGGATATTATAAGGTTAATTTAATTTTATTCCCTCATGGGGCTTATTATTTAAATGTTTCAAAGTGGTATGGGATACTTTGGAATGTTTAAATATTATTTTCCTCAATAATGATATTAATGATATTTTGAAGGTGTTTTCATTCATTAACATAAACAACCATTGTTGTTACTTATCCTCCAATGGGGCTATTTTTTATTGATACTATCATTATTATTACTCTAGATGGAATATGATTATTTTTACCAAAGATGGTATTGGAATTCTCGACCTTGAATAATTTTCATAATCATTAACTTCCCCTTGACTTATTCACTTAGAGTTACCATTAAACTATAAATTTCCCATAAATATCGAAATTATATATCATGGATGTAATTGTTTACTAAATAGTATACATTTTTTATATACGATGTTTACTTTTAAATCCATTTCTTCAACTAGGGAAATATTGATAAAAATGTATCATTTACTTAATATGGATATTGGATACTTTATGAATTAAATCAATTATTTGATATATGAGGAATAAGTTAGAGTGGTATGACATGGTTTGGGGACTGGTTAATAAAATCCCCTTTATGCTTTGGTAAGTTTCATTAAACCAATTAGATATGGTTTTTGACGAGGCATTACCCATTTATTTTATTTAGGGAATGAAGTCTTGATAATATTATATTATTATCATTAAGACATGATAGTATTACATTATTAGCATGATCCTTAATAGTATTATATTCTGGGCGCGAATCCTTGACAGTGTTATTTTCTTGGAAAAAATCCTCGATGATAACTTTTTTATATACAGCGTTATGTATTCCATCATTATGAATTTAGTTATTGATTTTCAATGTGATTATTTTATTAGTTAGAATATTCATGGTAATGTTTTATTCTCAATTTATTATTTATATGGATTTATTTGATCATCTATTATTCCTGGTATATTAAAATCATGTTATTGATTAAATGGAATGTGTCTGAGTTATTTGAATTTCCATGTGGATTATTCTTAGTGATCCATTATTTCTTACATTATACATAACCCTTAATGAGAATTTGGGATCTCCCTTATTATGTTTCATTTACCAAAGATTCCAACAATTGTACTAACAAATATATAAAAAGATAAGCTAAGTGGGGATAAATTTATCCTCTAAAGAAAACAATTATATTGTAATTAGTTTATTAGTTGTATTATAAGACTAATGTATATTTATGGTTTACCAAAGATACTAAATTTTTAGTACTATAGGATGAAATTACTTGTAATTTTTCCAATGTAATAAAATAAGGCACTAGATTTGGGCTTAAGGGGTCATAAAATTACAAGGATGATTGGTAAAGTGGGGTATCCATTTATCTATATCACCGCTATTGTTTATGTACGGGTAAACACCTAGAACCCATAACCTTTTATCATTGTAAAGGTTATCCATCTTTATTGGGTGCATATAAGAAATAACATAAAATAAATGATATATAAATAGCACACAAAATAGAACCTATTGGTTTACAAAACATTCACTAGAGTACATCATCATCGCCAATTCTCTATAAATCAATCATCACAACTTTTTATACTAATATATGCAACACAAAAACATGAAAACCACCATCACGTCACTAGGCCATCCAACCAATAACACCACAACATACACATTACTCAACCACCGCATGCCACAACCACTACACAATAACTACCAATATTCACCACAACCATAACCATTGTACGCCACATCACACAACTACCCATGTCGCATCCATTCTAAGTAACCACCACATCATAACTCCATGTATCACACAGTCTAGATGGTCACCTCCACTACCACAAAACAACACAACCCTTGTAGGTAATCACAACAAGAATAAGAATACACAACAACAACACATCATTGCTTCCATAATTTATTCATGGGAATTCACCACATCACTAATTTATTTAGCATGTTTATTATCACACAAACAATATTTCCATGGGAAATTCATAGCCATATATATATAATTTATCTTTTTATTTAGGGTTCAATCATACAACAATGCAGTAAGGGTCTCAACACATATTGACTATAGTGAAAATAGGGATCCTAAAAAAATGTTATTTTCATTATTAGAAATGAGTATGTATAATGTAATAGGAAACATCAATAAAATTTTAAATCATGTGATTAATCCCCATCCCAATCAATTCATTTTATTCTAATTTATTATCATTATTATGGTGACCATTACTATCGACAAAAAGGAAAACAAAACCATGTAATTCCCATAATTAGAATGTATAAAGGGATGTAATGAGAATCCCCTAACATGAAAAATATTTTTGGATCTACTGCGTATGATATGGTGAAAAAACAATTTCCCAGAAAATAAAAATGCACAAGGAAACCATAGATCAACCTAGATCATTCAAATGGATCATCAAAACACCACCCAAATACACCACAAACTAAATCAAAAACACTACATTGAATCTATATAATAATAATGCAATGGAAAGTAGATAAAGAGAGAATGACTCACCACTTACCGCCCAAAAAACCTTCATCACCCAAGTATCAATGAAAGGGAATATGGGATAGAAAGGAATACCAAATTCAACTAGGCTTTATTTATAAAATGATATGAACTGATGGAAAATGGGAATAGGATCCACTAAATGAAGCTTATAAATAGGTTATAAGTTTCCCTATCTATGGAATAAATTCAATATTCATGTTTTGAATACTATGGGTTGTGTGGGTTATAAGCTGTAAAACCCACTTTCAAAGAAAAAACTCCAAATCTTGGATGTCCCATAAAATTTCATGATGCCTCAACTAAAATTAAAGTATTCTGAAAATTTCCTCCTTATGGAGTAAACCCATTTCATTATTTTTCCCTCACTATGGAGACTCCATAAACCTTATTCCATTCATGCTATAAATCGCAAGATTATGTCATAAATACCTCTTTTAAAATGTGAGTAACTATTTCAATTCTTCTACAGATCCAACCTCTACAGACTCTCTTCGAGCCTCCTCCAAACACCACTGACAACCAAAACCGGAAATGTAAGGGGTCATGAAGGAATAAAATGTCACATTATATTCCACTCAAATGATTCATGTACTAGATAATAAAAACAAATCACTTTGAAAATAAAGGGGTCTGAA
The DNA here is from genome assembly GCA_963277665.1 of Viscum album. Lineage (NCBI taxonomy): Eukaryota > Viridiplantae > Streptophyta > Magnoliopsida > Santalales > Viscaceae > Viscum > Viscum album. The sequence continues at coordinate 319,925,491 of OY728143.1, forward strand.
AAATCACCCAACAATATATCTCTCATGTTTATCATTACTCTATAAATTATAACACCATCCAAACACACCCAACTAACACACCCACAAAACATCTTGCACAGCCACATCACCACCTCTCATAGAACACTAATCCACATCAACTTATACCATCCAAAAACAACCTCCTTTAAAAATAACCATCTTCATAACAATCTCAAAATCCACACATCCCAAAAAACCATTTTTCAACCATCACATGACACTGCCACAAGAACACAAATCATGTAATTCTCATCTCCTATATCAAGATATTATCTAGTTTGGATGGCATTGACTCACCTGCATGTTTTGAAATGGGTCAATGTATAATTAATCTTCATTGGGAATCATCTATTTCAATTTTAATGTTTTTGAATCTTTATAACACACTAAAAAATAAAAAAAATGAAATCTCATAATACAAACATATCCAAAATCACATCACAAAAAAATTAAGAAAAAATTCAAAATTAATTTAGACACTAGGCATGAATATGTAACTCTTGCTACCAAGTAATCTTCTATAGTTCATCATTCCTCTATAGTTTACGAACCAACAGAATGGTTTACCCACATAGAGCATTATGTTGATGATCCTAGATCTCAAATAATAGATCTGTGAACATCACATCATCCTCGATATCTAACACTTCATATAAAATAATGTGTGAATCATCATGAATATACTGATGATGTTGGGATACATGGAATAAATCATGGATCATTTCTAGTTCATTGGAAATTCCAACTAATACGTCACCTCTCCAACATTCTCCAACACCTCAAAGTTCCAAAAAAATCAGAGATAATGCTTACTCCCTCAACCAAAACAGTTCTACCCTCGTTAAGGGGAGACTCTCATGAACACATGGTCTTCAACCTATAATTTTATGGTCCTATATATATGATCATCATAGGCCTTTAGGAATTCCTACACCACCCTCATTATCTCTCAAACCAACTTGATCATATTGAGCATGCTCTGCACCACATCAAGACCAAGAACATCCAACTCCCCAACCTATGTCGAGCACAATGGAGAATGACACAGTCATTTGTAAAACATTTCGAACAGATCCATTATAATGGATGAGTGATAGATTTTTTTGTATTAACACTCATCTGGAAGTATGTTCCTTACCCATGACACATAAATGTTACAGACACAAGTCCACAACATATCCTCTAATTTTTGGATGATCCACTCGATCTTCACGTCCATCTGAGGGTAGAAAGAAATGATAAGGCACAAGTAGAAGCTAAAATCACATTGAAATCCCATATAGACTCTATAGTTTAATTAAGGATCCCAAAAAGTGATTATGTACCTCAATACCCCATTTATCACAACCACATCATTCATATACCTCCTCACCAAAACATTCATGACATTTAACTCATAGGTTTCCAGAAACTGACATGACTGCCACTGTCAGTCTTCTATCACCCAAACTACATCACAAAATACTCAATCCTGAGGTATCGCTGTGAATAAATACCTAGATATGTCATTCCATTTTCACTTTGGAATATCCAATAACTATAGTAATTCTCATATAACATAGTTACCTTCTTTCACCTTCTAAAAAATAGTCTATTTTCCACAAACCCTACCACTTAAAATTTCATCCCTGGCCACCAAAGTTGTCTCATTAAGCCACAATGCAACTTTTTCACTCCATGATACACATACAAGGGTGAGATGTAAAATTAAAGGAGAAATTATTCATGTACGTATAATAGAAAAAACAACATAAATTGAAACAACACCTAGTTATATCTATCCTCTGACCAATCCACTAGAGTATCATTATAGCCAACACAATCACACATCACCTCTATCTACAAGTCTCCCCACTGAGACTCCTCCACCCACTATAAAAAATTAAACTAAATAGTCCACTAATATATACAAACATGTCCAATTCTCTATCAATATTTAATATTTATGATTAAAATCTCTTTCATTTATTTCAAAACATCTGCAGACTCTGGAACCACATATCCTCCGAACTTTCAACATAACCACATTACCCTTTACCATGGTGTAAAAGATAAAAAAATTATAATATCAAAGATACTAAATCTGCATTAAATGTATTATATTAAAATATTTTTGAGAAAAGACATATTTCAAGATATTTTGTTTTTCCAAAACTAAAATAACTCTCACTGATGAGGTAATATTGTATGAAATTTAATGCAAACACAACTATAACCAACTCTATATCATGGGTGGAATACTTATTATTGTGGGTATATATCTACCTAAACCCATAATATGTCATATTTATCTACTACATCAACACAAATCACAACCCGAAATGGGATCTGCCACTAAAAACATCGATCAAAACAACCTCCTATGACAACTAAAGCATCAGAGCACTGAACAACATATCCTTTAGGTAACTGATCGATACCTGGGGCCGATTTGTCCTCACAAAAGTTTTTTCCCTCCTTGTAAATGTGGTTAGAGGTTCTACAACTCAAGATAAATCTGAAAGAAACTTCAATAATACCAATCAAGATTATGTAAACTATGAACCTCTACCACATTCTAGGGTGCTGCCCAAGAAACAACATTCTCAAATAAGGATGGGTCTACTGCTACACCCTATTGAGACACCATATGTCCAAGTAAATTAAATAATCATTTATTAAACTCACATTTCGATAGATTTCCATAAATCTAATGGTGTCAAAGGACCCATAAAATTTCTTTGAGATGCTCAGTATTCTCCTTCCCTAACTTTGATTAAACCAATATATAACTGATTAACATGATAAAAAATAGTCTAAGAACTCATATAAGATGGATTTCATGATCCCCATGAACATAAAGGGTGTACTAGTGAAACCTAATTGAATACTTGTAATATCTATGTTCACATACCAGCACCTAAAGGTCCTCTTCAGGATATCCACATCCTTCATCTCCAACTAGTGATGTCTTGACCATATATCAATCTTAAAAAACAACTACCTACTCTCAACTGGTCAAATAGATTATCCATCCCTATAAGAGGGTAATAGTTATCAACCACCACATGATTCAACCTATGGTAGTCTATATACAACCTCAAACTACCATTATCCTTCTTGGAAAAAAAACACATGGGAATACCAAGGTTATACATTAGGATTGATGAAAACCTTCTACATTAGATCATACACCTATAACTTCAAATAGTGCAACTCCATTTGATCCATTCAATAGGGAGCCATTGAAATATGAGATGCACCTAGTTGAACTTATATCCCAAACTCAACACGGAGTCTCCAGGGTGGTGCTATAACCTCATTTGATAAAAAATCCATGAATTACTCCAAATATTTAAACAACATACCTTGCCTAATCAACCACCAATATATCTACAAACTAAGACAAAAGAGGCTCTCATATCCAACCATCCATCTGGTAGCCTCACATTCCAAAAAATGTCAATTGTTATCCCTCCACATTAGATAAAAAACTCTCCTCTTGAAACATTCAATGAATGTATGCTGGTAATATATCTATTCCATGCCAAGGATAAAATTGTATGGTCATATCAATAGAAATATGAAATCTACCAAAGACTTTTGTTTCCCCATAACTAGCCTATATCCCTAACACACATCAAATAAGGAATCCTAGCATTCAACCAACATAGAAAACCCCAAGGATAATAAAATCCTATTCACATAAGTTCACAAAGAAAAGATCTAATTATGATTTAAAAAGGATATTAAGGCTCCTAAATAAAACAAAACAAAAACAATGGTACATTATATACTAGTTATACCTAAAAAACTCATGTCTATGTCGGAATTTCCACCTATAATGTGTGAATATAACCCTACTCTTCTCCTCTTCACCTATGATTCCAACCTCCAGAGCCATGATCTGGCCTGGGTACCTATAGATGGGTACTCTTATGAGATTTTCCACTACCAACACCATATTTACTCGTCTTTTGAATAATGACTTGTGGTCCCAACCACTAAAACTGCCTTGTAGAAAACTACTGCTACTACCAAAAAGGGGTCTAACCTCCCATTTGAAACAGACCTACCTGAGTGGTCGAACAATAGTCTTTATGATGAACTTATCACCCATATATATATAAAGAAAAAATAAGGCCTTCATAAGGTGATCAGAAGATGCATTTCTCACAAATACGGAAGGAGATCTATCATGGTTGGTTCCCCACTGGTCAAAACCCAACCTTCCTGAACAATCAAGACCCATTTCCTGATTCCATACTTTCCAAGATACCTTTATAGCCACTCTATCAATTCCCAAATCCCATAGAAAGAATCCACTCAATGAACTATTCTTTATTCTTCACTTCTAGATATTAGAGGAAAATAAAATAGTTGATTGTATACCTATTTAGTGGGTAAAAATCCTTCTCTATACAGTGTTTTCTAGACTTCTCATATAGAAAAACGTCTAGGTGAAATGAAAGAGGCCATTGAACTTCATTAAAACCTCTGACACACTCAAGATCTCCTTCTAAAGAGAGAGAATCTCTTTCATTGTTTTTGACTTTGTCATCAATAATAAGAACTTGAAATGGAACTCCCTCTAAAATTATAGGCATGAAACATAATCATCCTTTTGGTCACCAAGAAACAGAGGCCACCACTAAAGTATGTCTCCCAGGGTTGACTAATTTCCAATGACATTCAAAACTCATCCCATGCCTCGATCAGACCAAAGGCGGTCTCAAGATCCTCCAATCAAGGCATTATATCTTGATATGATATGTTCCCCTCATACATCCATAAACTCTACCACTTAAATGAAAGAATATACCTCTATTATACATAATTTTCCTCTGTCAGGTTGATCCTCAATGATCAGCCATATTAGCTAACTGAACCTCATCTTTCTAATCTAGTCGAGTAAAATGACCATGATCCATACATGAAAGGAAGGGATAACATCATAAGCCTAGTTGAATGAATTTTATCATAGGTTTATTCATGTAATATATTTGTTTGATTAAATTTCCAAAATTAACAAATTCACACATGAATAAAATCAATCATAATTCAATAACCTCTTCAAGATATCTACCTTGATAATAGGTCCACCTCATTTTACTTCATAATAAACATAGAGTATGTGCCCTGGATCATGGGTGGCCTAAATTCCTGTATACTAATAGGACTCCCTGACCTATTCCATACACCAAGATCAAATATCACCATTGATCAACCAACTCATTAAATCCTTGTAACTCCTAACTCAAAAATCCATCCCATATCTCAACCAAAACTTATGATAGCACTTGTCATGCCCCCCCCCCCCCCACACACACACATGATATACCCCAAATGGGATGGAAATGAATGAAGAGAGATAATTACCCTCGAGATCCACCTCCAGTATCCCCTGGGTTGGACACAAGCACTGAGGGTAAAAAAATATCACATATAGGAGTCATTACCATCAAATATAAAAATTGGTTTGGGAGATAGGATAAATATCCACCAACAAAATCTATCAGATAGTATAAAATAAACCCAAAACCATCCCATAATTCCAAACCAATGTAATTAGATTCAAAAAATGTCTCTGAAGTAAAATACCAAAATACATTTCATATAGCAGTGACTCAACAACAGCTCCAAACCAAGCTAGAAATACCAATCTAGATCCCCCAAGTCTTCCAAGAAACCTAAAAAATATATTATTTATGTGGGTTGAGAATTCAAGTATACTCGGTAGGATCATACCCATGGTCTCAAGTGTATATGTGAAAAGGGTATGATAATGTTCCATGAAACAACTAGTAGAACCAATAAGTTCCTAAAGAGATCAAATATCCAAAACTATCCACACCATAGAATTCTCTCCAAATCATGCATCAAATATAGTAATATAACATCGATATCATAACTATGTAATTTGTTCCACTACCGCTTCCACCTTAATTTGTTGCTCTCATCCACCCATGTTGAATATAAAATGCCCCCCATCGATTCTATACATATCAGAACACATCTATGATGTGGGTCAAGACACATCCCTAACTACCCCACCAGTAAAAGGTCTAACGTCACATGATAGCAGCAGGAATAAACTCATCTCATACCATATCAGATAAATAAACCTTTTCTGCCACACCACATCTCATCACATAAACATTGTAGAAGGATATCACAAGCATTTCCATGCTTGACCCTCACCACATATCACATCAGATCAAATCCTTAATGTATTTCATGTCACTTTAAGACACCTGGATCACATCACATCTTACATGAAGTCACCTAGTCCAAAAATTTCAGTCAATATCAAACACTAACCTATATCATCTAATCTGTTGAAGGTAGAACATGGAAGAGGTGGTATCCAACCATCTGTACCACCACCAACCTGGATGTTAGGTAAAAAGAAAAATAAAACCACTACCTATGAGCATTGTAAAGTTATCTAAATCTGATGTGGTTCAAATAAGAAATAACAAAAAATACAAGATATATTAATAGAACACAATACTAAACTTATGGGTTCAGAAACAATTAAACTAGTGAACACCACTGGCGCCACATCACCACATCTCAACTATCACGATTACTTCCAATACTATATGAAATATTCCACACAACCATTCCACAGGCCATAAATTTCTACATTCAATTACAAGTTTCACCATTTCTTTATTTAACATGTTCCACTAACAATAATTACTAAGAATTTATTCTATATTTACATAGTACATTGATATTAATTTATCAACCAAATCAATTATTCATTTCATTAACCATCATGATTTATTCCCAGGATAACTGATAAACTAAAATAAACATACCAAAATTGGATCACCCACCTCACACAACTATCACCACAACACCATGCCAACTATTATCACCACAACATGTCAACCAACCCAACTCACTATAACAACCACATGGCTCAACCACCAGACATCACAAAAACAACCACTACACACCACTACCATAACCACTACACACCACATCGGGAAACTACCCACATCACATCTAAGTCTACCAACCACTGTATGATATCCCCATAAATAACACAACCCGGATAGTCACCTCTACTATCCCACAATAGCCTAAACCATACAAGACATCACAAAAATCTTATTCACACACAAAATAAACACGTATTGGCTTCCAAAATATATTCAAGGTCTTCCACCACATCGATTATTTATTTAGCATGGGTATTATCATGAAAATTTTATTTCAATAGGAAACCAATTATTAGACATATATATTCTTTATCCTTTTATTTAGGGTGTAAAAATCAATAAAATTAGAAGTATCTCAACATATATCTACTATAGAAAAAATAGGTTTCCCAACTTCCATTATTATTAGTATTGGAAATGAGCAAGAATAATATCATTAGTAGTACCAACAAAATAGTAAATCATGTGATTAAACCCCATCCACATCAATTCACTTTATGCCAATTCATTATCATTAATAGTTGAACTATTATTATCCACCCAAATGAAAAAAAAACTAGTAAATTCCCACACATAGAATGTATAAAGGGAGTGAATAAGGATCCCCTAACTCAATAAATCATTTCCAATCTATTGTGTACCGTAGGGTAAAAAATAAATATGCCAAAATCTATTGTCTCACTAGGAAACCATGAAGTGTCTTGGATAACACCAATATATCATTAAAAAACATAATCCAAATGCCCCCAAAATAGTAGAAAAAATTACATAGTAAATATCTAGGGGAAGAATGAAAGGAAACAGAAGACAAAAGGAGAAGAACGTACCATTAACTTCCAATGAACAACCTCTGGCACCCAAGGATCAAGTCAATGGATAACTAGATAGAAAGGTCTCACAAAATCTCCTAGGTTTCATCCACAAAAGGAGGGGAATATATTTTATAATTAGAATATTATTGGATGAAACGTTATTATACATAGGTTTTAAGTCACCCCTTTTATGACATAAATTCAATATTTACATCATAAATTTCATGGTTTCTAAGCCACTTTCAAGAACTAACATCCAAATATTCTATGTTTGGCTTAATTTCATGTAACCTCATCCAAAATTAAATTACATCACAAATTTTCTCCTAACATCATAATTTCATTTCACAAATTGTCCCTCTCTATGCACAAGAAGTAAACTATCGGCCATATAAACCATAAACTTCAAGCCTATGTCATAAATCCATATTTTGTGATGTGAAAATCCTAATTAATTTCTTTTATATATATGGCCTCTATATAATCCCCTTGATCCTCCTCTTAAAACCACGGACTACTCAAAAATTAAATATAACTATTCAGGGAGGCACAGATCATTATATTATTAGTCTTCAATATCTCTTATAAATTCTTCAACATGTGTTATCCTTTTAATCATTTCATGTGTAGTATTTTTCTTTATAACCTAGGGAATAGAAATATAAGAAAGTTTTTAGCTCAAATGATCTATAAGGGAAACATATAAATAAATAAATATTAGAATAAACCTGAAGTTAATCTTATTGTTGTTATAATTAAAAAAAAGAAACAATAAAATAGAAGTTTGGACAATGATATATACTAAATAGACATGGGTCGACCGAAAATGTAACCTGTTCCAGCTCTCCATAAGGCCTCAAGTGAACCTCCCTATAAGCCAGAGGTTGTCAATTAATATTGAGGGTATAACCAATTAAGTGGGGAGACTCTACCCTATTGTTAGAGTAAAATAAAAGTTATAAATAACAAAAACATCCACACTGGTAAACATTAGAGTATGTAAAATAAATAAACATAATTAATAGAATGCTATAATAAATGAAATTTGGATTGTTTTAATTTAGACTCTAATGAAGAAAAAACAATTTTCGGTCACTCACTAGAACGACCACATATAAAAAGTAAACAAATTGAAAATAAATATATTGGGCTATAATGATAAGTTTGAGATGAACCACCTATGCAGTCTCAATAACTCAAGAGTTTCACTATCAAAATATTAATATTCCATAGGATAAGGCTTACTTGATAATGTAACACTAGGCCTTTACTCGATCTATTTTGAAACATGTGCTCAACTGGAAAGTAGATGTAATATATACACTCATATTGAGGTTCACATATAGGGGGTGAGAAAAAAATCTCAATAGTCCACCCCCAATGGTGAACCAATAATATGTTATCATATAAAAGTTCATGAACATGTGATAAGACAAGTCTAGATAAAAACTAAAAATAAATAGATTAAAATAAACAACTCCATAAAAATTAAGGGGGCTAAATAAAGATAATAAAAACATCAAAATGTATGTTCTGGTATAAAACAGAAGGTTAGTCTACCCCAACTCATTCCTATTCTAGGGGATTTATATCATGTGGATCAACTAACCATACAACCTCTGGAATTTCTAACCAATATATAAAGGAGATATGAGACATCTAAATGAAAGGGCATGGATTTTGGGCCCTATGGAGTAACCATAGAAATAAATAGGACAACACGAAACCACTGAGCATTAGGAATCTAATAGCATGATCTAAAATGGTGATAGGATAATATGCCAGACCATAGAAAACATTTCATGTCAGGTAAAAAATTATTTCTCTAAATAAGGGCCCGATGGTGTACAACTTTCAAGAGGAATCCTCCAACTATGGGCATGGAAGATATTATCTCACGGGTCCCATCCAACTATGGTCCTAAAATATACACTATACCATGGGTCCCATTCAAGTAATTGTGAGTGATCAACATCAATGGCTGTGGGATTTATTAGAATCCATGACTGATAACCTTTATCCAGAGCATAACTCTCAACTATATGGGTATAATCATCTAGATCACAAATTACCTCCCTAATCCCATGTAACAACAACCTTATATAAAATATAGGAGGAAACCAAAAAAATTCAATTCCAAAACTTGATCCATTTATATCCCAAAAATATCATCTCATAAAACATATCTTGACCAAAAAATGTGAAATATGTCTCGGAAAAAGGCCATTAGAACTGGGTTATATCAAACTCTCGAACACTTCATCGAAAATGGAATGAACTAGAAATGTCGATCAACTCTTTACTAAAGTTAAATGGAACATGGGTCAATCCATCTCTCAAAATAAATGCCTAAAGAGGATACACAAGTATTGTTGATCTCATAACAGCTTACAAAACTCAAGGCTCCCATGATCTATGTGGTCACATAATAAAGCGATCTCCTATAAGGGACTCCCCTGCTACACAAAACCTCTTGGGTCACACCCATCAAAAATCATAAAATGGAAAAAATTCCAAATAAAGAATAATACAAGTAACAAGGGGTTTCCCTATCTCATCTAAACCATTAGAAAAGCCCTATGCAGAAACACCCTCATGTGGCCATCAGTAGCTTCCAGCCAATCTCTGATCAAAAATGCACCTCTAAGGGAATCCAAAATCATAATCACACCTACAAGGTGATTCTAAATGGTATTTATGAGAACCTCAAAGACAAGAAACCCTATAATTGATCATATGCAGAAGTGAAACTTCAAGGAAAAGCACATTGCAAGAAGACCTTAGACTACCTCCTTGAAAAAAAAAATCTCATAATTTAGTACTTTATTAGAGAAAATTGCATCAAAAGCAGCACCAAGACACATGGGTATTCTCAACTGCCAACTATAGATGCTTTTAATGGATTGATTAAAAACTATCCCACAAGGAATAATTAAGATTCCCTTATACATATCTTGTCATTTCAGTGTCACCCAGCCATAGCTTCTATCCCAAGGAATCATCCAATCTTGAAGGCTCAAATAGCTCAAAACATAAAATGATAAATCTAAAACCTCAATAGATATAACCTAGAGCTACCATTCTGGATATCTATGGATAGTCCAAGATCTCCTCAAAGAAACTACTTTCTCCCAAATTCCAGGATCAATTTGAAAGGACCGAAAACAAAACTGAATTATAATACACAATTAAAGCTAACCATTAATCTCATAACCCCCAATCAGATCTTGTATCACACAACCCATCCTAATATAGTATTCGTAATCCAAACCATAATGAAATCCTCTTACAGCACTTTCCAATAATGAAAAACCATCCATACAACCTCTAAACAAAATAATGATACTATCGTCATGATCTATGTGAAAAATGATCATAATGGACTACTCACAATTCCAATTATAACTTCATGGTGAGAAAGTAATCAAAACCATGAAATGGGTAACAATAGAGTAGAACATGATGTTTACATATGAATATATGGAATTTACTCTCAAAGCTCCACCTATTTATTTAACTCAACTGAACATGGAATGTAAAACCCAAGTAAATTATGTTTCATTACTTTACATAGCATGTACACTACATGGGGTATCTATTCATGTACCAAACATGGTATACCCATGTGTTCCACTTGCACTTATACTCTTACATGTCATGCATCTCACACGAGAACTATCCATTTACCATATATGGTCATATACCATGGGGTGTTTGGCCGAGTAAACAACCACACCCCTAAGACCCTGATACATGTTGTGTACATGATCACATTCCTTGTACTCCTAAATTTTAGTTCTTACATGAATATGAAGAACACATGGTGTGTTTTTTAAACCATGTTCTATGTCATCGAGATTTCTGATCGGGAACCCCCAATGAACCACCCAAAACCCAAGTTTTTTCTTCATTAATCCTAGATAACACTTTCGGGGGTCCTCAACATATATAAAAGGATTTAAAATTATAAAAAGACTATATTTTGGGGATGTTACAAAAAACCTAAAATTAGGCCTATCACTAGGGAAAAAAATCTAAAGCTTCACACCTCATTAGTTCCACACACCCTTAGATTCCTGATAGACCTCTATATGAGCACCCAGGGTGGACCTTCCTCCACCCTCTCCCTCTTCTATCCCTATCACTCTCCTGAACATAAAATATTACAACCTAGTGTCGGTATATACAATAATCTAAAATTGAACAGATAAAATAGCAAAGTAACAAATAAAAAGGAAGAAAAATAAAAAAAATGAAAAGGGGTATGGCCCTAGACATGGTGACTGTGATGGGTTTATGCCCCATCATGGATAAATTTTCCATTTCAGACACAACTGTTGAGAAAAAATCTCAATAAAATTTTCAATTTAAAATATATCTTTGAAAGAACATATTTGGATAAATTAGTATTTAATTAATTATATATTAAAATTTACATGAAATTTTAACATCTTAGATTTCTACTACACACTTATCCCATAGTAATCATCATATTTTGTGACGAATGGTGTAGTCATAAAAATTATAAAATATCATCTTATGTAATAATTTTCCATTTTTTTAATAAACAAATCTAGGAAAATAAATTTCATATTTATCTTGATTTTCTCAACACGTGACATTGTGTTTCACCATATTCTATGTCCATAAAAATAAATGAATATATGAATATCTATAATAATAATTACTTAATGTTGGAATGAATAATTTGAAGAATCAAAAACCAACTATCATGACCTTGTGCCAAGACACTTTACTTATCTTAGAGATCGTAATAAAGATATCTTGCTAAATTGGGAAGACATACACCCAATTCCCAATCATGTTTTAACTCATAGGACGAGTCCATACCTTGAGGGGACATATAATATAGGGTCCCACCCATCACCTAATTACATCCAATGCATTCATTATAAGATTCTTAAACACCTTTCATACCATTCCTAGAAGAACCACCTTCTCAATAAAACATTTCAATCCATATAATGAGAAATATTGAAATAAAATACAAAATTAAACTTCATTAGATTTAAAAAATAATAAAATAACAATTATTCTCCCCATGTAAATAAAATGGAAAACATTATCATAAGGCATTCAGAGGAAGAATTTAGATGGATAAAAAATACATATTAAAAATTTCATCAATCAACTATATTAAAATTCCAATAAATTTCCCCATGTTAATAATAAAGTATAATATGACCATAACACATCTATAAGAAGTATTTTTATGGATAAAAAAATTCATTTTGGTTTGAAAATAACTTTACCTAGGTAAATAGAGTAATATTATTTCTATGGGAACATAATATAGTATAAATTATATAAAATTTTATTTTCACACTATAAAACAATGTGTATATAGCTAAGTTGATACTAGAATTACATGATTAAATTCCATCTGAGGAAAGAAAATGGATGGTTTTAAAAGAAAATATTCCAAGGAAAGATAAATATTTGTCAAAGGTTTTATATGGATGAAATCCATATAAAAATAAATAATTATACAATACCACTTAATACAATCAAAGGGAAAAATATACCAAATTATATAAAATATTTTTAAATAATGATCATAACACATAGAACAAAAACGAAATTAACATAATAACCATACTATTGGGGAAACAACTGAATATATATCTACTTGAATAAGGGGAAATTATTTGGATAGAAAATCAAATAAAATTCCAAGAGTATGATAAAAGAATTCATTGGAATTATGTACACTATACAAATAAATCATGGTGTTAAAAAATATTATGTCTCGAAGAATAAGAATTGGGACAAAGGAAACCCTTGCAACTTCAGAAACATTCAAATCAAAATCCCTTCATAAAAGCAGAAAGAAAATAAACTTAAAATTCCATGATAAAAACATAATTCACAATATGAAATCTCAAATTTTTAATATATATATAGAACATAAATTAAATTGGGTTCATAAATACAATACTTTTCTTATAGAAGGGAAATTCAGATGAAAACCCTTACATTGTTTAGATCCATTCTATAAATTCACAAAACATTCCGAATAATTAAATTATTTTCATTAAATACATACCCAAGAACATAATTCATTTATATATTCATTAAGGTGACTCCATGATATTTTAAAAATAAGTTTATCTTCGATGACATATACGCCATGCAACATCGTGCCTAAACGAACAATGAAATATTATTATTTAAATATGAACATTATAACCTAGCCACTAGATTGGAAAGTAAAAACAATAATAACAACTTTAATATATATATATCATAATCAATATAAATATAATGATAAATTTTTAAAAAATAATGAGTTAATTTTTATTAGAGTCATTTTATTCTTTAAAAATATTTTTTCTTCAAAAATGGTTTTTATTGTTTGTAGGAGAAAATAATATAATTAATTAATAGAAATTTAAAAAAATTAAAAATGATATTATTTTTGAAATAATCATATCAAAATTAATTTAGGATTATTTTTTTTAGAATTTTCAAAATAATTTGACTTTTCAGTGAGTTATTAAAAATACTGATTTTTATTGGAAACTGTATTTTATTTTCAAGTATTTACAAAATCAAATTATATTTTAAATTAGTTTTCAATTTTAAATTGATTTTTTTTTATTAATAAAAATTCAATTATGGTCTTTTCAATTAATTTTATAATTTTATTTTGAATAAAAACATTTTTATACTTAAAAAGGCATTTTTTTCTACAAAATTCTTTTTCATTGGATTTTTCATGTTTAATTTTAAATTAAATTATAACACTTATTTGAATTTAATATTAATAAATAGATTCAGAATTTTAATCATGTGGTCCAATTTTGGTAATTATTTCCCTTTTATTTTTACTTGTTATGAATAGTAATCATAGAAAATTTTGTTACTATGGTAAATTTAAAATGGGATAATTAAGGGTAAAAATTAAGTTATAAGGACTAAAAAGCAATCCTAAAAAATCCTTAATTTTATTTTTTGAGTATATTTCGTCCATATTCATACAAGCATTGAATATATTACCTTTTTCACATTTTAATATGATTTTTTATTTTATAATCATTTATCTAAGTAAAAGTCAAAAATGTTATTTTCGTTATTTTATAATCATTAATTTTTTTACTTAGGGAAAAAAGAAAGTATTTTTGGTTCCAAATGGTTATTTAAAATATAAATAATTTTTTTATTATAGTAAATTATTTATAATTTATTTTTGACAAATAATTATCATAAATTATTACGTAACACTGATGTAGTATTTTTTTAATTAAAATAAAAAACAAAATAAATTATTTTAAAATTATTAAATGTAATATAATTTGAATGAATAATTAGGTTCCTAAAATTTTAAAGTTAAATATAATATGTTAGAGATCCTAAAAAGGATTATATTCTAAATTCTTTTCTGTCATGATATTTTTGAAATCATATTAAATGGATAATTGTAAAAATGATATTAATGATATTATATAATAAATGATATTTTATTAATTGATTTCAAATTTTAAAAAAAATCAAATCATAGGACAATTTTTTTACTATTTCAGATAATTTAAAAATATTAAAATTGTGATCCAATTTTACTTTTATAGTAAATGTCATCATCCATAAATAATAAAAAATCTTTATCATCATGGTAATCATCAAAAAGGGTCAACAAAGGCTAAGACAAAATTATTAGGGAAAACATAATCTAAACTTATATAAGTTTTATTGGATGAGACTATTTAGAATCATAATAATATTATATTAAAATAATATCAATTTTGATCTATTTTAACTTGAAATTTGATTTATATTAATGTAATACTAAAATAGTTCCAAGAGTGCCCCTCCACTCACTTATACAAGGGTTCATGCTCCCTTATTTTCTTCACACATAAAAAAAATTTAATTCATACAATCCATTACCAAATACTATCCTATAATACCCCCCACCCCACCCATTTTAGTGGTCTTTTTTATGAATAATACCATCCTTTGAGGGATTGTGGTGTAAAGAAAATGATACTGTTTGAGGAAAGGGTAAAAATTTTAACACAATGTTTAAGTTTAATATCTTCTTCCACCTCCTTCAATTATTATAAAACCATTATGATATAATAACAAAATTATAAAAAAATAGGAATATTTTATTATTTTCATGTAATAACCTGTATTCATATACTTCTTCCATTAATTTGGAAACGAATATATCGTTAGTGTGTATGGTGGACATCAACCTTGTGAATTAATGTAATTAATTTTCCAATATCATATCTCACGTCTAAATATAATGATGAATTTAATTCATTTATATCTTTTTAATGAAATATTTATAATTATTTAATGATAATTTATTTCATAATTTCTTACCTTTCCATCCATTGAAAAATGATAATGTCCTTTGGGTGTATGTGTGGACTACCATCTCCACAAAGTGTTGTGATTCATTTTTCATGAACACGTCACATGAATGGAATATATAAGTGTATTTAAAGAAATAAAATTGAATATATGATATAATTATAATTTCTTAATTAAAAAATAATAACTACCATATTTCCATTATAATCGTTGAAATATGGAAATACCACTCGTGCGTATGTACAGGCTAGCATCTCCATGATTATAATATAGTTAATTTTTCATAGTCATCTACAATTTATGGTTATAAAATTGTAATTAATGAATAAATTTGATAATTAATTTATTATTATTATTTTTTATATGATGAAATAATGAATTCTTTGACCATATTCAACCTACCCAAGTCATTTTGTACATATGAGCTGAATATTGTCAAAGTGTTCGATGTGACCTTAATTTATTTTGTAATTGATTATACCATGGAAAAAATAATAATCAACTTCCAAATGATTCATAATAAAGAAAATAATTTACTTGTGTTTATTATTAAAGATGGAAAATAATGTACATGATTAGTCTGACTCAAGGAAATAAACACTTTAATTTAAAAACCTTGTTTTAAATATTTTTAAGATTTATTTATAAATATATTTTTTTCCAAACCCATATTCATAAAAGTATTATATATATATATATATAAATGAACATAAATGAATTATAAGGGATATTTTTTGTCTCTTTTTACATTATTTCAAAGGTTTTAAAATGAAATATTTTTACATATTTTATATGGAATGTTTTTACTTTATTTACAAAAATAAAAATTAATTCTTTATATCCCATAATCACATAATTATTTGACTTTTTTTCTTCATTTATAATATTCCATGTCTTCTAAAAATAAAAATAAAATCATTCCCATATTCTGAGTATCTATGTTTTAAAAATGTGTTTTTAAGAGGAAAGCGTATTTCGATATCAAAAAATATTATTATTATGGGTTTAAAAGAGTTTTTAAAGGGTTTTATTCCTGATATGGTCCCTAGATGATGTTTATTAATGGAATAGAACAATATATCTTTCTTGTGAAATACATAATTATTATATTCTTTGGAGAAGTATATTGGAAGTTAACCATATGGTTATTCCAATTATAAGGGTTCTTGTAAGGGTTCTATGATGTTCATGTCTAAAGGAACATACATGAAATTCCTATGATTTCTTATGAGTTCTCATGGAAATATTTTGATTTCAAAATATAAGATAAATTTCATTTCAATGAAATAATTATTCCATTTTTTTATAAAAAGTTTTTTTTAGAAAATGTTTCATGGGTTATCATTTTAACTAAGAAACTATCATGATTATGATTTATTCATTATGTTTACTTATAAAGTGTTTTATAAAATACTTTAATTTGAAATGACTATTTGATGTGTAAATAAATGAATAGTTTTTTATATCAAAGTTTTTTACATTAAATAAAAAACACTTTTTTTGATTTCATGGTTTTAAAATAGATTAATGGTCTTCTCCCTTTCTTTTTATATCTCTTATTTAGCTTTTTATACTCACTAAGAGTTTATAAAATTTTTCCATTAGGTTTAAGTATGGGTAAGAACAAAGAAAAATTCAAGTTGAAAGTCTTGAATACTTTTCATGAAAATAGATATTGTTTCATTTTAAATTTTTTATACTATGGGAAAATGTATAATGAATAAAAGTATTTTCTTTGTCATTTATGGGTATTTTATGTAATAGTTGTGAACTAATTCTCAAAAAATCTAAACCTAATGTATACTAGGGAATGAAATAAAATAAATTATTTCTTAAGGATTTAATTTATTGTTTTTTTAAGGTTGTGTGCTTACATTTGGTATCAAATAAATTGTTTAGATAACTTTAAAGGTTAAGATATTTTCTTTAAGTGTATATATAAATGATTTAACACATTTCATGGGTTAATATGTGGGTTTAGAATCATAATATACAAGTCAGATAAAATATTATCTTTTAGAACATTTTTGAGAAATATAGTTATTATTGTAAATTGGATTTATAATGATAATCAATGTAGGTTTAAATGATTTTAAGGTTAAATTGTAATAACATTTCTATGGGTATTTTATTTATAAATTCCAATTTCATTTTAACATGAAATAATTCATTTAATTTTTAAATGATATTATCTTATAGATATTAAGTATATTTTATCAAGTTGAAAAGAAAAGGATTTAGAACAACCTATATATCCATTCCATATTATTTAATCATCACTTCACATAAAAGGCTTGTTCAAATTGTTTTTAAAGTTTTTTGAAAATATAAATAACTTCCACGTAACTATTTGATCGACCCCACACATTTTCATTTCTCCAATGTTTTTATGGATCATGGAATCTCTTTTATTTGATTTTAAAATATCAACTCTTCCATTTAATTCATCAAGGAAAATACCATCAAGGGCATGAATTTTTATTTTCTAGAGATATGGAATTCATGATAAAATTTAAAGGGGATACCAATATCATAAAAAATAACATCATGTCTATATTTAAGGTACAAACTATTTTCTTATGTTTTAAGTATGAAAGATGATTTGGTTGATATTAATGAGTCATTAAGACACATTTCATATCTTAGACTTATAGTGATAAAGTATTAAGGAATAGAATGATAAATTATTGTTAAAGGTTTAAGAAGGAAGTTGAATGAAGGATGTGTTTATGTATCGAATTTTCAAAATTATGATGTAGTTGTATTTTATCAATGATATTATTATATAATATAAATATAATGAGAATCTAGAAATACCTGAGTATTCTATTCTTGATTTTTCTTTAAATGATTAAATAAATGTGTTTTATGGAATTAATACCATTGAAAAGTGGTGTAGTTAAAAGGTAATGATATTTTGAGACATTCATTTAAGGATACATGAAAAAGGGATAAATAATCATTTGGGTTATTATGTGCTTGATGTTACGGAAATAATAGTCATTTAATATTATTTAATTTTGTGGAAGGATAATCTTTATAGAAAACCATAGAGGTTTAAACTTTATTTAATGGTTAATGATATTTTTGAGGTCTTGAATAATATTTCGAGTAATGTTATAATAATTATATTAATATAGTAAAATGAAAACCCATAGGTCGAGTTACAAACTGTTGAAGCTAGAAAGGTCATGGGGCTTGAACCCACAAATGGAGGATGATAAGGGTGTAATGTATACCACTTGCCTATGTGATGTCCTAGTTAATTTTAAATTATGTAAAAACAAATTAAAATAATTATTAATTTGATGTTGGGAACACATTTATTATCATATAGATAACCATGGGATGGAAAAATGATTTGGTGATTATGTTATTAATGATATTTTATAATAATTTAACTATTTTTGGATCCTTATACGATTAATATAAATAGAATATTATGGGATTTTATTTTAGGAATAATGATTAAATTGTAATTTGGAATCATATGTGATTTTAATGGTGACACTGGTTATTTATTGAAATTATAAGAATATTTTAGAGATTATATAATTAGTACTTATGAATTTTTGGGTATATGATTTTATAAGTGACTAATATGGGTTGGAGATAATTGTTAAACTAATATCTGAAGAATAAATTATCAAGTCCTCAATATATTTTAGGTATTAAAATTAGAAGGGAATATTTTCTAGAAGTTTGATGATAGATCTGTGTTAAACATTATGTGTTACTATTGAGTATTGGGAGATTAATTTTGTATATCATTTTATGAAGGGTTATTCTTTTAGTGAATTATTTTATCATGGGAAAATCATTTTGGTTTTGGTTAATGTATATAGGTATTATTAATAGATTATTATCATTTTGTGGATTTAGTGAGGAATTATAATTTTATTTTAGTGTCTCATGCATATAAAATTCATTTGGAATATTCATTGTTCTGATTAAAATATGAAATTGTGGTGAAAATTAAATAAAAATGAAATTATACTTATTGAGTAAGTATATTTTTTATGTTCTAAATATATATTTAAAATTAATTACTCAATACTATTAAAAGGATCTTAAAATTAAAAAATTATCTTATTAACATTATTTATACTGAATCAATGGTCTTTCCACACCTCATTGATTTACAGTCATGGACATTCTCTTAATCATTAACCTCTCTTAATCACTGAACCCTATCAATCTACATCATTATTTAGACTATATGATTCTCCTCCATGTCCATATTGTCACTTCCCCCTAATGTTTTCTTATTTGGAAACCTAGTTTTGTGTGACTCTAGATGACCTTTGGACTTCCTTTTCCATCTTTTTAAGAGGAATTTTTATTAAACATTTTTATGATATAGTATTTCAAAAAATTTATTTCCATATGTCAAACCCTTAATTTCATATATCACATTAAAAGTTTGAGGATAAAATTTGTTAAAGGGTGGGAGAATTTAACACCCCATGATTTTAAAAATAAATCTATGTTTGATAGTGTATATGACACCCATCATTGATCCTAAATGAACTATGAAATATTATTATTGAAATTTGTCTATTATAATATTTCCATTAAATTTGTGGTTTGTAATAGTATTTACTAATTGGTGAAATATATATATACATATATATATTTATATAATACTCAATATAAATATATTGACAATTTATTAGTAAATAATCACTTGATTTTTAGTAATTTAATTTTATTCGACAAAAATTTATTTTCTTCAAAAATGGTTTTTATTACTTTTTAGAGAAACTATTATATTTAATTTGTGGAACATTTATAAATTTTATTTTATAAAAATGAAATCATTTTTTATATATAAAATATAAAAATTATCTTAGGATTGTTATTTTATAATTTTATAAATAGTCTGATTTGCAATTAAAAGTGAAAATTAATGATTTTTTGAACCCTATATTATATTCAAGTATTTATAAAGTATAATTAGATTTTCTAATTGTTTTAAATTTTAAAAATATAATTTTTGTTAATAAAAATCTAGTTATGGTCATTTTAATGAATTTTATACATTAATTTGCTATAAAAATGTTTTAATAATTAAAATGCATTTTTTTTGGAAAACTTTTTCTTGTCGTGTTATTTGGATTAAATTTTAAACTAAATTTAGCCACTTTAGGAAATTTAATCATGAAAAATGGATTAAATATTTTTAATTAGGCGTGTTAAATTTGGAAAACATTTCCAATTTATTTTTAGTCACTATGAATAGTAATCATAGAAAAATGTGTTACAAAAGTAATTAAAATGTGCTAATTAAGTGTAAAAGTAATGTTAAATGGATTGACAAATAATCATAAGACATAAAATAGTTTTATCATATGAGTATATTTCATATATAATCATAAAAACATTGAATATATAAATTTTTTCATTTAGTTGTGATTTTTAAATTTATAAAGAAATTGGAAAGAAAAGTCAAAACAATCATTCTCTTTGTTTAATTATCATTAAATTTTTCTACATAGGGATAAAAAGAAGTTATTTCTATTATAAATGGTTATCTAAATGATAAATATTTTTTTATCATAGTAATTTATTTACAATTTTTACTGAAAAAATAATATCCATAAATTATTATGCAATGCTAACGTAGTATTTATTTAATTAAAAGGAAAACAAAATGAATGATGTTGAAAATATTAAAAGTAATATAATTTTAATGAATTATTTTTTTCCATGTATTTTATAGATAAATATAAAATTTTACATATTTTTTAAAGTATTATATTCTAATTACTTTTATATCATGATATTTTCAAAGTCAAATTAAATGAATGGTTTCATAAATGATATTAGTGAAATTTTGTAATAAATGTTATTTTACTAAATAAATTAAAATTCACAAAAAAATATATATATATTCATACAATAGACTTTTATATGGATTTAAATTTTAACTATGATCCATTTATCAGACAATTTCTCTTTTATTGTAATGATCTTGAACCCTAAAGAGTAAAAAAACTATATTAAGTGGTAATTATCCAAAAAGGGTTATTACGAGTTTAAATAATAGGATAAGGGTAAAAATATAATCTAAATATTTCACAGTTTTATTGGATGAGTTTATTTTTACTAATAACCATCTTATATTATAATAATATAGGTTTTTATCCATTTTAAATTGAATAATAATTTATATTAATTTATTACCTTAAGAAATTATAAGAGTGCCCCTCCCCTCATATATAAAAGGGAACATCCTATCCTCTTTTATTTACACCTAAACCCCCTTTGTTCTAAAAATTAAATACTCAATAACTTCCCATAATCCTTCCACTAATTATATAGGTCTTTTTTTGTTATAATACCTACCTTATAGGGATTAAGGTGTAAAGAAATTGACATTTTCTGGAGTAGAGGTGTAACTTCTAACCAAATTGTTTTGTTTTATTTAATCTTTCACCTCATTAAACACTTATTAAACAATAAATATATTATAAAATTAGTATATAACATATTCTTAGATGTTATTATTTTAATTTAATAATCTATATCTATCGTCTTCTTCCATCAAATGGGAAATGAAACCATCATTTGTCTGTACGATGGACTACCGCCTCGCGAACAGATGTAATTCATTTTCCATCACCGCATCTCAGAAATGGATTTAATTTTGGATATAATTTATATATTTTATATTAATGAGATATTTTTTATTTGAAAATATAATATATCATCTACTTTCTTACCTTTCCAAACATTGAAAAATGATAATGTTTTTCATTTGTAGGTGTAGACTACCACAACCATAACGCAATGTGATTCATTTTTCATGACCACATCACATGAATTGTATATATAAGTGTGTTTGAGGAAATAATATTGTATTTATGATATAATTTTAATTATATTAGTATAAAATAATTCTTACCATCATTTCATCGTGATCATTGAAAAATGGGAATGTTACTCAAGGGTGCATATGGCCTACCACCTCTATAACTGTAACATAATTTATTTTTCATAATAATGATAAATGGTTGGTTTTAAAATTTCAATTGATATGTTAATATGATAATTTTTAATTATTATTATTCTATATATTTTTTAATAATGACCTCTTTGTCCATATTCAACCTTTTGATGTCATTTTGGACATATGATCCAAATATCAGGAAAACATTCAACATGAACTTAATAGATTATGTAATAGATTATAACATGGTAAAAAATATAACTAACTTGAAAAATTTTATTAATAATTTAAATAATAAAAATATTTTTATTATTTAGGAATATAAAAATGTTCATGATTATTCAAACTCAAGGTAAGTGATACTTTACTCTAAAAATCAGGTTTTAAATGTTTTGAGGATTTATTATCTAAATCATTTTCTTCCATACACATATTCTTAAAAATATTATTTATAGGTATTTATGTAGACATAAATAAATTATAAATGAAACTTTATGTCTCTTTTAGTTTCTTTTAAAGTCTTTCAAAAGAAATATTTTCTAAAATTTAAAACTGAATGTTTTGAATTTCCATTCAAAAAGAAAAGGGAATATTCTATTTTAACATATATAACGTCAACAAATTTTACTTCCACAAAAAAAATTATTTTTTATTACATTAACTGCTTCCATATTTACTTAAAATAACAATCAGCCTTCCCTTGTTCTAGGTATTTATGTTTATTAAATTTGTTTTTAAAACAAAAGTGTATTTTGATATCCAAATTTGTTTTACATGTGTATTTTAAAGAGTCTTTCATTGGTTTTATTAATGTTATGGTCCTTGGACATTATTTATGATCAGGTGATCTTAGTATAGATCTCTAGTGAATTTGATAATGATTGTGTTCATCAAAAAATTATATTGGAAGTCAACTGTATCATTTTTCCAATTTTATGGGTTCTTGTACAGGTTCTATGAAAATGATGGATTGTTTAAGGTAGGTTCCTTATATATACACTCTTAATTTATAATCATCGCACACACAGATATATATATATATATATATATATATCTTAGACTTTACCTACTTTCTACACCAGAGGTTTGTAATCTTTATCGCTTTATACTAGTTTCAAAAAGTGGTGTTGGTATATATTATTTTTCCAAATTAAATAACTATTATATAATATAATATACTATAATATATTTTCCGTGATAGTTAATAAATCTATAAATTTCATTTCAAATCAGATTAGGTAATGAACTGTGAAGATTAAATCGATGATGATAATGTTTCAATGATTCTTAATAAACTAAAGGTGTTTTCTTAATTAATAAGTTAAATTTTTATATAACCATAATGTATAAAATAATAATTATTTAAATATTTCTATAATATTAAACCATTTAATATGTTCTCATAGTCATCTATCAAAAAGTAGTATCATTTAAGTAGGTGGTTAAACAGACCCAAATGTGATCCTATCAAGATTAATGTGTGATCATGAGATGGTTTATTCATAATATCATTATAAAAAAGGTATAATGATCTTATATAGTGATTATTTGTGTTATATTTAATAATTTTAAATATTTATAAATAGAATATAAATTATATAAATTCATTACATAGAAAAAGAGATCATATTCTTCTTAGTTCGCTCATTTTAAATTAATGATTAAACCACAATCATTTGTTGATCATATCATTAATAGATTTAATAATTTTCTATAAAATAACTTTATTGATATCAAAAAAATCTTATTTATACTTTCATACCATCCTTAGATCCATCCTTTTATTGAGGTGAAGAAAAATGAAACATGTTGCACCATTGAGGTGGTAGTATACACAACACATGCACAATGGTGTTGTTTTTCTTAAAGGATGGATTATGTGAATAAATAATGACAATAAAACTAATATTGTTACATTAAAGTATATAAATGACAATAAAATATTTATATTAGTGTGGATATAATAAATTTTAAAAAATATATTTAAGAAGAAAGTGAAGTAATTTATAATACTAACGTTGGGGACTAGAATGTTCCTTGAAAGTGCCCTTGAATTTAAAGGGAATATTCTATCTTTGAGTGCCCAAGGGAGTATATTGGAGGTACATGGTTATAGGAAGAGTTAAATGTAATAATTCTGAGGAGAAATTTGATTTATGGGTGAAACATTAAGTGTTCAAGACATTAGCATTTTAAAAAGGAAGGAAAGGGTTGTTTTGGGAGTAACCCTTACATTTTCAATAATGTAAGGTTGATATTCAAGTGCCAAAGGATGAAATACGGATAAAGGATGAGAATAAAATAATTTTGGGTTGAAACTCACATGAAACAATTTTTTAAACAAATATTAGTGAATTTGTGAATTTTGTTTTAACCTTTTTACTTTAACACTAGTTTACTTTTACCTTAGTAATTAATTTCTAACAATAGTAATTAATTTTAATAAAAAAATATTATGGTTCATATTTTTAACAAATATGATGCAAATAATTCAAAAATTTAAAATTATTTTATCAAGAAAATTATAAAGGTCTGAAAGGTAAATTTTAAAAAAAATACACATCTTCACATAAAAATAATTGTTAGAGGAAAGATATTTTTTAAACTTAAATTTAAACTTAAGATGAAATTATTTAATGTAATTGTTTTAATGAAATAAAATGATTAAATATTAATTAATTAAATTAATAGTATGAGGCTTTCATGTATATAAAAATTCAATTTCTCTTGAAAATTAATTATTTAAAGAAAAGACTAAAAACCTTTTTTATATCAGCATAACATTTTAATTATTAATGAAAATATTTTTTATAGGTTTTCTAAGTTCAGAAAATATTTTAAGATGGATAGTTTTTTTCATAAAATTCATATTTTATTAATTAAATGGTTTTATAAATTTATAGGTCATTCTAATATAATTATAAAGTCATACAAATTACAACTTTCATGAAAACCTTATTTTTTGACTGAAAAACTACTTGTTTATAAAAAGATTAAAAATTTATATGAAGTAAAATTTGATATGAGGAATTAAAAAATAAAGTTAATTTTTATTAATTTAAAATTTCAAAATTTATAAATTCATTATTTTAAAAAAAATCATAAAATATAATAAAAATTGATTTAATTGGAAAAAATGTAATTTTAAAATATTAACTCTTATTATTCATGTATCATATCATTTTCCAACAAAATTTTAGAGAACAAATTATTAATAATGAAAAATATTTCTCATTAATCATATTTTTATTTAAATATAAATGTGTATCGAATTAAAATATTTTTAAAAAATATATAACTCTAAATAATAAATTATCTTGTTAGTCATTTTAAGAAAACAAATTGAATTTCATTTGTAATAAAAGTAACGTTTGTTTTCTATATACACTTAATTCATAAATTTGTTACTCCTATTAATTTCGTTTAATTAAATAGTTACATCTTAATATTCATGATTAAATGATTATATTTTATCTAAATATATCACTGTTTCATTTTAGTTTGGTGTTTCATATGGAGCAAGCTATTGAACACATTTGGTTCATTTAAAGGAAGAAATATATATAAAAAATTATAGTGATTCAAATTTTTTCTAGAAACACCACCTATATACCGTGGTTTGGTAGACCATGGTAATAGTAAGCTTGACTATTTTTCATAAGTAGACTCAAAACCCCCTATTGGGACCACCACATTCATTTTTCCCTTGGATGTTTCATATGGGTACCCTTAAATATCACCATGAGGACCTCAATGGCCATTTTTTCCTTATCTTTTTCTCATAGGTACCTTTTAATATCACTATAGGGACAACCATAAACATTTCGACATTATTAGTATTATACAGTAACCATTAAAGATCACCATGGAACCTAGAATGGATTCACCAAGACATTTTTCTGCCCATATTAACCATTTTAAATTATGGATAATCAAAATTCATTCTACCGTGGGTGTACCCCCTTAGTAGATTCCCCAACACACCCTATACCCTAGGAATGGTCTTCCTAGCTTGGTCCTCCATTCTTCTAAGAGCCTTCAACAATTTAGGAACCCTCTATCAACCACACAAGATCTTTTCAAATTCATAAAAGTATATAATCCGGATAAATCAAGGATGATACATATCAATGAAAAGAAACTTACTTGGAATCATCTAATTTGACTTTCAATATGTTTAATGTATTTATAAGAAATATAACACACTCAATCAAATCCTCGTATCCAATTCATCAACCTCACTAACCACAAAAAAAATAGCTAAATGTCTCTTGGGCACAACACGAATAATGTATTCTCCAAGAATCATGATATTCATAAGTCAAAAGCATATCTTTATCATCAAATGATTTAATTTCATTGGAATTATATAATTATAGAAAATATACTTTTCATGAATCCTTGATCTTCCACTTTATAAGATGAATACCAAATCCCCTTTTCATCAGTGCTTATATCACAAAGATTTCTAAAAAAATTATTCTTATACATGATTAAAAAACTATTGCTTCGTACTAAAAGATTTCAACTTTAACATATTTTCAATTTGAAAACCTGATTTTTCATCCAGCGAAAACTTAAAATTTCCACTATGTGTTGACACCTTACACAGTTTACATAAAAGACTTACACTTTCAAAGCCTTAAGATGAATATTCACATTCTACTATAGATACTTCATGTCATCCAATAGCTTTGTTTAAAAAAATATAAGCATTTAGGATTTATACTAAATAAAATATTTACATTTGGTACTTTGGAGACTTCTTTTTGTGAAGTCTTATGATGGATATATAATATTAAAATTCAGAATATAGACTCTATATTTTCTCAAATTCTTACATTTAATCAATGCCATATGATTCACTCAATGACTAATGGTTAATTATGGTGATCAATACATGTGTTGTGACTAAATTCATATGATCATGACATATTCAATTGTCAATATAATTCAAATCCTTTCATTCAATGCTTGAATTCCAAAATTCAAAGTTAAGTCTTTTGATCAATAGGAAAAGTATTACACTCGAAAAAATATCTATTTTTTAACAAAATCCAAAATGAAGATCTATGATGTATGCTTTATAAAAACATTAGATTACTTACAAGGCCTCTCCAAAATCATAAAATAATCTCAAAACATATCTAATTTATTTTTTAAATTAAAATAATTATTCCAAACTTCTTCTAATTCATTTACAACGTTTTTTGAAACAAATAAAATTCTCAAATAAGATTATCTCTTTGTTTCCCTCTTCTATATAAGGTTTGAGTTCTCTTAAATCAGTCCTGAGAAATCTAAAATTACTTGAACCATTATCTATGAGTTAGATAACAGTAATTTTATTAGCCAACATTCTTTTTTCTCTTTAATTGGGTTCTCTCCATTTAGTTCGCTTCACCAATACAAAAAATTTGTCCAGTCAGATCTCCATGGGAGGTAACATTTTACACTCATCCAGTTAAAGACAAGGATTCTCTAACTTCAATAATTTTTATAGATAGGAATATAAACACTTTCAATATTCTTATATTTTATAATAAGACCTCTTGAATATTTCCATATAGGTATTGATGGGTGGTCATATCCACTTTTCTCTTTTCCCAGGATGTGGGAAGCTTCTTCTAAGTCACTTTTCCCATGTTCTCATCTTGTTCGCTTCACTTCTTCCTTAATGGGTAGATAATAAAATGAATCAACCATCTCATCACCTTTACATAATGTTATTTAAAATCAAAACAAGAATATGTGAAAAAAAATACAACCATTAGCTAAAGGGAACTTCAATATCCCCCTTTTTATATGTTTTCAATTCCACATTTACTCAAATTGTCAATGTCATTTGTATCCCCCTAATTGAAAATGAATGGAATATGGTGGATATTATTATCCCACTAAATGTAAGGTCACCTTCATATTACCTTTATAATCATGTTGGTTATTAGGGAGTTCTTCCTCACCTTTTAATTCTTCTCCCCAAATAATGTTAAATACCACTTAAGATATTATACCACTTTAAATATAACACATTTAAAGTTAAAACTGGTACCAATTGAAATTCATGGGGTGGATCTTCTTGACATTTATCTCCCATCAATAATACCTCTAAGAGGAATTTTTACAAGAATCAAAAATGACTAGTTTCTAGTTATTTTAGGAAATCAAAAATATAATAGCTTCATTTTGATTAATCTTAAGATCACATTTATCTGAGAAATATTTCATAAAAAATCAATCATAAGTTGGTATGGGATAACCCATTGTAAAAACATAATTGAAAATTTTATATAACAAACTTGTCCAAATTTTCCAATGTGATATTAGTCTCTATCTTTCATCTATTTATGGGATTCACATATGAAATTCCAAGAAATATCAAGAACTTACAATCACTTGAACAGATGGACCAAAATATTTCATATGATAAGTATTCCCCACAAAATTATATAATCACTCCACGCTAATTAATAGAATATATACATATCAAAGAAAGTGGAATAATGAAAATCATATGTGATTTTTAAATTTTCATCAAATCTATATAGAATTAAATATTTATTATAACACCATATATCTACTATAGATTTTCCTATTTCAATAGATCTCCTCCAAGGGATCCTTACCATATATCATCACATTTAATTCCTCAAAATGAAAGCATCTGGTGATTTATTAAGGAATAATATGTATCTTCCAAAATATCTTTAGATTGAGGAAGAGGGTTGAGACAACATTCTCAGCCTATAACAATTATCTCTAGTCTTCTTCATTCATACACCACTATGTTTCTAGGTATGTTAACATTTGGAAAGAGTTATCTTAACCTTATTTATTGGTGTGTACTTATTCTATTTATTTCTAAAAGATTTATAACTGGAGTTCATAGGTACTTTCATTTTGGCATTCATTTATCTAGGTAGAACAGTCATAAATCTGACATGTTCATACCCTACCAATTTTTACATTCCACACATATCATTATCAAAATCTTCCATACCATTTTTGGTATATTATAAATCTAATCATCAGTGATGCCCTATACCATTCCAATCCTCTTCTGCATTTTCTTAATTGACTTCCTTTTTGTAAGAACTCGGTTCTTACTTTAAGGTACGAGTTTCTTTTTTCATTCTGTTTTGGACTGTTTTATTAGATAATAGGTAACATTGGCTAAGTTCTTGACTAAAATGTAGAGTTTAAGAAATTTCTAGGTTACACACCATGTACTCCTAAGTACACGATGTGTACTGTAGCCATGTGTGAAGGTTATACATGACGTTTCAGCATGTTGTCTAGGTAGAAAGATTTTAGAAAGTACACGTAGTGTACTATCTATACACGCCGTGTAGAGGGGTCATGTTTGGGGATATACAATGTGTGTTGGGGATATCGGCTGGGTAGATAAGTACACACCATGTACCCTAAGGTACATAATGTGTAGTCATGTCGGCAAGTCCGAAAAGTAGGTCATCCATCTTTGTAATAGTTAATGAACCCACATGGCTTGTAGTCCTAAGTACATGCCATGTATTTTTTTCTCTTAAAACAGGAAGTAGCCTCTTTTTGAGGTTCTGGATAGATCCTTAAAACTATAATTTTCTAGGACTTCAAATAGATCTTGTTCCTTCGCACGAGGTCGGATTCAAACACCATTTAATACATAGAAAACCCCTCAGTAAGGTCTTGATTCTTCTTAAGCTGTCTATATTTATTTTTGTTCGAAACCAAGTTATGTGGGTTTGAGAATTTTTTATTCTTTTTTAGATCTATCATGTTTTAGGCCGAATTTGAGCCTGATACCGAAGGAGGATCATAGTAGGTGTATAAATTAGGTGGTGAATACTTTGTTTTATGTTTTTGCGGACTTTTTGGTGGTGCGTCCTTTAACGGGTATTTAGGTATTTTGATCGGGACCCTATTTATTCTTTAGTTGCATGTTAAATTGATTATTAAACCTATGGAATGCCTTTGGGTATGCCCTTTACCTATTTTTCTTGAGTGGGTGTGGGTGATGGGTTGTTTCTCAATTGGGGAATTTTTGGTAGGGTATGCCAAAATGTGTTAAAATGAATTGTTTTTGTTAAACTGTTGTGTTTATATTTTTTAAGAATGATTAAATGTATCAGAGGCTTTCAATACCTCAGTGATGGTATGATAAAATACTTGGTTAGTGAATTTCAACTGTTTCGTTTGTTTTACCTAGTTAAAAGTGATTCTTTTGATATTATATGTGATTTCTAAATTGCATGTGCTGGAACCCCTTTGGGTTGTGTTGGGAGTGGCATGAAAATTCTAGAGTGATGTTGATCATAGGCTTGTATTCAACTGAATTCCTTGTTTGGTTTTGACCATGGGTTTTGGCATCATGGACATTGATATTGAGGTATTGAGACTATCAGGTTGGGCATGGACCGAGTTACTTGGATGGCAAGGCCATCAGATACTAAGTGACATAGTCGTAGGGGCATGAGGTTCTAGAGATGTTGTTTCTTGGGTACTATTTTCGTGATTATCGCTCACCTATGATTTTAGTATGTACAAACAGAGAGACTCTGTGATGAGGTGATTTTGACAACTCGTGTGTGTAGAGGATCTCTATAGTTGCGGTTTAGGTACTTTTGTTTGGGAGTTCTTGATGTAGGAAGCCACATGGAAAGCGAGGAGCCGTCAGAAGATATCTATGAGGCTACCAGGTTTGGGTATAAGGATCTTAGTGATTGAGGTCATGGGCTAGGACACTTTATTTGAGGGAATACATCATTGTCCCTCCGATTACTTTTTAGGGAAGACATCGTGGTCCCTCCGGTTACTTATTTGAGGATAGACATCGATGTTCCTCTAAGTTAATATTATTTGGGAGTGCCTACAGGATTTCAGTACTAGAGACACGAGGTGTCAGGAAATACATTGTCCCCGTTCATTATTGTTTTGGCATGCCTTCGGAACATCATTAATTAATACATGAGGTGTCAGGGGAAAATGGTGTGGGGTTACATGATAGAGATTCTAGCATTATCCAAAGCATGGGACACTCCTTCGTGGCTGCTGAGCACCAGTGGAATTTATGTTTATTTGTGCATCATACTATTTATTGATTTCGTTATAAATTCATGCATGCTTAAACACTTATACTATGTATTCACCATTGGGTGGTATCCTACAAATATTTTTCTCACACCCTGCACAGGCCCTTCGGGATGTGTGTAGAATTAGGGTTTTTCATGAAGGAAGGAGATAATATTTAGGAGCTATATTGTATTAGTTATCGCATGGATATAGTATGGACCTTGAGGTCATTCCTAGATGGAGTTTACTTTGTTTTTTTTTTCTTTCCAATATCAGCATGCTTACCTTGTTTATTTTAGCTATTTTTGGTTATCCATTGGCTCCAATTTATATCTTGAATTTCTATAGATGCATGACTTGTATGTTCTAGTACCACCTGACCTATTTAGCATTGTTCGATGGCTCTTTAGGTCTGGGACATTAAAAAGTGGTATCATATGATTTTTGTTAATAGTTATTTAGTAACAATTTTTTCTAGCTACTAATGATATTGATACTTCTATTTTTAATTCTCTCAATTTTACTATTTGTGATATGGTATACTGGAGAAAGTTTGTAATTGGAAATGGGTTTCGAGCTTGTTCTTGGGTGCCTATAGCCACAGGTATGAGGGATGGACCAAGTTTCCTTGTGTGGGAATTTTTGTTTTGATTTTTCTTAGATTACAGTTTATATGATTTCCACCTCGGTGGCCAACTTGGTGTGTGATGTTATTGATTTTGATATGTGACCTTTGACCTGGTTCGGTAAGGGAGAATTGGACCTTGGATCTATATGGAAATGCATGATTGTTTGGAATTTGATAGGCACGTTTTTAGGGTATTTCAATTTCAATTCTGCGTGTATTATTTGTGAAGTGATAATACAATGTGAAAAATATCAATTTCCTTGCTTGTATTCTTTTGAAATTTGAATAGGTGAAATTCCTAATAGATTTGATTTTTTATTGAAATGTGTTATTCCATGCTTCATATATTTGTATAATGGCATGTGGCGGGTTATTTGGGTTTGGATCTTGTATAAACAGGCATGTACTATGGTTGAGACAATTTTTATCACCAGGATAGGGTGTTTTGGTCATCAGTTTGAAGCAACATTGGTTGTCAGGATGGGCATGACCAAAGGTACTTTTGATACTTGGCTCTGTTGAGGGAACGTAAGGAGGCCATGTGGTCGGGATGTCGTGGGTATGGTTGTAGTATTGGAGAGTAAGGGAAGTAGTTATGTGATGTCTTTTATTGCTTTCCTTATCTGTGTAATATATATTTATCGTTATATATGTGGGATTTCTGATCACTTATGGTATCCAATGGGTTCCTACAAGACGGATCGATGGAGCATCAGGCGGGTGACGATACAGTGCCGCAAGAGCATGATCGGGTTCAGAACCTTGAGGGGTAGGCAGAGCATGAGCTGTAAGTACATGCTCAGGTACAAGATCTGGTTTAGGATCTAGTATATACGTGGTACCAGCCGGGTTTGGAAGCATTCGGGCCATGGCTCAATGAGAAGCTCTAGTATATCCTGGTATGTGTCTTGTAGGGGATCGACAGAGGTGCATGGGTTACAAATCCATCTATGGAATATTTGATGTCGGAGTTTCAGTCACAGCACCCGCCACTTTTTCATGGTGAGGGTGGTATATAGGAAGATGAGAACTGGATAAAGGGAATACAGATGATATTCATGTATCTCAAGATTCTTCCTGGGCGGAGGGTCAAGCTGGCGATGTGCATGCTGAGAGGACAGGAAAATCGTTGGTGGGATCTGCAGGTTCAGGCTCGTAGACATGAAGGGCTGGCATAAAAGGAATTCGAGCACTTTTACCTAGAGACACTGAGGGGAGAGAGATCTCGGGAGTTCTTGAGACTCCAGCAGGGTGACATGTCTTTCATGTACTATGCATCTACTTTCACTAAGTTGTCTTGTTCTGCACCCGGTATGGTAAGTGATGACACCTCTAGGGTGAGGCACTTGGAAGATGGCTTACGTCATGCCATCTGGGTCCAAGTAAACATTTTTAGGTGTACCTCATTATCAGAGCTGATGAATCGGGTGCTCATAGCTGATGGAAACTTGACGGATATGTCTTGTTTGAGTAGGGCAGCAGTCATAGGTAACAGTTCAGATAGCAGGAAGTGAGGTCAGGTTGAGTTCCATCAAGGCAGTCAGGCCAAGCAATCCACTAGATCACCGCGTAGTAGGTTATCAGTAGTTTTCTTTCTATTTGGATAGCCAGGGAATGTCCATACTCATAGAAAAAAAGCCTCCAATTGAGTGTCGATCATGTGGAAAGGTCAATAATCTTGAGAGGTTCTTTAAAAAACCTTCCCATACAACCAATAATCAGGGACTACGACAGACTATGGTATATGGAGTTGGTTTAGGGTCAGTACCAGGAGAGGGTATCCAAGTTTCAGCATCACGTGGAGGACATAGTAGAAATAGAATGACCCAGATAAGGGTTCAGTGCCCATTGATTGGTGCAGTACCACAGGGAGGATTGGATTTAGGTAGTCGTGTGTCAAAAAAATTGCACGTTGTGGAGCTTCTGGGGGCTAAGCAGTTTGGTGATCCAATGAACGTTAGAGGTACACCACGGTTGTGGCCATTATATGTTTTGTTTTTACTTTTTTTGGCATGGACTTTTGGGGAATGTCTTTTTTTAGTACATGAGGTGAACATGATATATGTGGAATGACCAAATGTTGGTCAGTGGGATTGGCACCGTATCGGGTGCATGATATATATATATATAAGGTGATTGTCATCAGAAGCATCGTTAGATGTGGTTTACTTGTGGTTTTATGGGCATCGGGGCATCCATGGGATGTAGGTTTCTTGAGGTGTCATGGCCATTAGGGCATCAGGGATGCGGGTAACTTGAGGTGCAAGGCACCAAGTTTTCTTTTGAGAATCTATGGGATGTAGGACCTCATTGAGGTAGACACCGATGC
This sequence comes from Viscum album, assembly GCA_963277665.1. Classification (NCBI taxonomy): domain Eukaryota; kingdom Viridiplantae; phylum Streptophyta; class Magnoliopsida; order Santalales; family Viscaceae; genus Viscum; species Viscum album. The sequence goes on from OY728143.1 coordinate 319,960,577, forward strand.
GGTGCAGAATTGTTTGGGTGTTGGAAGCAACATGGTAAAACCTAATGTGGTGAAGGGGTGACGATGCATCACAAGAGGACCATGAGTCCAGAAACAGGTTCGTGAACCTTTGCTTGAATTGATTTTTGGACTGTTATTGTCCTAAAAATTTTTCTTTGCCACCCTTGGAAGGGAAATTTGGGGACAGATTTCTTTAAGGGGAAAGTTTGTAAGATCCTAGTTCTTACTTTAAAGTACGGGTTTCCTTTTTTGTTCTTTTTTGGGTTTTTTTGTGAGAAAAAAGTTAACACTTGCTATGTTCTGGACTAAAATGGGATGTTCTATAAATTTCTAGGTTACACGCCAGGTACTCCTAGGCACACATCGTGTACTGTAGTCGTGTGTGAAGGCCATAGATGGCATGTAGGCCTGTTGGACGGGTAGAAATATTTTAGCAAGTACATGTCGTGTACTATTTTTACAAGCCATGTATGGGGATATACATGGAGTGTTGGAGATATCGGTCAGGTAGTGAAGTGCAGGCTGTGTACCCCTAGGTACACGTCGTGTAGTCATATCAGCAAGTCGCCAAAGTAGGCCAACGGTCTTTGGAATAGTTAAAGAGCCCACACGGTGTGTAGTAATAAGTACGCACTGTGTATTTTGTTTTTTTATCTTAAAATATGAAGTAGTCATGTTTTGAGGTTTTGGAAAAAACCTATGAACCCCAATTGGCCAGGATATCAAATTGATCTCGTTCCTTCATTCGAAGTCAGATTCTAACACCATTTGATCCATTGGAACCCCCTCGGTAAGGTCTTGATTCCCCTTGAGTCATTTGTCTTTATTTTTGTTCTAAACCAGGTTATGTGGGTTTGAGAATTTGTGATTCTTTTGTAGATATATCGTGTTTTAGGATGAATTAGTGTATGATATTGTAGGATCATTGTACATGTATGAGGTAGGTGGTGCATACATTGTTTCGTGTTTTCATGGACTTTTGGGTGGCATGGCCTTTAACGCGTATTAGGGTATTTGTATCTGGACTCTATTCAATCTATAGATTCATGTTAAATTGATTTTAAGACCTGTGGGATCCCTCTGGGTATGCCCATTACCTGTTTTTCTTGAGTGGGGTCGGGCGAGGGGTTTTTGCTCAACTGGGGCATTTTGGTCAGGTATGCCAAAATGTGTTTATATTAATTGTTTTGAATAAACTTGTGAGTTTAGATTTCATAAGCATGATTATATGTATCAAAGGATTTTAAGACCACAGTGCTGTTATGGGACTACACTTGGTTAGTGATTCTAAGTTGTTTAGTTTTTTTATTGGTTAAAATTGATTCTTTCAATATTATATGTTCTTGCTGAATTGAATGTGCAGGAACCCCTTTGGGTTGTGTTGGTATTGGCCCTAATATTCTTGAGTGATTTTGATCACAGGTTGGTCTTGACCCAGATTTCTTTGGGTGGTTTTGACCACAGTTTTGGGTGTCATGGACATCAGGATTGAGGTAGTGAGACTGTCAAGTTGGGCATGGACCAGGTTACATGGATGGAAAGGCCATCAGATACTGAGCAACATGGTCTCAGGGGCATGAGGTACCAGAGATGTTGTGGCTTGGGTACTATTTTGGTGATTACCACTCAACCATGATTTGCTTAGTGTTCATGTAGAGGGACCCTATAATGAGGTGGTTTTGAATACTCATGTGGGTAGAGGCCCCTCATAATTGTGGTTTAAGTGATTTTGGTTTGGGGGTGCTTTCCATAGGATGTAACATGGAAGGCGAGGATCCTTCGAGAGATAGATATAAGGCTGCCAGGTTTGGGGCTAAGGTGCATCTTGATTGAGGTTGTGGGCTGGGACACTTTATTTGAGGACAGACATCAGTATCCCTCCTGTTACTTTTGATGGAAGACAATGTTGTCCCTCCGGTTACTTATTTGTGGAAAAATGTATTTATTTCTCTGAGTTACTATTGTTTGGGCATGCCTAATGGATTTAGGTACTTGAGACATGACATTTCAGGAGGTACACTGTGTTGGGTTACTATTTTTTGGGTGTCCTTCAAAAAGTCAGTACTTTAGACCCGAGGTGTCAGGGGGCACTTGGTGTCAGGATACATTACAAAGATTCCAGTATTGTCCAAAGTAGGCGACACTCCTTAGTGGACGATGAGAACTAGTAGAGTTTATTTTTATTTGAGTATCATACTATTTACTTCTTTCCTTATAAATGTGTTCCTTCTTAAACACTTATACTAGGTACGTACCACTGGGTGGTATCTTGCTGAGATTCATCTCACACCTTGCACGGGCCCTTCGAGATGTATGTAGACTTTATGGATTTGCATGTAGGAAATATATCAACTTCATGAGATAGAATTTATTAGTTGTATCATGGAGATGGTATGGACCTTGAGTTCATACCTAGATGGAGTTTACTTTGTTTTTCTTTATTTCATGTATCATCATGCTTACCATGTTTATTGTAGCTACTTTTGGTTAGCCATCAGCTCCCCTTTATATCTTGACTTGCTATAGATGCATGAATTTTATGTTCTAGTAGTTTTTATATGTAACACCATAAGGTTTTGAAAATAAATATATAATTCAATTTTATAATCTATCCATTAAACACAACTTTTCCTTTTCTATGTTTTGAATTTCGAAAAATGTTCATCTAGAGTTGTGTTGAGTAAGTCATTTGGAGTATGATAGAAAAAACTTGATTTTTGGTGAATAGTAACATACCCTTATGAATACTAATATGAATAGTAATATGACCTTTATGAATAGTAAATAATAATATTATTTTATTTTCTTAAGGCAATAAGATAATGAGATCTTAATTAATTTTTCAATGATAAATGAAACTAATTTCACTTTAAGATTGTTATTTTTCGAATTAACTATGACCTTATTTAAAAATTAAATTAATAATATTTAGAAAATTATTTTTGAAAAATGGATTTCAAATTTAAATTCTACAAGTCAAAAAATGGTAGGGGTAAATTTTTTGTATTTTTCTAAAATACATGAATTTTTCATGAATAGTAAAAATACAGTTTTGAGTTTTCGGTAGTTCAATGACATCATAATGATGTAATAATTAAATATAAAAGTATGGTCGACTTATGTATAGTAACGTATTACATTAGGTGTCCTAATTGGCATAAACCATGGGAAAATAACATGGGAAAGCCCATGGTTTGGAAAAAACCACTAATGAGGTGTCCCTTTGAAATTATTAAAAAATTACCTCTCTTTTTCTATAAATACCCACTCATCCATTCGTTTTCTTTCATTCCAAATCCCCCATCCTTAAAGATCTGGTGGTTTTACCTCTATTGGAGTCCTCCCAAGTTGTCCCTAAGTTCCCAATCTCCCATCCTTCAAGATCTAGGAGTTATTCTATAAGGTAATGGAATCCTTCATTCTCTTCTTTAAGTCGACACTTCTTTTATGTTATCTATTTGAAATTCCTTTCCCATATGTTGGGGTTTGATTTTATTTATTCTTATTACTTTTCATTTTCTTTCAATATTATTAGATACCATTTGTTCTCATCATTTTATTTTAAGAAATTTTATGTGATGTCGTTTGGCTGCCGAAATTTCATAAAGGATCTCTTAACTTTTCTTTTATTTTCAAGTTCATCTATTTTTTTTTCTCTCCTCACCTCCTCTGTCCAAATTATCATGATAACTCTATTATCATATATATACTGGAATTATATCAAGTGAATGTAAGAACCATCATAAATATTCTTACTCCCTCCCATTTAATTTTTATAAATGAAATCAACGTCCATGAGGTTCCAATTTATAGCCTTCGTGGACAATGAAGTTTCGTTCTTCAATTTCATATTCATTACTGGTCATGAAACCATATTTATGGTTGAACCATACTATAAAATATTTATTATAACTTAAATAATTTTCAGAAACTAGAATATGTACCTATAATTAGGTTATATGACAAAACTAGTTCATAATAACCCAAATATCGTCGAATAATCGAAGTGGTTGTCATCTAATGATTCTTCCTCATTCCATGTAACCAAATTATAGAAATTACCATTACCAATTCTTTATGTTCATAAATAATATATAATTCCAATCATGGAGATTTATAACCTTTCCACATGAACTCCATTACTTAAAAACAAGCGAATCGATTATAAAAATAATGAAAACAAACACCCCGGAACAATGACATTCAATATAATAACTTTGAAATATGGGTATAAATGAACTAAATAGAATTATGATAAACTAAATACATGTATAATAGGTTATTAAAAAAATTATTAATAAGTGTAATTTCATATTCTAGGAGCTTAGGTTCAAGAGCGAAACACGTCTGGAGTTATGGTAAGGGTTTTTCCACCCGAACATCCATTTTCATTCGGGATACTTTCATTGTCTAAATACCTCAATACAATTCTTATGTATTATTATGTACTCCTCATATATTCTGTTTGAGTATAATATATATGATTAAAAACCATAATCCTATAAGGTTTGGTGTCCTAAGAACCAACTATTTTGTACTTTGATTACATGAATGTTCACTTATTATATATTGTTCATTGTTCTATATGACTATAATATAATAATGTCTCGGAATATTTATTGCATTGATAAGGTCATGGAAGATCCCCGCTATGATGATAACCATGAAATGCTATAACAATATTCTTAAATAAATTTCTACGGTAGGATGACATACTTTGATAGGACACATAGTATACAGAACGTCATGTGCGAGTACTCGTAAGAAGACGAGACTCTCTCTCATGGAGTTCGCACTTGGTAATATCCGAGATGGGAGATTATGAGAACAAACCCTACAGTAGTAATTCCTCATTTCTTGGTTTCATCAGACATTTCTATCTATGAGCGTGTGTAATGGTCCTTAGACTGGAAGATTATCATTAACTCATGTCATGACTCGCGCACGTAGATTTACTAACGAAAACCGTCATGCAGACAGTTAGTCGGAAGTAGGGTACAATGGCTGTGTCATGAGTGACATGTTGTTAATGGATAAGTCGAGGAAGGATTTTTTCCTTCCATTTATGGAAGTTGATTTCTCGGCCCTTTTATTGAAATAGAACTGTCGCATTAAATTCCATGGCCATGGTGTAAACGACTTGTTTATTTCAGGTAGTCAAAGAACGACGGATCAAGCATATAGGTTTATGACACTGCCATGAAACATGCTTGAGGAGATATCGAGACAAAGGGATTAAATTACACCGTAAGAATTTGTATGAGGGGATATGTCAATGCATCGTCAACTTCTTTCTCTTGGGTTCCTTGACCCATTGTTAGATAGTAATCTTGGAATTTAGGCAAGCCCGCCTAATGCCAACGAGAAAGAGGCCTAGAGCATCACACACTAAGTGTATTCAATTATGTCAAGTAGAATAATGATTATTTCCATACATGGTTTAATAATTATTCAAGTAAGCCTAAATCATTTTAATGTTGGAGGACGAATAAAATAAAACAATTACACGTCGTGTAGTTTTATTTTGAAAACAAGTACATGCCGTGTATTATTAAATGTACACACCATGTAGTTTTCATTTTGGAAAGTAAATGAATTAATGAAAACAAGATATACATGTCGTGTACATTGAATGTACACACCGTGTAGTTTTCAATGAAAATAATGTACACGCCGTGTATTTATTAATACACGCCATGTAGTTTTTCCAATCAGGATTATGAGGAAATATCGGTTTATTAAATGATATTTATTATAATTAGTGTGGGAACATGTCAAGGAATTAATGACTCGACACGGGGTTTTCAAAAGGAAGTTAATGAAATAAATAAAATGTGTAATGTGTTTATTTATCGTCATAACTCTAAAACCTCAAACCCGATTATAAATATCCTCACAACCCTAACTCTTTTCCACACACAAGAGAATCATTGTGCACAACAACTCTGGAGAATTATTTCAAGGCCGAAAGAACATCTTCCTCTAAGAACGCTCTCAAGACTGAGAGAGATCATCTTCCATCGGATCAAGGCGATCTAAGGCGTACAATGCAAGCAAAGGTTTCTCTATGCTAGCACCCGGAGACTCCTTTGGCAACGTCCCGAGATACAAGGTACACGTGTGGAACACCGCTAGAGGAAGTCTACACTTGGTTTTTGTGACGCAATGACGAATCACATCGGAACGTGATAAAGAACATCAACAAATAAATAACATCCAAAACTTATATCTTTTCAATTGATCAAATTAATTATAATCAACCTGTAACGATCCTACTATTTGGTTTCGGGACTTTCCTTTTCTTTTTCCATTTCAATGATTCGATCTGTAGGGACTGGCATTTATCGTCGTATTGATACCGGATTGATCATTATTAATGAAAAAAATCCAAGTGGGAACATCCACCCACGCACTTCCGCTATGCCCAGAATCTTCAAATGGTATCAGATCTAGGTTACAACGTTGATTATAGTTATTTAATTTTCGTTGATAATTTATTAATTTATATTTGATCCAATTCGAAATAAATCGTTCTATAAATCTAAATAAGCGATATCTTTCTTTCTCCCTCGTTTCTTGATTCATATCACAGAAATAGCCTTTTAATTTTAATTTTGATCAAAATAAAAACGAGTATCTCATCCAGAGGAGCCGATATTTCTATCTGTATAACACAGGAATACATGGCGTGTAATGAAAACTACACGCTGTGTATTTAGGTTTAACGAACCGGTACTGGTCCGCCAAACCACACCGTATGAATTGATTACACCTAAGATTTTAACACCCAATGTTGACCAGAATTAAATGGAACATGGGAACCGGAATAAATGGCGTGTATGTTGGAGCAACACGCCATGTAGTCCGATCCAACCCAGGTGAAATCATATACAAAAGAGAAGTCGTGTACCATGTACACGGGATCGCCAGACCACTTACTGCGTAACAAGGAAGTACACGCTGTGTATGATTTATCTACATTCCATGTACTCAAAAATTTCCAAAGTACAAAGAACACATCAAAGCCCCAGTGTTTACTTTGGATAAAAGGGGAAAATAAATACACGCCTTGAAAATATAAACTACACGCCGTGTACTTTCCAGAAATTTCACCAGGTTTCCTCCAAAAGTACAAAGACCTGTACAAGGGATATGGATGAGAAGAATCCTAAGGAAATTCATAAAGTAATTTAAGATAAATAATTGATTAATTATAAGATCATAATTAATTGAATTCAAGCACGAATTATCTTGAATAATAGAATGATTAAAAGAATTTGAATTCTAAATATGCATAAATGTCATTTCATTATATGTATGATCATGAGATAGACCAAATACCCTTTGTATGTGTGTATGGTTTCATTTAAATTTGTTTAAATTCGTTGGCATGTGAGCCTTCTTCTAATAAAATGTAGAGCCTACGTGCCCAGGGTTTCTTTAATGTGAACCCCATGTAATGGAGGATCTCCCACGCCGGAGGAGACGATTCGAAACCCGAAGCTGAGGTGAAACCAACCCAAGAATATACAATGGTGGATATGTGGGAGCTTCAAAACACGAACCATTGGTTCAAGGTGTTTTTCCCTAGGTCAGGGTTAGCTAATCAAACCGCTAGATAAGATAACCAATAAAAGCCCATGATCATTCCATCTTATTTTTTTCTGTCTGATTGCATGTTTTATTTATTATGTATGTGTTGTCACGATCACATAGTTAATTAAATGAAAAAGCATACAAAGATGGAATAAAATAAAAACTGAACTATGCGTAAACATTATCGGAACATGGTTAATCACTTAAGCAAGCATCACTTAATATTAACAAGCATGTGATAATTCGAAACTAAGCATAAAGCATTAAAATTCCTCAATTCCATATTAAGTCAGACCAAGCCTTCCGTTACTAGATTAAGGGAAAGACTCAATAAAACTATGTGTTTGACCAACCCTTGTTGGGACACTTACTTTTATAAAGGAATCCCTTATGAAAGGTTTTGGGTTGACTTAACCATATTACATAAAGAGGATTATCTCTTGCTAGACTTGATGTAATATTGGACGCAAGAGTTAAGGAAATCCAAGTTAGGATTTCAGGATTGGGGAGTCCACTCAACAGATCAAGGAACTGTAAGCTCACAATTGGCAAACACCTGCCTACCTAAATACCTTCAAATAGCTTGACCAACCCTTGTTGGGGTTATGCGAAGGGGAATATGGATCCTTGCCACTAGAATGTCAAAGCAACAGGACATTACAAGTTCAATGGTGATGGCCATTGGGATTTGATAAAATAGTGGTAGAATTAATAAATTCATTTATTATTTCTCATAAAAATGTAATCAAGAAAGTACTGATAAATCTGCTCTTTTAATTTGTAGAATCAAAATGAAAAAATTTTCAACCACATTTTCTCTATGATCAATTCTGGAAAAAGACAATATCCTCACTGGCAGTAACTTTCAGAAATTGTTTAGGCACCTTCGGGTTATCCTATGCCATGAATGAAAGTTTTATGTGTTGGAGTCCTCACTTCCTGATCTTCCTTCCCAAGGGGTGAGTGATGAATATTTCCTAGTCTATGATCAAAATTTTAGTGATGCACTCGACGTTCAATTTTTGATGATGTTATCAATGTCTAGTGAGCTCATGAAGTCTCATGAAGACATGGATTCCTGCAGCATGCTCGAGCACCTCTGTGGTCTATACCAGGAGAGAGAAAGACAGGAAAGATTTGAGATCTCCAAGGCTCGATTTCAGAGAAATCTTAGAGAGGGTGACCCATCCATGCCTCATCTAGTCAAGATCATTGGCTACATTAAGCGCTTGGAGGTTTTAGGGTTTAAACTCCCCGAAGAACTGGGTACTCATCTCATTCTTGCATCACTCTCCCAGAGCTTCTCTAACTTTTTTGTGAACTTCAACATGAACAACATTGAGAAGTCTCTGTCTGATCTTTGTATCCTCATTCGCCAAGTGGACAATTACATGAAGCATGAAAAGCCTTCTATACTCATGGTAAATAAAAGGAAAGGGAAGGTGAAGAGATTTAAGCCCAAAGAATCTTTATGGCCTTCTAAGAAAAGGAAGATCAAAGGGGAGGCAAGGCAATATGATATTGTTTGTTTCACATGTGGCAAGAAGGGCCACAGGAAGAAAAACTGCACCCAGCCAAGGAAGCAAGGGGAAGATTCAGGTGCATTTGTTATCGAATGCAATCTATCTGTTTCTACTAATTAGGTATTAGATACTACTTGTGGTTCTCACATCTGTATCCAAATATAGGAACCATGTATATTCAGAAAGATTGACCAAGGTGAGGTGGATCTACAAGCAGCCAACGGAGCCAGACTCGCTGTTGTAGGTGTGGGAGACTACCATCTCACATTTCCTACTAGGATGGTCTTGGTTTTGAAAGGATGTTATTATGTACCCTATGTAACCAAAAACATTATTTCAGTATCTAGATTAGATACTGATGGATTCATCTTCAATTTTGGATGTTGATGTTGCTACTTTTATAAAGATAGAATTTGTTTTGGTAGGGAACATTTATATAATGGCCTTTATGTGTTAGAATACACAAACCATGTAATGGAAATCGATGATAAAGTTAATTCACCAGAATCATAACACACCTAACTTTGGCATCACCGGCTAGGTTATGTCAATGAGAAACTTTTGACAAAATTACATCAATATGGGTATCTAGATTCTTTCGAACTAAAACCACTAGGTGTATGTCATGCGTGTCTGCATGGTAAAATGACCAAAGACCCATTTATTGGGAAAGGTGAAAGGGCTAAAGATCTTCTAGAATTAGTTCACACAGATGTGTGTGGACCATTTCCAGTTGAAGCAAGGGGTTGGTTCTCGTACTTCATAACTTTTACTGATGATTTTAGTAGATATTGATATATTTACTTAATGAGGTATAAGTTAGATTCTTTTTATTGGTTCAAAGAATACAAGAATGAAGTTGAGAACCATCTTGGTAATAATATTAAGAAACTTCTCTCAGACCGAGGAGGAGAATATCTTAATCAAGACTTCATTGATTTCTTACGGGAGTTTGGGATTCTATCTCAACTCACTCCTTACACACCCCATTGAAATGGTGTAAGTGAAAGTAGAAACCACACCCTGTTGGACATGGTGTGATCAACGACGAGTCATGTGAGTCTTCCATTATCCTTTTGGGGATATGAATTAAAAACAGTAGCACACATAATAAACCAAGTACCAACTAAATTGATAAATGGTATTCCATATGAGTTATGGAGTGGATGAAAAGCCATGTTATCAAATTTACATGTGTGGGGTAGCGAAGCATTTTTTAAGCACTCTTCAGGTAACAAACATCCACATCGTGGCACAAAGTTTATCTTTATAGGATATCCCAAGGAAACAAGGGGATATTACCTTTACAACCCCTCAGACAAAAATATTACAGTGGAAATACATGCCATATTCCTTGAGAGGGAGCACATCTCCAAAAGAGATAGTGGGAGTGAGATATACATCGAGGAAGTCGAGGCTCAAGATACACAAGAGTTGGTACAAGAATAGATTCCACAAAGCCCTATGGAAGAACAATCTGTTCCAGAGACACAAGAACTGTGTAGGAGCACGAGAGAGGTGAGAGAACCAGAACGATGTGGTTTTCTTGTCACCAAGGATGGTGACTCATTATTGGTTGATAATGATGATCCTTTTACCTACAAGGAAGCAGTTGAAGGCACAAACATTTCCATGTGGCAAGAATCCATGAAGTCTGAAATAGATTCCATATACCAAAACCAAGTCTGTATTTTGGTAGATCCTACAGTTGATGTAAAGCCTATTGTTAATAAATCGGTATTCAAGAAGAAACTGGACATGGAGGGGTAAGTAATCACCTATAAGACATGACTGGTTGCAAAAGGTTTTAGAAAGCGTCAAGGAATTGACTATGATGAAACCTTTTCACCAGTTGCGATGATGAAATCCATCAGAATCCTATTGGACATTGTTGCTTACCATGACTTTGAAATTTGGAAAATGGATGTCAAAATAGAATTCCTTAATGGGAAACTCCAGTAAGATGTCTACATGACACAACCTGAAGGATTTGTGACTCTAAAGGATGCCAAAAAGGTATTCAAGTTGCAGAAATCCATTTATTGATTAAAGAAAGCATCAAGGTCATGGAAAATTTGTTTTGATGAAGCTGTAATGGAATTTGAATTTGTTAAGAACGAATGTGAGCCTTGTGTCTACAAGAAGTTTAGTGGAAGTGTAGTAGTTTTCCTAATATTATATGTTGATGACATATTACTAATTGGAAATTAAGTACCTGTCTTACAGTCAGTTAAGGCATGGTTACATAAATGCTTATCAATTAAAGACTTGGGCGGGGCATCATATATTATTGGGATCAGGATCCATCATGATAGATCCAAGATAATGATGGTCCTGAGTCAAAGAACATACATTGAAAAAATACTTAAGAGTTTCATTGTGGAATAGTACGAGAGGGGATTGTTTCCAGTGTCACATGGCATTCATCTTTCCAAGAAAATGTGTCCTCAAACACATGAGGAAAGAAAGAGAATGGCAAGGATTCCTCACGCATCTGTGATTGGGTCATTCATGTATGTTATGCTATGTACGAGACTAGATGTTGCTTATGCATTAAGTGCAGTAGGTAGATATAAATATGATCCAGGAGACCGCCATTGGATGGCAGTCAAGACTATCCTTAATTATCTGAGGCATACTAGGGATATGTTCCTGGTTTATGGAGGAGATGAGGAACTAGTATTCATAGGAAATGTAGATTCTAGTTTCCATACTGATCTATATGACATGAAGTCGCAGACTGGATACATCTTCAGTTTGAATGGAGGTGTAGTGAGCTGGAAGAGCTCAAAGAAAAGTGTGGTGGCATATTCAACAGTGGAGTCCAAGTATATTCCAGCTTCTGAGGTAGCTAAAGAAGTGGTGTGGATGTGAATATTCATCCAAGAGATGGATGTAGTATTTATCAGTAAAGATCGTATCACACTCTAATGTGATAAAAATGCAGTGGTGGAACTTGCAAAAGATCCAAGGTCACATCAGCGGGCAAAGCACATACTTCAAAAGTATCATCTCCTGAGGGATTTTTCTCAGAGAGGTGAAGTTGTAGTGAGAAGTATTTCCACAGAAGACAACGTGGAGGACCCCCTGACTAAATCCTTGACTCAACAGAAACATGATCATCATGTGAGGTCTATCGGACTAAAAGTCTTAGGCAGTTGGCTCTAGTCCATGTGGTAGTTTGAAAGGGATGGTGTCCTAAGAACCAACTTTTTTTTACTTTTATTACATGAGTGTTCACATATTATATATTGTTCAATGTCATGCATGACTATAATCTAATAATGTCCTGGAATATTTGTTGCATTGATAATGTCATGGAAGATCCTGAATATGATGAGAACCTTAAAATTATATAACAATATTCTTAAATAAAGTTCTACGGTTGGATGACATACTATGACAGGACACATAGTATACATACCGTCATGTGCGAGTACTCGTAAGAATATGAGACTCTCTCTCATGGAGTTCGCACTTGGTAATCTCCAAGATGGGATATTATGAGAATAGACATGCCAGTAGCAATTCCTCATGTCTTTGTGTCATCGGAAATTTCTATCAACGAGCGTGTGTAATGGTCCTTAGACTAGAAGATTACCATTAACTATTGTCATGACTTGCGCACTTAGATTTACTGACGAAAACCATCACGCAGATAGTTGGTGGGAAGTAGGGTACGTTGGGTGCATCATGAGTGACATGTTGTTAATGGATAATTCAAGGAAGGATTTTTCCCTTCCATTTATGGAATTTGATATCTCGGCCCTTTGATTGAAATAGAACTGTCACATTAAATTTCATGGCCATCGTGTAAACGACGAGTTTATTTCAGGTATTCAAATAACGACAGATCAAGCATATAGGTTTATGACACTGCCATGAAACCTACTTGATGAGATATCAAGACAAAGGGATTAAATTACACAGTAAGTGTTCGTATGAGGTGATACATCAATGCGGCATCAACTTATTTCTCTTGGGTGCCTTGAGCCATTGCTAGACATTAATCTTGGACTTTAGGCAAGCTCGGCTAATGCCAATGAGAAAGAGGCCTAGAGGGTAACACACTAAGTGTACTCAAGTATCTCAAGTAGAATGATGATTATTCTCGTACGTGGTTTAATAATTATTCAAGGAAGCCTAAATAGTTTCAATGTTGGAGGAAGCATAAAATAAAACAAGTACACGTCGTGTATCAATGATTACACGCCATGTAGTTTTATTTTGAAAACAAGTACATGTCGTGTATTATTAAATGTACACACCTTGTAGTTTTCATTTTGGAAAGGAAATTAATAAAAGAAAACAAGATATACATGCCGTGTACATTGAATGTACACGCCGTGTAGTTTTCAATGAAAAACAAGTACACGCTGTATATTTATTAATACACGCCGTGTAGTTTTTCTAGTCAGGATTTTGAGGAAATAACGTTTTATTAAATAATATTTATTATAATCAGTGTGGGAACATGTCAAGGAATTAATGACTCGACATGGGGTTTTCAAAATGGAGTTAATGAAAAAAAATAAAACATGCAATGCATTTATTTATTTTCATAACTCTACAACCTCAAACCCGATTATAAATAACCTCACAACCCCAACTCTTTTCCACACATAAGAGAATCATTGTGCACAACAACTCTGGAGAATTCATTCAAGGCCGAAATGACCTCTTCCTACAAGAACTCTCTCAAGAATGAGAGATATCCTCTTCCATTGGATCAAGATGATCTAAGGCGGAAAACGCAAGAAAAGGTTTCTCCACGCTAGCACCCGTAGACTCCTTTGGCGACATTCTGAGATACGAGGTACGTGTGTGGATCATCACTAGAGGAAGTATACAATTGGATTCTACGACGCAACGACGAATCACATTGGAATGTGATAAAGAACATCAACAAAGAAAGAACAACCAAAAGGTATTTCTTTTAAATTGATTAAATTAATTATAATCAACCTGTAATGATCCTACGTTTTGGTTCTGGGACTTTCCTTTTCATTGTCCATTTCTTTGATTCGATCCCTGGAGACTGGCATTTATCATCGTACTGATCCCAGATTGATCATTGTTAATGAAAAAATTCCAAGTGGACATATCCACCCACGTGCTTATGTTGTGCCCAGAACCTTCAAAACCTTCCTTCTTTTATGGATAGTTACACGTTTTAAAAGTATCATTCAAAATTGTCTCAAAAATATGAGCCTGGTTCAAGGTAATTTCTCAAATTCTTACCTATTTTCTAGGGATCTCTAAAATCTGATTTCGGAAACCATTACCTATATAAAACCTCTCATTTTATTATGAAAATACTATCTTACTTCACTTCTGGTTTTATACAAATATTTTTCCAAAATAACTCTTCTATTCAAAATAAAATAGTATTTATCTCTAGAATTGCTTAATGATTTTATAAGAGTGTTTTCATCTAATTCAACACTCTTGTTGATTCCATGGTATTATTGGGTTTAATCATTTATGAAGTTATCTACCATAATTTATTTAATGGTTTACAACTAACTCTATTATGGATGATCTATCCTAAAACCATTCACCATATTACTCATAATGGTTAGTGTTTTATGCTTAATGATTGGGGAAAGATAGTTACATTTTATATAATAGCTTTAATATGAATTTATATGTTGTTTATGTTTATCCCCACTCATATTAGTAATGAATTGGAATTATTATGTGAGGGATGGGGCCCGCTATATCCCCTCGATGCATCGGTAAGTCTCATGAAGCAATTAGACATGGAATTGGCTGAGGCCTTTCCCAATGTAATTGGTCGAGGCCTTAATCATTAGACATATTGGCCGAGGCCTTGAAAAAATGTTCCATAATGTTAGGCATATGCACTTCCCTGATTATGAATCAAGTAATTGAAAGTTCATGTGGTTATTTGACTATTAGAATACCCATGATTATGTTTTATTATGGAATTATTTAATCAACTCATATTCTTTCCATAATGTATTTCAAGTTTATTATTAAAGGCATGTGTTTTCAATTATTCACCATGTCTAATGTTTATATTATCTTTTGCTGTATTGCTTACTCTTACTGAGCGTTTGATCTCACCCCTTTCTTATGTTTCATTTTATAAGGACATGAAGAAGTAATTTATGAATGACTTGCAATCATAATCTAGGAGACGTGATGTTTATAGTGGAATAAAAAAAATTGATTCCCTTCTTGTAGTAATGATAAACTTATGTATGTAACTTGTTTCCAATAATACTAAACTACTCGGTTTTTTGAGATTTGTATTCCTTGTATGTATTCCAACGTAATCAAATAAGGTACCGGCTCTGGGCAATTGGGGTTGGGTCCTTATAGTTGGTATCATAGGAAGTTTAGTAGAATACTTGGAAACTAGATTTAGAAAAGGTATAATTAGGGAAAAGTCCCTAAGATATTCTTTTAGGATAAACATACATGAACGTCCTGGTATTTTGGTATTGAATAGATTATGTGGATCTTTCAAGCAATACATCCCTGTCTAGATACGAGCAAGTAGAAGAGGCTCTGGCACATATTTATCTAGGGGTGAAACTCGAAAACACCACTTTGATCTAGACTCGAATGAAATCTGGGGCACGACAACGGGCCTTGCTACACTCTTGGTTACGAAACTCCTGGGGGATATTCTTAAGAAGATTCACATTTTCTTTACAAGCCATTATGAAGGATTTTAATGTAAATATTCCTCAATGAAATCATTTTTGTGAATATGGGATTACCCATGCTAGGATCTCAATTTTTCTGAGTATTTTTTTAAGTTAAGATTATTCATTATGATTCATAACCTAATATACTGTATTCCATTATCTAGATATGGGTCCTATTGGATGGAATGGAAATCGCATGAATGTGCGTGTCCCCTATATGGATTTTCCTTCGACGCAAGATAATGATGTTGGCTCTCATGATGTTACTGGTGCTAAGTAACTCATAACTATACTGGGACAACTTACTTAGATTATGAATAATAACCTTACCCATATGGAGCATCTGGACCCACCATGTGGAGGAGCCATGCTAGATCGCTTTATGCGACAACAGCCTCCATTATTCAATGGTACTACAAACCCATTTGTAGCAGAGTAGTGGATATGTTCCCTTGAGAAGATATTTCTTGCTTTGGGATGTAATGAAAGAGATAAGGTTGTCATGGCAGTATATCATCTATCTAGGGATGCAGATCAGTGGTGGTAATTAATCCAAAACACAAAGGAGGACGAAGAGATAAAAGAGATAGAATGGAGGGATTTTAAGGAAATCTTCTTAGAAAACTATTTCCCCCGTGATCAGTGAGCAGATATGGAGAGACAATTATTGAATCTGAGGCAGAAGGAAGATGATAATGTTGCAAGGTAAAAAGCTAACTTCACAAGATTAGAAATACATGTTTTAGACTACATACGAAATACAAGGAGAAAAATTGATCGATTCTTTGATTTCCTAAAGCCATTCCTCCGGCAGGCACTGGCCTCCCATGTTTTTATCATATGAGGATATAGTTTCATGTGCCATCAAGACAGAAAAATAATTCTCTAAGTCTTATGACATTAAGGGAAAGCAAGAAAAGAAGAGGGCTGCTGAAAACCCGGGGAAAGGAAATAAGGAAACGGGGAAGAAGGGAAGAGTTGAATTTCCACCATGTGACAATTGTGGAAGGAAACATCCTGGTGCATGCTTTAAAGGAAAAAGTTTATGCTAAAAATGTGGTCAGAAAGGCCATCTTGCTGGTGATTGAAAAGGGAAGAAGGAATCCCATGATGTTCAATGCTATAGTTTTCAGGATATGGGACACTAAGCTAATGATTGTCCAAAACTTCAAGGAAATATGGAATAGAAAAGGCCAAGGGATCAGGGACAAGCTTATGCAATCACAACTACAGAGGTTGAAGTTCATAATGACGTGGTGGTAGGTACTTTAATTGTTTCCTCAAGTTTAGAAAATGATTTATTTGATTCTGGATCATCACATTGTTTCATATCTTCCCAGTATGATAATAAAATTAGATATTTCCAATTTGATTTAATAAGGGAGTTTTCCGTAAAAACTCTTAAGGGAAGTATCATTACTACAAAGTTCTGTGAATCAGTTCCCATTTGGGCATATAAATGTTCTTTATCTACTGATCTCATCGTCATACCCATGATTGAATTTGATATAATCCTCAGTATGGATTGGCTTTTGGACCATGATGCAACAATTTATTGTAAGAAGAAGGAGGTTACGATTTTGAGGTCGATGATAAAAAACACCTTATCTTTAGAGAAGAATCGTCACCACCTGATTCTTATCTAGATCCACCCCCAGTAGCTCAACTAAATTCAATTATTAGGGATTAAGAGAATGAAATAACTATGGGTGAGGAAAAGAATGTTCAAATAGAGGATGTACCTATTTTGAGAGAATATGTTGATGTATTTCCAGACGATTTACCTGGACATCCTCCAGAATGAGAAATTGAGTTTTCCATTGATTTAATTCCTGGTTCAAGGCCCGTATCTATTCACCCTAGTGTTTCTCCATGGGGAGCCCCTATCCTTTTTTTAAGAAGAAAGATGAATCTTTAAGTTTATGTATGGCTTATAGGGAGATCAATGATATAACAATAAATAAAAAGTATCCCCTACCTCGCATTGATGATTTATTTGACCAACTGCATGGAGATCAATACTTTTCAAATATTGACCATTGATCTCGATATCATCAGTTGAGTGTGAAGAAGGAAGAGATTCCGAAAACAGCATTTTGAACCAGGTATGGGCATTACAAGTTTACAGTAGTTCCTTTTGGATTGACTAATGCACCCTCTGTCTTCATAGATCTAATGAATAGTGTTTTCAAGTAATATCTCGATGATTTTGAAGTGGTATTTATTGATGATATCTTGGTATACTCCAAAAGCTACTAAGATCATGAAAATCACTTGCGCATTATCTTAAAGACTCTTAGAAGACATGAATTATATGGGAAGTTTAGGAAGTGTGAATTCTGGAATCAGGAGATTTATTTTCTTGGCCATATTTTCTCTAAGGATGGAATCCTAGTTGATCCTGTGAAGACAAATTCAATCCAAGATTGGCCCACGCCAACAAACATAACTGAGGTACGTAGTTTTATTAGCTTAGAAGGTTATTATCAGTGTTTCGTGCAGAATCTTCCCGACTGGCTAACCCACTAACGAAGCTAACACGTAAAGGGGTTAAATTTTTTTGGACAAAAGATTGTGAAGAATGTTTCTAAGACCTGAAGAGAATATTAGCCAATGCTCGTATATTGACTCTACCATCGGGGAATGACAGGTCTGTTATTTATAGTGATGCTTCAAAGAAAGGACTTGGTTTTGTCCTAATGCAAAATGATAGGGATATTGCTTATGCATCATGACAGCTAAAAATTCATGAGCAAAACTATCCTACTCATGATCTTGAGTTATATGCCATAATATTTTCTTTGAAGATATAGATACATTATCTCTATGGTAAAAAATGTGAGATTTATACTGATCACAAGAGTTTGAAGTATATTTTCTCATAGAAATAACTCAACATGAGGCAAAGTATATGGCTTGAACTACTCAAGGATTATGATTGTACGATACAATACCACCTAGGGAAGTAAAATAAGGTGGAAGATGCTTTGAGAAGAAAGGATCGTGGAGTTTTGAACAAGACGAGAGTTGAAGGGGATCCAATTTTCATGGATCTAGTAAAGATGGATATGGGAATAACCATAGAAGGTGAAAAATCAATGATTTTTCAAATGGTTTCCAAACCATATTTACTATAAAGGATAAAAAGTTCTCAAGATGATGATGAGTAGTTTCAAAAGAATATTTAATCTGTGAATGATGGGATATTGAGTGACTTTTTATATGAATATGGAATTTTCAAATTTGGGAAGAGACATTGTGTTCCTGATATACCTAATCTAAAAAGGGAATTGTTGGATGATTCTCATAGTTCCAATTTCTCTGTACACCCTAGTACCACTAATATGTATATAGATTTGAAGGAACATTTTTGGTGGGACAACATGAAGAGGGATATTTCTAATTTTGTGTCAAGATGTATGGTTTTTCAATAAGTGAAAGCTGGAAGGAAACAGCCTGGAGTAGTATTTCAACTTCTTCCCATACCTGAGTGAAAATGGGATAATATTATGCTGGAATTTTCATGGGACTTCCAAAGACTCCTAGAAGGAACGATGAAATATGGGTCATTGTTGATCGTCTTACCAAGTCAGCACATTTTCTTGCTATAAGAGAAGATCTACCACTTGAATGTCTAGAAAGACTATATATTAATGAAGTTGTGAGACTTCATGGAGGTCCCTTATCGATTGTTTCTGATCATGATCCACATTTTACATTTAGATTCCAGAAAATTCTTCAGAAGGCCCTAAATACAGATCTTTGTTTGAGCACTGCCAACCACCCACAAACTGGTGGACAATCTAAACGGACTATTCAAACATTGGAAGACATGTTGAGGTCTTGTTCTCTTTATTTTCAAGGCATGTGGGATCAATATTTACCTCTCATATAATTTCCCTACAACAATATCTTCCATTCAAATATTCAGATGGCAAACTATGAACCATTATATGGGAGAAGATATTGTACACCAACTATCTGGGATGATGTTAGTGAAACAAAGCTCCGGGGCACAGAACTTGTTGAAGAAAAAATGGAGAAGGTGAAGATTATCCAGAACCATATCAAAATAACTCAAATTAGGCAAGATAGCTATGCATATAACCGAAGGCGGGATTTAGCGTTTCAAGAAGGTGATCACATTTTATAAAAGGTATCTCCATGGAAGGGTATTATACGATTCGGTAAGAAGGGAAAATTAAGTCCCAGGCACATCGGACCTTTTGAAATTCTGGACCGAATTAGAGCCGTAGCTTACCGTTTGGCAAAGAAGCCAAGTCTCTCTAAGGTTCACAATGTGTTCCACGTGTCAATGTTAAGAAATTACATGCCAGACCCCACACATGTACTCACTTATGAATAAGTAGAACTTGAGCCCGATCTATCTTATTGTGAAGAGCCTATCAAGATTCTTGATACTAGAGAACAAGAATTGAGAAATCGGACGACTTGACTGGTAAAGGTTCTATGAAGGAACCATAATATGGAGGAAGAAACATGGGAGCCTAAGGAGCTTATGTTAAGGACATAACTGAATATTTTTAGGTAATATTATATGAATTTTGACGATAAAATTTTGTAAGGAGTGGAGAATATAACACCCTAAGGTTTTGAAAATAAATATAGAATTCAATTTTATAATCTATCCATTAAAAACAACTTTTCCTCTTCTATGTTTTGAATTTCGAAAAATGGTCATCTAAAGTTGTGTTCAGTAAGTCATTTGGAGTCTGATAGAACAAACTTGATTTTTGTTGAATAGTAACATACCCTTATGAATAGTAATATGAATAGTAATATGACCCTAATGAATAGATAATAATATTATTATTTTATTTTCTTAAGGAAATATGATAATGAGATCTTAATTAATTTTTCAATGATAAATAAAACTAATTTCACTTTAAGATTGTTATTTTTTGAATTAACTATGACCTTATTTAAAAATTAAATTTATAATATTTAGAAAATTATTTTTGAAAAATGGAATTCACTTTTGAATTTACAAGTCAAAAAATGGTAGAGGTGAATTTTTGGGATTTTTCTAAAATACATGAATTTTTCATGAATAGTAAAAATACAGTTTTGAGTTTTCAATAGTTTAATGACATCATAATGATGTAATAATTAAATATAAAAGTATGGTCGACTTGTGTATAGTAACTTATGACATTAGGTGTCCCAAGTGGCTTAAACCATAAGCAAATACCATGGGAAAGCCCATGGTTTGGCAAAAACCTTAAATGAGGTGTCCCTTTGAAACTATTAAAAAAATTACCTCTCTTTTTCTATAAATACTCACTCATTCATTCGTTTTATTTCACTAAAAATCTATCATCCTCGAATATCTGGTGGTTTTACCTCTCTAGGAGTCCTCCCAAGGTGTCCCTAAGCCCCCAAGGTCCCATACTTCAAGATCTAGGAGTTATTCTGCAAGGTAAGGGAATCCTTCATTCTCTTCTTTAAGTCGACACTTCTTTTATGTTAGCTATTCGAAATTACTTTCTCATATGTTGGGGTCTGATTTTATTTATTATTATTAATTTCCTTTTGATTTTAATATGATGAGATACCCTTTTTTCTCATCATTTTATTTTATGAAATTTTAAGTGACGACGTTAGGCTGTCGAAATTTCATAAGGGATCTCTTAACTTTTCTTTTATTTTCATGTTCATCTCTTTTATTTTTATATCCTCACCTTCTCTATAAAAATGATCATGATAACTCCAGTATCATCTATATAATGGAAAGATATCATGTGAATTGAATAACCATCATAAATATTCTTACTCCCTCCCTTTTATTTTTTATAAATGAAATCAATGTCCATAAGGTTCCAATTTATAGCCTCCATGGACGACGAAGTTTCATTATTCGATTTATTCTTCATTACTAGTCATTAAACCATATTTATGGTTGAACCAGACTATAAATTATATATTATGACATAGTTAATTATCAGGAACTAGAATATTTACATATAATTAAGTTATATGACAAAACTAGTTCATAATAACCCAAATACTGCCGAAAAATTGAAGTGGTTGTCATCTAATGATTCTTCTTAAGTCCATGTAACCAAATGATATAAATGACCATTACCAATTATTTAAGTTCATAAATAATATATAATTCCAATCCTGGAGATTTATAACCTTTCCACACAAACTCCATTACTTAAAAACAAGCGAACTGATTATAAAAATAATGAAAACAAACACTCCAGAATAATGAAATTCAATATAATAACATAGAAATAAGGGTATAAATGAACTAAACAGAATTATGATAAACTAAATACATATATAATAGGTTCTTAAATAATTTATTAATAATTATAATTTCATATTCCAGGATCTTAGGTTTAATATCTGAACACGTTTGGAGTTCAGGTAAGGTTTTTTCCACCCGAACTTCCATTTTCATTCGAGATACATTAATTTTCTAAATACCTCCATAAAATTCTTATGTATTGTTATGCACTCTTCATATATTATGTGTGAGTATCATATATATTTTTACAAAACATAATCCTTCCTTATTTTATTAATATTTATATGTTTAAAAATGAACATTCAAAATTGTTTCAAACATACGGGCCCGGTTCAAGGGAATTTCTCAAATTCTTACCTATTTTCAAGGGCACTCTAAAATCTATTTTTAGAAACTATTATCTTTATAAAACCTCTAATTTTATTATGAAAATACTATCTTACTTCACTTCTAGTTTTATACAAAGATTTTTTCAAAAGAACTCTTTTTTTAAAATAAAAGAGTATTAATCTCTTGAATTGATTAATGATTTTATAAGAGTGTTTTCATCTAATTCAACACTCTTGTGGATTCCATGGTATTATTGGGTTTAATAGTTTATGAATTCATCTATCATAATTTATTTAATGGTTTAAGACTAACTCTACTGTGGAAGATCTATCCTAAAACCATTCACCATATTAATCAGAATAGTTAGTGTTTTATGTTTAATGATTGTGGAAAGATAGTTACATTTCATATGATAGTTTCAATATGAGTGTATATGTTGTTTATGTTTATCCCTTCTCATATGAGGAATGAATTGGACTTTTTATGTGATGGTTGGGGCCCTATATAGCTCCTCTATGCATCGGTAAGTCTCATGAGACAATTAGATGTGGAATTGGACAAGGCCTTTCCCAATGTGATATATGGATTTTGTCTGAGCCCTTAATCATTAGACATACTGGCTGAGGCCTTGACAAAATGTTCCAGAATGTCCGGAATATGCACTTCCATCAGTATAAAGCAAGTAATTGAAAGTTCATGTGGATATTTGACTATTATAATATCCATGATTTTGTTTTATTATGGCATTTTTTACTCAACTCATATTTCTGCCATGATGTGTTTCATGTTTATTATTAAAGGCATGTGTTTTCAATTATTCACCATGTCTAATGTTTATATTATCTTCCGCTGTATTGCTTACTCTTACTGAGCATTTGATCTCACCCCTTTCCTATGTTTCATTTTCTAAGGACATGAAGAAGTTATTTATGAATGACTTGCAAGCATAATCTAGGAGACGTGATGTTTCTAGTGGAATAAAATAGTGTTTTGATTCCCTTTTTGTTGTAATGATAAAATTATATATGTAACTTTTTTCCAATAATACTAAACTACTCGGTATTTCGGGATTTCTATTCCTTGTATGTATTCCAACGTAATAAAATAAGGCACCAGCTCTGGGAAACTGGAGTCGGGTGCTTACATTATAAGTGTTTTTACATGTTGTTGTGTTTACATTCTGTTGCTTCTATTGTTTATCAATTCCATTGTTTATTTGATATTTTTTTTCTTTCACTATGCGAGTCTGGTTCGAGTCTACAGAGTCTTTTATTTAATATTATACTCGGTCTAGTACCTTTATTATCTTCCGAGAGGGTACAGCCTCTCCACTATAACTATATAGACCCTCATTTCTAGTCGGCAGCCTTTGGCATTCGAGGGGGTGCACCTAAGGTAGTAAGACCCAACCCGTTTAGCACTGTTCGGGTGGCTCTTCGGGTCTGAGACGTTACACTTTTATTTTCAAATTCCTCTATCCAGTTTTTCATTCCATGGTTTATTTATAATAAATCATGGTGTGTCCACTCTTTCAATAGTAGAATAATCTTCTTTATATGTATTCTGAATCTTGGTTAGCATTAGTTTTAAGATTTTTATATTCTTCCTTGTTTCATTTCTCTTATAGGATTGAACACCCTCTTGAGTATTAACAAAATTATTGGGAACTATATGCTTTCCCATGATAGAAAAACTTACTTTCTTAAGATGATTCTCAGGTTGGGGAAATTATATTTTATATATATTAAATATATTAGACTTGGTATAATTTTACCAATATCTATTTCGGTTATGACCATCAATAATTCACAAATCACATAAGTTTTGAATACGTTAAAAAATAAAGATAGATTAATCATTTTATATTATGTCCTATTAAAAGTATCTATTTTTCTCCTCTATTAATCATTGATCCCCATTTTTTAGGAATTATTTCACTTGTAACTAATTTAATATTGTTCCAGTAATCAAGGGATTCATGTAAAAATATCCAGCAACACCAACACCTTATAATCAATCTTTTTATTCTCATTTCAGGAGTAGGCTGTCTAGAATCACATGCTTGTTGTGTTCATATAATAACATTATCCTTTTGTATCTCATTTGGGTAAATGTTTTTTTTTTGGGAAAACCCACTTCCTTCCTTAACATATTGGTGAAAGTAAAAACATGTTTTCCTTTATAAGTTTTTAAGGAATATAATATTTTATTAGTGCTTTTAAAAATCCTACATTTAGAAAAAACAACATTATCTCCACTATGGGTTACTCAGTTCCATAAGGTATAGTAGTATGATTATCCACATGATCTCATTTTCATTGATCCACCATCATGATCTTCCATTGATGTGGTAATCACTTCTAATGTTTTTTTTGGAAATATCATTCTTCTATGTTCTTTATGGAGGTCCATCTTGTTTTGATTCTAGATCAATAAGTTTTAATTCTAGTTTTAGACACTTAAATTTAAGGGTGATCTTCTCATCATCCATTGATCTCAACCTAAATTCTCATTCACTATTAAGATCTTATTCTTCAAAAAGAACTCTTTTCAATTATTCTTCAATTAAAGAAACTCTTTTTTGGAAAGGTGTGGAAGATTCATCCTTAGATTTTACAATATTTATAATAATTATATGTTTTCCAAAATGATTTTATAATTCATCAAGCATAGCTTTATCATATGTCTCTTGCTATTATTTTTCAACAAATAGGTCCTTTATAAAATGAATCATATAGTTAACAACCTCATCAAAAGCCTTACTTAGGTACTTTCCAACAAGGGTGTAAAAATCATTAGTCGTTCTGATGTCTCCATTTTACTATGATCCTTCATACCATGAACTTGAATCATCGGGGGAATAAAAATAAATATATTTAAAAATTAAATCCTTACCATTTTTATTACCTTCATCTAATGGAATTTCCTCTTCCATGATTTATATTTTTCTCTACCTCTTTACCAAATTCTTTATCCTATTTTTTAGTGTCTTGGATGTGACTTCCAAATATGCCTTAGTAGATGTAGATTCAAAATTCCTGATTTGAGACACTTATTCAAGGATCTCAAATATAAACTTCATTCAGATAATTTTATATGTAATTTATCCCTCTAATACCACTTTAGGCTCCCATAGTACCAATGGATCACTGAGAGGGGACGGGTAAATCAGTTGTCACATAAAAAGTTTATAAATTTATTTCCTTTTGAATTTAACCTCCTAGAGTTATTCATATCAGATTTACATGGATCTTTTTTAGTGAGAGTCACACCAAAAAAAAATTTTGCATCTCACAGGATTTTCTTTTTAAGATTCCCACTTTATTTTTTCAATAGATTCCCATGGTTCTCATGGTTTCACACCTATTTATCCTTGTATACCCTAAGTAACACATATTCCATAAATTCCTACCATGTAGAGACTCGTAAATTTCAAGGAAATTTTTTTCTTAATTTATTTGGGATTTTACGAGTACGCAGTTTCTGACGGCACCCGATTTTGAGGCCCAGTGTGCCTGAAATCAATTTCCGAAGTTTAACTCGGGTACGTTCAGTGAACGAACGAGTGGGTTTTTATATCTTTTTAACCAATGCTCAGAATTGAAATTTGTGGGAACCGATGGAACCGTGGCACCAGTAATTTCTTAAGAGTACTTTTATCGAAGATGCATCTACTCAGGTGGAGTTGATAAAAAAAGTAGATTAAATAAAAAGTAAAAAAAAAATTGTTACAATTTTATTTCTTTTTCTAAGTGGTTATATCCTAGGTGTGTGAGTTGGGGTGGGACCCACTACTTACTAACTTCCCATGAGAGGATTAGGGTGAGTGGGTCCCACACTATCCCAACCCTTTACATTCCCTAACTCCCCCTTTATATGAGTAACTTCCCTCTCTCCCTATTTAAGGCTTTCCAACTTAACATATAATTAATTAGACAACTCATGTTAAATTAATTAACTGAATTGGTTTTGAATTTTTAAATTTGAAATGCATGGAAAAATAATAAAATAAGGGGAGGCCTTATTTTATTTTGTTGGCTTGTTGTGTGAAGACTTTGGAATAGAGCTCTTTCTTCTTTATTGGAAGAACTTCATCCTTCACGAGGATTGTCACTCTTCAATAAAGAACGCCAATTCTCCGAAGAAGAACATTGACTCGGTGGTTTTTATTTTCTCCATCCTCTTCTTTATAAGCGAAAAGGGAGGAGACACCGAAGATGACGGGATCGATGCCATCGTCCACAACGCTTGACAACCGCGAACTTCCTTCGAGGTAGGGGTATGTTTATGAATGAGCAACGTTCTTTTTCCTTCCATGTTATTGGTTCTCTCTAAACCTTTTTCTATCGAACTAATGTGGAAGGAACCAGAAAAAACTAGCATGGTCTGATTCCTCCGCCATTCTTGTTGTATGGTGTTCTCCTACCATTCTTGAGCGGTGAATCAAGGAAAGTTTTCAGAGACGATCGGTGGCCTGAAAACATCGGAAAAGACCACAGAACATTGGGACGACCTAGGATCAGAAGTTTTGTAGAAAACGGATCATCAGAACAAATAACAGATGCCTCGGAAAGCATTTCGGCCAGAGGCGTCATTTCTAGAAAATTTAAGAATACATGGCGTGTACTTTCAAAGCACAGGACGTGTAGTGCAAACGTTCTGCGGTAGAAGTAACAGACATTAGAATATGTGACACACGGCGTGTGTAACACCCTGATATTTTATGAGAAATATCTTTTTTATGTCTTATGTTATACGCAACACCAAAGGAATCTATCACAGCACACAATACGGACTTGGCTTGCATTACATGCAAACGCGACCTTCCTCGATAGCATGTGTAGTACGCAATACCAGGTTTCACTAAACAACGATATATTATTATGGACTAGCCGTTATGAATAGTATTAACTACATTTTTAATCTTAAAACACTATTATTCATCTTACACATTTTCTAGAATATGGTAAGAGAACAAAATAAATTTTTCAGGTAAAATAATTATTTTTCAAAAAATGCAGTTTTGCCGCCTTTTGATGGCGCACCCACATTAAATATAGTTTTTGACATGTTTATAAGTTCAATTTGAAAAAATAAAATTCTTAATTTGAATCAGGATATAAAAATTTACTTTGGATAAATTTTTGATATTTTTCTGATAACTTTCATATTTTGATGAATAATAAAAATACGCTAATTTTTAATTTAAAACAACTTTTTCCATTAAGATAATTTATATGGTTAAATTATAATATTGAATGGTTTTAAAGTATAAATAGAATATATTTTTACCATTTAATATAATTTATGTCATTAGCATTAATTTCACATTGAATTCATAGGTAAAAACATTTCAATCTTTGGCAATGTTTTAACTTCTAAAACCTGTTTTTTCAACAACGGGATTTATTTTAAATTAATTACTGTAACTTATTTGTTTTGAATTTTGGAAAATTGATTCCATATTTGGAATAAATGGGTATAAATTATTTTAGTAGGCTAATTTTTATTTTTTGGCCATTATGAATTGTAACTACGGTAAATTTTATTTACCATAGTTAAAGGTAAATCGGGTAATTAAGGGTAAATATAAGATTATACAATTACCCTAACACCTGCCAAAATCCTATTGGATGACTAAAAGTAGACCCATATCACCTAAGGGTTGGATTAGATTCATTTAATGGACTTTTTTCAATGAAAATAATTTAATTATTATTAAAACCAAAGAATGTGACAACATATCACTTTCTTAAATCTTATTAGTATAATAATTTTAATTTAGTGATAAACATAATAACACTTAAAATATGAATAGTATCCATAAATCTTATAAAATTATCTACATCATAGAAATTTATTTAGAATTTTTAGGGATTAAATAATTATCATTAATTATGACACAATAGTGATGTTGAAATTATTTTATTAATTAAAATATCAAATAAATGGTATTAAAAATATTAAAATAAATATTATATGAACTATTTAATGTTATCCACTAATATTATAGATACATATGACATTTTATGGATCTATTAAAGCTTTTAGCTTGAACATATATTCTGTATATATTTTATTTAAATTCAAATAAATGAATAGTGTCAAAATTGACACTATTGTTATTTTATAAAAACAACATATTATAAAATTGTTCAAAAATCACAAAAATATTTAAAAATTATAAATTAAAATTTATACGGTCCAAAATGTCAGAAAGTGTCAAATTATGGAAAATTAACAGCACATATGTAATTATTTATAATAATTTAAAATTTAGAATATTATTACAACAAATAAAATTAAATTGATAAATAAGGATAAATCAGGTTGATAATGTTTAAAATAAATTCCTAACACGTCTAAATTTTATTTTTTGATGCGATTACAACCCTATATCATCTAATATTCAGATATAAGTCATTTTGGAAGTTTTTAAGTGGGGTTGGAATTTAATATAAACTAATATTTCTTATATTTCCAAAGGTGCCCCTCTCCTCCCTTATAAAAGGGAACCTCCTCTCTCTCCTCCTCACACCAATTTGAGCCTTCAAGCTCAGACAATCCCTGCCCATTTCACATCACCACTTCCCTAGAAACATCCTATAGGTTCTGGTCTTCTTCTAAGACCAATTGTAGTGCCCTAAGAGGAGGTCTCAAAGAGGCGCTTCAAAGAATAGGTAATGTCCGTTACCGATTCTTTCAACTTTATTTCTTCTTCCACTTCTTCTTATTTATTTGTTTCACTATGAATTAATAACATCAGTATCACTCATATAATTATATGTTATTATAAGTATGAAACAACCCTATTTCACCATCTATCCATCCTATAGAAAATGAAATCACCGCGCGTGCATACGTACGGAATACCGTCTCCACGCCGTGGTGTAATCTATTTTTCATCACCACCTTACATGGATGGGTATAATGGTGCAAATAAATAACTATATGTGAT
Organism: Viscum album; assembly: GCA_963277665.1. Lineage (NCBI taxonomy): Eukaryota > Viridiplantae > Streptophyta > Magnoliopsida > Santalales > Viscaceae > Viscum > Viscum album. The sequence continues at coordinate 319,989,941 of OY728143.1, forward strand.
TATTGTAAAGTGGTATTTATTCTGAAATATTATACATATACTCGAATACAATTCCACGATCATGGGAACGATATCATCGCTCGTGCGTACGTACGGAATACCGTCTCCACGATGTGATGTGATTCATTCTACATGATCTTCATTGCATAATGATTATATAAATGAATTTAATGAATAAATATGATATATAGTATACTAATACCATTCTGTAAATGAGTTATCTATAACCTAAAGAGAAGAATAAGAATTTATTCGACAAAACACGCATAAGAACAAAAAGTAATAAACACCCGAATAACAAGTAGTAATGAAATATTACTAATAAGAAGCTAAGAATATGACCATATATGATATCATAACAATAAGTATGATTCTGTAATAAGTCAATAACATTATTTAAATCATTAAACAGGAGGTTGGGACACTTACGAAGCAAATCAGACCTAAGGTAAGGGACAATCTTGCAATCTCAATTATTATCCGAGATTGTTTATACTTCAGAATTTACTGGGGAATATTTCTCATCCACATACATTTTTCATCAATATGTAATATTATTTATATCCTCCTACAATTTTTTAAATCCAATTTTACCCTTCAGTGAGTTTTTAGTAAAAGATATGAAAGGAATCTTTTGTCGTTTTTCGTATGAGGTACTTTTTGACTTTCTGAAAAAAGTACGAGAAGAATGTTTTTTTAACTTATACGACATGAATGGATTTTTAAAACATTATTTCCAAGAATATTCCTTTACAAGTTTTCAAGTTTATTTTTAATCAACTTCTTTTAGTTTAAAATTGTATGACATGTTAAGAAAGAAAAAATGTTTTTAAAGCAGAAAGGATATTTTCCTCAAGAATGGAGTTCAAGTGTTTTATCAAAATTATTTTCCATCTAAGATAATATTGGGTTCTGTTTCTATCCCTATTATTACATTTTTTTGATTATGTTGTGATGGAAATAATTTTATGAATTCTTTTATCTTATATGAATTGTTTTATGATGTCACGATGTTTAAGATTTCCATTTTTATTACATGGGTTATGCTATGATGTATGGTTTATGATTTTGTGGCACACATAAGAATGGTTTCATTATGAGATGGGTGGGACCTATATATCCCTCTAATGCATTGGGTAAATATTTCATATCTCATGAGATAGACATGGATGGAATGGCTGGTTAAACCGGTTTAGTGAAACAGGACTGAAACGAGGAGTGAACTCGGTTCAGAAATGGACTTTGTCCACTAAGATAGTCTTGGAAATGAGTCTTGACTAATAAGAATTGATTCTCTATTATTATGTGTGTATGACACAATGTTTCATGTTTTAAGTTATGATTATTGGGATTACATTTCACTACCATGATTTATCCCATGTTATGAAATTATGATCTCTTTTGCAGGGTAAGATTTCCAAAATGTTATGTTCTTATGAATTTGATGTGATTTATATTTCTTTTGTTTACCCTTACTGAGCATTTGAGCTCACCCTTTTGTATGTTTTCTTTACCGAGGTCAGGAAGAAGGTTATTAAGTAAGATATGCCAAAAAGGGACAATAGATATGATGAAATAAATGGGAGATAGTGTAGATTATTTATGAACTAGTTGTTTATGTTTCCCAGTTTCTAAAGACACTATACCTATACAGTCTTTTCATGGTTTTGTTATATGTTGTAATAAGTATGCATCAATTTTAAAGTATTAACCATGTATGTAAAGTCTGGGTCTCTATAGTGTGTGACACTGGTCACATGGCGTGTACTGTCCACACAGTTTGACAGAGGAGACTTCGATAGACATGGCGTGTATTTGAGGAAAATACACAGACATGGACAGAAATACACGTCCAGGAGGCACGGCATGTATTATCTTCATAGAAAGGCAGAAGTGGCTTTGCGAGGTTCGGCATGTAATCCTGGAGATACATGGACACGGGCAGAACCACACAGCCATGTGGCACGGTGTGTACTACCACCACCATGGCAGAAGCGGCTTCGCTAGGCTCGGTGTGTAATCTGGGAGATACATGGACACGGGCAGAAACACACGGCCAAGAGGCATGGCGTGTATTCTGGAAATGCACAGACACAGGGTAGAGTACATGGGCATGTACTCCACCACACGGCCAGGCATGGCCAGCGCACATGGAACTGACCCTATAGGTTTGGACATGTTGTGTAACCATAATACACGTCGTTTATTTATTTATTTACATGGCCAGCCCTGTGACATGGGCCGTATCACATGGGCAGTACCCGGTGTCTGATGACACGACGTGTATCGCTTATCAACACGTCATGTACTTTTGGAAAATCTCTTGTTCGTCTTGTTCTTTGTGACTTGGGCACATTGTGTTTGGTTTTTACCCTATGATGTGGGACAGAACTACGGGATAAATCAATTCTGGACTTCGTGACAGTTGATGTATCGACCCCCCTTGGATCGTGGAGCGGACCCTCCCAGAATCGAGTGTGTTGTGTGCAGGAACCATAGAGCTGGCTGTGACTGGGACGATGATGATGACTGTACTTGGATCCTACGTGGGTTCGGTAGTGAGGATGACTATGCTTGGATCCTCCGTGGGTTTGGCAGCAATGACGACTGTACTTGGATCCTACATGGGTTCGGCAGCAATGGTTACTGTACTTGGATCCTACGTGGGTTCGGCAGTGACGACTTCTCTACATGGATCCTGTGTGGGTTCGGCAGGGTAGATGATTTAGAGGCTACATCTATCACCTCTAACCCTTTTTGTGAGTATTATACCTATGTGAGATGATTCTTGACTTTCATTCATTATCATCGATATGATTTTCTTGCTTTCCTGTGTGTACTGAGTTGTAATTTCCTGTGTGGACTGAGTTGTGCTTTCCTGTGGGGACTGAGTTGTGCTTTCCTCTGTAGACTAAGTTGTGTTTTCCTGTGTGGAATGGGTTGTACTTGGGCTCATAAGTTGGATCCAAACTGGAATTGATGACTTATGTATATGTATGGGGATATACCTAAGCAGAGTTGGTTGATACTTGGTATTTGTATCTTTCCTTTGTGGTTTATCCTTTTTGTATTTTGGGAGACCTTCGAGGGTATCAGGGTCCCTATTGAGTATTGTATACTCACCCCTGCACAGGCTATGCCCGCACTATGTTGTGTTGGTTGCAGACGACGGACAACACTGATCGTAGTTGAGGCTTGTGGAGTGTGACGGTACTCGAAGGTGGACTATCAGGCGGGACGTACTCAGAGCAAATGGACAGACCCGAGGAGTTTAGGAGACCATCTATACCCACCCTTCAAGTGCGATATTCGGAGGATGATTCAGTGGTTGCTGGATTACTTTACTGTAGATGTTCTATCTTTACTATCGTACTATACTTTTAGTTGGGTTTGTATACTGACCCATTTACTTTCCAGCACTTACTTTTGTACTCAGTTTACTTAGTGTTTACTTCAGCTTGTGTACTCTGTGGTGTTTTTTTTCTTATATAAAGGCAATTCCTTCCCTTTTTCGGGAATTTACGCCTTTGGTGCTGGTCGCCAACCCCTGGCCTATGGAAGGTGGGCTTGGGGTAGTCACGACACGGGCCCTGAGGATGGGTCGTGACATACCATGTATATGAAAGTTCTCACTTTAACTTCCTATTTATATGTAGATCAGATACTCCGCACAAGAATTATCAACATTAAGGTATTTATCTTCTTCCCTTAACTCAGAGTCTTTGACTACAACATAGTTCTTAAAATGAAATATATAGAACTCAGTCTCAAAATAATGCTTTGATTCAAAGATCTTTAAAATATTTATTCATCTAGATTTATCACAACATAGACACTCTCAAATTAATCTCATAATGATGTTCATATTATCCTCAATATCCTTCGTAACATCGTGAAACGGGTTCCTCTTGATCATATTTGGTAGCTTTAGTTCTCTTAGATTATCAGTTTTCTCCCACGTCAAGTTATACAATAGGAGTTCGGTTTTCTCTTTTCTTAACATGGATAATTTTAGAAAATCAAGTTGATAGGAAATCATATTAATTGAACCTTTCATTTTCAATGTCCCGTAAATGTAATACCTATTATAGGTTTTGATGTTTTTTGTGTACACTTTTTTATTCTCAATGAGTATTTCAAAAATACCCCTCATTAATGCATCTTATCTTCAAAATAGTTCAAAAATATCAACACAAAATCTCTACATTAGGCATGAATTATTCAATAAATATTATAAAAAAAATACATTTTTTAATTTTTCATAGATTTTTATGATATATATAATTTATATATCATATGGATCATATTCAACTTTTAAAAATTCATGAAATCTAGTACAATTCACATTTACCATGTTTTGGGAGAATTCTCGGACATCCATCTTCGATCCTCACAATCACTTGAATCACATCGAATCAAACCAATGTAGTCTATAATATAGAATGGCTCAAGGTTAGATGGTTTTTCATCTGTATTATTCATAAAAACATAGTCAAATCAATTAATCTTCGAAGAATACAAATATTTTTTCATCACCTTCTGTATTCATCAATTGAAGTATGGATCATGACTTCTTTAATAATCGTGATATTATAAACTCAAAGGAAGGGATTCAACATTGATTTATTTTAATTCATCAGATTTAAAGAATTATTGAAACTCTATTTTTCATAAAGACTTGTTATTCCCTTTTCATAGATGATGATCAGGTCCTTTTTTATCAATTCATAGATCACAAACTTTTCTAGGATTTTATTATGTTTATAAGATAATTGAATAGCCCTCTCATCATCCAAAATGAGGTCATCATCATCATATTGTAAATCTATAAACAAGAATTTTCATCTCTTATAAACTTTAAATTTCTAAAACGTATTGAAGTTTTACACTAGTGACTTCAAAGACTTATGCCTAAAAATCCTTTTAATGAAGCTTCACATTCTACTTTTGGTACTTCTTATCATCCAAGATCTTTATAAAAAATTTGATAAGTGTTGAGTATTTATACTTATCCAAATTAATATGTTGGGTAATTCAATATCTTATTTTCAGGAAGTCTTATAATGTATACTTATGATTGTTTTTGAGAATATACTCTCTGCATTTTCTTAAAATATTACATTTCGTAAAATTAATACGGTGGTCTCAAATACTTACAGTGATGTCTTGTGATCAAAACATATGTGGAAGATGAAGTCATAATATTATCCCTTAATCAATATTTTGTAGACTTCAAATCCTTTTTTCAATGTCTGTAGTCTTATGTTTTATGTGAAGCCTTAATATTTGTAGGCAAAGTCTTACACTCAATAATAATATATTTTTATGTGATCTCCATAGTCATATTATTATAGTATGATTTTGAACTATTTTTTTATTATTCAAATGCTACTCTAACCTATTTAAATCATATAAAACTTAAAAATATTAATTTAATAATTATCAGGTTAATTCCAAACAATATAAAATTAATTTTTGAGTTATAGGAGAATATAAAGTACTTAAATAAGAGTACTTATTAAAGTTACATAGTCATCCTAGGTGTGGCTCCACTTCAGTGAATCCTGATCCATCTCTAATCACTTCAACCTTCATCCAAGAGTTAGAAAGAAACTTTAGTAGTAGATAACATGCCTTCTACTCTTCAAATGGATTATCTTATCTCATCTATATTCACCATTAAATAGAATCTATTCATCCAGATCTCTATAGGAAATATTATATTCCACTCAACCTGTTGATGAAAATAAGTCTTTACATTCATCACTTTTCATAGACATAAATGTTGAGACATTCAATCATTTAATGTTCTATCTGCTACCCACTTCAATGTTTCTAAGAAAGAAGTAAATGGTATCTATATCCAATTTTCTTGCCACCCATGATTTGGGAATCATCTTCTCAACCACCATTCCCATATTCCCATCATGGGATCTTAAATTATTCCATAATGGGTGGATACTTCAATCCATTACTCATCTCATCACGTTTTCAAAATGATATTGACAATGATAAAAATAATTGGTGGAAAAAAATACAACTATCATCCCAAGGTCGCATTAAGGTAGACTATAAAACCATTAAATTTTTTTATCAATTTATTGTAAAATAAATACTATGTTGAATAGTTCTCTCTATATGAAACATTGAAATAAAATTAAAACGCATTTTATTAATATAAAATTTCAATTATTAAAAAGTGACAATTAAAATACAGTCACTCAATTGGTGGCTATAAATAGAGGTAAGTGAATTTTTAAATCTATATAAAAATAAAAAAAATAAAGGTTATTTTTTAAGAAATGCATTTATAAAATTAAATTTTTTGTAGATAAAAAACTAATTAGATCATTTGTTGCTTAAAAATATATTTTTTACAAAATAAATTAACTTTTAGGCACCATGTATTAATATTTTTAGAAACCAAATATATTATCATCAAATAATGATAATATTTACTTTTTATATGAATAATATATTAAAACTAATTTAATTAGTGACAGATGGAAAATAAGATCATGAATATTTCATATTTCACAAAATTCAATTTACTTTCAAAATAGTTTTTCATTACATTTTATATTTAAAAGATATATTAAAAAATTAATAAATTATAATTTGAAAAAATGATCATAATTTTTGGACTCAAAATGATAATAATATATTAGGATTATTTTTTATTTTTCTAAAAAAATTATTTTTGTGTGAAGAGTATAAAATATCCTTTTAACAAATATTGTGACTTTAATTACATCATTAGGATATAAGAATGAAATAAAAATTTATGAAAAAATTTTCCAGAAAAATTATGTATATACAAATTTATATTATACATTTACAAATATTATGTTTAAATTATAAACCAATGTTATACTTTTTAAAACTTAAGTTATGTTTTTTTCTATAATTATTTTTAATACATTATTAATTTACTATTAGAAAATTAATTTATATCATGCTTAGAAAATAAATATTATAAAATGGTTTTAATATTTGAAACGTACATGTAAAAATTATCTAATAAGGGTTGTTTTATTTTTAGGAATGAACATAAATTAATTATGTAAAAAAATCGGTTTCTGTAGTAAAAATAAATTATAGTTAAAAGTCAAATCAAGAGGAAAATGAATAAAATATCTCAAAACATACCCCATATTAGTGTGTATTAGAAGATTATTGACCAAATTTTACTCTTTATATCTCTATTGTTTTCCACTTTTGGAGCCAGTTTCCTTTCAATGAGACATGAAATTAATATAAATTTATGGGTATTTAAAAAAGTGCCACCCCTCACACCTATACAAAGAGACCTTCAATGCACCACTTACACACACACTAAAATACTTGTATATTGACCATATTATTCCAAAAAACCCTTCCAAAATCTCTCTCTCTCTCAATATCTATAGGTTTTTTTATCACCAAAATACGATTATGTGAAGTCTCATGGATTTTTCCTAAGGGACAAGGTAAAACACCAAATCCGTTTTTTTAATTCATATTCCGTTATTTCTTTTTTTATTCCTCCAAATAGATTATATAATTGATAAAATAATTATATAAGTATCATAATTATACTATATATTTTATGTTAACATAATAATCATTTTTTACCATCCTCACAACTATTCAAAAAAAGAAAATGTCACTCGTCCGAATGTGTCGACTACCATCACTATGAACATCATATTATATTTTATATCACCACCACACCTGCATGGTAATAATAATGTATTTGATGAATAAAAACTATATTTTTTACATTTTTAATATTTCTTAAATATAATTCAAAATATACATTTATTCACTCTTATTCGATAGAAAAATGAAAATGTTTCTTGTGCGTATCTACGGAGTACGGCCTCCAAGGATGACATGTTTCATTTTTGATCACCTCATTACATTAACAGTTATGGGAATTTATTTAAGGAATAAATATGATATATATGAAATAATTATTGTTATATAAAGATAAATAGATTTATATATTTATTTCTGTGAATCCATTTAAACATAAAAATGTCTTACATGAGTACGTACGGACTACTGCCAACATAGGTGGCCTCTTTGGCTTTTCGTCACCACTATAAATAAATGATACAAAAAATATATTAATGAAATTGCAGGATATTAAGGAGAAATATATTTTTGGAATTTTTTTAATAAATTATGTAAAAAAAATTAATGAACATATAAATTATTTTATTGATATCAGTAAATTACCCAAAACAAACTCATCATTGATTTCAACATCATGAATCGTAACTATAACTATCATAGAATCATATTGGAAATTTATAAATCATTAGGGATATTATATTATAGTACCATGAATAATATTTTAAAGTTGACATTTTTATTAATGAATGAGGTTTTACATTGCAATTACAAAACTTGATTAAAACAATTGAAATTACTAAGATTCAATGATGAAAATAAAAATAATAATTATCTGTTATATGGGTAGTGGATGATTATAATTGAAGAATATAAAAGGTAATATACATGAATAAGTATTCAATTTAAGTTATTATGACGGTTATTTTTTTATACAAGAGTTTAAGGATATTTTTAGGAATTTGAGAGTTAAGTTAAAGGTTTTTATACCTCAATTTTTATTAATTGAGATATGTTTCATATTCACTACTTTATTTATTTTTTGTGGTTTGTATACTTACCAAGGATTATTTTATTATAATAATTACCTAGATTTAAATATACTTGGAAATAAATTTATTTTTTCTCTTTCAAGGGTATTTTCAATGGTTTCTAATGTTGTGAGGTTTTTTCTTAACTCAACTTCATTCTATTACTTTATGTTGTTTATTATTGAACTCCCTTAGAAAAATTTGGGTTTATTATACTCTATGAATGTATTATGTTTTATTTATTATTTTTTCTATGAACTTACTTTTCATTCACATGAAATATTTTTTAAGGGTTATTGTCTCATTTCTTCTTCATTTAATGTCTATTTTATTTATTTGAATGCATCATTGTTAAGAATAATTATCATCCTCTTGATGGTTGTTTATCCTCTACTCCCATATTATTTCTATTAAAAAATGATTCAATATATTATTTTTTTAATAAAAATTATATTATATCATCTGATCTTCTTATTTATCATTTCCTCTTTTCAAAATAATTCTTTTTTATCCTTGTTACAATGTGGGATTTAGTAATAGTATTTTCAAAATATTATTAATTGTTTTTCCTTTCAGGATTATATATTTTATCTTCCACTCTAAATTTCCTCTAGATAATCCAATATATATTCTTCAAGTCTCTATTATTGAATATTCTTTTAAAAATAAATTTTTCCAGAAAACATCACTTCACATTTTTATAAATTACTTTTGGAATTTACCAATAACTTAATCTTCTACGACAATGCTAAAAAAATTAAAAACAATTTACAGTTTCACTTCTATTTTCCAATTTATATCAAATTATTTATTATATTAGAAATTATTTTTCATGAATTTCACTCCAAATTAAATTATAATATTTTTATTTTATGGGTTTAAACTCATGGTATTAAATAAATGAACTCTTTATCCCTTTCAATGTGGTACCATTAAAATAATTCTCCTTATAAAGGTGTTTTCATCAATGTCAACGTCCTTCAAATTTTTCATGATTCACTAAAGATATTTCCTTACACTATCATATATGTTCCTTATATGGATTTATTAGTAAATTTTATTTCTATGTTTTCATGAAACCCATCTATTTTTCAGGGGTAAATTGCGTGAAGTTTGATATATCAAGGTTTTCATGTTATCCTGTCACACATGTATGATTTTATTTATATGAAAATTGGTACCATAATTGTATTTTCTACTAAAAAATTGGGTAAAGTTATATATCATAAGTTAAATGCTAATGGGGAGTGAAAACATGCACCTAAAGGACTATATATATTAAGGGATGGGTGGAACCAAAATTATAAATCCCTCTAGTTCATTAGGTAAATACTTCTATCTAATGAGATGAAACGACAAGTATTAGGGATTGAATCCAAACAATTATGGGACTTTTCAGTAGTATTTATGGGATTGGGGAGTGAACCCAATCCACTATATGACTCTATAGACTATTTATATGGTATTGGGAGTGAATGAAATCCATTATATGACTCTGTTCACTGTATGATAATGGTCATGACAATAATCCCCCGTAAAGAAAAAAAACAAATGCTAATTTATTTTCCTTAATCTTATTTTTTACAACATTAACATGTTATGATGACTCAGGTATTAAGTTATGATCAAATTTTTATAAATTTATTCATTTCGGATGATCTGTGTTAATTTGGGTATGATTTCAAAATGTTATATTCAATGACTTTAATTGTGCTACCATACACACATACTAATATTCTTCCAATTTATAATCAAAAATTATTATCTCTTTTGCTTACCATTATTGTGAAAGAGATCTCATCCATTTATTATGTTTACACTCCCCCTATTATGATGAAAATTATAACTTTAGATAATTATAAAGGGGTTAGATTATGGAGGAATGTCCAAAGTTTTGTAAAATAATTTTTTTAGTAATAACCAATGACATTAAACCTAAGGGATCTTGAGATTTTTTAATATTATCAAGAGATGTAATATTAATGTGAAATATATAAAAGTTTAACCTGGGTCATGTCACATGGTATTAATTCCAGTTCTCATGGAATTTCTTTTAGACACTTGATCTAAGAGTTCAGGTTTAGGGTACCATATATAGAATGATTCATATTATCTTTATGAAATTACACAATTTTTAACAAGTAAAATGAAATTCTTATTTGAATATTTCTCATAGAACAACTATTTAAACATATAAAATTAATTGGATATTTCATAGGACTCTCCTCCAAATTTAAAAAAAATATTCACTTAAAAGTTTTATAATGTTGAGAGAGAATAAGATAATTGATCAATGAATTTAATTTATGAATTGAATAAATAATAATTTTATTTTAATAATATTTCATAGTATTGGTTTTCTCTTTCTTCCACATTCTTTTAACTTATTTAGTGTACTTAATTTAGAATAATTCCATGTACCATGTTTTACTTTAAAATTTCTTCCAAATGAGGAAATTATCAATTAAAATAAATCATGTACTAATAATAAAAAATATAGCACCATTTAATAAAAATATCCATATTTTTTCATTCATTACATCACAAAATATGTATTTAAATGGAATTAGTCATAATATAAAGATAGATGGATCATAATTCCCAAAAATTGAAAATATAAATCTTATATAACTTTAGAATCAATATATATATACATGATCATCCTTCACCTTGACTTCAACCTCAAAAAGAACTGGAATATTTTCTTGCAAAATATACATGGTAAACTATGTATCCAACTGGTATAATTATACGTGGAAACAAACATCTAAATGAGTGATCTATACTGGTGTAGGCCCTTTCCCAATCAATATCTCATCAGGGGATCTGTTATATACATCTTCCAACTATAGAAGTATTTCATTTATTTTTTGAATCTCTTAATATAACTGTCTTTTTCTATTATGTATTTGTATAAAATAATATCACCCTTTTTGAATTTATTCTTGTCAAAAAAAAAATTTCCCTTACCTTTTTTTATTTCTCAATTCCTTCTCCTAATTATTTTCAATATCTCTAAAATTTTAATTGAAATATCTATTAGTTATGGTATGTTTTCAAATTTTTACTATATTAGGTTTGTTTCCAAAACATGTAAAAAATCATAGATAGGAGAAGGGGGTCTATAAAAAGATCAGTAGGGGGTACCACCTCAATATGTAATTCAAAAGTTCAAACTACCAACTAAATAATTAGAGTATAAAATATATCAACTTTATATACCATTAAAACGCCATCCATGGGAGATGGTGGTGTGGAACCCACAAGATATTGTGCTCAAAAGGGACTCATCACTAATTGGATCTCCATTTTCTTTATTATCACATTAATATAATAATAAACTTCATTAGAACTCAAAGAGTACCTTTCCAATATTTTAAGATCACTAATAATATATGAAAATATTGTGAGGTCCCACAATTAGAAACCACTCATTGATATACGAGGTAATGTCCCCACATATCCTTAAGCATTCCTTCCTATAATCCAGAGCATACATACTAGCAAAAATGTTCTAGGTTGTTACCATGGAGAAACTATAGAAGCTTATAAAAGTATCAAAAAAATTTAAAATAATCAAAATAAAATCCACAAAAATAATAACGTAATGCATGATTAATAAATTTAATATTATATAACAATTAAATACAATATACATTCATATAAACACATGTTTATACCATCATGTGTTATATAATATACCATTAGAACATTCCAAAATATGATATAACAAAAAGAATATTAAAAATAATGACCTAATTACAAACTCAAGCCTCTCCACAACCAAATATCTAGATTATATATGTTTTATCTTACCTAATCATACAACACTGGGTCTCAAACCTACTAGAACCTGTGAATAGTGAAGTATTCTAAGTAACCCAAGTTCCATGTCCACCCAGGAAGCGTATAAGTAAAACTCATTAGAGAACCACAAATAGGTCTCCAAAAATATTTAGTATATAATTTATATTCACCTATGATGTGGTCCAAATAAATGAAATAGTAATAAGTGTACTAGAATAAACATTGTCGATCCTCAATTTCTAATGTGATACCAAAAATCTGCCATACTTACATCATCCAGTGTCGGAATGTATCTAATAAATTATCATAATCAATCCAAATAGTGTCATTCAAAAACAATGAATCCCATGTAATAACTAAAAATTCTCCAATTTTCAGGGGAAGGAACCAAATATGGGTAATTATCATTGTCATACAGTATAGTTACAAGGTCTCACTCCCAAGTTGTATCATTGGAATTCCATATATCCATAATATTATAATATTAGGTATCATACTAGGAATTATGAGTGATTAAGAACAAAAATTAATCCTAGGAGGTTATCCTAAGAATTATATGTATCATACATAAAGATCTAAATCCTAAGAAATATCCTAGGCATTCCATAGTATCAGGAAAAAATATCCAAATCCTAGAAATCATGGAAATTCTATCATATCACCTATAAAGTTGAATCCCAATTCATAACCCAGGAATTTTATAAAATACCAGGAGTAATGATTTTAATCCTATATAATCTCCCAGATATTCCATCATACTATCATAAATTCAATTACCATGAGGTCATAATATGAAATCTAGTTGCATCACGATCATGGATGATTCATATGAGGTAATCTATTGAATCCAATAACATCAGTGTCAATACTGATTCCTAGGAAGTAATAATAGGAAATCTATAAGTATCAAGCATAATTAAATTCCTAGGATATAATCTTAGGAAATAAATATTGACCCAAATATTGAATTCAAGGTTATATCAATTTAATTCATTCAAAAGGACTTATGTGGAGTTCATCCCTCTTATAATATCTTACACGTAATCTAGACGGATATCTTCCCAAATGTGTCACACATAATATAGGTCAGATTCCCAAGTGAATTACCTATAATTATCACTATAGCTACATTAGGATCACGCCATCTATTTGGATTCATAGATGACACCTGAAATGAACTATACATATTTACACCCTAACTCTCTAAAAGGTTAACATAACACTAGGGAAACCTCTAGGGTCCCCTAGGCCTCATCGCAAACTAAACACACTAAATTTTCTCCCATATATCTTTCAAAACTCTTTGGTAGAATTCTATCACTCAGAGGCAATGGAGACCTTCAACATCATCATGATTACACTATATCCTCATAGGACTCAAAGGTTAATACCCTCTATAATTATTCTTAACAGGTTTAATAATACCCATCATGTAACGAACCCAACTCTAGTAACTGAAATTTGGTGTCTAAATTATTACATTGCCACTAGATATAATTGAACACATCCCAATTGATTGAATAGTTTTTTATTCTTGAAAAATATTAACATACAAGATACCCATTATACATTTGTAATAAAATATAGAACATAATGAAAAAAATGATCTTCATTTTTGAAACTGATTCAAATAAATATTCTTCATATCTTGGGGAAAGAAGAAAAAATAAGGGTGGGTCAAGTTATTAATTTATTAATAACTTTTTCTTTACTTCCTTTCCTTATTTCTTATAAAAAGTACATAACTGGTGTGAAATAATCATTTTTTAATATTAAATATAATTTTTTAGAATTATTTTTATTAATACAGATTCGATTCAGTTTAGTATTTTAATTATAAATATCAATATAATTATCATAATTGCGTGATTCTGGTTTTTTATGTTTCCCAATTCAATTTAATATAGATCAATTAACTATATCTTGGTCAGAATCAGTCATTTTAATGTTCATATAAACTATATAATAAGGCCCAAAGAATTTGTCAAAGAAACTGGACTAGCCATGGAGATAGAATTTTTGGGCTCAAACCTGAAGCCCAAATATTATGAGAGTGCATAATATGATCTTGAATGTCCAGATACATTTGGATAAAAATTTCAAGGCTCAACTCCAAGAATAATAGACCCAACTACTGCTTTGAAGTCCAACCCACAATTCTTTTAGGGAATTAAAAACATACCTCTATTCTTGATTTTTCTCCCAATCCAAGTATTCAATGGAGATGAGATTTTGTGGTGTCAAATCCAATATATAGGATGTAGTATTTTTAGAGTAGATGTTTCACATTTTATTTTATATTCCTATAATAAAATTCATCCAAATTTAAACCAAGGAAAAACTAGACATAAAAATGGACAGAATAACATGTTTCAGTAAAATTTCCATAACTTTGGATAAAAAATTCCAATGGATACCAAATTCAGAGGGTGTAATTTTCACATCCATATATACAACTTCTCGAAAGAATAATTCTCTAGACTTAGCTATCTAAAGTATAAAATTGGAGATCCAATTGGAGGGGAATATTTTGAATGCAAACAGTCTTCCACCTTGGGCTATAAATTCACTCCTCTATTATTCATGCAAGGGGTTGGAACTTCATCACTTAAAGATGATTTTTGTAATGAATATATAATTTCAAAGGTACTAGGAGGAATTTCATTAATATTGTTTCAACAAGAGAGATCACTCCTCTTTTCATTTCTTGTGTTTTTTCCTTATTTTCAATTGTAATTGTGTAAGTTGTTTTCAATTTCATTTGAATTTTTATGAATTTTTCTTCTTCATAATATATAATTATCATCCAACCTTTATTGTGTAATATTAATTTTATTAAAAATGTTTAAATAAATTATAAAATAATTCCCTTATTTCACATTCTCATTCAATAGAAAGTCCATGTTTAATTCTCGTCACAATTCATGTGTGTGTTTGGCACACTACTCTTATCTTTCCCATTATTTTTATTATATTTTTAAATCATCACCAAAAATATAATGATCCATATTAATAACCACATAAATGTATGAGTAAATCTTCCATTGGATAGAGTTATTATTTTGGGATATGAAGCGATTTAGATCTTTTTCACTACTAATATTCTTTAAATTAATATTGCTTATTTTGATCTTAAAATTTAATTGATTAATGAAATGTTTTATTTGGAATGTGGATTACTTGGATTATTGAAACCAAAAGTATAATTGGATTCATGAAATATTTATCCTTCCATCAAAAATAATTGATTTAGATCACTACCATAGTGGATTCTTGGATTAAATCTAAAACATTTTGGAATTCCAATAGAAAATCATCTTATGAAGTGGATGTTAATTTATTGAAATATATATAAAAGCTCAAGGATATCATAACTGTTGGACCCTACTTATAGGGAGTGTGTTTGACACTCTCTTATTTTAATCATTTCAATCCATGATTCTTTTAGTACTAATGTCTCACATCTTTTATAATGTAATTGTATATGATAATACTGCTTGTATGATATTTATGCTGAGTATTATGGCATGTCACTATTGGTTTGAAGTCACTATTACCGAAAGGATGAGCTACTACTAGAAGGAGTCCTTGTCACCCCCAACAGGATTTATATCCAAGATGAGATACCACCATAGGTAAGTCACTATTACTTCTAGTATAAACAAATGCTAGACAGAGTAATTGTTACCGCCAGAGGAGTTACCGCTAGAGTCAAGTAACCACTAGATGTTGAGTCACTGTCAGCTTATGGTTATGGTTGTTGTCTGTAGACATTAGTGTGAATGGGTAAATGGATGAAAATATTCTTTCATAGTTTAAAAAAACTTTCCAGACTTATTAAAATCCAATCTGATGAATGTGGATCTCCTCCATCCATCCCTTCTATATTTTCTAAAAGGATCTCTCTCTCTCCCTTATGGATACAGAATGAAAATTTATATGATCTATTAAAAAACTAATTTGGATTGTGCAAATGAATTTGTGAATTCTAATGAACTTTCTAATTCACATTCTTTGAATCCCAAAGATACATAAGCACATAATCCATTATTGATATTGATTCAGATATCTGACACAGATCAACGTAAACATACCTACAGATTTATATGATCCTTTTTTCTGCATCAATTCTCTGGAAAAAAGCATAGACTCCTCACCAGTGCTGATCTAAGGACATTGAACATACAGAACTCATCAGATCGATATTTTTCAATTTTTATTTATTCTGTCTATTTTATTTTTGATTGTTATTTCATTTTCCTATTATTCAACACACATTGTCTCATTTACATTCTTGGAGAATACTTGTTATTATCTTCCTTATCAATATATTTCCCACCATGTTTGTGGAAGAGGTCCCTGTGTGACCTAATCTATTCTTATATCCCATGAATAACTGTGGAAGAGGATTTTTAGCCTGGATATATTTTGGTTATTTACTATATACCTAATCTAGGTCATAGATTTATTTGATTATATTTTTAATCTACTTGGTAGAAGATGATTTCTAAGTGGATAGGATTAAGTCTCACTTTGATACTGAACCTCTTGTCTGTTTTGTTATGTATTTATATATTTATTTACTTCTATATCACATATTAATATTCTATCTATAAATAATTCAAATACATTGAAAATTAATCTTAACTAGTGTTGATATCTATTTTTATCTAAGTAAATGAGTTTCAAAAGTTAACGTATTTATAAAGAATATTTAATATAAGACTTAATTATTGCTTAATAAATCTTTTAAAATGATAGATCTTATATCAATCTACTATTATGGTTAATTATCCTGTTTATTTTTATTAAATGGGTTTTTACTTTAACATAATCTTGAACAGAAATTTTTTATTGGGAACTCAATTCACCCCCTCCTGACTTACTCACTATGACCAGCATTTGGTATCAGAGGCTTGTTATTTTATATATAATATTATATTTCGAACTGTGATTTTTGTTATATTCTAATGATATCAACTTTCTATCAATTATAAATTTCGGTTCTTTATAGATAATTGAAAAGAAGGATCTGCTACCAATAAAGCTTCTTATTGTAATGGTACCGACTATACACAATGGAAAATCAAGATGAAAATTCATCTGGTAGGTATGGGTTTTGACATATGTACTATAATAGAACATCAATATGAAACACCACAAACTCCTAGAAGTGAATAGAGTAATACTACAAAAACTGCTTACAATAATAATTGTAACGGTATAAATGCTTTGTTTTGTGCTTTGGGATATGATGAATTAAATAGAATATCTACTGGTAAATATGATTTAGAAATATGGGATACTTTATATATCTCTCATTAAGAAACATAAATTACAATGAAATTTGATTAAATACATACACAATCTAGTATGATATTTTTAAAATAAAATCTGATGAACCAATTTCTGATATGTATCTTATGTTAAATGAGATATTCAACACCATTCACTCACTTGGAAATCAAGTAACAGACAAATATCAAGTAATGAGACTACTCAGATTCTTACCAAATATATGGTGAGGAAGATCTTTGTCAATAATAGAGTCATGTTATGTAAGTAAACTACATGTCATGGAATTGATAAGAAAGATGATGATGTATGAAGATGATATTAAAGCCAAAAAATAAATTGATGAAGATGAACCAAAAAAATAATAATTATCCATAAAATATACTACCTATATAAAAATAAAAATAAAATGTACAAACTAAAGATTCTAGTGAAGAAGGATCTCCTAATGAAAGTGATGATGAAATGGCAGACATGGACCAAAGCTCAAATAAATTATATCGGAGAATTAATTTTTTCAAAAAAAATAAAATTTTAGAGGAGAATATGATAGCAAAGGAAATTGGAAAAAGGATTCAAAAAAGGATGACACTCAAAATGAATTTACTTGATATGAATGCAAGAGGAAAGGTCACATTAATGCTGACTAAGCCAAAATTAAAATATAAAAATAAGTATGAGGAAAAGTACATAAGATTCAAAAAATCAATGAAAGCAACATGGAGTGCCTTAGAAGACATCTCAAGTGACTTAGAAACTAATCAATAACATAAGTTTGATAGATCCAATATGTGCTTTACAAAAATCATATCAAACGTATAAAATGTTCTTCCTATCTCTCCTAGTAATATCTCATACATTTATTAAATTGAATAAAATAATGAAAATGAGGAAAACATGACCATAAAAGATATTTATGATTACTATAACATGTTGGAATACACTTTTCATGAGCTGAAAGGTAAATATAAGTCACTCAAGAAACAACATGCCTTAACAGTAAAAGTCAAAAATAACCATACTAATGATAAGGAGAAAAATGATCAATCGTTGTAAGGAAAAAATGAATTAAAGTTTTCAAATAAAGAGTTAAATAAAGGCATTGAAAATTTTACCAATGGTAAGAAAACATTAACTCAAATATTGGGAAATCAAGTTGATCCGAAGTATATTACTGCAATAGGTTAACAGTGAGGACAATGAACAATTTCAAAAACCATATTTACATCAAATACTAGTTCTAGAAATTCATATACTTTCAATACCTATTCAAATGGACCTAATAATGTTTTTACCTATATAATTATTTGATATATTTATAAGAAACATGTTAGGAAAATATGGTTTCCAAAACCACTTATTACTAACATACTAGACCCATAAGGATTTGGGTACCAAAATCATTTTTGGAATAAACTTTTTATTGTTGGAAACCTGTTTGAAAACCACCAACAAAATCCAACGGTATCTAGATATTATATGTTCTAGACACATGTCTGGTGAGTATTGAAATATCAAGAATTTGATCAAAGTGGATGGTGGACATGTCACTTTTCGTGAAAATGCAAAAGGTAAAATCATTGTCCTTAGAAAAATTAGCAATTATAATTCAATATTAATTTCAAAAGTTTTATATATATAAGGTTTAAAATAAAATATTCTTAGAATATCCCAACTATGTGATGATAGATTTTATGTAAAATTTTAAAACAATGCATGTTTTGTTTTTAATGATAAAAAAGATTTAAATTTTACTAATTTGAGAAATGATAATATTTATTCTATTGGTTTTAATTATTTATCTTATAAAAAATTCTTGCTTAAGTTCCTTTCACAAAGAATCTTGGATTTGGCATAGGATGCTAGGCCATTACAATATTCACTCACATAAAAAGATAACTAGAAAAGGGACAGTTAGAGACCTACCAAATCTTGAATTCTGAAATGAAAGAGTTTTTAATCCCTACCAAAAAGGGAAAACATCATTAGATTTCTTTTAAATATAAGAAAGAATTTTCAACCTATCATCCTCTAGAGTTTGTTCAAATGGAATTATTGGGACCTTCTAGAGTCATTAGTATAAATGGAAAACATTATGTCTATTTTCATATAGATGAATACTCTAGATACACTTTGGGATACTTTCTAGATCAAAAAAATTAAGTTTCTTCCTAATTTATTAAGTATTTCAAATCTATATAAAACCTTAGTAGACTTAGTATTAAGGCCTTAGAGAGTGATCATGGTTGATAAATTTGAAAATAAATATTATGAATCATTTTTTTCACAAAATGGTTATAATTAAAACTTTTCTTCTCCTAGGACACCATAGAAAAATAGTGTGGTAGAAATAAGAAATAAGACTCTTCAAGAGATAGCTCGAACCATGTTAAATGAGTATGACCTACCTATCTACTTTTGGGCTGAATCTATTAATACATCTTGTTAGAATATAAATAGAGTATTGATTAGACCTCTTTTAAAGAGAACATCTTATGAGTTATGGAATAAAAGAAAGCCAAAGGTTAATTACTTTATAGTTTTCGGTTATAAAATTTTTATTCTAAATAAAAAGGATAATTTGGAAAAAAAATCATTCAAGGGTGATTAAGGAATTTTACATGGATGTTCATCTTCTAGTAAATCTTATATAGTGTGTAACAAGAAAACCATAACAATGGAAGAATTTTTTCATATTAATTTTGATGAAACTAGTCCCAATAAAGAAAAAACTCTCTTAGAAGACCATTAGGATGATCTGTCAAATATAAATATAAATTCTAAACCTTTTGAAAGTTCTGTTAGAAAAATTGATAGTTTATCTGGTAAACTTCTAGAACCTGAAGAGGAAGAATTCCTTGATTCTACCATCCCCTTTTCTCAAAGACCCATTAGGACTCATAGATGACACCCTTTAGATGTTACACTAGGAAACATAGACATAGAAGCATAGACCAGAGCTTCCCTTAGATATTAAATTGAACATCAAGCCTTTTTGTCACATCTTGAACCCAAGAACATTAATGATTCCATAAATGATGAATTCTGGGTAATAACTATGCAAGAAGAATATAAATTTGAAAGAAACAATGTTTGGGAACTTTTTGACCAAACTAAATACACCTTAAATATTGTAAATAAGTGGGTTTCTAGAACAAGGTTGATGAGTCTGGAACTATAGTAATAAATAATGCTTGAATTTTTTCATAAGTTTATAATCAAGAAGATGTTATTGGTTTTGGGGAAACTTTTTACCAGCAGAAAGACTTTAATACATTAGGATATTGCTTTCCTATAAAGAACATTTTGACACCTAACTATATCAAATGGGTGTTAAAAGTGCATTCTTAAATGGATTTATAATTGAGGATGTTTTTTTTAACAACCCCTAGGATTTCAAAATCCACATTTTCCAAAAACAGTTTCTAAATTAACAAAATCTTTCTATGGTTTAAAATAGTATCCTAGAGCTTTGTATGATAGTCTTAAAGTTTCCCTATTTCAAATCTTTTTTCAAAAGGTATAACTAATTCAAACCACTATAAAAATAATTTCAGATGATGTTTTAATAGTACCAACATATATAGATGATATTATTTTTGGATCTACTAAATATTCCTTATATATTGTTTTTTCAAAACTGATGAAAAATGAATTTTAATTGAGTTTAATCGGTGAACTAAAATTATTTCTTTGTTTTAGTTTTTTCAAAATAAAGAAAGAATTATCATAAATCAAAGTAAACACACTAAATATATTTAAGAAAATTGGATTATAATGTACTAAAATCATTTCTACTCTCATGAGTACCACCTATAAACTAGACCTTGATGAAGCTAGAAAATTAGTAGATCAAACAAGTTATAGAGGTATGATTGTCTATCTTTTATAATAAACTGCTAGTTGGACTGATATTATTTTTAATGTGTGTATGTGTTCTCTCTTTCAAGAAAGTCTAAAAGAGTCTCATTTGTTATTTGTCAAAATAATTTTCAAATACCTAAATTATACAACCAATTTAAGATGGTTTTATCCAAGATGACATATCTTTCATTTAGTTAGTTATACAGAAGTAGATTGTGGTGGCTATAATTTAGATTGTAAAAGAAAATTTGGAACATGTCATCTGTTAGAAAATCTCAAGTATCATGGTGTAGTAAATAGAAAAATTCTCTTTCACTATCTACTAATAAAGCTAAATACATAGTTTTAGAAAGATTTAATGTAACAACCTGGTGTATGAAACATATTTTACCAGACATTGGATACCAATTTATATATGTACATATAAATTGTGATAACATAAGTGCAATAAATATTTCCAAAAATCCAGTATCTTACTCTAGAAAAAAACAAAATGATTTAAGACGTCACTTTTTAAGTGATTATTATCAAAATGGGTGATATAAATTAATAATTTATTGAAAAATAACATCAGGTAGTTAATATATTAATACAACCTTTGAATTATGAAAGATTAAACTACATCAAACATGAATTAGGAATTTTAAAATTAGGTTGATAAGTCACCATTGATGAGTGATTATTGATGTGTCACCATTGATGAGTCACTCTTGATGAGTCACCATTGATGATTCATTGTTGATGAAGTCACCGTTGATGAGTCATTATTGATTAGTCATCACTGATCAGTCACCATTGACCAGTCACCATTAATGAAGTCACCATTGAACCAGTCACCATTTCGTTTTAGGTTACCGTTGTTTTATTACTATTTATATTTTCCATTAATGATTAAATTATTATTATTATTATTTTATTATTATTCATTTATAATCCCTTAATGATAAAATCATTGAGATAACTATAAATCAATTCACTAACTTTAACCATTGATCTTCTAAACCTTTTCCTTCCCATCGAACCGATATTACTTCTTCCTTGTTCCACCTAAAGCCTTCAACCAATCTGAATATCCTATGTGAATCAAGTTGCCGAATCGAATCCATAAGAGATAAGCCATTCCAAGAAAACAAAATTATCTATAAGCAGTTTTGAAACCATTTCTCTAAACTCGCGTCTAAGAAATTATGTAGTCGGAGTAGAAAAAGAAATTTATGCACACTGTCTTTCAACTAGAAATACACTTGTGTTGAATGTAATATAAAAACAAAAGTGGATGAACCATTTTACCTAGAATCATCAAGTGTTTTATCTAAGGTTATAATTTAAATTTCATCAGAATACAGGATTTATTTTTGGGAAGAAAGCTGATATAATTGAAAGCATCATAAATGGAAATGATATTTCTTTCTCTTCAAGATAATGGGGAAAAAATTTAAAGGTTATTTATAGAGGAGTATATGATGTTTTACAAGGAATTATAAGGATTGATAGTGAAAAATTCAATTATTAAAGGGATCTTTTACAGTTAACTTGATATGGAACACTAAGAAGACCTACTGATTCTAATCTTGATGGTGAATATATGTTTCTTTTTAAATTTGTATAGTATGATTTATGTCCAATGAAAGGGGACTTGAATAAAATGAGGTATCACAATGTCTAATTTCTGTATATGATGATGAAAGGGAAGATAATAAATCTATGTAGAGTTTTGCTAACTCATATGCATGAGATGTGGAAAAAGAGCTCCAAATCGAACTCTCTAATATATCCCAAAATTATTTCGGCCATTTTAGATGTAAAGGGATATACTAAAGTTGTAGAAGAATCTAAGTAAAAAATTAGTGGTTTTTGTTTACTAAAATATTATTTCAAAATAGTTAAAGTGAGATGGAATCCATGGATGGTAATTTGGGTAATAGATAATGAAAAATATTAAGATGAGTTCAACCAAATTGATCACCCAACAAAACCTAAGGACATGGAGGATGTAGTTGTCAAATCTAATGAGATAGACGAGTACTCTAATGTTGATGTTGTTGCTGAAATAAATAATCCAATAGAAGAAGAAAAAGAATAATTTGTTTTAGTTGAATAAGTGACTGATCTAGAGATCATTAAATCTCTACCTTGAGTATCAAGTGGAAATGTCAGTTTTTCAGGCTCACTACCTTCCAAAAAAACTCTCTTACCTAAAAATGATGATGATGAAGATACTAAATTTTCGGGAGAATATCAGTCTTAATTGCCTTCCTCCAAGACTTAAAGTGATGAGAATGTAAATAAATGAACTGATATTGTTTCTAAAGAATTAGATAACGAAATAGTAGATATAGAAAGATATTCTGATTAAGATGATAAGGATCAAAATAATGAATCTCATGTTGATAATAATTCTGATGATAGAAACAAAAATGATGTCCTTAATCACAATGATGATCAAAAAGGTGGTACTGATCATAAGGATAGTGATGATAATGGAAATGGTCCTGATCCTGGACATAAGATAGTTCAACATCAATCCTATTCAGCTATGGTATCTAGTTCTCATAGATATGAAAATCAACTAAATGATACCATAATGAATGATGTCCCAACATTTCCTACTGAAGGTATAGAAGCTATAATTGAGGGGGAGAAAACTCTAAATCATGATGATCAAATGGATCAATCGAAACCATAAGACAACATGGACACCAATATGATAGTTTTTCTACCATATATATGTGAGAGGGAGTTCACTACCAATATATTTAAAAACTAAGTTATAGTGGATCAGTCTCCATAGATATCCAACTTGAAACTGCAACAGACGGCACTTGAACCCTCAACATTGAAAATTGGCCAAAGTTATCAAGTTCCTAGAGACTAATAAATACTTCCATATATAATATATCCAGTTTTATTATTTGAAGAATGGAAAAAGTATCCTTGTTTTGTTAGACATGAATCACTCAGATGATGATCCTGAAAATTTTTTATCAGAACAAAAGTATCCTTAATGGATCAGATTAATCAAGCTGGAGAGTTATAGCCTTTTACCCACACAAATACTAATAGAAAAATTGTTCAACCTATTCAGCCTATTGTTCCTCCTAATGTATTGAACCATGATGATTTTATTTATTTACAAATAAAAGTGAATTCATATTTAGACTCATTGAGAAGGAATTTTATTTCATATTTATCAAATACATTGAGATCTCAACCATCCCCAATAGCAGAACTCAATGAATAAAGTGTAAGATACTTGGTTGAATTGGTGATATCTCATATCCAACCAAAATTTAGGTTTCATATTCAATAAATGTAAGTAGAGAATATAATATTTTCATATAAATTAGCTAATTTAAAATCTTCAACAGAGAGTCTGACATCCTCTATATTCGAATCTCTGATATCCATTTCTTAAAATTTATATAGTTTAGCTAATACTACCTCAACTTCATTTACACCTCCCCTTTATCTGGTACAAATTTATAGAGAGTTTCTGTAACAAATAATCAAATAATAAATAAAAAAATCTATAGGTGATGTGGTCACTCATGAAGAGAAAATTCTGTAGATACATATTCATGGATAACATATTCTTGATTTAATAAGAAGCTATATTATAGATCTTAGAAAAGATAAGGTATTTATAAAGAAAATATATCAAGTAATATTTTTCAATGATCTGTAATAAGAATTAAATGTCTAATAATTTCAAATTTCATGCTGAGAACTTGAGGATACCACCGGGGACATGAGCATTTAAAGAATAGGTGGGTCTACTAAATATTCTCACACTAGCTCTTCAAAGATTTATGGATGAGAAGAAAGACTTATTTAATGAAATGGAAAGAGGAGGTTAGATAACCATGGACTTCATAAATGTACTGAAACTCTACTTTCATTCCCATGAAACCATTGTAATCGCTAGATAAGCAATCCATGTTTCAATAATTCTTTCATCCACATCCACAGACTCAGTTCAGTACATGCCTTCTCTACTCACTCAGTCAGATAGTCTAATTCATCCACCTTATCAACCTCAGATTTTGTCACCAGATAATGAAATCAGAAAACATAGACTAGTTATTTTCAGATAACCACTTCCTCTTTCTATGACATTACCATACATTTCAACCATTTTACTAAAATTCACTTCAATTGTATCATCACTAGATAGTGACAGAGATAGAGAAAACAAGAAATGGGAGAATAAAGTTGAACAACCCCTGCCTTCTTCAGATTGAATCTATTTAGATGTTATTTCTTGATAGGGATCTTTTTTATTTTCCCTTACATTATTATATTTTTGTACTTATATATTTGTTTCCCCTAGATAATGAAAAACTATTTGTGTTCTTCTATTTACTCTCTCAGTTTAACAATTGTTTTTATTTTCTGATAATCTCAAAGGGGGATATAAAATATAAATTTCATTTTATATAGTTAAGAAGATTGTTTTTAAACTCAAAAACCTCTATGATTATTTATGATTACTCATTTATTACATGATTTATAAAATTACATGTTTTGTTATCATCAAAAGGGGGAGAATTTTGGAACTTCCTTGTATGGAGTGTGTTTGGAACTCTCTTATTTTAATGATCAAAACTCATGATTAATTTAGTACTAATGTTTCACATGTTGTATATTATAATTTCATATGATAAGACTGCTTGTATGATATTTCTACTAAGTATTATAAAAAATCACCATTGACTGGAAGTCACTTTTACCGTCAGGATGAGCTACCACAAGACAAAGTTGCCATCACCACTAATAGGATTTACCACCTAGATGAGATAATGTTAGATGCAAGTCACTATTATCACCAGTTAGAGATACCTCTAGATGGAGTCATAATTACCACCAGAGGAGCTACCACTAGAGGTGAGTCACTTCTAGATGTTATGTCACCGCCAGCTTCTTGTTACTATTTTTGTCAGAGGAATTTGGAATGAATGGTTCAAATGATTAAAATATTCGTGGAAAATTTGAAAAAGTATTCAAGACTTAGTAAAATTCAATCTGAGGAATTTATATTGCCTCCATTCGATGTTGTTATATATTAAAAAATGGACTCTCTCTCTCTCACAGATATAGAACGATAGATTCATACTCTCTCTTACAAACCTATAGTGGATTGTGCAACCGAATTTTTGAATTCTTGTGAACTTGCGGATTCACATTCTATGAAAATCAATGACATAGAACCACATAACGCATTACAAATATTGATTGAGACATTAGATATTGATCAATTGAAACATACCTGTAGATTTCTATGATCCTCTATTCTACTTCAATTTTCCAAAACAGATCACAGAATCATCACCAGTGCTGATCTGAGGATGAAAAACATATAGAACACATCAGAATGAACTTTTTCTATTCTTATATTTTCTGTCTGTTTTACTTTTTAGTAGTTTGTTGTTTTACTTTTATTCAACATACACTATCTTCAATACATTCTTGGAGAATACTTTTTATTCTCTTCATTCACAATATGTTTTCCATTTTGTCTTTGAAAGAGTTATATGTGTGACCTGTGTAATTATTACATCCCAAGAATAACTATGGAAGAGGATTTTCATCATAGACATCTTTTTGATGTTGATTGTATACCTAATCTAGTTTGTGGATTTATTTTATTATATTAATAATCTACTTGCAAGTAAGTGATTTCCAAGTGGAGAGGATTAAGTCTCATCTTTTCACTAAACTACTTGTTTATTACATTATGTATTTTTTTTAATACTATATCTTAGATTATTATTATCTCTATAAACAATTGTATTAATTTTATAATTAATCTTAACTAGTGTTGATATTTATTTTTATCTATTTAAATTGATTTCAAAAGTCAAGGTATTCTTAAACAATTTTTTTACTGAGACATAATCATTTTTTAAGAAATATTTTAAAAATTATATATCATATATTGATCTACTATTTTGGTTATTTGGAAAATTTATTTTTATTAAGGGGGTTTTTACTTTATCCTAATCTTGAACCAAAATTTTTATTGGAAACTAAATTCACCCCCTCTTGAGTTACTCACTCTAACCAACAATAATCTTAACTACTAATGATGAAATCACCTCAATAATTATTTAAAAGTTAATCCAATATTTATTAATCAATTATTTCATCTAATATCTTTAAAAAAATCCAATCAAAAGACAATCAATTTAAAAATAGTTGACTCTAATATTTATACCATCGTTGAGGATTCAACCTGAGTGTTTCTATACACATTAACAGAGAACTAAACCTATGAATGTTTGATAGGTGACAATCATCTATGCATCAAATGGAACCATTTCCTAGGACGGTGAATCTAACAGTTGATATTTTTTTTGAAAAAAATCCCAAAAAAGATCTAAAAAACAAAGAAAATCCACCTTGTCATAACAATCACAAATGAAAAAAACATAATGAAAAAATTAACTTCCACATCCTTCCAAATTTTATCTAAATGCCTTGTAGCCTCCCAAAAATATCATCATATTTTTTTTTGAAAAATAAATCAAGTGAACTCTTCGCCAACATGGGAGGACAATTAGGGATAATAAAATAACTCGTGAACCATAAATTTCCCATCCAATTGAACAGGATATGTCCAATCCGAGGGAAAATCCCTTAATGAACTTTTTTCCCCTGATATGAATTAACAACCAATTGGTATTGACTATCCAAACATCAAGGATGATTTTGAACTCAAATCGAGTTTGATTCATCTTTTACCTTTTAAAGACTCGTAAATTTCAAGGGAAATTTTTCTTTAATTTTATTTGGAATTCTACGAGTACACAATTTTTGATGGCGCCTGATTCTGAGGCCCGGTGTGCCCGGAATCAATTTCTCAAGTTTAGCTTGGGTATGTTCAGTGAACGAACGAACGGGTTTTCTAACTTTTGAACCGGTGCTCAGAATCGAAATCTGAGGGCACCGTTGAAACCCCAACACCGGTAATTGATTAATAAGACCCTTTTTGTAGTTGCGTTTCTCGGGTGGTGTTGTTAAATAATTGGGTTCACTAAAGAGTGAAATAAATTTGCGCCACAATTTTATTTCTAATCCAAATAGTTATAACCTATGCATGGGAGTTGAGTTGGATCCACCACATCCTAACCACTTAGTAGTATATTTGTGAGGTGGGGCCACATGATCCCCACCCCTTCAAATTCTCTAAACCTCCCTCTTTATTTTGGCAACCCCCCATAAATTTGTAACACACACACCTTCCCTCTTTATGACTTGTCAACCCTCAAGTTTATGAGGAACCTTCCCTCTCTCTCTTTAATTAAATGCCAGCGTGTTAAATTAATGAGGATCCTTCCTCCCCATTTTAATGTTCCACTGCAGCGGATTAATTGGGTGGGGACCTATGTCACAAATCTCCCATTTATGACTTTCATGCCAACGACCAACCCATCACTTCTATTTAAAGGAGGCTAGGGGGAGGAGTTATGGACGGCTTCTTCAAGCGGCAGAACGCTAGCAGCGAAGCACGACGCCCAGCACTTGGAGATTTTTCCTCTTCCTCCAATGAAGAATGAAGAACGCCGACGCCACCCTCGGCTTCATCTTTTTGGACGTTAATGGAACGACGCCCGTCTACCGCGACGTCGTCTACCGCGATGACATCTACTGCGACGCCAACGAACACCTTCTTCGAGGTAGTGGTTTTAAGTTCAAATTTAATGGATTAAATTTGTGATTTGCTTTGTCTAAGTTGTTTTATGTTATTTTAGCCACCTTTTATCAATTTAACGGGAGGATTTCGGACCGCACAAACACGGTCTATCCTCCTCCCCCTTTGTTGTTTATCAACGACGTGGTTTGGAATGGAGGCGGCCTGGTGTAAGGGCACCGTGCGGGAACGAAGAAAAAGGCCGTGAAGGTGTGTGGTGCCATCGCGCCACACCTATGAAGCCAAAGAAAGCTGCGGCCAAGGATGGGTCGCCACGGAGGAGCGCGGCACCATCGCGCCACGCCGGAGCATCATGAAAGGGCACGACCGGGGCGGGCCACAGCGGAGGGGCGCGGCGCCGTCGCACCGCACCGGTCGGACAAGGCCACAGTAGTGCAGGCAGGGGCAGCCAGAACCGCCGGCCGCTGGTGCATGGAAGGCGGGACCCGCGGGGGTCCTGCGGCAGCACACCGGCCGACCGTTTTCGGAAGATCCGTGGGTCGTAACCCCAGCTGACAAAGAGGAGGGGACCGATTCGGGAGCATTTTCTTCAATCAAGTGGGGGGCAGCGCCCCCCTCCGTTTTCCGCTCGGACGAAGCGGTCGAGCTGATTGGCATGCGGGCCTTACCCACGCCAGGCCAACCAGCAGTGTCGAGCCGGAACGGCCGCATCGGGCCAGACCGGTCGCGCTGGGCAGGGGCACTCGCGCCGGGCCGGACCCCCACTCAGGGTCGCGCCCCGCCGGACCGCGCCGCGCCAGCTGGGCTAGGCCGCGCATGTAAAGACTCGTAAAATTCAAGGAATTTTTTTCTTAATTTTCTATGGAATTTTACATGGACGTAGTTTCTGATGGAACCAGATTCCGAGGCCCGGTGTGCCCGGAATCATTTTCCGAAGTTTGGCTCGGATACATTCAGTGAAAGAACGAGCGGGATTTTCTATCTTTTGAACCGGTGCTCGAAATCAAATTCTGAGGGTACCGGTGGAATAACTGTGCCGGTAGTTTCTTAGAAATGCCTTTTTCCGGATTTGCGTTTGATCGGGTGTGGTTTTTAATTTTTGGGGTTAAGTTAAGAAATAAAATAAAAGTGGTGCGACACTTTATTTTATTTCACTTAAAGCCACTTAAAGCCACTTAAGCTAAGTTAAGCGGATAGGGTGGAACCCAAAATATCCTACCCACTTGGTAGGATATTTGTGAGGTGGGGCCCGCACGAGCCCCATCGTTTCTTTTCCTCTAAGTAACGCACCCGCAAAAACCTCTTTTTAATGAAAATCAACCAGTGTGTTTTCTTAAATTATAAACGACCCTATTAATTAGGCAGTTAAGTCATTACCATTAATTAATCGAATTAATGGTTTGTTTCTTAACGTTGTTTTTCAAATCGTTAGCATGGGAATAAAATAAGACCAACACGTGTTTAATTGTGGGTTGCTTGTTGAGAGGAATTGGAGGAAGCTCTAACTCTTGGAGATCTTCATCCGTCTTCGCGAAGAATGCGAAGAACGCGAAGAACGCGAAGAACGCCAGCCTCCAACGAAGGGAGATGTGACGATCCTATTTCTGCGACTCTTCTTCCACGACGTTCCTTCCCTGCGACAATCTTCAATCAACAACCGATTGAGGTAGGGGGTTGCGGTTCTTTTAACTCCTTTGTGAATTATATCCTCAACATGGGTTTAATTTAATCAATTAAATCTGTGTGTTTTTATTCCTTGGAGTTTTACGGTGTGACGTCGTGTACTGCGACGACAGTGACGCCCCTTCCGCGATGTGACGATCCTCTTCTCCGCGACGGTCAATTCTGCGATGAACTCGCGTTCGACGACAACGTTGAGGTAGGGGTTTTGATTCTTTTAAATCTTTGTGATTTATACCCACAGAGTATGATTTAATTTTTGTTGTGAGACATTTAAAACTGCTAACGCGGTGGGTGCGGACCAATGAACAAGTCCGAACCCACCGCCCTTTTCGTTCTTGGTGTGGGGAATGGAGGACATCGAAAAAACAAGCCGCATGGGCGATGTGTGGTCCTCACAGTGAAGGACGGGCCCCGGGAGGGACATTGGTGAAGACGTCATGAAATTCAGACCACTGGAGCTCGTCCGGTGGTCCGCGGAGCAGCCCGTCGGCGCGCCTCGTCGGCACGGCGGTGCCTGCGGCAGGTGGCGGCGGCGCCCGGTGCACCGCCGGAATGAGCCGCCGCAGCTTCAGCCGCGGCGACAGAGCGCAGTCCCACGACTGCGCGGGACCGGAGGAGGAAAGGACGTGGCAGCCAGCCGCGTCTGCTAGAATGGGTAGCCCCACGCGGGGTCGCGGCTCCTTCATGCAGGGGCAGGGCGCCCCCCGCTCTGCTCGGCCGTAACCGGTCGAGCTGACCCTCTGTCCACCCGGCCAGCGCCAGCCGGGTCGCGCCCCGCCGGGTCGACCCGGTTCGGGCCGACCTATGGGGGGTTGGGCCGGGTTGGTCCGGGCCCAGACCCCCTGTTTTCGGACCCTTTTCGGTCTTTTGCTTATACCATGAGCTACTGGCCTCTGATAGACGCACCGTCAGTTTTGGTGCGATTCTTGGATCGAGACGGTCGTTTCTGTATATTACACTCAAGGTTTCGGAATACTTTGTGTTTGGCCGGGTTGGTTCGTACACGAAACCAACCGGGCCCTCGGAGCGGAAATGCTCATAACATGAGCTCCGGACGTCCGATTGACGTACCGTCGACTTTTCTGGATTCCTCTAAGTGAGACGGATCTTTTGGCTTACTCCGACCGAGTTTTTGATGCAGGTGGAGTACAGTCGGGTTGGATTTGAATTAAAAACCTACCGGGCCCCTGGGATGAAAAAGTCAATAACACTCAGACCGGGCGTCCGATTGACGCGTCGTCTGCGACGTTGAGTTCCTGTTGATGACATGGAACTTTTGGATACATCAACTCTGGACTATGTGTCAGTTAATGTATCATCCCCTCAGCTCGTGGAGCGGACCCTCCTGAACGAGCTTGCTTGTGCGGGAACCCTAGAGCTGGTTGCGTCTGCGACGACAATGAAGACATTATGGGAATCCTTTGTGGGTTCAGTAGTGACCACTATGGTACTTTTTGGGATACATCAACTCCGAACTACATGTCAGTTGATGCATCGACCTCTTGGCTCGTGGAGTGGACCCTCTCGGAAAGATCATGTTGTGTGCGGGAACCCTAGAACCGGTTGAGACTTGATGACTGCTGATCGAACGACTCGGTGTGTTACGGATATCCCAGTGGAAAGTGATTGGTTGTAGCAGTAGACCCACAGCAGAGGAGCTCTTTTTTGTAGTGGAAAACCCACGGTACTCAACAGAAGGAGTACCTCTGGAGGTTATTAGGAAGAGTGCTTGGTTATAGCGGCAAACCCTTGACAGAGCAGTGCTTGGTAGTAGCGGCAGAACTACGACGGAGGAGCGCTTGGTTGTAGCAGCACGGGGGAGTGCTTGGTTGTAGTAGCAGACCCACGGAAGAGGAGGGCTTGGTTGTACCGGCAGACCTTTGGTACTCAACAGAAGGATTATATCTAAAGGCTATGAGGGGGGAGCGCTTGGTTGTAGCGGAAGACCCATGGTGGGAAGCGCTTGGTTGTAGCAGCAGGCCCACAGTACTCGATAGGTGGAGTACTACATCAGTCCAAGGTTAGAGGGAAGCGCTTGGTTGTAGCGGCATACCCACTGTACTTGATAGAGAAAGAGTTTACCAATAGCTATGGTTTCAACATCATGATCGATCCTGTGTGGGTCTTTGCGGGGGTTAGTACCTACCTATCCTTTGTGGGTCTGACGGATTAGATGAATCAGTGGCTACATCTGATCACCTCTATCATCTTACGAAGTAGTATACCTGTGTGAGCTGAATCTTGTTTTTCTTTCCTTTGTGGATTGTGTTG
Organism: Viscum album; assembly: GCA_963277665.1. Taxonomy (NCBI): domain Eukaryota; kingdom Viridiplantae; phylum Streptophyta; class Magnoliopsida; order Santalales; family Viscaceae; genus Viscum; species Viscum album. Next base: position 320,023,160 of record OY728143.1, read on the forward strand.
TGCTATCCTGTGTGGATTTACGTTTTTCTTTCCTGTGTGGAATGGGTTGTACTTTGACTCAGATGTTGGAGGCGAACGAGAATTGATGACTTAGGTATATGTATGTGCATATACCTAAGCAGTGTCGGATGTTACTTCGTGATTGTATCTTTCCTTTGTGGATTATCATTTGTGGATTCTGGGAGACCTTCAAGGGTCTCGGGGTCCCTACTGAGTAGCGTATACTCACCCCTGCACGGGATATGCCCGCACTACGTTTTGTTGGTTGCAGACGACAGATAGTGTTGATCGTGGTTGAGGCTTGCGGAGCAGGACGGTACCTAGAGGTGGACCACTGGGCTGGATGTTCTCGAAGTGGACGGCTGGACCCGAGGAGCTGTGGAGGCTATCTGTACTCACCCTTCAGGTGGGATTTTCAGTGGACAGCTCGACGTTGCGGCTTTACTTTTCAGTTGCTGTTTTTCCTTCCAGTTGTACTTTACTTTCAGTTTGGGTTTGTATACTGGCCCACTTAATTTTCCTCACTTACCTTGTATCAGCTTTTACTTAGTGTTTACTTCTCCTGCTTGCTTGCTCTGTGGTGTTTTTTTACTTTACAAAGGCAATGCCTTCCCTTTTTACTGGGAATTACACCTTGGTGCTAGTCACCAGCCCCTGGCCTATGGAAGGAAGGCTTGGGGTAGTCACGGAACGGGCCCCGAGGACAGGTTGTGAAAAATTGGTATCAAAGGAGTTCGATTCTACCACAGAACTTTGGACTCTAATATTTTTCTAAGTGAATCAATAGTGTTAAGTGTATTGGGTGTGGTTATCAGTCCAGGGAGTCCAGTGTTGATGTGGCGGTCGATGTATCCATACACCAGGACCCTGACTTCTGATTTCCGACTTAATGCGTGAAAACATTGATTGCATGTATGTTCAAGTTTTCTTTGTGATTAATTTATGTTAGCTCAACAGGTATACTATTTTGACCGTGGAACACCTGTTTCTTTTTAGTATGGCCCCACGACAGCAGCCAACTAGGGTTCCGAGAGTTGTGAGTGACGACATCCCACCGAGCGACGAGGCTTCAGTACAAGGCCCTTTGACAGCAGAGCCACCAACGGTACCTCTACCCGCCAAGCCACCGATGCTTCCATCCCCAGTCGCAGACGATGCACGTCGCCTTAGTGCACTGCATGAGTTCCAGCGCCAGCGACTGCCCAGGTTCCGCGGGGAGATGGACCCCCAGGCAGTTGAGGACTGGCTGGAGGCAGTGGTGAGAGTTTTCAGGTTGGTGAGGACACCAGCAGACCTCATGGTGATCCTCGCAGCGAGTCTACTACACGCGCCAGCAGGCAGATGGTGTAGCCTGATGCTCTAGGTGCACAATGAGGCATCTCTTCTCTGGATGAACTTTGAGAGCCTCTTCCGCTCAGAATTTGTCCCAGCCACCCTCCATGCGGTGCGCATCCAGGACCTTCTACAACTGCGGCAGGGTAGCATGACAGTAGCCTAGTACGCTGCAAGGTTTAACGATATCTCGCGCTACTTGACAGACATGGTATGGGACCCATTCTTTAGGTCCTGAACCTTTGAACAGGGGCTCAGGCGAGAGATCATATCTTCAGTTGTTTCTCATAGCATTACGACACAGACATGGGTGTTTGAGTGAGCCCTCTTAGTGGAGAGTTTCCTTGCTGAGCAGTCTCCAGCAGAAGGACCCACCACTAGTCGGCATGTGGCAGAGTCTTCTGCAGCGGGCAGTAGACAGATAACGCAGGGGTCCAAGAAGACTATACCTACTGGTGGTCGACCGCATGACATAGGATCGTTTGTGCAAGGCACTCGGGGTGGACAATGACTTACCATGAGCGGACAGTGTTACTCATGCGGCGGGGTTGGTCACATGGCCCGTGACTGTCTGACTCGCCATACGGATGACCAGCATATGAACGAAGGACCTCCCAGGAAGAGGCATAGGTTCGATCGAGGCGGACCTCATGGAGCAGGAGACCGTGGAAGGTGAGTTGGCCATGCAGCTAGAGGTGGACGATGCTTCGAGGTGTTGCCACCACCACCACCAGGAGGTCCACCCCGACCGCAGGGAGCTGGTGGACATGGGAGAGCTCAGCTTCAGGAAGCTGATTCCTACGATCATGGAGCTCCGGGAGCAGATGGACAAGAGCGGGACTAGCTCCAGACCTAGAGACTTTTGTTTATGCTGCTTCTAGCATTTTTGGTGTTTGTTTTTATATGTTTTGTGTCTTTGTACTTTGAGCTGCAGTAATAAAATACACCTTTCTTTTGGCGTTTACCTTCATGTCATCTCTTAATGTTGTTACTAAGAGGTTTAGGTTTAAAAACCATTGACTTGACCCTCACATTGAGAGACCTACTGGAGGAGACCCAGGGACCACACACTGATGTCGACAGTGTGACTCAACCCTTGGAGGCGAGAGTAATGGTTGGATCTCTTGGTAGTAGCGTTGAGGCCTTACGATGTCATCTTTGGTATGGGTTAGTATCATCCATGATGGGATTGACTGTATTAGGCGAAGAACGTGGTTCATCCAGGGGATGATACCGGATTTCTCTTCTCGGCAAAGAAGAAATCCCAGTAGCTCGTGTAGGACCAGAAAGGTCCAAGTCATCCCAGAGCAGATGAGGACAGCTCAGAGCCGGTAAAAGTCTTGTGCTGATAGAAGGCGGAGGCCACTAGAGTTTGAGGATGGCGACCACGTCTTCTGGCGTGTCACAACTCGATGTGGATTACAGAGATTTGGTCAAGGCGGAAATTTGTCTCCATGCTTCATCAGACCATTCCAGGTCCTCAGCAGGATTGGAGAGGTGGCTTATCGCCTGGCTCTACCACCTCAGTTGCACCGGGTGCACGACGTCTTCCACGTATCTCAGCTGAGGAGATACGTGCGCGACCTGACGCATATCATTGACCATGGGGAGCTAAACGTCGATGATGGGGCGACTTTTGTTGAGGTCCCGGTGCAGATCGGGGATCGACAGGAGCGGGTCTTATGTGGACGGTCGGTTCCTCTATTGCGCATCAGATGGCAGTACAAGAACCTCCAGGAGAGCACTTGGGAGCGGGAGGCTCAGATGCGTGCTCAATACCCACATTTGTTTCCCAAGTTTATGTTGTATCTTAACGAGGACGTAAAGCCCTAAGGTGTGAGTGATGTAAAGACCCATAAAATTCAAGGATTTTTTTTTCTTAATTTTCTTTGAATTTTACATTAACGCAATTTCTGACGGCACCTGATTCTGAGGCACGGTGTGCTCGGAATCATTTTCCGAAGTTTGGCTCGGGTATATTCAGTGAGCGAATGAGCGGGCTTTTCTATCATTTGAACCAGTGCTCGGAATCGAATTCCGAGGGCACCGGTGGAATCACAGCGCCAGTATTTTCTTAGAAACGCCCTTTCCGGAGTTGCGTTTTCTCGGGTGTGGATTTTAATTTTTGGGGTTAAGTTAAGAAATAAAATAAAAGTGGTGCGACACTTTATTTTATTTCACTTAAAGCCACTTAAATCCACTTAAGCTAAGTTAATCGGATAGGGTGGAACCCAAAATATCCTACCCACTTGGTAGGATATTTGTGAGGTGGGGCCCGCACGAGCCCCACCATTTCTTTTCCTCTAAGTAACGCACCTGCGAAAACCTCTTTTTAATGAAAGTCAACTGATGCATTTTCTTAAATTCTAAACGCCCCTATTAATTGGGAAGTTAAGTCATTACTATTAATTCATTGAATTAACGGTTCGTTACATAACTTTGTTTCTCAAATCGTTGGCATGGGAATAAAATAAGACCAACACGTGTTTACTTGCGGGTTGCTTGTTGAGAGGAATTGGAGGAAGCTCTAAGTCTTGGAGATCTTCATCCTTCTTCGCGAAGAACATGAAGAATTCGAAGAATGTGAAGAACGCCGGCCTCCGACGAAGGGTGATGTGACGATCCTCCTTCCGCGGCGCTTCTTCCATGACGTTCCTTCCCCACGACAATCTTTGATCAACAAACGATTGAGGTAGGGGTTGCGGTTCTTTTAATTACTTTGTGAATTATATCCTCAACATGGGTTTAATTGATGCAATTAAATCTGTGTGTTTTTAATCCTTGGAGTTTGATGGCGTGACGCTGTGTACCGTGACGACAGTGACGCCCCTTCCGTGACGCGACGAACCTCTTCTCCACGACGGTCAATTCCGTGACGAACTCACATTCGACGACAACGTTGAGGTAGGGGTTTTCATTCTTTTAAATCTTTGTGATGTATACCCGCGGCGTATGATTTAATTTTTGTTGTGAGACATTTAAAACCGCTAACGCGGTGGGTGCCGACCAACGAACAAGTCCGAACCCACCGCCCTTTTTGTTCTTGGTGTGTTGAACGGCGGACGTCGACAAAACAAGCCACATGGGAGATGTGAGGTCCTCGTAATGAAGGACGGGCCCCAGGAGGTCCATTGGTGAAGACGGCATGAAATTCCGACCACCGGAACTCGTCCGGTGGTCCGCGGAGCAGCCCGCCGGCGCGCCGCGGCTGTAGCCGCGGCAGCAGGGCGCGGTCCCGCGACCACGCGGGACCAGAGGGGGACGGGACGTGACAGCTGGCCACATCTGCTGGAAAGGGCTTCCCCACGCGGGGTCACGGCTCCTTCACGTGGCGGCAGCGCGCCCCCCGCTCCGCTCGGCCATAACCGGCCGAGGCGACCCGCAGGCCATCCCTGCCAGCACCAGCTGGGTCGCGCCCAGGCCAGGCTGGGCCGGGTCTCGCCCAGCGGGGTCGGATCCGGGTCGGTTCGACCCGGTTCGGGCCGACCCAGGGGGGTTGGGCCGGGTCGGTACGGGCCTAGACCCCCCGTTTTCAAACCCTTTTCGGTCTTTTGCTCATAACATGAGCTACGGGACTCTGATCGACGCACCGTCAGTTGCGGTGCGATCCTTGGATCAAGACGGTCGTTTCAGTATATTACACTCAAGGTTTTAGAATACTTTGGGTTCGGTCAGGTTGGTTCGTACACGAAACCAACCGGGGCCTCGGAGCGGAAACGCTCATAACTTGAGCTCCGGACGTCCGATAGACGTACCGTCGACTTTGCTAGATTCCTCTAAGTGAGACAGATCTTTTGGCTTACTCTGCACAAGGTTTGGATGCAGGTGGAGTACTGTTTGGTTGGTTTTGTCTTAAAAACCAACTGGGCCCCTGGGACGAAAAGGCCAATAACACTCAGACCGGGCGTCCGATTGACGCGCTGTCTGCGACGTTGAGTTCCTATTGACGATACAGAACTTTTGGATACATAAACTATGGACTATGTGGCAGTTGATGTATCATCCCCTCAGCTCGTGGAGTGGACCCTCTCGAACGATCTTTCTGTGTGCGGGTACCCTAGAGCTGGCTACGTCTGCGACGACAATGAAGACAATACAGGAATCCTCCGTGGGTTCGGTAGTGACCACTGCGGTACTTTTTGGGATACATAAACTCTGGAATAAATGTCAGTTGATGCATCAACCTCTTGGCTTGTGGAATGTACCCTCCCGGAACGAGCATGATGTGTGCGGGACCCTAGAGCCGGTTGAGACTTGACCACTGCTGATCGAACGAATCGGTGTGTTACGGATAGCCCAGTGGGAAGCGCTTGGTTGTAGCAGCAGACCCACGGCGGAGGAGCGCTTGGTTGTAGCGGCAGACCCGCGGTACTCAACAGAAGGAGTACCTCTGCAGGCTATGAGAGGGAGTGCTTGGTTGTAGCGGCAGACCCAAGATGGAGGAGTGCTTGGTTGTAGCGGCAGAACTACGACGGAGGAGCGCATGGTTGTAGCAGCACGGGGGAGCGCTTGGTTGTAGCAGCAGACCCACAGCAGAGGAGCGCTTGGTTGAAGTGGCAGACCTATGGTACTCAACAGAAGGGGTACCTCTAGAGGCTATGAGGGGGGAGCGCTTGGTTGTAGCGACAGACCCATGGTGGGAAGCGTTTGGTTGTAGCAGCAGGCCCACAGTACTCGATAGGTGGAGTACTACAGTAGTCCAAGGTTAGAGGGAAGCGCTTGGTTGTAGCGGCATACCCACTGTACTTGATAGAGAAGGAGTTTCCCAATAGCTATGGTTTCAACTTCATGATTGATCCTATGTGGGTCTTTGCGGGGGTTAATACCTACCGATCCTTTGTGGGTCCGACGGCTTAGATGAATCAGTGGCTACATCTGATCATCTCTATCGTCTTATGAAGTAGTATACCTATGTGAGATGAATCCTGTTTTTCTTTCCTTTGTGGATTGTGTTGTGCTATCCTGTGTGGATTTATGTTTTGCTTTCCTGTGTGGACTGGGTTGTACTTGGGCTCGGATGTTGGAGCCGAACGAGAATTGATGACTTAGGTATATGTATGGGCATATACCTAAGAAGTGTCGGATGTTACTTCGTGATTGTATCTTGGCTTTGTGTATTATCCTTTGTGGATTCTGGGAGACCTTCGGGGGTCTCGGGATCCCTACTGAGTAGCTTATACTCACCCCTGCACAGGCTATGCCCGCACTACGTTGTGTTGGTTGCAGATGACGGACAGTGTTGATCGTGGTTGAGGCTTCCAGAGTAGGATGGTACCTGGAGGTGGACCACTGGGCGGGATGTTCTCGGAGCGGACGGCTGGACCCGAGGAGCTATGGAGGCTATCTATACTCACCCTTCCGATTGGATTTGTAGTGGACAGCTCGACGTTGCTGCTTTACTTTTCAGTTGTTGTTTTTCCTTCCAGTTGTACTTTACTTTCAGTTTGGGTTTGTATACTGGCCCACTTACTTTTCCGCACTTACCTTGTATCAGCTTTTACTTAGTGTTTACTTCTCCTGCTTTCTTGCTCTATGGTGTTTGTTTACTTTACAAAGGCAATGCCTTCCATTTTTACTGGGAATTACGCCTTGGTGCTAGTCGCCAGCCCCTGGCCTGTGGAAGGCGGGCTTGGGGTAGTAACGGCACGGGCCCCGAGGACGGGTTGTGAAAGCGCAAGGTGGGCTGGGCCATGATATAGTGGTCCATACATGGACCCGAATCGGGTCGACCGGTTCGGGCCAACCCCGGGGGTCTTCGGTCGGGTCGGTCCGAGCCCAAAAGCCCCTAAAATCGGACAACTTCGTTCCAACACCTGTAACATGGGCTAAGGACCTATGATCGATGCACCATCAGTTTTGATACAATCCTTGGATTGAGATAGTCATTTTGGTATATTACACGCAAGGTTTCAGAGAACATTGGGTATGGCCGGGTTGGTTCGAACACGAAACCAACCGGGCCTTCGGATCGGAAACATTTATAACTTGAGCTCCAGACGTCCGATTGACGTGCCATAGATGTTGTTGGATTCCTCTTAGTGAGATGGTTCTTTTGTCTTACTCAACTCGTGGTTTGGATGCATTTGGAGTACGGTCGGGTTGATTTTGACTTAAAAACCAACCAGGACCCTAGGACGAAAAACCCAATAACTCTCATACCGGGCGTTCGATTGACGCGCCGTCTGTCGCGTTGAGTTCCTGTTGGCGAGACAGAACTTTGGGATACATAAACTCCGGAATTCGTGTCAGTTGATGTATTGACCCCCCCTTGTCTCGTGGAGCGGACCCTCCTAGAATGATCATCCTGTGCGCGGGAACCCTAGAGCTGGATGCGTCTGCAACGACTTCCGTACTGGAATCCTCCGTGGGTTACTATAAAAATAAAAATTTCCAATAAAAATAACATGGTTTTATTTTCAACCATATCCAAATAATTTTTCAAAATATTTTATTTTTAGGAATTTTGAATCATTTAATAAAATTGTATCTATTGTAAAATATCATTAATATTATTTTTGGAACTATTCATTTCATTTTTCTTTGAAAAAAAACATGAAAGATGTGGAATTATAATATAATCCTTTAAATTATCACTAAAATTTTACATTTTTCTAAAAATAATTAAAACAATAATTCTTTCAATTTATATAACTTTTAATATTTTTTAAATGATTTATTTTATTTTTCTATTAATTGAATAAATAATGTGTAAGATTTACATAATCATTTAGGGTAATTATGTCAATACTAAAAACTAGAAATAAATTAACAAGATAAAAGTTATCTTTATAATTACTATTTTAAACTAAACATAAGTTTCTTTTATCCCTTCCATAAAATTTTATATTTATTAGAAGAAAAAAAGGGGTAATTTTTTCTTTATCTTTTAAATAAAAATTATAAAGGAAAAATCAAAGAAATATGGCACCATGTGGCCATATATCTAAGAATTAGATATTCATGGATTAAAATCCACTAATTAAATAATATAAAGAAAAGTTTTGTGGTCAATGTTATGTCTTTATCATATTATTTTTAACCTTAATTACCTAACTTTCAATTTTACCATACTGATGAATTTTTTTTATTTTTAAAATTAATTATGACCAAAAATTAAGTTTAAATTATTAAAAATTATTAATTATTAATATTAAAAATATATATTATATTTTAATAAATTCAATCCTTATAATTGGCATAAATTCATTTTATAATTATCCCACAAGCGTGATGAATAAACTATTTTCTGAAGAAAATAATTCATTTTTAAGATGAAAAGTGTTATTATACTAAGACCATAAATAATATGTATTATTATGTAATAAATTATATTATTTATAAATAAATAATACTTTTAAAAATTTATTATCAACATCAAAAATATAATGGGGCTTTTCAAATAAAATAAATGATAGTACTTGAACAATTGGAATTTTTTTACTATTTACTGAAAATTCAATATTTTCAAAAAAATATCAAAATTTCATGTAATGTTAAAATTGATATTATTATTTGAAAAGTGATATTATATTTAAAAAATAAAATATCCAAAATTATAATAAATTTATTATAATTTTCACACACAAAATTCAAAATAAAACAATCTTGAATAAAATGTATTTTTGATGTATGGAACGATTTTACTAAAAACTAAGTACTTATTTATTTTGAATAAAAACATTATAAAAAACCTTTATAAATATTTTCATAATTTTTATAACCCTATTCATACCCACTAATTTAATGGATATGCTATAATGGTTATATTTAAATAATAATATTTTGTGGTTCATTTGAGCTCGTTCTTGTGTGTTTTATATGATATCAGACACAGTGTTCTTTAAATATCATGGGGTGTTAAAGTATTCCATCCTTAAATAAATTACATCCTAAAAATTTGATCCTAGTCTAGGAAATCATTGGTTTTACATTAAAATATTCCTTTATGGAAAACCCACATCATTAAAGGGTTAACAAAACTTTCTCTCAAAAAGATAGAATGGGAAATATGAAGCTCCTCTAGAATAAAAAAACTATGTTTCAAAATATGAATTTATTAATGGGAAATGAAAATATGTGCTTGGAAGAGAAAAATAACACCCAAGGACTAATATATAGTGATATATTACCTGGTAAAGAGAAATTCAATGACCACAAAACCTTAAATCTATGATTACTGAATAGACCATTTGTTCATTGGAAATGATGGTAAATTTATAACATTTTTATTTCTAGATCATTTTTGAAATTTCGTATATTTTTTTAATATAAAGATAAAGAACGCCATAAAAATACCCAATTTATATCATTTTATTTCATAATAAAAAATTCATGCATTGATTATTCTTAAAATTGATTTCCACTTCATTTCATACTCCTAGAAATGAATATCCAAGATGATATTTTGTATGCTAGAGGAAATAAAATTTACTTTTAACAGATCATAAGATCAAAAAAAGAGTGAAAAATATTACCATATGTCTCTAAATATTTACTAAAACCAAAATGGGTATCATAAGTTATCTAATATAATACATTAATCTCTAAAACCTCACCACTAAAAACTAAAGTTTAACTTTATATATTCCAAAAGTCTTTATCCTTAAAACACTTCCAAATTACATTTAACCAAATTAAAACTTCAACAAATTATTATATAGGTCACTAAATTTCAAGAATAAACAAAAAATTAATCCTTAATACATTATAAATTAACTCTTAATGACACATACTGAATATTTTAATACCTTAATTACTATAAAACATCAATAGAAAAATAATTTATTCAGAAAATTAACTGTATCCTTATTCTTTAAATAAAATCATAGATTAAAAAACATAATTCATGAATCAAAAAATTATGTAAACTCCATCATGATATAAATTTTCACTCAATCACAAAACATTTTCAAGGTCACAAATACTATCTAATTTACTTCATCAATATCAATCATCTCTTTATTACAAAATAATATTATTACATAAACATCATGCACATTTTACGATTTATCTTTCAATTAATCATGTGTTTTACATAAAATATCACATCACCGTTAAATCATTTTTCAAGTCCATATGTACCATTCAACATGTTCTTTCAAGTCCTTAAATAAAACTATTGTGAAAAAGTCTGAAAATTTTTCATGATTTTTTAACCAAAATATCATTGATGTATCACTTATACAATATAAATATCAAATAAAAATATATAAACACATAAATCCTTTAATTTTAATTATTTTCCGGAAATTTTTTATTCCTTGGACTGGGAGTTAACCATTGAATTAAGGAATTGGGTTAGATACTTCCCATGTTCCCATGTATAAGACATTGAGCTCTTTAGAAATTCATTTCTATATGTCCTTTATTTATACACACACAAACATATTCATCTTCTTCTGAGTCATTCTCAGGGTGTGTCATTCTATATTTTTAATATAAAGGAAATTAAGTAATCTTTTCTCTATAGTCTCTACTATCTGATCTCTTATAAAACACCATACGTCTCCTCTTTAGTGATTCTAATAGTCAGTTAAGGTGCAAGTTTTTAATAAAATATTTTGATCACTGATTAGGCACAATAACATGAACATTCTCTCGGGTTATCATCAAATTTTGTTTCTTGTAATCATTGTATTGTCCATCACATTCAATTTTAACATGATTCATCTTGGTTCTGAGCATTAACTAAGAAAACATAGTACGAGAAAAAATAATCATTGTGAGAAACCACATAATAATTTATAGGATATCTAAATCATGACACATTCTTTTCAATATATGATAACATGGGTTAAACCTAGGTTACTCTTTCTATTATCAATTGAAATTCTTCATTTTGGTTCATATAGAAAATGTGAATTAACCCAATAATTTCCGATTGGAATTCCAAACCAAGTGTAAAGTAAGGTAACACTCACCATGAACTATAATTATGTCTAATATATACCTAAATAGCTCTTTCCTATATTATTACCCCTCAATGTATTTATGTCAAAACTGAATCAACCTATAGTATCCATATGGGTATTTATTACAAGTAAACCCACATAATATCTACCTTAACAAATATTTAGGATATTATGAAACACTTAGACTTGTCCTCAAATTCATTCGTAGGGTTATTCTCCCTAATCTATGTTTTCCAAAATCTAGTTCCAAAGGTTTCTATTAAAATTTCTCTGATTCCAAATATAAAGACCCTAATCCTAGTTACGCAAAGCCAGTTATTTAATTATTAAATTGGAATAAGATACAAGATATCATATCACAAAGGACTGATTATATTTTGAGTCTTATTTGTTTAGATTCATTTATGAATATCACATCATATTTTAAAACATAAAATTAAAACATACTGATAGTAAATATTATTCAACCTTTAACTTATTCAAATATTCCTTATTTATAACATAGAGAAAGGGAAAAAATATGGGTGGGATCAAAGGCTCTGAAAGGGTTAAATACTAAGGAATTTATCACTATTAAATAATGCATATTCAATATAGAAAAGGTAAATAACTAAAACACAATCCTTTTAATCAATATCATGATCATTGAGAGTAATATGTTAGGTGTAAATAAACTCAAGTGATTCCATACAAATACTCACATGATCTTTAAACTTAATCATTAATAGAATAATTAAGAAAATAATTATAAGGACATTAATAACTGATTTTATAATGATGGAATGCATGACACTAGACATATTAAATTTACTATCGAGGCCTTTTTTAAAGACAGTTTAAATTATGGGTTGGCATACACAAAAAACCCATTTAATAAGGCTAATAAACTAGTTTTTACCATGATACCAACTATTGAATTGATGGAATATGTAATTCCAATCCTCATCGATTACTTAACAATTCCAATCCATTAATTATATGAATAAATAACAAAAATTAATCAACATTCCTTATTTAAATAAAATTATATAGGAAGAACTAGCATATGAAATTTAAAAAAAAATCCCATTAAAATTTATCATAAACCATCCAGATAAATAATAATTATGGTATCATCACAACATATCCCCAATGAAGAATAAAAGGGTTTTTGTTATTGATGAATAGAAATTCTATAAAAAGATCACTAAAAACATTCTTGAGTAAAATAGCATTTTCATTTAAAAATATGAATTTAAAAACTAAAAATTTCTAGAATATTAGAAAAAAAATGTTTGAAAAGAATCATGGAAATTTTAAAGGAAGATTTAAATAAATGACTAATCATAGTGGTGGTAAAATTATGTTCATGCTAAGTATGTTAAAACAAATATTCCTTTCACATTTTTGGTAAGAGTTGCAAAATTTATTATTCATAAAATGAAAAGAATATTACTTTTAAAAAATTTTATAAAAATTAAAAAAAATTTAAAAATTTATTTAATAATCATTATAAAATATTAAAATTATTCTAAAAAACATTTTATCGAAAATATGGATATGGGATAAAAATATTACCGACTGAGTAGAAAAAGAAGTCATATTTCCTTAAATATTATTTCTGTACCTTGAGTACTTAATGAATTAAAAATGAAATAAAAACATATTATTTATATACATATCAATATTAAAAGAAAAAATTTTGATTTTAAGATATAAATATGAAATAATTCTCCTAGTAGAGACTTAAATATAAATAATCTTGAATAATGATGAGATTGTGAAATAAACCCTTTCCACTTTGGTAACTTTTGAATCAAAACAATTATAAAATAAATAACTTCAAATGAAACATTAAATACCATGAAAATAAAGATATTAATTATATAACATGTTAAAGGGGTAATATATACACCTCATAAAAAATAAATAGGTACATAATACCAAATATGTCTCAATAGAGTGAAAATAGAGATGAAATCTCATATAAAGATCATACCATTGATTTGATAATTAATCAATGAATTATTATTTGGGTAAAACATAAATCCATATGAAAAATTGAAAACAAAAAAACAATCAAATGTCATTAGACACATGATCTTAGAATATTAAAGACAATGAAAAAGTAATATAACCCAATGAAAAGAAATTGAGTTATGCAACCCCTTACCTCAGGTATACCTCTTCATGTGAATTTTTTATCTTATATAATAATAAACATATATTAATTATTTATTTTATAAATAACATGTTTCGTGTGTAAAATTATTTTTATTGTATTTAATACCCTGTTACATTTAATTACTTAATCAATTAATTTCACGTCGTACATTTTGATGAAATTCAATTAATAAGTCAAAAACGAATTTCTTAGTTTAAATATGAAAAAAATGTTAATTTTTACATAATATATAACATAATAACCAGGAAATAATTATAATTTTTATAAATTTATTATATTTTTGAAATTTCCCATGAAATATGGTAATGAAAAATGAACTATGTTACAATCATGGAGACGGTAAGTCGTACGTAGGCATGAGTAACGTTTCCATTTTTCAATGATTAAGATAGAAATGACATGAGTAATTTTTTATATAATAATAATTATAAAATAATTATAATTTTATAAACTTATATATATTATTCATGTGGCGTGGTTATCAAAAACGAATCACATCTCTTTGTGGATGTGGTAATCTGAACGTATGGACGAATGATGTTTCCATTTATAAATGAATAGAAAGGAAATAAATTATATGATATATTATATTTACAGAATAATAAATATTTCATTAATATATATATATATTAAATACATAATTAAACCCATCTGTGAGGAGTAGTGATGGAAAACGACTTACATCGGTTCGCGAGGTGGTAGTCTACCGTACATATAAACATCGGTTTCACTTCCTATATGATGGAAGAGAACATGGATATAGGTAATTCCATTAGCATAAAAAAATGTCATTATATGGTTGATATTTTTATTATTACATCATTATGGTTGAATAATATTTTAAGGTGGGTTAGTAATAAATAAAACAAAAAAGTCGATTAAGAATGATGCCTCATCTTCGGATGGCCTCTTTATGTTCACACCAAAATCCTTCCTAAGATGGTTTTATAAAGAAAACATGGCCTCTAGGATATGGTAAGTGAATTAAGCAAATTATATGGATATATATTTTCCAAAAAAGTCTTTTTAGGTGTTAATTAAAGAGGAGAGTAGCTGCCATTTTATAATTGAGGGAGGGGAACTTTTGAAATTTCCTAAAATATGATATTCATATAAATTAATTTTCATATAAAAAGGCCCCAAAATAACATAATTAGAATATAGGATGAGGATGGATAAAAATAATAACATAAAATAAAATGTTTACATGTTTGTATTATTTTTTTATCATTATATTGTTTTTTAATACACATTAACACTTTTTAAAAATTATCATGGTAACAAAGTTTTTACTCTTTAGGGGTCAAGATAGTCTCTATAAAAATAAAATTAAACAATAAATGGAAAAAAAATTATATTATAAAGCATATATATATCACATAGCCTAAGATATTGTTTTTAGGAATTTTAAATCCTTTAATAAAATATTATTTATTATAAAGTATTATTAATTTTATTTTGGAAAATTTCATTTAATTTGAATTTAAAAACAAAATTACAGCTATGGAATAAAAACATAATAACACATCACTAATATATTATATTTAAATAAAAAATTAATGGGACACAATTGTTAATTTAATTTATAATTCTTTTAATATTATTAAAATAATTTATTTTATTTTTCTATTAATTGAATAAATATTGTGTCGCTATTGCATATGCATTTAAGATAATTATTTCATACATAAAAAATATAAATAAATTACCATAATAAAAAATCATTTATAATTAAAATGAATATTGGAAACTGAAAATAATTTTTTTTCTCCTTCTCACAATATATTATAGTTATTAAAATTAATAAAGTGACATTTTTATCTTTACATTTCACTTAAATAATATAATGGTCAAAATCAAAAAAATATGGCACCAAGTAGAAATATATTTGATAATTTTATGTAAATGGACTAAATACACACATAAAATAGAATAAAGGAAGGTTTTGAGTTCAAGTTATAGTTCTTATATTATTATTTTTAACCATAATTTCCTAATTTACCCTTTTACCATAGTGATAAATTATTAATATTTTTACAAATCATTATGACTAAAAATTATGTTGACCTTATTAAAAATAATTAATTAACCCAATTCCAAATATTAAATAAATTTTAAAAATTCAACCTCTAAAATTTTATTAAATTCTTATAATTATTTAAGAACGTGAGATAAAAAAGGTTTTCTGAAAAAAAAATGCCTTCTTAAGTCTAAAAGTAATTTTATTCTAAGATCAAGTATAATTCGGATAAGTACGTAATTAATTATATAATATATAACTAAAGTATTATTATATTAATTTAGTATCAAAGTCAAATATTATGGTTATTTTTCAATGAAAATAAATTATAGTATTTGAAGCATCTATATTTTTTACTATTCATTAAAAATTCATTTTTTCATAAAAAAACGAAAATTTCATGCTTAGTTAACATTGACATGATGATTCAAAAAAAAGATATTATTTTTATAAAATAAAACTTCTAAAATTATAATAAATTATTTAGAATTCCCACACACAAAATGATAAATAAAACCACTTTTTAAGAAAATGTATTTTTGCAGAATAAAATGATTTTACTAAAAATTATGTAATTATTTTTTATTATAAATAAATTATATAAAACATTTATACATATTTTCATAATATGGTCAATCTTATTCATACTAATCAATTCAATGGATATATTATAATGGTCAAAATTAAATAATAATATATTATGGCTCATTTAAGACCAGTGTTGCATATTGAATATGCTATTGAACATAGTATTCTTCTAAAATATTGGGGTGTTACAAACTAACATTCAAATACATCCTTGATACAAAAAGCACTAACCCTAAAAGTTCTTTCATATTATGAAAATACAATTCATCCCTATTCCTATAGAACATATCAAATAGATCCTCCAATGAATCAAGCCCATAATTCAATGAATCTATCCATACTTCACATCTCTAAGGTTCCTCACAAGCCTAGGCTAAACCCTCTCTCAAGTTACCCTCATATATCACAAGGAACTATTCTATCCCACATATACCATAATCCAAATATCACATAGGTAATAACTCTTGGGTAATCATTTATGCTCCCACCGTAGACACCTTAAGTAAAATCAAATTCCAACACACTCTTCTGCAGATCTCATATACATATACATAGAAGTAATTACATGCCAAGTCAATAGAAAATTAGGGCACTGATTCCCAATAGAAATTTTCATATGATACTTCCACCTGAAGAATAAATATCTCATTTAGAACACACACACACAAAGATATAAACATATTAACATTGTCCTTAGATGATTTGTGTCATCACAAAAGGTTGTATTGTTTGGTTAAGTAGAATCTGAATAAGAAGAAACATGGGAAAACACCATATATATTTTTGTTGAAACATTAAAAACCAAAGATATTTGCTCTCAAAATAGTATCGTAAATACCAAGAATGATTTGATCATCGATGCGTGGAACACAAATATGGTATTAAACCAATAAAATTCATTATTTATCCTTTAAAGGAGGGATTTCATAGTCATCATCAAGGAAAATTCCTTCATATGATTCATATAATCTCTCAATATAAGAAATATAATGTAGTTATCCTGAGTATAATAACACCCAAAATTATATGTGAAAACATAGAAGAAGTTGTTATTGACACTTTAAATAGTTGTACCCTATATCGGCACTGATATCAATCACACACAAGCATGCGCTTGTCATCTGAATCGTGTATTCTAAAAGTTATGCATTTACATTGGACTCTTACTAATAGGATGATAGAGAAAACAAATAATATATAAATCTATAATAAATAACAATAGCATAAATTTCATAAAAAAATAACTCAACATTAATAGTGAAAACCAAGAACAAAAAACCCTTATCCTTGGTAATTTGGACTTTCCATTAGAAAAACTGTAAATTAAAGATCAGTTCAATGTACATCACATGCTATGACACATTCCTATTTCACATTTATACCATCTACTAAAATATTAATAAAAAATATCATTTAATACAAATTTGTGACAACCATCACCTTGAGACCACTCATCGATGTCCTAGACGGACTCACCATGTGACAAAAGGAGAGCCTTTCCACTATTTTGATACTATAACAAGAGGGTATAGTATCCCCATATTATAGTGGCTTCCAACTAGCAGTGAAGGTTTATGGTGTTATTATGGGGATATTATACCCTATTATTATAGTTTCCCAATAGTGAAAAATATATAAAATATCGTTTATAAAACAATAATCAGATTGCACATAATTAAATAATATAACATGATATAAGCACATGAGCCTCGGCCCGGTTGGTGAGAAATCAGAAAGTGCATCCAAGAGACCTGAGATCAAATATGGGTGGATACATCTTTTTGGGTACTATAGCAGTATTTTAGTAGGCATTGTAGTAGTTATTGGTCGGTACTGTAGTAGATGGAACTATTCATCCATTTGGGCCTTTGGGCCACCGGTTTATTCCTCTAGTCCAGCAAGGCTTTCAGGCCACCCAAGGTCTTTGGGAAAATTGTCTCTCAAGTCCTTCAGGACACCTCAAGGCCTTCGTGCCACCCCAAGGCCTTCGGGTTACATGAATATGTAGATGTATCAGTTATACTACAAAGGGACAATGCTCCAGATGAGGATTCAAAGAAAGTACATTCACCATAGTAGAGCTAACCAGAATTGTAATAATGAGATGGTATGGCATTTCCACCAGTACTCGGCATGTGCGGCTCTGCATAGGATAGATATTCGACCATCCTTATGAAGGTGGAGTGGTTTATCATGACATGTGCTATGGAGGAGTAGTTCTAAGTTTTCTTGTCTGGGTGATTTCCTCTAAGACCTACAGGTCATGTAATTTTCTCGAAGCCTTTGGGACATGTAACGGTTCCACCTCACCACTTTAAAGGAGGACTATCAAAATAAAAAAAAGGCTTTCGGGCCATTCAGACCATATAACATTATATAACAACAAAATATATCATATCATCATACAAACACATGGTCATACCATCATGAAGCACTTGATCTCCCTCAAGGTGGATCGCAAATAAGAGATAAATAAAAGAATGAAAACAAGTGTCTCTAATTCCAACCTCAAGTGTCACCTCATTCAAATCTCAAGATTTCATTTAATATATCCTACTTGTTCATGACACATCGCGCCTCTACCCAACCTAAACCTATGAATAGTAAATTATTTATGTGTACCCAAGTACCATGACCACCTGAGCAGGGTTTAAGTATAACTCAGTAGGGATACACCAATAAGGTATCAGACATATCCAATATATATAGTATATGCATGTGTGATTTGATAAAAATAAATAATACAATGCAGAATGATAATTTAATAAGAATAATTGATCATCAGGTTATAACATGACACCCAAGATTGACCATACTTACTTAATCTAGTTCTAGAGTGTCTCTAAGACATGGTATAATCATGAAAAATATTATCACGTATTAAAATTGAATCCATGGTAATAAACAAGGTGTTACATTAGTTTCAATTATAATCATCATATCTTATAAAGTATCATAGGAATCCTATGTAGGAATGAGGGTTAAATCATAGGTAGTATCATGAGAATTCAATATATCTATAACTATCGAATCCTAAGTAGTATTATAGGTATTTGGAGTTGAAATTAATAAAGATGTATCCAAGGAGTTAATTGAAGGTGTTCCAAGTATCAATCATAAAGATCCAAATCCTGGTTAATATCATAGAAATTCCATGTTATCAAGCATAAAAAGTTGAATCCTAGGTTTTATGAGCATTATATTGTATCAGGAATAAAGCTGAATTAGGTGTCAGAACCCCAGAATTCCCTATGATATTTAGTTAAAAGATACAAATCTTGTATAATCTCCTAGTAATTCCATCATATTAGTATTAAATCCAATTATTAGGTGGTAATCCTAGGAAATCTAGTTGCATCAGTATAGAGTTTGATTCCTAAGAGGTTATCCTAGTAAATTCAATATCAGAAAGCTCAAAGATCATTATAATGAGGTAATCCTAGGAAATCTAGAAGTATAAGGCACAAGATAATTACTAGTAGGTAATCCTAGAAAATCCAGATAAACCCAGTGGTTGAATACCATGTGATATCCTAGGAATTAACTTATAAGGACTCGATATAAGTGCACCCCTCTGATAATATCTCACACTAAATGTGGGTTATTCACTACCCAAACCTATTAGACATAATATAGGTTGTCCACCCAAACACTCAATATATCATCATAATTATAGCTATATCCAACTCATTATATTGGTTATGGTTTTAAGGTGAAACTGAAAATCAACTATACCCATTCCCATAGTATCCTTCTATAGGGTTAACAAAAAACTGGGGAACCAACCAGATCCCCCGATGTCTCATCAAAAATTAGACACCCTACATGGAATCATTTATCTCATTCTGAACTCTTGGGTACAAGACCATCTCCCATAGGTCATATAATCACTCAATGTAAGCATGATTATATTATGGACTCACTATCCTCAAAGGGTCATCCTTGCTGGAATAAATCATAAGAGGTGGTATAATTCACATCACACTTCCCACGATCATCCTAGGTCATCCCACTCATGTATCATATCTACAACCTACCCAGGGTATTCCCACCTGAGTGTTCACATTCTTGTGGGTGATGAACACTCACTCTACTCTGTAATCATCTTTCCCAATAGTTTTAGTTATCTCAAGCCTCATATTTTGTACTCGTGGGTTATATAATGACACCTAGGGTTGTTCGTACCCTATCCATGACTACTCACAACACTGGGAATATAAAGGAACCTATCACAAGGGCTTATATATTTACTTAATTCAAATATATTATACCTAACCAAGGTTCATGATTAGAATAAATCCCATATCCTTCAACTTTTGAGGCATAAATCAAGTTCTCAAGTATCCATTAGTGACCTTGAAACTTAATTAATTTTCTAGAGGTTAAATAAAAAATGTATTTAATTTAATTTAAACCCTTATAAGATATATGTATCATAGAAGACATTTTTATAATAAATACTTTGTCCACTGGTGGCTGAGGCATTAACTGGTGCTCTAGAGTTTATCATGGACCTTTATACTTTATATATTCATAAACAGTTTCTTTTCATTTAAAAATTCATTAAATTTAAAAACTTTAGTCACCAGATGTGTAAAATTCACATATCACATGACACATAAATAAAATATATATATATATATATATATATATACTAAATGGTTATGAATAGGGACTAACTACTTCATAAATATTTACTCTCTTCATAATTTTGGTTAAGTTATCCCCGCCTAAGGTGATAAAATTCTGAACAATCGTCGTCAATCAATATGAAGTACTAAATCCATGTATAGAAGTTTAATTAATTTTAAAATAATTTCACAATTTATTTTATAATTAATTATATAATTAATTTATATATGGAAATTCATGGATTAATCTCTCCCAAAATGACTTTTATACCATAAAATAATCCCTTAAAAGAAAAATAAAAAACTCATTTAAAAAAACAATAAAAAATATTACCCTTATGTATGACCCTTACATTGGGTGGGGCTAGCTACATAAGGCTAAATTTGGTTACCCATGTATTGGTCCCCATGATTAAGGATAACCCAATACGTACCATTATATAGGTCCCATTACATAAGGGTAACAAGGCATACCCATACATAGGTCCCCTATATAAGGGGAAGCTTTTTCCCAAAAATTAAATAAATCTAAAAATAATTATAGTAAAATTATATATCTATTATTTAAAAAAACAAAATAACTTTAAAAAATAGATCTCTTAATAAAGTTAAAAAAACTAAAATCAAAAAATTAAATAACTCTTTCACACACAAATCACATCACAACACATATCAAACCATTTCTAGTATGTCATACCACATATTAAAACATAAAATGAAAACATAATAAGGAAATAGAAAAAATATAAATATCCATGGTTCCTCATATATTTCTACTAAATATTTGAGATATAACATATGCCCCTTGGCCATCACACATCTAACTGACTCTGATCGAGCTTCCCAACAAAACCACCTCCCTCTAACATTTCACTCCTTTCTATTTCATCTTGACATGGATGCCACATTAAGGTTTTCATATTCCCATTATATTAAAATAAGGTATATAAATAAGCTTTAGTTATTGAAAAGTATAAAATAATTTAAATTGGAATTTAAATAAAAACATAACACCAGTTTAAAGGCCCATACCATGTCCCAAAATCGGACCTTAATTTATACCTCACCTATATAAAACCACCTGTTAAACTGTCTAAAAAGAAGTCATAATTTCAATAAAGAACTCGATTTAAGCGAAACTAAAATTTTCATATATGGGAATAATTTATTTTTATTTAATAAATATTAATATATTTTAAAAAATACACCCAACTTGAAATCTCACTGAATTTCATCCCAAGGGTAAAAACTTTGTTCTTAGATTAAAAAAATCATTTGAAAAATATTAGATGATCATATTATTGGTAAAAATATAATTTTACCTTTATTAAGCACTCAGGAAAAAAATCAAATTTTTCCTCTTTTTCACAACCTATAAGGACACGAGTATTTTCATATATAAAGGTTAATAGATTTTTTCATTATAAGAAAATTGTTGATAAAGGAAATATTTTGTTGGGGTTATATTTTTTCACTCATAAAATACTATATCAACTACTTTGGTTTATTTTAGTATTTTATAGAAAATTGTAATATCCAATAAAACGGAAAAAGTTTCAATTTATAAAGAAGATCATAATTTTTTCAAATAATAAATAATTATTATCTTATAATCTATTAGTATAGTTTATATATCAATTGTATTTTTATATAAAATTTAGAAGTAAAGTAAAATGAATAACAGTAGTACAAAATACAATAATAAAGTTAAATGTGTTATATATTGTCTAAGGATCAACCATTCCTTCCATACTAGTTATATAAAGAACATTTTCTTTAATAATACTACATAAAAACAAAAAACTAATTATAGTTATAATTTTATATAGTACATGATAATATTGAAGAAATTAATAAACTATTTTCATTAAATGAAATCATATATATTTAAAAAATAATAACATAATAGATAACAACATATCAAAAAAAATTGAACAATTATATTAAATTCCAATTAAATTTGAAAAACTTCACTTTGAATAATTCCTGACATATCAAACATCATAATAATGTGTAAATTTTCCCAACAAGTCAATCATGAATCAAATATCATGATCCTAAATTATCATGATGATCTAAACTCGTTTTTTTATTGTCTCACCAACATTTATAAAATGAAAAATATTTTTAATTCTGAAAAAACATAAGGGGTCATTAGTGTCGTGTCAAACATCATTTGGAAAGTGGATTATCTATGAATATTAAAAGGTTGTTGAAAGTTTTGTTCTAAATTTTTTATAAACATATTAATGTGTTTACACAATTATGTCCACTTATCACAAATTTATGTAATTATAAATTTTTTTAACAATATTAATACTCCTCTTATTATTAAAAAATCATATATTAGTTTGATGTGGAGTTTTTCCTATACATCATAAACGAATCAAAAATAATTTTCATAAATTTTCATGAAACTCTAATGTCATTTACTCACATTAGATTATTTTTTAAATTTTTATATAATATCAAATATAATTTCTAATCATTCATATAACATCACATATCTTATTGATATTTAGGTTTTTCTAAAAGGTGAAAAATTAATTAAAGATCAACATCCTAATGTTTAAATAAAATAGAAGATTACTTAAGGTCTTTTATCATTGGATATATCTCTATAGAACATAAATAATCTTAATTTTATAAATCCAAATTACCTGTGTAATGACCCTCTAATTCTCATTGTCTTGAGAATCCAATGAGTCATTACTTGGCCTTATGTGACATGCCCAAGATGCCAAAGGCTGTAAATAAATGTCGAAGGGTTTCAATGAAAGTGGGGGATGATTTACCCTTTAATAATAAAACTATTAAACAAGAAAAACATAACCGAACAACTCACTATATGATGTAGGAATAAAAGAAATACATCTCAACTACTTTATTCATATCATATATGCTCCATATTATAATACAGAGGAAGACTCAAAAAATATAAAAGTAAAAAAAAAACAAAATCCAACTAAAGACACCAAGAAGACCAAAAGACTCCAAGCACCACATGCCCCATGCTCCAAGATCACCAAATAGCCCAAGCATCACAAAGTTGTGTGACAAATGTATGAAACATTACCTTTTCCCCTATCCCGAAAGATACCATCTACAAAAGCACCAAAGTGTAAAAGAAGGGGAGAGTATAAAACTCATTAGGTTCAACCTAATTAAATTCCTACTCATGATACTGTGATAGAAAAGTTATCCACATTTATACCAAACCATTTATATAAAACAATTCTAGAAAATATTTTATAACATAATGTAAACATGTTCCCAAAACCATTTGTGCCCAAATGAAAACTCAATTCATTGAAACAAATTTCCTAGAAAGTTATTTTTTCATAAAAGTAACTAATAAAATATTTAAAACAATTCCCCAATATTCTTTTGTAATACCCAATCCATAGTTCACATCACACACAACCATGCATGATTTTTTTGATAGTTCCATACTCATGAGTGGTCTCTCATCCAAAAACCTAGTGTCCCAATGACACATGATCTGATATAGGGTCACAGACCCTGTACCACAATGGTACATGTCCCTTATTCAAGTGAACATCGAACATGAACTCGCACCACACATATATAAAAAACCTTATCAAATAAACCATCGAAAACCATTTCAAAAAAAACTGCACTTCTATTAAAAAACAATGAAAAAACCAATTTCAAAACAACGATTTTATTTCGATAAAACACCAACATTAATTGAAAACATCTAATCAAATCCATGTTCCTCAATTCCAGAAAATCACCATTTTAAAATCCATATTTTAAAACCAAGAACAAAATCACTTTAATCAAAACACCTAATTTTCTAGATTTCCACAATTTACCAAACCATCAAAAAAGAAAGTTTCCAAAAAATCATAAATAGTCTATTAACGATAAATTCAACACAAGGAAATCAATTTGAAATCATTACAAATTGTTTTATCAAGAGGAGACAAGAGTGAAGCCACCTACCTTGAAGGTTTAGATGAAAACTGAAAAGGGGTGAAGAACGCACAAGAAACTCGGTTGATTCTCTAAGAAAATGCATCGGATATCTTCTCCTACCATGATCAAGACCAAAATGTCACGACCCGCCCTCGGGGTCCGTGCCGTGACTACCCCAAGCCCGCCTTCCATAGGCCAGGGGCTGGCGACTAGCACCAAGGCGTAAATCCCGGTAAAAAGGGAAGGCATTGCCTTTGAAAAGTAAACACACATCACAGAGTAACAAGCGGAAAGTAAACACTAAACAAGCAGAGTACGACTGAAAGTGCGGAAAAGTAAGTGGGCCAGAATACAAACCCAAACTGAAAGTAAAGTACAACTCGAAAAGGGAAAAACAGCAACTGAAAAGTAAAAGCCGCTACTCCGAGCTGTCCACTGGAAATCCCACCTGAAGGGTGGGTACAGATAGCTCCTCTGCTCCACGGGTCCCGCCGTCCGCTCCGTGCACGTCCCGCCCAGTGGTCCACCTCCGGGTACCGTCCCGCTCTGCAAGCCTCAGCTAAGGTCAACGCTGTCTGTCGTCTGCAACCAACACAACGTAGTGCGGGCGATGCCCGTGCAGGGGTGAGTATAAGCTACTCAGTAGGGACCCCGAGACCCCTGAAGGTCTCTCAAATCCACAAAGGATAAACCACGAAGAAAAGTACAATCACGAAGTAACAACCGACACTGCTTAGGTATATGCCCGTACATATACCTAAGTCATCAATTCAAATACGCTCCAACCTCCGAGCCCAAGTACAACTCAGTCCACGCAGGAAAGTATACATATTCCACAAAGGAAAGTAAAACATAATCCACACAGGATTGCACAACACAATCCACACAGGAAAGCAACAGGATTCAGCTCGCACAGGTATACTTCTTCAAGGACGATAAAGATAATCACTGATCCATCTAAGTCGTCGGACCCACGAAGGATCGATAGGTAACTAACCCCCGCAGAAGACCCACACAGGATCGGGCTCACACGGAACCTGTAGGCGCTGGCTCACACAGAACCGCTGAGCGCAAGGACCCACACAGGATCGGGCTCACACAGAACCTGTAGCACTGATCCACGTAGGATCGCTGAGTGTTGTAGTCGTCGTCGTCGAATCCACACAGGATCTCTGTACTGTCGTCGTCGAATCCACACAGGATCTCTGTACTGTCGTCGTCGCAGTCACAGTAGCAGTTGTAGCAGTAGAACAGTCGCAGCCAGCACTAGGGTTCCCGCACACAGCAAGCTCGTACGGAGGGTCCGCTCCACGAGCCGAGAGGCTGTTACATCAACTGTCACGAAGACCGAAGTTGATGTATCCAAAAGTTCTGTATCGTCAACAGGAACTCAACGCAACAGACGGCGCGTCGATCGGACGCCCGGTCTGAGAGTTATTGGCATTTTTGTCTCCGGGGCCCGGTTGGTTTTTAAGGCAAAACCAACCCGACCGTACTCCACCTGCGTCCAAACCTTGGGCAGAGTATGCCAAAAGATCCGTCTCACTAAGAGGAACACTACGCGACTGACGGCACGTCAATCGGACGTCCGTAGCTCAAGATATGAGTGTTTCCGCTCCGAAGGCCCGGTTGGTTTCGTGAACGAACCAACCCGGCCGAACTCAAAGTAAACCGAACCCTTGAGTGCGATATACCGAAACGACCGTCTCGATCCAAGGATCGCGTTGCCGCAGACGGTTCGTCATTCGGAGGTCCGAGGCTCAAGTTATGAGCCAAAAACCAAATTTGGTTCGAAACGGGGGGGTCCGGGTCCGGGCCGACCCGGCCCGACCCACCCCCGGGGCGGCGCGGTGGCGGCGCGGCGGCCGCCGGCGGCGGCGACGGCGGCGCGGCGGCGGCGGCGGCGGCGGGCCGCGGCGGCGGCGGCGGGCCGCGGCGGCGGCGGCGGCGGGCCGCGCGCACGCGGGGGCTAAGCCCCGCGGTTTTTGTGCGCTGCGCGGCACAAAGGGGCCGTGCCCCTTTTGTTTTTAAAGAAGCCCCCCCCCCCCCACGTGGGGGGCCTGCTGTTGCGGAACCGAGGGGGGCGCTGCCCCCTCCCTCAAAGAACCGCCCCCCTCTCTTAAAGAGGGGGGGTTTTAAAATACCAGCCGGGGAATTAAATTCCCCGGTTTAATGGCATCCGGCCGGCCAGCTGGCCGGCCGGTCTTCTCCAACGGGACCGGAAAATCCGGTCCCCTCTTCGGCTTCCGACACCGGCGGCCCGGCCGCCGGTCTTCCCTTCCGCCGCGGCCCGGAACCGGCCGCGGTCTCCTCGTCCCGCCGCGGCCCGGAACCGGCCGCGGTCTTCTCATTCCGCCGCGGCCCGGAACCGGCCGCGGCGTTCGTCATCTGGCGCGGTGCGTCAGCACCGCGCCCCTTCGCCGTGCTTCGATTCTTTTCAACGCGGCGCGACGGCGTCGCGTTCTTGAAGACTTTTCCTCGGCGTGGCGCGACGGCGCCGCGTAAATTAATTGAACGATCATCCGCGTGGTGCGACGGCACCACGCTACTTGCTTCCACCCGCATGAATAAACATGAACGTTGGAGGGGGTTTCGGCCGTGTTCGTGCGGTCCGGCCCCCCTCACGTTAAAATAAAAACGCAACTCAAAATAAAAATCAAGTCACACGTTAGTCTTGATAAAATCATGATCAAGAATAAAAATATGGAAACCAAAAGAAATCGACAACCCCTACCTCGGGTTTAAGATTCAAAGGTTCAGCTACACTCTGCGGAAGACGGCGTCGCGGAGGTCGGGTGTCGCGGTCGTCGTTCGTCAAATCCGTTGACGAAGAGTTATTCCCGAAGAGACACGTCGTTGGCGGATCTTCGTTTGCCGACGAAGAAGGTCCGATGAGGGTGCGGCGTTCCCTCTTGATGACACCGAGGACGAAGAAGAGAGGCGTCGTTCTTCGTCGGAGGTTGAGCGTTCTTCGTTCTTCGTCAGAGCTTGAAGATGAAGAGGAAGCTCTCCAAAAGCTCTCAAGGGAAAAAAAACAAACAACCCAAAAACAAATAAGATTACATCTTATTTTATTAACACATAACTCAAAAGAATTTCAAATGTTTGAAATTCAAAAGAGTTAACTCCCAAAATTAATTAAGAGTAACCTAAGCCAATAAAGAGGGGGTTTAGAGGGGTTAGGGAATTTGAAAAGAAAAGGGGTTCGTGTGGGCCCCACCACACTTAATCCTCCCAAGGGAGGTTAAGTGGGTGTGGGTCCCACTTCCAACCACCTTTGATAGGTTTTTAAATAAGTTAAAATAAAATTTGTCTTACACAAATTTTATTTAACTTAACTGAAAAACCCCAAAACGTAACTTTCAACCCGCAACAAACGCAACTCCCGATAAGGTCTCATTAAGCGAATATCGGCGCTGCGAGTTCATCGGTGCCCTCGGATTTCAATTCCGAGCACCGGATCAAAAGTTAGGAATTCCCGCTCGTTCGTTCACTGAACGTACCCGAGCCAAACTTCGGAAAATAATTCCGGGCACTCCGGGCCTCGGAATCAGGTGCTGTCAGAAACCGCGCTCTTGTAAAATTCTAAAGAAAATTAAGAAAAAAAATTTCCCTTGAATTTTACGGGTCTTTACGTTACTCCCACCTCAGGGCTTTACGTCCCCGTAAAGATACAACAAAAACTAGGGAAACAAAAGAGGGTACTGAGCACGCATCTGAGCCTCCCGCTCCCATGTGCTCTCCTGGAGATTCCCGTGCTGCCATCTGATGCGCACAAGAGGAATCGATCGCCCACGAAGGACCCGCTCCTGTCGATCCTCTATCTCCACCGGGACCTCCGTAAAAGTCGCACCATCGTCAACGTCAAGCTCCCCATGGTCAATGATGTGCGTCGGGTCGTGCACGTATCTCCTCAGCTGGGATACGTGGAAGACGTCGTGCACCCGGTGCAACTGAGGTGGTAGAGCCAGGCGATAAGCCACCTCGCCAATCCTGCTGAGAATCTGGAAGGGTCCGATGAAGCGCGGAGATAACTTGCCGCCTCGGCCAAATCTCCGAATACCACGTCGAGGTGAGACCCGCAAGAAGACGTGGTCGCCATCCTCGAACTCCAGTGGCCTCCGCCTCCTGTCAGCGTATGACTTCTGTCGGCTCTGAGTTGTCCTCATCCTCTCCTGGATGACCTGGACCTTCTCTGTCGTGGCCTGGACCATCTCCGGTCCCACCAGTGCTGACTCTCCGGGGTCTGTCCAGCACAAAGGAGATCTACAAGGTCGGCCGTACAACGCCTCGTACGGTGCCATCCCGATGGTGGAGTGGTAGCTGTTGTTGTACGCGAACTCCACCAAGGGTAGGTGGTCCTCCCAGCTACGACCAAAGTCAAGGACACATGCGCGGAGCATGTCCTTGAGAGTCTGAATGGTCCTCTCCGTCTGACCATCCGTCTGAGGGTGAAAAGCTGTGCTAAGACGTAGCTGCGTACCGAACGCTTCCTGTAACCCCTTCCAAAGCCGGGAAGTAAAGCGGGCATCTCGATCGGAGACGATAGATGATGGCACGCCGTGGAGCCGCACAATCTCCTGAACGTAGAGACGTCCCAAGCTCTCCACTGAGCCCTTCTCTCTGATGGGTAAGAAGTGTGCCGACTTGGTGAGTCGGTCAACAATCACCCAGATGGAGTCGGGACCTCTGGAAGTGCGTGGAAGTCCAGTCACGAAGTCCATAGATATGCCGTCCCACTTCCACTCCGGAACCTCCAAGGGCTGTACCAAGCCTGCTGGTACCTGATGCTCTGCCTTCACCTGCTGACAGGTGAGGCATCGAGAAACGAACTCTGCTACTGCCTTCTTCATGCCCGGCCACCAATGCTGTCGTCTGAGGTCCTGGTACATCTTCGCCACTCCAGGATGTACCGCCAAAGGAGAAGTGCGAAACTCTCTCAGCACTTCCTCTCGCAAAGCGACTGGTACCATGGTACGTCCTCTGAAAAGGATGTCGTGCTCTGCTCCAAGGGAGAAACCATCAGGTGCCTGTCCCGAGGATATCTGTGCACGTCGTGTCTCACAGTCAGTGTCCCCATGCTGTGCCTCCCTGACTCGCTGCAGTAGTGGAGGAGTGACTGTGAGAGACTGAAGAAAGGCTGCTCCATCTCTATCCACGAAGGATATCTGCAAAGAGGCTAGCTGCTCCGTCGCCTCCTCGAGTAGTTGAATGCCCGTCCTCCTGCTGAGGGCATCGGCTACTACGTTCCCCTTCCCAGGAGTATAGACTATCTCAAAGTCATAGTCCTGGAGGAACTCGAGCCATCGTCGCTGTCTCAGGTTCAGGTCCTTCTGCGAGAAGATATACCTGAGACTCTGATGATCGGAAAAGACTGTAAAGCGCTCGCCCATCAGATAGTGTCGCCATGTCTTCAGAGCGAAGACCACTGCTGCTAACTCCAGGTCATGGGTAGCGTAGTTCTGCTCATGCGGCCTCAACTGTCGTGATCCATAGGCGATCACTGCCCGATCCTGCATCAGAACACATCTGAGTCCGGTCCCTGATGCATCGCAGTAGACTACGTACCCTACTCCCTCCTCAGGCAACCTCAAGATAGGTGCGCTAGTCAATCTCTGTCTCAGCTCCTGGAAGCTCTTCTGACAACTGTCTGACCACACGAAGGGTTTTCCCTTCTTCGTCAAAGCTGTGAGTGATGCTGCAACTCTGGAGAAATTCGGCACAAATCTCTGATAGTATCCAGCTAGTCCCAAGAAACTTCGAACCTCAGTCACGCTCCTGGGTGGCTCCCATGCTAACACAGCCTCAATCTTCGCGGGATCCACTGCAACTCCCGCCTCAGAGATAACGTGTCCCAAAAATTGGACCTCACGTATCCAGAACTGGCACTTCGAGAGCTTACCATAAAGCTGGTGCTCTCGGAGTGTATCAAGAACAACTCGCAGGTGATAGGCGTGCTCCTCCTCTGTCGTAGAGTAAATCAGAATGTCGTCGATGAAGACCACGACAAACCGATCGAGGTATGGCTGAAAGATCCTGTTCATGAGAGCCATGAACACTGCTGGAGCATTGGTTACACCGAAAGGCATAACAAAGAACTCATAGTGGCCATACCGACATCTGAAGGTCGTCTTCTGCACATCCTCGTCTCTGACTCTGAGCTGATGATAGCCTGACCTGAGGTCTATCTTCGAGAACCACCGTGCTTCCTTGAGCTGATCAAAGAGGTCATCAATCCTCGGTAGCGGATACTTGTTCCTCACTATCACCTGGTTCAGGCGACGATAGTCAACACAAAGTCGCAAGCTCCCGTTCGCCTTCTTGGCGAACAATATCGGGGAAGCCCAGGGTGAAACACTGGGTCGGATGAATCCCTTGCCCTGCAAGTCCTCTAACTGTACCCGTAGCTCTCGAAGCTCGGCGGGGGCCATCCGATATGCTGGAGTGGATATTGGGGCTGTCCCGGGGTACAAGTCAATATAAAAGTCTACCTCTCTACGAGGAGGTAGCCCTGGAACGTCGTCGGGAAAAACGTCCGCAAACTGATCCACCACTGCAGGAAAACCAGGACTCCGCACGTCAACTGCTCCAAGGATAAGGCTAGCCAACTGATGAGTGATGGGCTGTCCTTTCCTCCGCGGAAGTCCATCCTGTGCTGCTAAGGCTCCCTTCTCGCCGGTGAAGGTGAACCTGCTCCCGTCGGTGCGTACACATCGCACCTTGTGCCTAAAACAGTCAATCTGTGCATGGACCGTAGACAGCCAATCCATGCCCAAGATGACGTCGTAAGGCCTCGACGCTGCTACAAGAAGATCCCAGCCGAAGCTCTCGCCTCCTAGAGTAAGCTCACACTGCCGGAACCAGTGCGTAATAGTCGAGTCTGCTCCCGTAGGAGTCTCTAGCCGTAAGGATCGAGCCAACGGCTCTGTCGGAATCTCCGAGCTCCGAACAAGGGCAGCGGCTATGAAAGAATGACTCGCTCCTGTGTCTATAAGAACTGCAGCAAGGGTGGAATAGACACAGATAGTACCTCGAATCATCTCGGGTGCGCCGTGGTCGTAGGCCTCTGCTGCCTGGAGCTGTGCCTGTCGCTGCCCGCCAGCTCCCTGTGGTCGGGGTGGACCTCCTGGTGGTGGTGGTGGTAGAGCCTCAAAGCGTCGTCCACCACCGGCTGCTCGTCCAGCTCCTCTGCCTCGTCCGCCTCCTCCCTGCGGACCGCCACGGTCGACCCTCTGCCTCTGCCTCGGTGGTCCATCAACTGTCTGCTGCTCCTCGGTACGACGGGTCGGGCAGTCGCGAGCCATGTGGCCCTGCCCGCCGCACGAGTAGCACTGCCTGCCTCTCGGAAGACTGGCTCCGCGCTGTGTGCCCCACACTGCTGAGCCAGTACCCTGAGGTCGTCTGCCTGAAGGTCTGGTCTGTCTGGACCCCTGAGTCATCCGTCGACTGCCTGCTGCAGATGACTCCGCCACGTGCCGCCCTGCGGTGGGTCGCTGTGCTGGTGTAGACTCAGCAAGGAAGCTCTCGATCAGAAGGGCCCGCTCCAGTACTCCTGTCTGAGTCGGTATGCTGAGGGAGATCAGCGATGCCCTGATCTCGTGTCTCAAACCCTACTCGAAGGTCCGGGCCCGGAAGAATGGGTCCCGTACCATGTCGGTCGAGTAGCGCGAGAGATCGGTAAATCTCGCCGAGTACTGGGCGACCGTCATGCTGCCCTGCCGCAGCTGTAGAAGCTCCTGGATGCGCACCGCTCGGAGGGTGGTCGGGACGAACTCAGAGCGGAAGAGGCTCTCGAAGTCCGTCCAGAGCAAGGATGCCTCATCGTGCACCTGGAGCATCAAGCTCCACCATCGTCCTGCTGCTGCGTGTAGTAGGCTCGCAGTGAGGATCACCATGAGGTCTGCTGGTGTCCTCACTAGCCTAAACACTCGAACCACTGCCTCCAGCCAGTCCTCTGCTGCCTGGGGATCCGTCTCCCCGCGAAACCTGGGCGGTCGCTGGTGCTGAAACTCATGCAGTGCGCTGAGGCGACGTGCATCGTCAGCGGCTGCTGCTGGAAGCATCGGGGGATCGGCGGTTAAAGCTACCGCCGGTGCCACTACTGGCAAAGGGCCCTGCACCGAGGCCTCGTCGCTCGGTGGGCTGTCGTCTCGCTCGACTCTCGGAACCCTAGCTGGCTGCCGTCGTGGGGCCATCCTGAAAAGGAAACAGGTGCGCCACGGTTAGAACAGTATACCTGGTGAGCTGATATAAGTAATCACAAAGAAAACTTTGAAACACACACGCAATCAATGTTTTCGTGCATTAAGTCGGAAATCAGAAGTCAGGGTCCTGGTGTACGGATACGTCGGCCGCCGCACCAACACTGGACTCCCTGAACTGATAACCACACTCAATACGCTAAACATTATTGCTTCACATAGAAATGATCAGAGTTCGCGGTAGAACCGAACTCCTCTGATACCAATTTGTCACGACCCGCCCTCGGGGTCCGTGCCGTGACTACCCCAAGCCCGCCTTCCATAGGCCAGGGGCTGGCGACTAGCACCAAGGCGTAAATCCCGGTAAAAAGGGAAGGCATTGCCTTTGAAAAGTAAACACACATCACAGAGTAACAAGCGGAAAGTAAACACTAAACAAGCAGAGTACGACTGAAAGTGCGGAAAAGTAAGTGGGCCAGAATACAAACCCAAACTGAAAGTAAAGTACAACTCGAAAAGGGAAAAACAGCAACTGAAAAGTAAAAGCCGCTACTCCGAGCTGTCCACTGGAAATCCCACCTGAAGGGTGGGTACAGATAGCTCCTCTGCTCCACGGGTCCCGCCGTCCGCTCCGTGCACGTCCCGCCCAGTGGTCCACCTCCGGGTACCGTCCCGCTCCGCAAGCCTCAGCTAAGGTCAACGCTGTCCGTCGTCTGCAACCAACACAACGTAGTGCGGGCGATGCCCGTGCAGGGGTGAGTATAAGCTACTCAGTAGGGACCCCGAGACCCCTGAAGGTCTCTCAAATCCACAAAGGATAAACCACGAAGAAAAGTACAATCACGAAGTAACAACCGACACTGCTTAGGTATATGCCCATACATATACCTAAGTCATCAATTCAAATACGCTCCAACCTCCGAGCCCAAGTACAACTCAGTCCACGCAGGAAAGTATACATATTCCACAAAGGAAAGTAAAACATAATCCACACAGGATTGCACAACACAATCCACACAGGAAAGCAACAGGATTCAGCTCGCACAGGTATACTTCTTCAAGGACGATAAAGATGATCACTGATCCATCTAAGTCGTCGGACCCACGAAGGATCGATAGGTAACTAACCCCCGCAGAAGACCCACACAGGATCGGGCTTACACAGAACCTGTAGGCGCTGGCTCACACAGAACCGCTGAGCGCAAGGACCCACACAGGATCGGGCTCACACAGAACCTGTAGCACTGATCCACGTAGGATCGCTGAGTGCTGTAGTCGTCGTCGTCGAATCCACACAGGATCTCTGTACTGTCGTCGTCGAATCCACACAGGATCTCTGTACTGTCGTCGTCGCAGTCACAGTAGCAGTTGTAGCAGTAGAACAGTCGCAGCCAGCACTAGGGTTCCCGCACACAGCAAGCTCGTACGGAGGGTCCGCTCCACGAGCCGAGAGGCTGTTACATCAACTGTCACGAAGACCGAAGTTGATGTATCCAAAAGTTCCGTATCGTCAACAGGAACTCAACGCAACAGACGGCGCGTCGATCGGACGCCCGGTCTGAGAGTTATTGGCATTTTTGTCTCCGGGGCCCGGTTGGTTTTTAAGGCAAAACCAACCCGACCGTACTCCACCTGCGTCCAAACCTCGGGCAGAGTATGCCAAAAGATCCGTCTCACTAAGAGGAACACTACGCGACTGACGGCACGTCAATCGGACGTCCGTAGCTCAAGATATGAGCGTTTCCGCTCCGAAGGCCCGGTTGGTTTCGTGAACGAACCAACCCGGCCGAACTCAAAGTAAACCGAAACCTTGAGTGCGATATACCGAAACGACCGTCTCGATCCAAGGATCGCGTTGCCGTAGACGGTTCGTCATTCGGAGGTCCGAGGCTCAAGTTATGAGCCAAAAACCAAATTTGGTTCGAAACGGGGGGGTCCGGGTCCGGGCCGACCCGGCCCGACCCACCCCCGGGGCGGCGCGGCGGCGGCGCGGCGGCCGGCGGCGGCGGCGACGGCGGCGCGGCGGCGGCGGCGGCGGCGGGCCGCGCGCACGCGGGGGCTAAGCCCCGCGGTTTTTGTGCGCTGCGCGGCACAAAGGGGCCGTGCCCCTTTTGTTTTTAAAGAAGCCCCCCCCCCCCCCCCCCCCACGTGGGGGGCCTGCTGTTGCGGAACCGAGGGGGGCGCTGCCCCCTCCTTCAAAGAACCGCCCCCCTCTCTTAAAGAGGGGGGGTTTTAAAATACCAGCCGGGGAATTAAATTCCCCGGTTTAATGGCATCCGGCCGGCCAGCTGGCCGGCCGGTCTTCTCCAACGGGACCGGAAAATCCGGTCCCCTCTTCGGCTTCCGACACCGGCGGCCCGGCCGCCGGTCTTCCCTTCCGCCGCGGCCCGGAACCGGCCGCGGTCTCCTCATCCCGCCGCGGCCCGGAACCGGCCGCGGTCTTCTCGTTCCGCCGCGGCCCGGAACCGGCCGCGGCGTTCGTCATCCGGCGCGGTGCGTCGGCACCGCGCCCCTTCGCCGTGCTTCGATTCTTTTCAACGCGGCGCGACGGCGTCGCGTTCTTGAAGACTTTTCCTCGGCGTGGCGCGACGGCGCCGCGTAAATTAATTGAACGATCATCCGCGTGGTGCGACGGCACCACGCTACTTGCTTCCACCCGCATGAATAAACATGAACGTTGGAGGGGGTTTCGGCCGTGTTCGTGCGGTCCGGCCCCCCTCACGTTAAAATAAAAACGCAAGTCAAAATAAAAATCAAGTCACACGTTAGTCTTGATAAAATCACGATCAAGAATAAAAATAAGGAAACCAAAAGAAATCGACAACACCTACCTCGGGTTTAAGATTCAAAGGTTC
The DNA here is from genome assembly GCA_963277665.1 of Viscum album. Classification (NCBI taxonomy): domain Eukaryota; kingdom Viridiplantae; phylum Streptophyta; class Magnoliopsida; order Santalales; family Viscaceae; genus Viscum; species Viscum album. The sequence goes on from OY728143.1 coordinate 320,058,804, forward strand.
AGCTACACTCCGCGGAAGACGGCGTCGCGGAGGTCGGGTGTCGCGGTCGTCGTTCGTCAAATCCGTTGACGAAGAGTTATGCCCGAAGAGACACGTCGTTGGCGGATCTTCGTTTGCCGACGAAGAAGGTCCGATGAGGGTGCGGCGTTCCCTCTTGATGACACCGAGGACGAAGAAGAGAGGCGTCGTTCTTCGTCGGAGGTTGAGCGTTCTTCGTTCTTCGTCAGAGCTTGAAGATGAAGAGGAAGCTCTCAAAAAGCTCTCAAGGGAAAAAAAACAAACAACCCAAAAACAAATAAGATTACATCTTATTTTATTAACACATAACTCAAAAGAATTTCAAATGTTTGAAATTCAAAAGAGTTAACTCCCAAAATTAATTAAGAGTAACCTAAGCCAATAAAGAGGGGGTTTAGAGGGGTTAGGGAATTTGAAAAGAAAAGGGGTTCGTGTGGGCCCCACCACACTTAATCCTCCCAAGGGAGGTTAAGTGGGTGTGGGTCCCACTTCCAACCACCTTTGATAGGTTTTTAAATAAGTTAAAATAAAATTTGTCCTACACAAATTTTATTTAACTTAACTGAAAAACCCCAAAACGTAACTTTCAACCCGCAACAAACGCAACTCCCGATAAGGTCTCATTAAGCGAATATCGGCGCTGCGAGTTCATCGGTGCCCTCGGATTTCAATTCCGAGCACCGGATCAAAAGTTAGGAATTCCCGCTCGTTCGTTCACTGAACGTACCCGAGCCAAACTTCGGAAAATAATTCCGGGCACTCCGGGCCTCGGAATCAGGTGCCGTCAGAAACCGCGCTCTTGTAAAATTCTAAAGAAAATTAAGAAAAAAAATTTCCCTTGAATTTTACGGGTCTTTACACAAAAATTGACATATTTGTCATTAACTATATTAGATATACACATAACATATATAGATCTATGAATCTGACAGTAGAGTAGAAGTAGATCTAAGTTGATCTAAGAAACCGATCAAAACGAAGAATAACAATCACATACCTCAAGAATATGGCTTTGAATCACCAAGAGAAGCTTTTGTATAGCCTCTAGGTCAATAGAATAACTTTTGTAGACCTTAGGGGAAGAAAAATACTGATTTATGGCTAATTAGAAGAAAAAAATGAGGGTATTTATATCAAGTTTGACCTAGATCCACTTTTTTAGGAGGTGGTTTTAATCTGTGCACGGTTAGGAAAACCATGCACTAACCATGTGTTAGCTAATGCCTTAAAAAGAACTTCGCATGGCCCCCTCGCATGGTCCCCCTAACTCTGTTCACACTATGCCAAAGCTACAATTCCATAATTTCTAAAGTGCATTTTTTATACTAGGGTTTATGCATGGTTTAGAAAAACCGTGCACAGCCCGTGCTCACCTCCATTAGCTTCGAAAAAACTTGTTGAAGGTTTACCAATGTCTCCCTTTCTTCACCCTTACACTTAATAACCATGAAAAGCATCATGTAAGGGTTATATACTAGATACTCGGGGTAATAAAACATCATTCTAGTCACATATTACATTGTATTTACATTTTAATTTTTCATACAATTCACAACTAAATCAACAATAATCATCCTAAAATTTTGAAAGTTTTGTTGTTTTATATGAATTTTGATAATTTGATAGATGTTTAAAATCATAATTAACTTTTAATTATATAAATAATTTTTTATCATTAAGGTCAAATTTCATTTTAGATTTATGTGCAGCTTTTTTCAAGTCAAAATATAGTCAATGATCATTATCTTATATTTTTGGGACAAAAAGACACATTATATCATTCCAAAAAAAATCCATATTGATATGAATTTTGTTCCTACACATCATAGATTAATCATTTTTCATTTCCAAAATACTTTTTGATAATAGTGGATCATTTTCATGGTTTTGATCATTGGATGGATGTTAGTAGAAATCATTACACGCTAATATTCCTATAAAAATAATTTAGGTAAAATAAGCATATAATAAACATGATTTTGGAAATGAAAAAATATTTTTTTTAATTTTGAAAAGAAGAATAATCAATTAAGCTATTGGAAAACACTTCTTAAAGATGTTTTTAAAAATTTTGAACACATGTCATATTCCCACTCATTCCTGGATAAATTTATTTCTTTATATGAATGTTTTATCTTACTTGTATCCATATAGTAGTGAATATCTGTTTGGGTGTGGAATAAAAATTGTAAATTAATTTTTTTATGTATATTTCATATTGGGTATTTGATTTTGATAATGGATTATGAAATCATTTATAAATTCACAGTCATAATAACAATTATTGTCGTCATCTATTAATTTTAGTCTCTAAAAACAATAATAAATATAAGAAATTTATTATGATATATGTTCTAAGAGTTAAATGTTTATATAAATACCATATTAATTAACTGGTTATAGAAATACATATGTTTCCTATGTGCATCATGTAATTCCCTGAGATTTCACAATAAATTTTACTTAAGTAAACAATATTATAGATAGCTATCTCCACACACAACATGAAACTAAAATGAAATAGTGTTATGTTTAAACCGTTAAAACATAATTTTTTAATTATAAGGTTAGAATATGAGTGACTATATTATAAAATAAATATATAAGTAATATAAAATTTACTTTTTAATCTTAACTAAATTCATTTGATATAACTCAAAAAACTAATTAGATCATTTTATTCTGGTAAAAGTATTTTTATAAAACCAAATTTTTAGGTGATAAGACTTTATATTTTAAGAAACTCGTGATTAATTTATGATTAAATGAATAATTTTTAAAAACTATTTTAATTATTATATGATAATAAATAATAATATGTATAGTTTTTAATATAAAAATTCATCTTCTCTATAAAAATTGTTTTTTATTAAATTTTATGTTTTTATTAAAATATAATATTTTTTTATTTTTTATTTTTAATTTTATAATATGAAAATCATTTTTAGATTTATCATGTTAATATAATCTTGAGATAAATGTTTTATATTTTCCTAGAATATTGATATTAAGATGAAAAGTGTAATATATAGTTTTTTCAAATATCAAGACTTTTAATCACACCCTGACATTTTAAATTTCTTTATTTTATTTTTTTCATAGTATTGAATGGTCTCGTGGATGTTCAGGTTTGGTCTTTGTTTAAATTTTTAAGTCATGAGAGAAAAATTTGGTTGTTAGTTCTTGAGATCATGTGGCACATGGGTCGTGCATGATTAGGGGATATCATGTAGCCTTTCCTAGGAAACTATATGGATCGTTTTTATTGTCCAGTGGTAAGATACATGGGTTGTGTGCGGTTTGGGAAAATGTATGGAAACTATGTGAGAGGTTATTTAACTTAGATAGAGCTGTTTAACATGGTTAGCACATGGTTTAGGAAACTATGTGGCCAAACCATGTGGGGTGTCCCTCTTGTATAGTATGTTGTGCATGGTTGGTGAATGGTTTGAAATATTGTGCGGCAAAACCATGAAACCTTCCCAAATTCTTAAAAATGTAAAATTCTATGTTTTACCATCTGATATTTTAAACCCATTTTTGGTTTTCCTCCCCGTTCTTGACCTAGGCGCACTAGGGGTCTCTAGGAAACCATCCTCTTTTTCTTTCCTTCCACTAATTATTCTCCTTAAAGGTTCCTAAGGTGTTTTCTTGTGATTTTTGGTCAATTTTCTCATCTTCCTGCCCTTATCTCTTGGTTTCTTAGTTCTTCCTTGGTGGGGTTCTCTATTTTCTAAACCTTAGAGTTAATGGATGATCTGTGGATTGATTTATTTGGTGTTAGGGTGTCTGTATTGTATCTCAGAATTAGTTATTCCTTATCCCAAAGTTTCATTGCATTCTCACATCATTGAGATAGGTGTTTCTATCCATTTCCTTTTCGGTACATTTTGTTGATTCTTGATATTTCCATTAATGATTTCAAATATTATAATCATGTTTTTATATGATATTATAAATTTATTTGGTGATTTTAATATGTCAAATGGGTGTGAAATGACTTTTAATGGGGTTTCTTTATTTATGCCTATATGTAAATGTACTTAAGGTGTTTGATGAAATTTATTTTGTTTTATAAAATTGAAATTGATCCCTTATGAGGTCGTTTGGTCTTGGTTGTGTTTGGTGGCTTGGTTGAAATGATAAATTGGGTATGGGGTGTGGTTTGGATGTCTTTTCATGACTTTATGATTTCTAGTAAAGTGAGTTGGAAAGGATCTTATGGTTTTTAAATTCTTATTTGTAATGTTTTGATTATGGGAATTATTGTGTTAGTTTAAAGTTGGGTTTATTTTCTTGAAAATGGTTTTCAGATGGTTTCATGGAGACTTGAATTATGTCATTGGATTTTGTCACTCCATGGGTTCATAGGGTGCACACATGGATGGGAATTCAAATGATGATGGAACTCAAGAGTGGTCCCCTTTTTCTCATATTTTGTTCTTGATTTCTAAATGGTTTTTTTTGTTTTTCATGTGATTTGAAAGGTGGTTACAAATGTGTTTCTAAATTCTTGTCCCATTTTGAATTTTAAGATGAGTTTTCTGAATAGTTGGAATAAGGGCCCATTTGGAACTTATCATGTTATTCTATATTTTTCACTTGGCTTGGAAAGAGTTTTGGATTTGAAACATAACTGTCTATTTGGTATTGTTCATGTGGAAGTGGTGGTGTTTTACGTTGACTTTGAAAATGGTGTGGAAGTAGATTTGTAATTTTATTAGGATTGGAAATTCTAAAGTCATGATTTTCACTTTATATTTGTTTTTTAACATGGATTAAAAAGCAAGGTAGTGTGTGGACCAGTTGGTATATTAAAATGACGTGGAAAATGGTTTTGATTATAGAAAATGGGGGTTTCCCCGTAATATTTGACTACTAGATGAGTGTGGTTGTGAAATAATTAGATGTTATTATATATTCTGGATGAATTGGATTGTGTTTGGAAACCACTAGACCTTGGTATGGGATCCCCTCTAGTGTCTTATGCATGAAAACATGTTGGTATTTAGTTCACTATACCTTGGGATATGTTCCCTTCTACTGGATTATGCATGAGAATACTATGGGTTATGGATTCTATACCATTTTTGGATAATTATTATTATTATTATTATCATGGTATAATTGGGAATCGTTTAGAGGGTTGAGTAATAGTTTCTTATTGACCCCAATTAGATGGATTGGTACCCCCCATGAATTTATAGGGCTAGGTGGGATATGCAACTGGTTTGGCTAGATTAGATATGTCAGTTGGTAATTGGCATTGTAGCTGCACCATATGTGAGTAGGTGAGTCCAATCATCGTATGTCTAGGGATCACACAAGGTATGTTTAAGAATTGATCATGAAACACTATTTGTATGTTCTGTTTATTTCTACTAATTATTGGATATTGTCATGGTAGTTTTCCATATTGATTGGTTTCCTATACTTTATGCATCACCCCTTCTTGGTTATCTATTTTGGTTTTGTATTTGTATTTTTATTTGAGATGGTTTGTGGAAAGTGAATCCATTTTTGAAAATAAAAGTTGAATTTTTTGTTTTAAAAAGGGAATATAAGGAAATATTTTTTTTACTTAATGTAATGTTTTAAATTTTTATTTTCTAAATGTATTTCAAACTGTTGTTTGTAAGATATTTTGAGAAATAAAGTTCATAGACTATGTGGTGATTACCTACTACGGTATTGAATCCCACACCCTACTTGTGCCACTCGGTTTCAGTAAACCTGAGCTATTTTTACAGGTTCAAGTTTATGTTTTGTGTGCCCAATCTTAGATCAGATCGGTTTTGTAAGTGGTGGTGACCAAGAGGACACATGGAGTTATTCTTGGTGTGGTCTAGTTTTAGTTTTTTATCCAGTTTTGTTTTGTTAATTTTTTGTATCTGGTCTATTTTGTGCATTTATTGATATTCACTTATTATTATTTTATTGAATTAAGATATATTTGGTTTTTTTATCCAAGTTTATTTTGGAAAAATTGGTCCCTTTATGATTACGTAAATTCCCGATACTAGTTTCCAACACATGGGGATTGGGAATGTCCTTTGGATCATGTCTCGAAATGGGTCAGATATTGGGTTGTAGGGCATCCTGAATTAGTTTATAATAAAATTTTATCAAAGCATTCCCCCTTTATTTGGGATGTTAGGAAGATTGGAGACCAGGGCGATCAAGAATCAATAGGCTGGTATGAGAAGGATGTCATGAACCCTTTCTCATTCTGATCCTCGTGTTTCCGTCAGTAGTCCAATTTTTTATTATTTGTCTTGTTTCAAGTTTTTTTGGATTCTAGAATGAAAATAGAGGAGAGAAGATTTCATTTTGTGATCTCACATGGAGTATGGACCCATTTAGAGTCTAAGGTCATGGTTCAAGGTCCTATTATTTGTTGATTCTTACTTAGTTCACGACCCATTAACCATGACATCGGTTTAGGCATGGCCACTTATTCCTCATTCTGGTGGTTTGGTTTGAGTTGTGTTTTGTTTTGGTTTCGGTTTATGTGAGTGATATTTTAAATATGAAAAATATTTCTGAAATGGAAATTATCTCTTTCAATCATTTTTGTATTGACAAAAGTTTTTTCAAAAGAGAAAGTGATTCATAATTCTGATAAGTTTGGGAAGTGTGGGAGAGAAGTGAATTGAGAATTTGGTAAATTCTTGGATTTGATGGTAAATTGGTATGTGTAACCCTTGGGGACACTTATAATCATTCTCATATATGCGGGTATGAATGTAAGTGCATGTTGGTAAGGTTTGTCTAGGTTTTTATAAAATAAATTTTGAAAAGGGGAAATGGATTTGGAAATTGGTGGTGCTTTGAGAAGTGGGTTTTTTTTGTGAAAAGTGTCTTTTGACATTGTAAGGTGGCCTTGGAAGACGGTGGTTTTGAAATTGAAATAAAAAATTTTGTTATTAAAATAGGATTTTTTTTGTTCTTGTATGTGTTTGGATTGTGATCCCATTGTTAAGGCTCAAGATATTCTTTTCGATTAGGTTTTAGGTTGATGTTGATCTCAGTTTTGTGTTCTTTGTGTTGATCAAAATATACCACCCATAAAGATCCCTAAAGTTTATAGTGATTGTTTCCCATTTTATGGTTCTTATTGATCATTTTTTTATTTCATGGTGATCCAGGTCTATTAGAGGCGCTTGTATGGATTGATAAAGTTGAGTGTGTCTTCAGATCATTAGGAGCTCCCGAATCTGTAACATTGTTTGTTGTTTTGGGTTTGTTTGAGGGTCTAGATTTGGATCAACTTAAGGTTATTACTCCATCATTGATACAATTTTGGATTAGGTAGGAAGTGTTCAAGACCAATTTCACCTGATGGTTTGTACCATAGGAGGTGAAGACAAAGAAAGTAGAAGATCACTTGAGTATTCAACGTGGATTGTGGTCAGTGAAGGCATGTGATGAGCATTTCAAGAAGATGGTTTCTTTCTCTTCATAGATATAATTGTAGTATATATTGAAAACTCATCATTTTATTTTGAGTATTATTCTAGATATTAAGGATTTAGTCCTTTCATATAGTGAATTTTAGTTTGAAAGGTTGGTAGATGAAGTGTTCCTATCTGAGTTGGTTTTTGGAGCTCAAGTAGTTGGAAATCGGATGCCTCTTGTTGCTCATGAAGGTTCACAATCTGGAAGGAGTATATATCATAAGAACCTATCCATGAAGAGTCTCTTTCATTGGTTCTAGACTCTTATTCATTGGACCATTCACTTGTGTGTTTATAGTGTGCTTGGTTTGGGAACTCGAATCCCGCTTGTCGCAATCCTCCAAATACATATCATCACTTTGGTCACTTGGGTCACTTGGAGAAATTTTGTAAGAAGTGCTTCATGAAGAAGAAGTCTTGATCGAAGTATTTTAGCTCCTAAATACAAGGAATTTTATGCTTCATATATCAGGGCTCTAACCATAGGCCCTATTGTGAAGCTCACACACAGTCAGGAATCACCAGGGGTGTGGGGAACCATAACCCATCCTAGTCTCCCATGTTGGGGTAGAGATGTTTGAAGTTTCCTTGATTTAGTTTTTTTGTAGTTATACGATAATATTTCTATTTGGAAACCTAGATAAACATGTTCTATAATATTTTTAGTGGTTATGTTTATTTTAATGTGAGTTTTTAAATCAATATATCTCTCTCTCATGTTTTCTCATCCTTTTTGTGTATGAGTTCTGGTTTCCAGTTGTGTTCATTTAGAATATTTATAATCCATTGTTAATTAATGATTTTATCTTGTAAACAAGTTCAAATTTTTTGATCAAGTTCCTTCCATGGGTTTTCCCCTTGTGTTGGGGGTTTTAGTTCTTGTTGGGAGTTCTCGTGCTGATCACCCCAAGGTAATGTTTTTGATATTTTCCGCATTGGACAGATTTGAAGTCATGCCTAAATTTTATTCAGATTCTTGTGGTGGGGAGAACCCCCCACCCCCTATTTTCTCTCATTGTTCTTTGTATTGTGACTTCCTATAGAAACGATCAGGTGTGACTTGTGAAGCAGAAGGTCAAAAAGAGTTTTGTGGATTTTTAAGTCTTTTTTTGGTTTTGGGATCAAGTTTTTTTATCTTTTGGATGGGTGAAATTCTTGGGGAATAAATTTTTTTTGGTGGATAAAATTGTTACACCCTAACTTTTGAAATTCCTTTATTTTATTCTTTTCTTGGCTTGTTATGTTCTAGTTGAGGTTTGGTTTAATTCCTTGTATAAATTTTTATGTTATCAAACAAATATAGAGATTTTGGTGCTTTAAATTAGTTGTTTCATGGTTAGTTCATGGTTAGGGGAAACCATGCTGCCTTTCCCAAGAAACTGTGCAAATATTTTTTATTGTCTAGGGGTAAGGAACATGGATTGTGCACGTTTTGGGAAACTATGTGGAAACTGGGTGAGAGGTTCTGTAACTTGGATAGAGGCATTTATTATAGTTGGAACACAATTTTAGAAACCATGCGATCAAACAATGCTAGCTTTCCCTATTGGATATTTGGGTGCGAATGATTGGTTCATAGTTTGGAAAACCATGTGGCTCAGACATGAAATTCACCCAAATTTTAAAAAAATGTGAAATTTCAAGTTTTCTGCTTTGATCTTTTAACCCCATTTGGGGTTTTCCTCTCTTTTCTCAACCTAGGAACATTATGGTCCTCCGAAAAACCCTCCACCATTTCTTCCCTTCCACTGTGGATGTTATTTAAAGGTTCCAAAGGTGATTTCTTGTGATTTTTGGTCGATTTCTTCATCTTCCTCCACTTCTCTCTTGGTTTTATAGTTCTTTCTTTGTGGGGTTCTCTATTTTCTGAAACTTCAAGGCAAGAGATGATGTCTGGATCGATTTCTTTGGAGTTAAGGTGTGTGGATTGTATCTTGAGATTGGATATTCATTCTCCATAATTTTTTTGTGTTTTCATATCATTGAGGTTAGTGTTTTTTATTGTTTTCTTTATAGAACATTTTTTTGATGTTTGATCTTTACTTTAATACTTTTAAATATTATAATCATGCTTTTTTGTGATATTATAGATTTATTTGGTGATTTTATTAAGGAAAATGGGTGTAAAATTATTTTTAAATGGGTTTCTTTATTTATGTATATATTTAAATGAACTCAAGGAGTTTAATGAAATGCCTTTTGTTTTGTAAAAGTGAAATTGAGCCCTTTTATGTTGTTTGGATTTAGTTTTGTTTGGTAAATTATTTGAAATGATAAATTTGGTATGGTGTGTTGTTTGGATGTATCTTTAGTGTTTGATTATTTGAAGTAAATTGTTTTGGAAAGGAACTTTTAGTTTTTAATTGCTTATTGGTAATGTTGTGATTATGTGACTTTTTTTGTTGGATAAAAGGAAAGTGGTGTTTCCTGAAAATGGTTTTTGGATGCTATCATAGACACTTGAATTGTTTCATCGGATGTTGGCACATCCATGGGTGCACAGGGTTAAAACATATATGGTCATTAAAATAACAATAGAACTCAGGAGTCGTCCCATTTTTCACATAATGTGTCCTTGATTTCTAAATGGTGTGTTTCTATCATGTGATTTTAAAGGTGGTTTCAAATTCATTTCTAAATGCTCGTCCTATTTGGAATTTTAATATGAGTTTGGGGAATAGTTGGCGTAAGGGTTACTTTTTCACATCTCATGTTGTTTCAGGTTTTCCACTTCACTTGGAAAGAGTTTTGGATTTGAAACATAACATTCCATTTGCTATTAATCATGTGGAAGTGGTGGTATTTTATGTTGAATTTCAAAATAGTGTGCAAGTGGATTTGTAAATGTATTTGGGTTGGAAATGCTAAAGGTATGATGGTCACTTTGCATTTTTTTGGAAAATTAATTAAAAACCTTGGCAACACAAGGCCCGGTTATTAATTTAAAATGATGTGTAAAAATGGTTGTGATTATAGAAAATGGTGTTTTCCACATAAGCTTTGACTATTAGATGACAGTTTTTGTGAAATAATTGTCTTTCTTTCATGTTTTTGATGACATGAATTATGGTTGGAAACCACTAGACCTTGGGATGGGTTCCCCTATAGTTGCTTGTATATAGAAATATGTTGTTATTGAGTCCACTAGACCTTGGGATTTTTTCTCCTCTAGTGGTTTGTGCTTGATAATTCTTTTGGTTTTGGTTGTCATACAATGCTTGTCCAAGTATTGTTATTATTATTATTATTATTATTATTATTATTACTATTATTATCATCATGGGATTACTCGGTGTCATCTAGAGGGTCAAGTGACAGTTTCTTGTCAACTCCGATTAGACAAGTTGGTACCCCCCTAACTTGATAGGGCTAGGTGGGACATGCCACTCGTTTGGATAGTTTAGAGTAGCTGGTTGGTTTTTGACTATGGTACAACACCATATTCTAGCAGGTGAGTCTCATCTGAGTATGTCTAGGGATCACTTTAGGGATGTTTAGGAATTTCTCATGAGTCACTATTTGTATATTCATTTTATTTCTATTGCATACTGTATATTGTCTTAGCAGTTGTGCATGTTGATTGGTTTCCTTTAAATTCTACATAGCCCCTTCTTGGTTATCTGGTTTGGTTTTGCATTTTGGTCTATCTTTGAGATGGTTTATGTAAAGTGAAACTATTTTTGAAAAGAAAAGTTGCATGTGGTTTTTTTAAAACGGAATCAATGGAAATCTATGTTTACTTAATGGAAATGTTTTAAAGGTCTGTTTTATAAATTTATTTAAAACAAGTTCTTTTGGACTCTTTTGGTAAAGGAAATGCACGGACTCTATGTTTATTACCTACTAAGTTGTTTAACATAACACCCTACTTGTTCCACATGACATTGGTAGACCCAAGTTGTTCTGAAATATCAGGTTTCTAGTTCATGTGATCACTCTTTGAGTAGGATGTTTTTACGTATATTGGTGACCAAGAGGTCACTTGGAGTTCTTATTATCATGGTCTAATTTTATTTTTGTATTTATTTATGTTTTGTTCAATTGTTGTATCTGGATGAATTTTTATATTTATTTACATATAGATATTATTGGTTTATTGTTGATAACTCAATTTGGTTTATCTCATACTAGTTTATTTGGGAAAAATCATTCCCTTTATGATTTTTTTATTCTCAGCACTAGTTTTCAACTCGTGGGGATCGAGAACTCCGTTTGGGCCATTTCTGGAATTGGTTCGGGTGTCGGGTTGGGTGGAATCCCAACTTGGTTCATGAAACTTTTTATGGAATTATTAGTATATAAGAATAATTTGGAAATTTATGAAACCATTTTATTTTAATTGAAATTTTTAAAAATATTTTTTCATTTAAAAACCAATATTTAACATTTTAAAACATAATCTATACTTTAAAAAACAATTGCTTCAATAAATTTTATAATTATTTTTTTAAAATTAATTTTTATCACATTTATAAATATAATTAAACAAATTGTATTTAAAATTTGGAATAATTTCTTCCAACTTATGTAATAATAACGATTTTATTTTTAGGCATAGATGATAATTTATCATATATTAAAAATATTTATTATGGTATATGATAATATGGTATAAGTGAATGATCTAATGAAAAATAGATGAAAAAATGTTTCAAATTGGTTTTTCAGATATTTCTAGGCCTTATCTCTTCCCCTTAAATTATGTATCATTTTTTATTCACTTTCCTTGAGATTTACTTCCCATTATTGAAAACTTATTGGTATTTACAAAAATGCCTTCCTTTTTCACTTATAAAATGGGATATTCTATTCCAAATTCCCATGACACCATAACACCCTTATTTCACCAACAAAAATATATAAAACCCTCTCATAAACACTTCTAAAAACCTTAAATATATCTATTTATTCCTAAAATACCATCTCATAAAGGTTTGACTCCCTTCTCAAAGAAGATAATCAAGAAGTAAGTTAAAAATTTATAATTACTCCTTACACATTTCAATATCTTTATGTGCACTTATTCTTCCTAAAATTCAATCATACAATCATAAAATGATAAAATATATCTCACTATTTTACTTATATGTTATTATAATTATACTACAATCATTAGCCACCTTTCACTTTTCCATTATGAAAATATGAAAATGTGAATCGTGTGTAGGTGAGGACTAAGGCCTTCACAAAGTAACGTGTTCATTTTTCTTCATCACAAAATATTTCTAGTTAAAAATATAATTTAATTTTATAATTATTATATTTATTAATTTTTTAATATTATTAAATATAAACCATGTTATACCACTCTCCTGTTTTATGAAAAATAATTCACCAGCTATGTATATGTACGAATTAGTTCCTCCCTGGATGGGTGTGTTTTATTTTTCATTACAGCCTTTCATGGATGGTTATAAGAATGATTTAAAAGAAAAAATATTATTTTTATGAAAAAATTAAGTTTATGGTATAAAAATTGGAGAACCTATTAATGATATGAGTAATAAATGGTCATCATAAACTCAATAATTTCAAATGAGCAAACTAAGAGGAAAACAATCCCTCCATTATAAGTAATATCTTTATGTGAATTATATTATTCTTATAATCCCTTAAAATTATAATATATCATATTAATTCACACTAAATAATTTAATTATTCTTCTTTTATAATAATATGAAAACTAAACCACCCAATAATCATCCATTAATCCTGGTATATTCAGGTTTCAACCAGTTTAACCAGCCAATTAATCAATGCTATGAAATTATATCATGGATGACTACGGAAACTTAACTATTGGTATAATAAGATATAGATATTTAAATTTTTTATTTTTTTGTTTTATTGGTTATTTAAATATTCAACTCATTAATTAATAAAATAACTTTCATTTATCAATAATCATAGAAACGTGCTCATTGTCTATTTCATGATCAAAGAAAAAAACCCTCCTAAGGGGAATTTTAAAATTTATAAATAATTATAAAACATAAAATTAATTACCTTCAACAATCTATGAATTATGAAATTTTATGGAAGAATGATTACTAAAACTTCTCTTATGAAACTAGTATAAATAATCAAAATTATAAACACACTATGTGAAAAAATTGTTGAAAACTAACTTATATAAATGTATAGGATAATTATATAAAAATTATATAAATTCTTATTGGAATGAATATGGTTCTATAATAAGTTACTAGGATAGTTATTTTTTTATGTAGAATGCAAGAGTTCATTTTTGGAATTCAAGATCTATGCTAATGGTTTTGGACTCAACTTCTTCTCTTTAAGAAATGTGTTTTATTTCATACTTAATAATATTTTTTTGGGTACATACTATGAAATTGAAATATTATATCATGATATACACTTTATCCATGGAAATTTAAATTCAGTTTTTTTATATATATTTCAAGTAGTTTTGATTTAAATTCTACTCAAATGGTAAGGGTTTTTGTTAACTCAATTCTCATTTGTTGAGTAATAATTGTTCTTCCTGACATTATTTCATATTCGTTGGGTATATTATACCCTTTTATTTTCTTATGTGGTGTTTTCTATTTTCATTATAGAGATCAAAATTCTTATCACATAAAACCCTTTCCAAAATTTCCTTCATGAATTATGTTTCTCAAAATGGCTTATGGTAACTTAAACTTATTTCATTGAGTTATAAAGTTTTATCTTGAACATACTTTTCTATGTTATCTATATTCATAAATTTATAAATTCCAATGATATTATATCCTTTATCTCCTTGGGGAAAATTAATTTTAATTCAAATATCCTTTCATGAATTAATTGTTTTTTCATAAAATTATAAAAAAATTTGAATAAATTTTATCCTCCAAAAATTGATTATTTCTCTTCCATATCATTGTTTAACCTACCCCAAAAAGCTATAGTATTATATTTTGAAACCCTATTATTTATAAACTCATGTGACCATAATGTTTCTCTTTACCATTTTTTAAAACAATGTTCTATTACTCTTTTTATAATAATGATTCTTAACAATGGTATTTTGAAATATTAAAATAATCAATATCATTATGTAATAAAATATTTTATATTTAACTTAAAATTCACTTTCATAACCTTTATATTTTTTAAGGAATTTTTATTGAAAATTATTTTTAAATAAAAAATTTTCCAAATTTTTAACTTTCCCCTTTTAAAAATTTATTTAAAAATGGTCTACAACTTCATATCCTTGCAAAAAGTTTAAAAACATTATAACAAGATATTCTATGTTTTATTTTCATTTTTCTATTTAGAATCCAAATATATTTATTTAAGGGGGTTATAGTTGATAAATCACACACTAAATTCCATTATGAAATAATTTCTTTCTATTATTGAGCTTCTGTTATCAAATGAACAAATTCATGAATCATTTTATATGTTACTATTTATAAATGTTATGAAACTCGTTTTCATTCATGATTTATTTTTGGAAATTATGAATGATTTTTATTTTATGGATAACATATTTAAGGATTATTATGGGTACAGTCTTATATTTATATCAACTTCATTGGTTAATATTTAATATCACATGATCTCAATAATGTACATGGTTATTTCCTAATCCTAAATACATAAATGGGTTGTTTCCCAAACCAAAATAGTTACACGAGTCATAACCCAAGACTAAATAGGTACACGGGTTATTTCACAAGCCTCAAGAGGTATACGGGTTATATCCCTGTCCTAAAGAGGTGCATTGGTTGTTTTCTAAGCCTAAAGAGAGTTTTGTACTTATTATCCCAAGCGCACTATGGTATGGGGATCAAATTTTGATGTCTACTCGACTAGGTGATTTTATTATTATATATTTATATTTGTGTCATTTTTTCTAGGATATTACAAATTATTTTCATGTTTCAATGATTAAATATTATGGTTATATGATTTAAAGAAATTATATGATTTTTACCTATTATATGACCTTATTATAGTCTAATTCTCCAATGATATTTTTATTATATATTTGTCTCCATATCTTAATTCTTTCACAATCTGATTATATAATCATTATGATTCATTAAATTGTTTTCATTATTGGGCATTTTAGCTCACCCCATTCCTATCTTTCTATTCCCTAGGTAATGAGGATGATCTTATCTTATGACAATTTTAAAAGAAGGTCTAGTATGGTGTGATTAGGAAGCAATGTTCACAAGTATTGTAGTATAAGATATTTATATAGATAGTCTCCAAAGACACTAAACCTATCGATTATCAATATATTAGGATTATTATAAAATAAATTTTTTTAGCTGTGAAAATGATGTAAAATATTGACATGTCTAGCATGGGTCACTATACACCAAGTTTTCTCATACCACTTTCTTGATGATATATAAGTACCGCACTGCCATAGTAAACAAGCTTATCAAAATGTATTATAAAACATATAATCGAATGGTTTCATATAAAAAATTAATAAAATTGTGATATTAATTCAATAGGTACATCATATATGTTTTATGTATTGAATATCCACGCATTGGGTCCATAAAATATATCTTCATATTTCATGGATTAATTAGAAAGTGTATCCAATTATGCCAACAAAGATTAAAAATTATTAACTAATTAAAGTTAAAATATTATATTATATTTCATGCAATTGGAGTAAATATTTTTATATTTTCACGGTAAGAATTAAAAAAATATTGGTTAGATTCCTTTCGAAAACTCTAACAATTTATTGCACTCTTGTTATAGTTTCCATTTTATTCATTATTTCTCTTATATTGAAGTAACATGGGGATTTATAAATGAAAAATTATTATCCCAAGTTGATTCCTTTACAAAACTATCTTATAAATTTATACCAAAAATTTTAATATTGTGAAATTATAATAATGAAATACATAAATTATTATACATATAAATTATGAAAATTTACTTAATATATATATTCGAAATGGAGGCTCCCAGCCATTAATGTTTGATAATTTCATTTACAATCTTTTGGAAAAACATAATGAGACTATGTGTTAATAATCTCTTTGAAAATAATTTAAAATTTATTTCCACTATAAAATAGTATCTATAAAATCAAAAAACATAAAAAAAAATTGAGGGTAAATATTATCCTTCAAATTCATTTTTGATCCAATAAATGATCCCATAGATTATGTGGACCCAAACTTCTAATTTCCTATTTGATATTTTATAGACTCGTTTAGATCTTTTTCATTCATTATAAAATGTATTGAAAATAATATGATAACTTCTAATTATGATTATGTTTACAATATGTTTTTTCCTACAAAATGGGATTAATAGTACCTAGTTTTAGGACATTATAATGATTTTTGGAAGGATTTTTCTGGATAATATTTTTAGTAATTTTGTGGAAAATTTTAGAAAAGATAAAAATTTAACACGCCATGAAAAAACATATCATGGAGTCATAAATTAGACCTAAACAATGTAAAAAATACTTAGAAGTATCTCGTTTCATAATCTTTACCATCACAAAATGAATGAATATAAGTGAAATAATATCATTCCACAAAAAGTTCCATTATTCTAAAATAGGATATAACATTGAGGATGCATATTATAATAAAGAACATATCCCACCACAATGATCCTATTTTAGGTCATGATACATTTCATATATGGTGAATTTCCCATTGGATGTTGATTGTATTTGTTTCCTATGAATAATGTTAGTATGTGTGTGTTGAATGATGGGTGGTGGCATGAGTATCCACTAACTGGACATGAAGATGTTGCTCATCTATTTGGTTAAAGAAGGGTTGGATACAACATTTGTATCCCCAAACATCAGTCTATTATTGAGACAATATTCATATCAATGATATATTATAAGGCTATAAGAGTCCTCTATATTTTAATATACATTAAAGTTATAATTTAGTTATTATAAAACCCAAAGAATCTCTAATAAATGTGGTTAAAAATGGATAGAATGTGGTTGTAAATTCATCACTATGTTTGTAATGATTAAATAATTGTGTAATTTTTTTTAAATATTATTTAAATGAAGGAATCGTACATTTAAAGTGGATTTAGAATTAAGTTGAAATATTTTGGACTCATTCTGAAAATTTCCAAAGGCATTTGATGTTTTTTTGAGTATTTTCAAAGTGATTTATATATTGTCTTAGGGATTTAAAAAATTTCTGATCTTATTTAACTAACACAAGAAGTGTTGAGTTTTTTCAGAAAATATATAACTATGGATATCTTAATAAATATTATTGAGTTTGTTTAAAAGGGTATGGATCACATATTAAAGCTTACCAACCATGTATAGAAGGATCTATATCACATTTTAAAGAATTTATATTTTATATGAATGTATGCACCACATATAAAATTACTCTGGTCTCATATAAATTTCTTTTTGATTTTTATATTAATTAATATGAGATCATATAAATGGTTTTTGAATAAAAAATGAAATAATTGTGAACTCAATTGAGGTATATAATAGTTATTCATAAATTAATACTTAGTGAAATTTCAATGAATAGTTAAATGAGTATATTTCAATAATATAACATTCTAAGGAAAAAAATTCTTATGTTACAACTATTATTAAACTATAAAAAACATGATTATATTTTAATACATGCTTCAATATTGATATAAATAATAATGAAACATAATTGAATGAGAATATCACTATCCGTTATTGTTTGAAATTCAAGTGAGGTGATTTTAAATTCAACATTGGGGATCAAAATAGAAAAAATTATAGAAATTATTAATATGATGTTGGTACTATTCTCTATTGATATAATCATATCAAAATTAATTGTGATTCAAGATGAATTTTTAATGACCAGATTTTCACAGTGAGATACTAGAGATCAAGTGTGGGGTGAATTTTTGAGTTATATGGGAGAATCTAAAATTACAAATTAAAAGTTTTCGAAAATTAAAATTGATGATGTTTGTACAATTTTTATATTTCTTAAATATCAAAAAAATGATTTTTGAATCAAAACAAATAATTTATAATCTATCTTCATGAGTGACATAAATGATATCAAATTAGAGGAGAAATTTTTGGAATTTAAATTTCATAAAAATGAAGAAATTATAGATTCAATGATTTTGAAAATGAAAATGTGTTGATGGTTATATTGTGTTGAAATATTTTAAATATCACAAACTAAATCTAATTAATGTGTAATGGGAATTTAATTATTTATTATGGTATTTTTGGAAATTAAGGGTATGTTTCTACTATTTTATAAGGATTATGTCATGAGTGAGAAGATTCATGTCATAAGATATGATATTGTTTATTTTTAAAAAAATTTGAAATAATGATCTTATTACTGGTGATTATAGATTATTTTGAGATAAATAATATATTTATACCTCTAAAACAAAAGGAGATGTATTCATATAATTTTAAAAAATTAGAGAAAAATAAATAAGGGTACTCTAGTAATTATAAATAAAACAATAGTTAGAAAAAGTGATATAGACATAATAAGGGAAAATATATAATGCACACAGTTATTTTTTGTCTATGTAAACTATGATATATTTCAATTTATAAAATATTAAAAACATACCAAAAGGAAAAATTATTCTTCACAAACTTAAAATATCTAACCTATGCAGAATGAAAATTGAATAGAAAAAATGAAAACAAGTTTTCGGATAGAAAAGATTTGGTTGTATCTCGTTATGTGATGATAGAAAAAATGTCTCTCTCAAGTAATAAGAAGTTAAAATGAACTTATGTAGAAGTAAATACCTTATTTGTATTGAATTAGTTCAAGGGAAGATGGAGTAGAAGGATAAATAGGTACTAAAACCTGTTCATATGATACTAATTATTACAGAAGGAGTGAGTTAGAGAAGATGGAGAAGTGAGGCTAAAATTAATGCAATTCAATATATCATCTACTATATATCTAAAACCTTGAATTATTATTGAGTAAAGCTTATAAATATATTTTTAAAAATAATTAAAATATGTTCTGTTTCATATAAATAATGTTTCAAGTGTCTATTCTCTAATATTTACATGGATTCAAATACTCTATGTTCAGAAGAAGCAGTTAAAATCTTTCTGAGTAGTGACATACCTGGAAATAAATTTGATCTTCTTAAATAGTTTATTATTTGTATGATATTATAATATTTATGAATCAATCCATCTTTACAAGTATAATATAGTAAATACTCTCCTATAAAATATGGTGATCTTAGGATAGGATGATAACTTCTCAAACCACTTATAGTTGATGATGGAATTATTAGTGGAAAATACATGACTTACAGAAAACCAGATCTCAAAAAGGAGTAGATTTCGTACACTAAGGATGAAAATAATAAAAATAACATTTTTATCTATAATTTATATTTTTCATCACATGTGTTTTATGTGATTATGTAGATAAAAAAAAATCCATTTACATCCTTATAGGTGGTAGAGGTTAAAATACTAAAGTGGTTAAAAACTTCTGTGTTAATTGGAATTTTTTAAAATGTTAATAATACCATATTCAGCCAGCCCCCATATTAGGTGTCTATAAAAATAAACTAGGAATTTTCTAATTTTATTAGAGCATAAGGTTCCCATTGATTGGATCTAATTTTTTTTACCTGGTTATTTTTAAAATAATTTTTTGAATTAATTATTTGAAATATAGGTGAATAAGAAGAAAGATATTTTTTTCTATAAATAGAATAATTGAATTAGATATTTTAGAAAATAATTTTAAAAATATTAAAATTAAATAGATAAATAAGTAGAGAATTAAATAGGATGTTAAAAATGGATAGCCATTAGATAAAGCTTGTTAGAATGGTGATTTTTCATCAAATAAATAAATTAAATATGATTCATCACATGAATGAAGTCAAATCTATAAAAAAATGTACTATAAAATATATTAAATAACACTATATTAAGTAAGGTAAAACATGAATAAAATTTTCGATGAATTTGTGACTCATATATTATAGTTAATCTGAGATTTATATAATGAAAAATCAAAATTGATAGAAGATAAAAAATAAATGAAAATAAAATTGGTGGTTTGGTTGAATAAATGAAACTCTCTCATCAAATAGGTGATAGTTAAGGAAAATCCCAATAAATAAATAGATAAAAATTATAAATGTTTGAGGAAAATATGTAATAAAACATTGTTGAGAGATTTAATACCCTCAAAATCAATGAATAGAAGTTCAATGAACTAGAAAATCACACAAAGTTATTATGGATATCAAGAATGATGGGTTGAAAATAAAATATAAATGGATGAAGCATATTTACGCTATTTTTTTAATAAATAAACAAGTTTCAAAAATAGCAGACTATAAATATGATTAATGAATGGGAAGATAAATTGAACTTAGTTGTGTTTATAAAGAATAAACTCCTTATTAGGTTCCTTTAATTGGAAGTAAACGAGAAATCTATACTCAATTCCATAATTTATGGGATTATATCACTCTAAATAGTATCATAACTAAACATCCATGTAACCTCAAGAGCATCCCCCTAAACAGAGAGGCTTTCGACTAGTAGTGGGGGTCAAAAGAGGTACCATGTGGAGGACTACCCCCAAAATTAGAGTACACAATCAAAAATAAATAACATAAACACATCCATCAATATAAATAACAATTATAGTAATTAAAAAGGAATAAAAACTATACAAAATGAATAAAATGAAATATAGAATACAGAGACACACGCTCTAATTTTCACTGAGTTAATCCAATATATAGAATAAAAATAAAAGAAAGGGAAAATATTAAAATATAAATATATGAGGCTCTGCTATAATCCCAAATCCTCAAATCATCTAAAACTTTAAATCCCTGCTAACCTACCCTAGTTTGATCTTGAAATATCGAGTTAAAGCTCAACAAAAACCTACGAAAGGTGAGATATTTATCAAGTACCCCAAGTGTCATGGTCGCTTACATAGGGTGTAAATAAAAAACTCAATAGGTAACCCCCAACATAGTCTCATACATACTAGAAATATAGTGATATGTTCATGTGGAATGATCAGTTGGAAAAAATAAATATATTGAAATAGATAAAAATAAAAATAAACCATCATCAATCCATAGTTCTATGACCCTGATCGATCGTACTTTCTTTATCTAGTTTTGGGGTGTCTCTGAGCATGTTAGGATGAATGTTCCTACCCAGTAACATGTGGTCTCTAAATCCATTGTAACCTCAACTATATTCTCATGAATTTAGGGACTCGTCCCATGGCAGTCAAACATTCATGCTCCAAATTATGGAATGATCAAATGGTTTCATCACTACTCTAGGGATGTAACACATGATAGTCTAAAGATAAAATCTCCAAATCCATGGTATCACAAATTGTATCATCATGAATCAAGGGATATAACCTACAGTAGTTCAAAAATCAAATATTCAAACCCATGGTAGCTTCAACACTGACCTCCAAGTCGGAAAATCTCTAGCAAAATACTCAACTCCAAATACATAGAATCCCATGAATATATCTTTCTCTAAATCCATGGAATTCAATGAATGTATCCAGTACCAAATATATTTCAGCACAAACAATTTCTCCTTTTTCCCAATTGTATATTCTAGATCAAATTTAAAAATGTAATGGTTGGTCATACACCCAAGACCATCATTGTTATCCATATTCCACCACATCCACTCAGGGTTAGCCGATCATTAGGGTAACTATTGTGGTCTCATAGGCCATCACATAAGTTTAAGAGACTCATTGTGGTCTTCAATACTAACCCATGTCTCTTTGATCATACTCACACCTCTCTGAGGATTTAATTCCCCTCTTCATGGTCATAATCATAGAAAAACCTCATATGCCTCATGGGTAAGCCTCGCTAATATTAGTTTTAAGAGATGAATCAATAATAATATTAATATCAGAGGTCACACTAGGATGGTTGTATCACTATTCCACATCCATTATACCAATGTCCGACCCTCATGGACCAACACATACTATATGAGAAGGATCTATCCCCAATGATCTATTCAATAAGACAAATAACTCTAGGTTGACATAAGGGGTCCTCACATGTCCCACCATAGTCATTCATCTAAGTTCATCTCACATGTCCTATTTGATATGTATAAGGGATCATTGGTAAGGTCTACAATGTCATATTCAACTCTATCACACGCCTCACGGGGCCCAGTTTCTAGATGAAGTCTCTTCAATGGCCTTGACCATCAAAAATCAAGAAAAACCTCCAATGCTCAAGTCTCAATGGGACCTTATCACTTTTTTCATCCTAAAAAGGCATTTGTATGAGAGATAAACTCATTTTAGATTAAACATTTTAAAAAAAATATATTATTAAACAACAATTTTCTCAATTTCAAGACCACGATTGAATGATCTAAAGTCTTTACATCGTGATACATATGCATAATACCAAAGCTCGTGTACCATGGAACACTTGCATCATGGTAAAGTTAATTTCCTTTTTAAAGTCTTAGTATGGAAGCTCTACCTAGCCTGTTTGAGACTCATCCAAGCCCTTACAAGCTCCATTAGCTAGAACCAACCCACATGAGGCCCTAAATCACACCACAAATCTCACATGACTTAATTATAACATATTTAATTAATTTATCAAAACAATTTAATAAGGGGATATTATTAGAAAATATTATAGGTGGTATCATCATACTGGTACTACAACTAGATGCATTCTAACTGAGAGGACTAGTTAGGGATATGTTATACCCTAAGAGGGGGTAAATCTATGTTGGATTCCAAATTATAACTTTTTCAATCCTTTCTTCTCACTTTTACCTTTTTTACTTTTAGGTGATGATTTTATTATTCTCACTCTATCCATCCCTTTGTCTCTGGTTATTTATTCTTTCAATAAACATTACTAAACACATACACATAAGAGACCCAAATATTTACAAGGTTCATCTTTCAAAAAAAAATCTAGTTCATGGTATGTTTTGGATTTCTACAAGATCATACAATCCACTAGTATCAACATGAAAATATAAATGGGTGGTGTTTATCTTTATACCCATGTCAGGTGTATCTTACACTCCATAACATGTTATTGATTTTTCATGATATTTCCTCGACATTTTAATACAAAGTGTAATAAAAACAGAATGTATGATATAAAATGATACTCTTATATGTGTATTGGTGTAATTATTCGACCCTCATTCCTCTACTTTGACATGCATAATAGAATGCAAGTGAATATTCAATTCATTTGTTTTAAAATATAAATGCACAAATATCTTCTCCCAAAATTAGCATGTCTCACATTAACATTCTTTGTACTATGTCCTAGTGAAAAATATTTGTCTGTTATTCCTTAAAACACCAAGCACCCTGGGTTTGGGATCCTACATATGACTTTTCTGGCATAACAATTTACCTACAAATTGTGGCTTCTTATACCATGTGTGTGGTCTCCAGCCACTACCCGTTATTGTCTTGATACACCGCTTATCAACTGTAGCCTCATTCAATATCATAATGACCTAGTGTCTTGCCTGTTTTATATAGGGACACTAGATGTAAAACAAAAATACCGTCAAATATGTGATCCCTTTCCATTTTCCCATTTTTGTAATTACTCCTCTTCAACACACCATGTATTATAGGCATTTCCACACCATTCCTTATTCTCTATCTTCACCACAACCACCTCTAGGTCATGGACATACCTATTTTAGGAAATCTTAATATTTTCACGCCTTCCACCAGGAGCATGGTATTCCAGGCATGGACCTCATGTCTCTGATGAGCCTTCATCACTTAATGAACCTTCTATAGACTATATAATCTACCTCCAATGTCAAAAAAGGACTAGATCATGATTAACTAATCATGATATTTACTTAAAGGAGGAATATCTTACTTATCATCTACTGATTTAACTTCATCCAAAAATCCATGGATGAACCTTGTTCGAAATACTTAATCATAGATATATTGATATCAGCTCCACGTAACACTAAATCATAAAACCAGTCTTCTACGAAATAATAACTAAATAATAACCCCAACACATAGGATCTCCTTCTTCTCTAAGATTAGTATTTCATCATTCATAATTAATACATCATAATCACCAATATTATTCTTTACTTTAATTACTCATTAAACATATTGAAATAAATTAATTGTCTTTATTCATTAACAATCATAAATAATCATTGATAATAAATACAATACACACACAATATGGGATTAACTAACTCCCCCTTTTTATTTATTTTCAATACCATCTTAGAATATTTCAATTTGTGCTCATAAACTCTTCTTATCAACTTTTATTTCATTTCTCTCCCCCTTACTCATTAATCAATTCATTTTACTTTATATCTCCTTTATTTATAATAAATACAAAGTATTTTCGAAAGGGTATCAATTCATACTTAGAAAAGTATTAATATCCACTCCAATATAAGTTTGTTGAAACATTCTAGGCGTATAAAATAGTAGGGATTTATTTAGATAACTATGTGGTCTATAAAAAATTAAACATAATACTAATAAAAAATAAAACCACTTACAATGTAACATCATTAGGTGTATTTCATCACTTGATTGTGAAATTAGAGCATTTAAAGCATAGTAGTATTTGAAAAAAACCTTAGAACTTCTTAAAATTTCCACCTTCGGTAATTGATTAAATTCCCCCACCATTATGTTAGAAACTTATTTTTATTAAAAAAGATGAGAGATTATGATAAAATACTTTTTCAGTGAAACCACCTTCAATAAATTTTCTGAAAAAATCTTATTTTCATGATATAATATTTTCTGATAGATTTTTTACTATTCTTAACTAGTCTCCTTCTTAAGGGAAATACTCAAAATATTAATAGTAGAAAATATCTTTAAGAATGAATTTCAAGATGTTACTATAAGTAGGATACAGAAAAATTGAATTATTTATATGAATGTCTTGAATTGAAAACATCCACATGTTCACCAAGGATGATATTCTTTAATGTATACTTTTGGGAATGGATAGATCACTCTTACATGGAATTTTCGTCTTCTTATTTCCCAATATTGAAAATGTGTTCTCCAAATTCATTAAGGATGATTCTCTATTAGAATTTTCTACACACCATTTGAGGAATAACTTATAGGGTAGAATATCTTTATACTAATTGTTATGATATGACAATATTAAATCCTTAGGAACTCCCCCTAAGATCATGATTCAACTTTAATTCCATGAATTTTTAGTATAAATACAATACTCATATATTAAAGGAATAATATGGATCTTTTTCATTCCTTAACATGAATAGAAATGTTATGTTTTCTCAACAAAGTTTCTTTATTTCCTCCAATATCTATGAATATACATATGACCTCCAATTGTGATTTAACTTGAGTCAGTAAGGTAGTCATAAATTATTTAATTTTTTTGTGCCTAAATTTTCTCTTCATAGGAGAATTTATGAGAATTTTATCACCTAATGATACTTTAATATTATTTAATAACTCTTACTGTGCTTAGATTATTGTAGATAAATGTTGATGAGTGTTTCCGACTATATTTTACTTCAAACACATAAATATTTTAACACAATGGTTTTCATTTATTAGAAAATATTCATTAAATTTGACTTCTTCATATGGAATTTCTTCTTCCCCTCTGGCACATGATTTTTCTTATACTTTATCCATCTTTATTTCACTCTCCAAATCTACTGGCTAAAAAATTAACATATCATTGAGGTAAATAATATCCTTCTTGGAGTCTTAATATGGAAACTTATGAATTTTCTTCTTTACATTATACCTTTTATATGTGACACTCCTTTTGATATTCTTGGACTTGTTTTGAATTTGATTTTTATTCAACTTATTTTCAAATGGTCTATTTTTTATACTCTTTGATATGTTCTTGGTGGTATTCTAATTTGGAATTTTCATTTTATTTTGTAACTTTTCTATAGATACTTATTCTTAATTCCCAAAATCCTATGATATTTTCTTCTTATTATCTTTTGATACATGTTGAGATGAACATGCACTACTTTTCTAACTACAACCACTGTAAAGACCATATATATCTCAAAGATTATAAAATATTCTTGATATTGAAAAATTATTTCTAAAGTTTTTGTTGTCTCTTATTCTCAAACATTATCCCTATTGAAATTAGCTTACTGTGATCTTAATTATTAAAATAATCGTATGAACAGTCCAACTCACAATGTTCAAACTGTTCACGGAACCAAAACATTCTGACAAACATTAATATTTTCTTCAAAATAACTTATTGTATGTAATTTCAAAAAAATTTAATAGTTTGTTTTTATCCTTATTTTCCACTTATTGGGATGATATTAGGGGAATTTATTTCTAAAAAATTATTCTATCTACCCTATTCATGTGGGTAGGCTTCTTGTAGCTTATTCTCATCCATATTTATATATTTTGGGATTTTAGCTCTATATTTTTCATGAAAATGGACTCAAAATAATAATTAAATTTTTATATGGATGGTTCCTTATTCTTTTATATTTCTTTAAATAGATCATAAATTGATTTCATGATCTTCTTGTCATATAAGAGAGGTTTTTTTACACTTAAATCATCCTTTGAATTATCTACGAATAAAACTCCATACATATTTGATTGTGAAGTCTCAACTTGTTTTTTTTCAATATTAGCTAATTTAATTTCCAATTATAGGCATCTCATATTGAGGTAATTATTTTTGATCAATAGTAAATTCCCTTATATATTCACATTACTTACTCATGTTCTCAACATCCTCTATATTCATTATTTTTTTAAAGGTTGGGGATGAAGCCTCAATTTATTATTTAAAGTAAAGACCACTTTAGACTGGGTATAGGGTGACCCATTACATAGCCCGAAGGCCCAAGGCCAAGTGGCCTGAATACAAGGCTTGAAATCCCATTTTTTGGCCCAAAGGACCCCTCGGTGAACAATACTGCTACAGTACCCGCGTTGCTACAGTAACCACCGCCACTACAGTACCTGCTACAGTCCCTCCACCGTTATAGTGTCGCCGCTGCTACAATTCCATGGCTGCTACAGTGCCCTTCTACAGTACTACTATAGTACCCAGAAATTCACCCCTGCCCGGATTTGATGCCGGGTCTTTTGGATGCCAAGCAAGAGTTTGTACCACTAGGGTACAATCTCGTTGGCATCCTCTACATTCATTATAAACTTCTCTTATAATAATATTTTAAGCTCCTTGATACTCGGGGATTTTATATCCAATTGTATATTCTTAACAACAATGTTATTTTCTATATTTTCTTCCAATGCATGGATCTTCTCCTCAAACACTAAAATGGTCTCATATTTATCTTCAGTTTTTTTCCACTCGTCTTCAAGTTTTAAGAATCTTCATTCAAGCTCCACAACCATATCTTCGTTTATAGTAACATGTTTATAGAGATTTATAAAAGTTAGAGCTCTTTATATCAATGCTTTCTCAAAGTTATGGGCTTCCTATTCAATTTGAGTGACTTATTACTATTTACTTTTAAAAACCACAAAATTATAGTATCTAATTCATTTGGTAAGTTAGGTAACATATCATTTAATGGTTCCATAGATAAATCTATTGATAAATAATCTCACCCACTTGATTCTTATTCTTGTGGATATATTAAACCAAAATATTCACTTAATAAAGAATCACTTGAATACCTTTATCACTTTGAAGTATAAATGTTATCTATATCCTTCATGGAATATTGAACTACTTTTTTTCTCCTTCCATGATAGATCTTCCTTCTTTATAGGGTGTACTTGAAACTTATTCCTATTTTGACAAGAGAGATATATTATTCAACCTTTCCTTCAAATTAATTTTACTATTTAGACAACTAATTGAAGAAACTAAATTCTATTAAGACATAGAAATAAATTCTCTGAAACTAAACTTCCTTATGATTATAGTAAAGAAAAATAAAATCTTAAAAGAGAAAAACTTCAACTTGAGAATATATTATAGGTGATCCTACTATGATGCCACTTGAGAGGATTTATTATGGATACGTTATACACTGAGAGGTGTGGTGAATCGGTGTCTGTATCAAAATTATAAATTTTTTAATCCCTTATTATAACTTTTACATCTTTCAATATTAATTAAAGATTTTATTTTTTTTTTATCTATCTATTATTCTTTATTATTTTATAAAAAATCGTTAAAAACACACACATATAAGATATATGAATATTTAAGAGGCCCGCCTTTAAAAATTAAAGGTTAGTTCATGGTATGATTTCTATTTCACTGAGATCATACAATCCATTAGTATCATCTTGTTAATACAAAAGGGTCGGTTTTATCCTTTTACACATGTTTGGGGTGTCCCGCACTCTAAAAAATATCATTGACTCTTAATACATTTTCCTCAATAGTTTACTACAAAGTGAAATAACAATAATAAAGTATGATAAAAATTGATACTCATGTATTGTTGTTGATGTGTTGTTTCCTCAATTTTTCTTTTGCTTTTTACTTATACAGCCTCATGGAAGGACCTCTACACTTCTTCCAAATGAAAATAAAAATTCACACAATACTTCTCTTCACAATAGCAAGTAATGTCACCACATTTAATTCATTGGATGCATGACTTCTCTTCTTATTATTCTACAATTTACAATCACTTTTTCACAACACCTATTCTTATTCTTTTTCACTTCTTCTTTTACTTCACTATAAAAAATTTCTATATTTTCACTCTCTTCTTATAACCAAATAGTTTCTTTAGTTCTATAAAATATTGATTCTCCATCTCAACAGCAAAATATTTCTTATATTTTTTAGTTTCAACCACCCTCTTTTTCATACACAAAATCTTCTTTAAACCAGAAAAATTATATATTTCTATATTTCACATAATAGATGTAGTGTTGGGAACACTTTACATTATTCCCACTTATGTTTATTTTTTGTATTTGAACTTCAATATTTTTGGGAATTTCAAATTCAATGTAACTTCTTTAAGTAACTAACTGTTAACTGGACATATCTTTAGCAATCTCTAATTTATTCAAACCCTTAATACCCTATATTTCTCTTTTCCATAATATTTATATTCATTTAATCTGAACATGAATATATGGTTTATATTATATCAATGTTGATCATGACTCCATCGTTCAACTTATAGTGTGCAATTAATACTTAATTAATCCATTTGAGTAATGTTGTAAATTCCTTTGATCATTCGCATTAATCAAGATATAAAACTAAGACACATGATGTATGAATCATTATACATGTTCCTTATGCATTTAGTTAATTATTTCCATGAAATTGGAATTTCCCATGTAGATACACCTTACACCATAACTGGGTGAAAATTAATTGGTCGTTTTACCTCCAAAACATCGAGCACCATGGGTATGGTCTCCTATTTCTAGTTGTTTTAGCCTACTACTCCACCAATTGAACAAGGATTATTCTACCATGGGAAAAGTATTTATCCACCTATAATTGTTTCCATTAATACTCTTCTTTTCAATAATAGCGTCATTAATTTATTACATAGATCATTGGCTTACCCACATTATATAGGAACACTGGGAGTATAAGATAGGGTACACCAAGGGCGAGGTACCTATCCAGTTTCCCATTTTGGGAATTCCTCCTTTTCAATATGAAATGTGTTATTGGACTAGTTTCACCTATACCTCTCCTATATCATTAACATGGCCACCTATAGGTTCTGAAAATTCTTCTGTTGGGAAATTTTTATATCAACATGACCTCCAAAATGGGTGTGGTATTCCTTTGTTTTCCCTTCTTTCTCCCAGGAGCCTTAATCACATCATTAACCTTCTATTAACAATAGAATATCCATCCAACTACATAAAAGGCATGAATCATGATCAACCAATCATGATATTTTTTTAAATAGTAATATCTTACTTGAAATCAATTAATTTTTCTTAATCTGAAAATCTAGGGATGAACCTTGTGTAGAATTAGTCATTATAGAGATATTAATATCACCTCCAGGAAACTCATAATCATCGAACCAATATTCTAAGCATTGAGAATTGAAAAATAACCACAATACATAGGATATCCTTCTTCACCAAGATTTATATTTCATCATTAATTATCAGTACATCATAATCACAATTCTTATTCTTCACTTAAATTCCTCATCCAACATGTTGAAATTAATGAATACATCTTTTTCATTGACAATTATAAACACTCATTCATAATAAATACAAAAAATAAAAACTCGATTAGTACCAATGACCCATGGTGTTCCCCTAACCTCATACCCAAAAAAAATACTTATCTCAAGTCACATATTCATAAGCATTTAACATTAATTAATTAAAAAAACCCTTAAAAAATTAAAAATCATGAAATGCCTCTAAAAAAGGTGAGATAATTTATGAAGATGGAATTATGGATTTTTTCTCCCACAACTGAGGGAATACCCCATGTTAATCAGAATATTCCACTATGGTCTAGTGGAATCATCTCAGTAACCCTAATTGGAGGAACCATAGAAGTAAATAGGAAGGAGGAGTTGGATAAAGGCATCCAATGAATGAAGAGACTCACCTTCCATCATTAGAAATCACCTGATAAGAACACAAAATATAAGGGGAAATGAATGGTTTAGGATGGACAGAGGGGTTGGATTTTATTTCAAAATAGGGGAGGAATATGGGATCCACTTATGAAATCTTTAGGGGTAAATTTGGTAAAATTGACCACTTTAAGACTCCCATTAACTAGTTGGCCTCATGAAACTAGGGAGATT
The DNA here is from genome assembly GCA_963277665.1 of Viscum album. Classification (NCBI taxonomy): domain Eukaryota; kingdom Viridiplantae; phylum Streptophyta; class Magnoliopsida; order Santalales; family Viscaceae; genus Viscum; species Viscum album. The sequence goes on from OY728143.1 coordinate 320,090,083, forward strand.
ATGGATCACTGGTCGGTTAGTGCTTTTCCATTGGCTAGCCAGTAAGCCTAGCCTGGGCATACGACCACTTCCTAATCCATTTTATGAGCTTGTGGATATAGTCTATAGCCTCAAGGCACCTGAGTTCCTTTTGTTTTCCCTCAAACCTCCCATCCACCATTCAACCTCCATTCCATATTCAAAACACCCCCTCTGAGGGGTTGGATCCTTTGGAAATCAAGTTTAATGCCCAATTCAAAATCCACCCTCTACACTAATTCAAAAGTTTGAAAACCTCTTGAATTTGTAACTCATCCATCCACCTCACATAGTAAAACTCACCACCATAACACTTATCAACCATGATAAGTCTCTGAGGTTATCCACTCATACCTCCTGACCTGCCTAGATCGTCAAATATCGTTAAAACTTTCATGTTCCACTCATAAATGCCTAATGTGATTTTAGAGCATAATTCCAACATAAGTCCCTCAACCCACCGAACCATAATCAACCACTTGAATTTTCTCCCAAAACACAAATACAACACTCCAAGACCTCTATCTATCCCAAGAAACCCATGTGTCATCATCCAAATATTCACCCACCCTTTCCTCCTACCCACCATAGGACTTATATCATGAGGCCAATATTGAACCTAAATACCTCCTGAAAATATAATTATCAATAAAAACATGATCATGAAAACATTTGAACCATCCAATTTGGTTCTTAATACCTACATCTGAGCACAAGTGAAACCATAGGTCCATGCTAACTTGAACACCTCATTGTTGATTCCCAAATGAAGTGGAAATGTTCCAATATACCTAGCATAAGGAATGATCATACCCAATTTTATCCCTTGAAAAGTCATGACCAATTCCCAAAATACACCCATCATATCAAAAATAATGTTACTAATGCAATCCCAACCCCACCTCATCTAATTACATGACAAATCCCTGGCCAGACCTCCTCTAGCCAACAAACCTCAAAAGCACTCCGTTTACACAACCTTCGTATCACCAGAAAACCTAATCCTGATAACCCTGCTACTTAAGACATATCATGATCATTATAAATATTCTCAAAAAATTCCATACCCAAATCTCAGTGAAAATTTCAAGGCTAAAACACCAATCAATAAAAATAATTCATCATGACCTGCCATACCCGGATCATTGATTCATCTCTAATACTATACATTTGAATCATCTCAATTCATACCAATCCAAAGAATAATGCTCGGGCTCCATCCGAAGTCACATTTTAATGCAAGTACAATATTCACTAAGGATTCAAAATAAAACCAAAATCATTTACTAATTAGGATTCCAATGCTAAAACAAACATTAAATGAATGATTTCATGCATCCATGATCCCTCTAGCAAGAGGTACACATCTCCATGCTCAATTTATCACTCCTCAACATGAGGGTGAACATTCCATAAAATTACCATATCTAACCATTGGTCACCATGGCTCACACCCCTTACATCACCAAACATCATAGTCAAATGTGGACTAATACACTCACTCCCAAGTTCTAACCCGAAACATAATTAATCACCAATTCTTGACCCAAGGGAATTTTATATACAACCTTTTAAAAAATTTAACTTGTAAAGAAGGTCACCACCCAAAATCAATAAATGTTGTACTCATCACTGAATGGCCTCATTTATGCCACTCCTCAAGTGCCACACCAAAAGGATCCATCACCAGATGCTTTCCACCCCTCCCAATCCAAAATCATCAAATTCCCTATCTTCTAGACCCCAAATAAACTCATTTATTTCCATCGGTCCTCATTTTTCCCATGGATATCATTAATTCAAAAACTCAACTGGTTACAAAAGTGAATAATGTATTTCACCTATATTCATTCCATGTTTAACGAGTTTACACTTTAATACCACCAATTCATAACCCTAACTCACAACCTCATGAATTATGCACCGCTGAAATATCGTTCAAGCATATAACCATGGGTCATGCTCCCCAAGAAATATAGTCTCATTAATATAAGATTTCCCTTATAAATTCTCTTTAATGTAGGTCACTTTACTTGTCGGAATTTCAACTTCATGATTAGTTGTTATATAGAACCATTCCAAATCACGAATGTATACACTCACACTTATAATTCTATTAAATAGAATCTTGGTTCAAGCTTCCAAATAGTCATTCCCTTAAAACCCATCCTTAATAATAGAATTACAAGCACCCTAAGAGATTCACATCCCAAAATCACAATACATTTTTCATACCTTTCACCAAGCACCCTCAAGGTATTATCATATATTGGACACCCATGTGCTGGATCCAAATCTCATATCCTAGGCCTACCCACCCAAAAAGTCACCCTCAAGGCATTTTAATTCATAAACCACATATGGTAGTACCACATGTGAACCACTCATAACCCAAATAACCCACTGATGATTCTTAAACCTCCAGAACATGTAAGCTTGGGCTAACCCCTTTGTCATTTTGAATTTATAAGAAATAAATCACAATCCCACTAGGGTCCAAGTCATATCTCAGGGGTCATTAGGATCTCTCACATATCCAATAAACCAGGTCATGAAAAAGTCACATATCATATCCAACACCTATCTATTACCACTTCAAAATCCTATAATAAAAATGCTAAGTATGCACTCTAGGGTCTCACATACAATCGGTATAAGATTCAATACATCATCCACTTACCAAGTATTCATCCTCACTGAGCATCCACCTACGAGACATCTCCCTTGAGGGTTGAAACTTGATGGTAAAATATATCATAACCAATGAAATATTTCTTGATGATATATACCAATTAACCAAAAACATGAGGTTTTGTTAGATATAATTTCATTTCAAACTATATATAAAAACACCATATATGTTCTTAATATCACTTTAAATAAAAAAACTGAATATAAATGACATAATAGGGATTTTCAACTAAGACACCAAGTTATTTACCAACCCACTAGGTCTAACACACATCCCCTACACCAAGGAATTGTGCCATTATCATCACAATAAATCATCATGCCATAAAACCCACATGACCTTCCATCAGAGAGAAATATATGCATGTCATCCTAGCTATATAGAATCTCACTAATTTACTATATAATAAAATGATATATGAGTAGTTATTGATTATTTAAATAGTTTAACATATCGTCAGTGATAAAAATATCACACTGGCAGGAATACATGTCATGTGGATCTTGTTCTACCAATAAATTTGTATGTGACACATGTTTCCTATATTGGCCCATATCTGAATCCAGTAACTGAATTCTTTCCAAGAGTGCAAGAGATAAAAATCAAAAAAGAAAACTATCATCCTAAAACCCAATGTTTTTCACCCATTGTGAAAATTATATCAATTATAATATCATAATTATAGAATAGAAATCACATCCCTCAAAACATATACTTCCTACTTGAACATGTTTTCATGATGAACTAACATGACATCCATCATAGGCTTTGACACATTTATATCACTTGGACACCATATCCCAAATAGTTAAAAAAAATATAGTTTGAATATTACTTTATAAAATCTAGGCTTATCTCAATCTTAATAGTAAATAGATTAGACCTCCACATAACCTTAGGTGTGCCTCTCTAAAATCCAGAGGTTCCCAACCAGTAGTAGGGGTCTAAGGAGGTATCGTGTGGAGGCTATATCTCTTATATAAAAGTGTATAAGCATAAATAAAAAACCAAACCCCATAAATAAATATAAAAATCCATAAAAGTATGTAATGGTAATAAATAAATAGATCACCCAAAATAAATTGAAATGTTTCATACAGAGACACATGATCGATCTCTCGCTAGGTCAATTCCATATATAGAATAAAAATAAATGAAAATTAAATGAATAATATAAAAATGTAGGAGGACTCACTATAATCTATGATCCTTACCTCATCTTGAACTCCATTTACCATCTGAGATACCATAGCTTGATCATGAAATCTCAGACCTTATCTCAACCTGAACTGATGAAAATTTAGAGTCTACTTGAGTGGCCGAGTTTCATAGACAACCAATCTGTGTGTGAGAATATAACTAAGCTGGGAAATATGAAATAATCTCATAAATATTTAAAATGTTGTTATATGTGTATGTGACATGCTCAGATAGAAATAATAAATACACTTTAGGAAATAAAAATAAAAATAAAACATTGACAATCCTTAGTTTTGTGACCTTGATCGATGTTACCTTCTTCAGCCAGTGTTGGGGTGTCATTGATCATGAAGAAATGATTGTGCCTACCTAGTAAAATGGATAATCCAAATCCATGGTATCCCCCATCATATCCTCATGACTTAGGGTACCCATCCCACAATATTCTAACATCTAATCTCTAAATCCATGGAATATCTAAACAGTATCCTCATAACATTGGGGGTGTAACCTAAAGCAGTCCAAGAATTTAAGCTCCAAAGCTATAGTAGCTCCAACAGTGTCCTCAAAACTCTAGGGACAGAACCTATGGGAGACCAAATATTTGATCTCAAAATATATGGAATCTCTAACACCAAGGTACAGGTCCATGGAAGCTCCAATAGTTTACCTATCCCCAAATCCATAGAATCCCATGCATGTATCCAGCTTTAAATTCATATAATCCCATGTGTGTATCTGGATTAAAATACATTACATTATAAACCATATCATATCTTTCCTAATAGTATATTACAAATCAATCATAAAAAAGTAAGGATAGGGTTATCCAAACACCCAAACCTTTCATTATTATCCATAGCCCATCACGCCCACTTAGGGTCAGGAAATAATCATGGTTCCAACCAGATTCCCCTAGGTCAACACATAGACAAAGGAACTAAGCGAGGTCTATGATACAAACCCATGTCTCTCAAGTCATATACTTCCTCTCGAAGGACATCGTACCCCTTGTAAAGTTCATAGACATGGCATGGCCTCATATATCTGATCGGTAATCCACATTGATGTTCATCTTAATATATTGCTAAAAGATTATCTCCTCATCTAGGGTAACTCCAGGTTGTTTAGATCACTCACCCAAGTCCATTCTACTTATTTTCAATCCTCCTAGACTAACACATTCTAAAGGGGAAGGATCACACACCCATATTCTATTCACAAGTCCAACGACTCCAGATTACCACATGGGGTACTCACAAGGCCCACTGAAGTTGTTTATCTCAATTAATTACATGCCTCTTTATAGAGGTGTCTAAGGGATAATTGTAAAGGTCTATTAATCAATAATTAACTTCTTCATGCACCTTAAGAGGTATAGTTTCTAGAGGGAATTTCTGCAGCATCCTCATCCATCAGCAACTGATGAAAATGACCAATTATTAAGACTAAATGGGACCTTTGCACATTGTACATCCAAAAAAACATTTATAATAGCGATACTCATTTTAGATTAAAAATATATATTTAATTAAATAATTAATAATCACTTTTCATAGGTTCAACTCCTCGGTGGAATGACCACATGTCCATGAACTATGATAAATATATATAATATCATAGGTTTAGAAAATTGGATAAAAACATCAGGGTAAATCTAATTCACTAATTATATTCTTTGTCTTATATCTCTACCTAGTTTCAATGATTTCCATACATGCTCTTCCAAGATTCATTGGCCAATTCCAATCCATGTGAGTCAATAAATCAAAACAAAAATCCCACTTCAATTAAGTATATAAATTATAATTAATTTACCAAAAACAATTTAATAATGGAATAACTGTCAAAAATATCATTTCTCGATTCTTTACACCAAAACCATAACCAACCACACACCAATGTCCCATAACATTACCCATGACTCATTCCGAGTAGAATACCTATCATGTGTCACAAATTCATGATAATTTAATATTAATTTTTAAAATAAAAAAATTAAAATTAAATACATATATTAAAAATGAAAGTGATTGTATATTAATGATGTCTTATGATTTCCTCTTCCTTGGATAAAGGAATGCACCATGTTAATTGGATTATTCCACCATGATCTAATGGAATAATCTCAAAATCACTAACTGGAGTAACTAATGAATTAAAAAGGAATGAGGATGGGAAGAAATAATGTTTATTGAGGAAGATACTCACCTTAAATCACTAAAAATCACCCAAGAAACACCCTAAATACATGGGAAGACAAGAGTTAAGATATGGGGATTATTTGTGTGAAAGAATAGGGGACGAAGAGGATCCCCCATCTTAAAATCATTCGGGGAAATTTGGAAAACTATATCCTATTAAACCACAAACCAATTGGCCATTTTTATTAAACTACCGAGATCAAAGCTCATCGGTAAGCCAGTTCTTGGATAAATACTATTTGGTGGACTTGGATGTGTCATAGGTTGATTGACCAAGCCACTATTGATCTAGAGGATAGCTGGTGACTATGAACTATTTCCCCAGGCCAACCATCTTCCCACTATATTCTCCTAACCCCCCCCCCCAACCTACATGTCTACTAGTTAACATCCATTCCATGTCCCAAACAACCCAATTTAGGGGATCCCTCCTTTGGAAATCAATTCTAGTGCCCATTCCAAAATATGTTTTCTCCACTAATTCAAAAGGCTGAAAAACCTTCCAAATTTATGAAATATCCATACACATGAGATATTACAAATAAAATCTAGAAATTATGAAACAAATGAGAAGAGGAATGATTCCACATAAAGTTTAGAAGGTGTTTTCCCTATAAGAAGACACAAGTGGTGGAAATAAAATATTTAAATCATATGAAGAAGAATCCACCTCAAAATATGTAAAAAATGGTAACCCATAACTAAAATGAATCTGTTTCTACTCAATTAATTGTAACTTAATGTATAGATTTCAAAACAAAAAAATATAATATAGAAATATTAAAATTGTAATAAATTAAACATGTCATCAAGGGTGAATGTTGGAATGTCAAAAATGGTCATCTACCCAAAATATCCAAAAATAATGGTATTTCCACCCAACAAATAGCAATGATCTCAATTTTTACAGACTATAGGTATAAGAAAAAGAAGGAGGTTTTTAGGGAAACTATTGGTTTTTATGGGTATTTTGGAAAATAGACATTGATTTATAGAATAATATGTCATAAAATGGACGTTATAGAAGGCATGGATTATGGGGGAGTAGAGCTGAAGGAATAAAAAATAATGAAAATAAGTATAATTCCTATAAGGGAATTAATATATCGATGAAAAATATATTTTAAAGTCTTGATAATTTCTTCGATTACTATAAAAAAAGTTTTAATTGTAATAAGGAGTTATTGTATACACAAAATCAAAAAAAAACATATTTCACTGAGAACAGAAGACCATAAGATTAGTTAAAGAGATAAAAGAGATGAAGTGAGCCTAACTTGAGGAGTAAGTAGTAAAAGAATAATTTTTAATGGACTAATAATAATAAATAAATGAAAAAATTCTAAGAATAATGTCACCCCTATAAAAATAAGATACTTCCATTATGAAAATTGTGGCCACATCATGTCCCTCTACAAGTTGACCATGAAAATCAGTGTTGAAGAGAGCAAGGTATGATCTATAAGAGAAGAGTAAATCAGTGAAAGAAATAATATTTTTGGCTTCATTAAGAATATCCAAAAATAAAAAGATGAATTTCTGGGGAAGTTTCTAAAGAATATTTACCAATATGATAGTGAATAAGTGCATGGAAGGTGTAACAAAGATAAGCATATTTCTTTAAAGTTCTTGACATAAATACCACAAAAATATAAATTATTGAAAGATAATGGAAAATAATATGTGAATTATATATCTCAAAGTGTTTCTTCTATAAAATAATCCACACAAAAGAAGAAGGTTTTCCATACTACAAAATACTGTCTAAAAATATGGCCATCTCAATTGGAAGAGACTAGAAAATTGAAGAAAGATTAAAATGATGATTTTCACTTATTATCTCGAGTTAAGAAGTCTGTTCAAAAAAAGAATAAAGGTGAAGAAAAAGTGAAATCAATCATATCTAAAGAGTCTCATATCTATATAATCAAAGGTGATGAAATCATATAGTGTTCCAAATATTTTAGAGACTAGTAGAAAGGGGTTTCTTGGTTGAAAAATTGGTATTATACTTATTTATTACATTGATGACATGATAAAGAGTTACTTTTGTCCCACATTTTAGTGGTGGTGCATCATTATAGAGGAAATTTATTGTGAAGCATGAAAAAGTAGAAATAGTGGATGTTTGGAATTCTATATTGTCACTACCTGTCCTAGTGGGTCCTGTGTTGGGACCCCCCAAGCCTACCTCGAATATTCTTGGGGCTGGGGACTAGCTCTAAGTAGGCATATCACTGACATGGGAGGAATTTCCTAAGTACCTATACACATGCACATATCTCCAAGACCTTAAATTTTGAGAAGTAAAAACCATTAAGGAACAAAATTCATGCATTCAACTAAACCCAACCAATAGAGCACAATGGAAAGTAAAGTGTAGAAAGTTAACTCAGATAAAATACATTCCCACCAAAAGAAAGAGTCTAAAAAATACATATTCCAACCTGTAACCAAGAAAATCGGTACTGGTATTACTTCTCACAGTCATAGGAACACCTCATTCTGTAGGGAAGATCACAAAGCTCAGTCCAGTCCTAGTCTGCCCTAGACTCCATCAAAAGGTTGCTCGTCTGCATGAGACGTGACACATGCAGGAAAAGCCTATGCATGGGTGATTATAACAATACTCAGTAGAGGACCCCAAAAACCAAAAAGCGATACACAAGTGAAGGTACAATCATATCTACATAGTATGTGTCCACGGAATATATAACAGTAGAAACATATCCAGATATACTCAAACCCAAACCCATAGTCTAGAGGTAATTTAAAATGACCACATACCCATGATAGGAATTCAGTTCGAAGATTCCACGAAGCACTCATCTGGGAGAACACACTCCATGAGTCTAATAGCTCTGATGATGCTCTTCTGAGAAGTAAATTCATCAGGGAGTGTCACGAAAGTAATAGACGCACTGATAGATCTGAAGATAGAACAAATGCACTCATTCTGGGAGAACTCACACCTGAGTTAGGAAAGATCACGATACATGGATGAGGATCACTTCCAGGGACATGGAGTATACCAAAACTCATCCAGATTCACATATTAAGTAGAGGATTGGAATTATATAGTATTTTTCATGTTGATACCTGACTCTAACTAGGGTCAATAATGGGTAGAGTATCTCTCTTTGGGACTCTTGGAGGGATTCTGACTCTATCCAGAAAGTCCTGCTGAAGGGATCAAACTCTTGGGGGTGGAAATGATACCTGACCTTCAGGGGAATGAGCAAAGGAGAACTAAACCAAATGAAACCTGTCCAAGGAATGGTGGACAAGAAGATCAAGCCATGTACATAAAGGTTCACGGTGTGTAGAAAGTGTTATACATAGAATTTAAGAACATAACACACCATGTCCTACTATCTAGGGGCCGCTTCATATACACTGGTTGTGTTCTCGTACATGTCTTCAACTTGTGTATGCCAACTTGTGTACCAGTACACTGGGTAACCCACATAACCAGCATGGTCTGGCTGTGTAGTGGAGTACATGTCGTGTTCTCCACCTCATGTCCATGTATCGTCTGAGATATATGTCGCGTCTCGTGTAAGGACTCGCACACTGTGTGATAGTTGTCACATATCGTGTCATCTCTTTCTACATTTGGAAACCCTATCCTCCACCAAGACGTCCTCACATGTCCAATTCTTTGGAGAGCACACCGTGTGCTTCAGTATTTTCCAGGACCGGGACTCCTCCTCCAAGTGCTTTCGTTGATCCTTCAGTCTTTCTTCCGGTGTTTTTTTCATCACGAAACTGAATGTTCAAGGTCATCATGCCATAGCAATTCTGATTCGGTAAGCTTAGAGAATCTGATTGGTTCCAAAAACATCTTTCAAACATCAATGCAAATAAAAGTCAAAGAAATATTTCTTCTTATTAGTGCCGATTCGTCTCCCTCCATCGTCGTCGCACCTCCACTGGGTCGTCACAATGCCAGGTCTATTATTTGGGATCATTGAATTGTGAAATGGTCATGAAACAATTCATTGTTCATAACCCCGTGAAAATGAAAATAATACTAGGTATAAAGGGGAAGAAGAAACCCACACAAAAAAAATAGGAACAAACCTCCTCCAGCATTCATCGCGGTGTTGATATGTTCCCATTAGAAGGATTAATGGATAAATTGAATAAAATCAAATCATGCATGGATTAATTCCCAAAATAATCTGGATAAAAACCCTCCCACATAAATGAACAATCCACAGGTCAAAGTGTTTATTGGTTGATCTGTATTCATCATTTAAATCCATGAACAAGGAAAATAATTTAAAAAACAACCCCTACCTCAATCTTCAATGAAGAGGTAGATCGTTTTTTGGTTGGGATTCGATCTCGTAGTGCAATGATCCCCCCATCATTATTCATCGGTGATCATCTAGAATTTTCTAAGGGTTGATCCTCTCCAAATATCTAGAGGATTTCAAAGAGTTTTCTAGGTCTATGATCCTAACCCTGGGTTCCTGGTATTTTAAAAACAAAATAATGTATCCCTGCATTATAGAAACATTTAAATAAAATAAATTATTAATTTATTTCATTTCCTTTAAAACGTCTAAAAACTAACTTCTACTACTAACCCTCACCGGTCGATATTAGGCCCCACATAAGGTAAATTCACTACTTTTAATGCAATAGTGCCCTCATATTTCTGACCCGGGAACCTAATTAAATGTTATTCTACTTTTTCAGAAAACCTGCTCACATGTGCTATTTAAAAGAATAATTTATTTCATAAATTTATTTCAGGAACCTCAAGCCTCGGAATCACATTTCTTTACAAACCCTGGTCTCATAATAATTCCATATAATATTTTAAATTAATACACAAAAAAATCAGAGACATTACATTACCCCCACCTTATAGATTTTTCGTCCCCAAAAACCAAAACAAAAGGTTAATCAAACATATGTTGGTACTGTACGCGAATCTAATCCTCCCTCTCCCACGTGCTCTCCTGAATATTCTCATGCTACCACTAGACACACAACAAGGAAATTTCTCATCCACAAATTATCCTCTCCTGTCAATCCTTGATCTCCACTAGGTACTTTATGAACGTCGCTCTATCCTTGATGTCCATCTCACCCTAGTCAATGATGTGAAATGGGTCATACACATACCTCCTCAGTTGAAACATGTGGAAGACATCATGTAACCTATGAAACTGGGGAAGGAACATTGTGCTCAAGCACAGCTAAGTCCCAAATTCCCCCTGCAATCCCTTCCACAATGGGGATGTGAAACGAGCATTGTTATCTAAGACGATTGTTGAAGTCATGCCAGGAATCCAAACTATCTCTTTCCTGTAAAGGCATACCAAGCTCTTTATGGAACTCTTCTCCCTAATATATAGGAATTGGGCCGACTTGGTGAGTTGGTCAATGATCACCAATATGGAATCATGTCCCCTAGACATTCGTGGAAATCCCATTATTAATTCCATTGATATTCCATCCCACTTCCACTCTGGAACTTTTATGGGTGAGATAACCTATCTAGAACCTGAATCTTAGACTTCACCTGCTGGCACATAAGGCATCGAGAAAAAAACTCGGCTACTGAATTCTTCATAGCTGGCCACCTGAACTGATACCGAAGGTCCTGGTATATTTTGTCCACTCTAGGATGTACTTACAAGGGGGATGTATGAAACTTCCATAGAACCTTCTCCCACAATGCCACTGGCACAACTATACATTCTTTAAAAAATACAACGTTATCCCTACCTTGAAAATATCCATCAAGAGTATGTCATGTGGATAACTGAGCACGTAATGTATCATAGTCAACATCCCCTAGTTGTGCCTCCATGACTCATCATAATATTAGAGGGGTGAAAACCATCAACTGGAGATAATTTTCATTATCTCCCTCCACGAAGGATAAATTTAGTGAGGCCAACTACTCTGACACCTCGCTCAGCAGTTGTGAACTCGATCTCTGAATAAGAGAATCAACAACTTTTTTCCCCTTCCCAAGAGTATATATGATATAAAAGTCATAATACTGGAGGAACTCCAGCCATTACCTCTACCACAAATTCAAATCCTTTTTGGAGAAGATATACTTGAGGATCTTATGGTTAGAGTAGATGATAAATCGTTCACCCATAAGGTAGTGTCACCAAATATTCAACGTGAAGACTACAGCTGCTAACTCAATATCATGGGTCATGTATTTTTTCTCATGCATCCGTAGCTAGTGAAAACCATAAGAAATTACTTACTGTCTCTAAATCAAGATACATCCAAACCTATTCCCTAATACATCGCAGAAAACTAAGTTCTTGATACCCTGTTCTGGAAATCTCAAGATCGATGCTCTTCTAAAACTCTACCTCCACTACTAGAAAGCCTGCTAGAACTCCTCCGTACATGCAAATGGTTTCCCCTTATGGGTTAAGGATTTCATCAGTGTTGATATCTAGGATAAATTAGGGATAAATCTCTGGTAGTATCATGTCAGACCAAGGAAGCTCCACACCTCTGTCACGCATCGGGGTGGCTCCCATGCTAATACCGCCTCTCCCTTGGTTGGGTCGACTACTACTATATCTTCTTAGATAACATGTAATGGGAAGTGGACCTCCTGTATCTAGAACTGGAACTTTGAGAGCTTCCCATAAAGGTGGTTCCCTCATAGTACGTCTAGAACCATCTGGCGGTGTCTCGCATGCTCCTCCTCTAACACCATGTACTAAAGGATTTCTTATATGAAAACGACTACGAACCAGTCTAGGTATGAATAGAATATATGTTCCATGAGTCCCATGAAAACTTCTTGAGAATTAATCATGCCTAAAGGCATCACCAATTACTCTTAGTGACTATAGAGGCATCTGAAATCCATCTTCGGTATATCCTCATCCCATACTAACAACTGGTGGTAACCTGATCGAAGTTCAACCTTTAAGATCTACTATTCACCTCTTAGATGATCGAAGAGGTTCTCGATCCTTGGCAGTGAATACGTTTTTTCACTATTACCTGGTTCAGGAACTGTTAATCCACGTACAACCTCAAACTTTCATCTACCTTATTGGTAAACAAAAACGGGACCGCCTAGGGTGAAACACGGGTTCATATGAATCCCTTACTATGAAAATTCTCTAACATCATCCTTGTCTTGTGAAATATTGTGGGAGCCATCCGATACCCCAGTGAGGATATCGTTGGCATCCCAGGGTGTAAGTTGATGTAGAAGTCGATCTCCCGGTAGGGAGGAAATCTAGAAACATCTTCTAGAATGATGTCCTTGTACTCTACCACCACTATTAGGAACCAAAAGATCACAACATATGTATCTTAGAGGGTATGGTTATCCAAATCATGAGTAATCGTCTACACCCTCCTAAGAAAGATCCCATTCTGTCCTTCCTGGGTTTCAGTTCATCAATAAAGGAAAACCTTATTTCATCTCTGCAAACACACTACACTCTTCGCCTAAAGCATCCAATCTTGGCAAGGAATAATGATAACCAATCCAAATTGAGAATGACATTTTAAGGCCTTGACGCTGCCACCAAGAGGTTCCCACTGAAACTCTCACCTCTAAGGGAAATATCACATTGTAGGAAAAGATGTGTGATCATTGAGTCTCCTCCTGTATGTGTCTCCAAACATAAGGTTCGAGTCAAAGGATCCACCAAATTCTCAAGGTTTCACACAATACATGTTGTGAGAAAAGAATGGATAGCACCTATGTCTATAAGAATGGAAGATAAGGTAGAAAAGACACATATTTTACTTTAGATAATTCCTAGAGTCCCTGATTCATATGCCTCAACCGCATATAACTTCCCCTGCCCCTATACCCCAACTCCCTAAGCCTAGTACGGATCACATGGGGGTGGTGGTGGAAGTTGGTAAAAGTGTCTGCCACCTCTTGTATCTCTCCCTACTCCTCTTCCATGTCTGCCACCCAGCGGGTCTGCCTGCTCCACTCTCTTCCTCTAACTCAGTTGTCTATTCATCACCTCTCTATCAGCAGTTTGACGGGTGGGGAAATATCTAGAGAGATGTTCCCTACCATCACACAGGTATCATCACCTCTCCCTTGACTGACTGGATCCATCCTGATATCCCCGGATCACATATCCCCAGTCTTGGGTCCTCCTATGACATCTCCCATGTCTTGATCCTTATTCCTGACATCGGATCCCTGCTGCTGAGGTCTCTTCACCTGTATTCCTACTGTTGACTACCACTGGATGTCTCTGCTCATCCAAGAAGCTCTCGACCAGCAAATATCTCTCTAGAACTCCTGCATAAGTTGAAATGCATAGAGGCTTTAAACTAGCTCGGATTTCCCATTGTAGACCTCGCTCGAAGGTCCTATCTCTGAAGTACTAATATCTAACCATATCCATCGAGTACCTGGCGAGGTTGTTGAACCTTGATGAATATTAAACCACCATCAAACTGCCCTACTGGAGTTGAAGAAGCTCTTGGATATGCACTTCTCTCAACATAACTAGAGATTACTCCTCCCTAAAGAGTCACTCGAACTCCATCAATGAAAGAGTATACTCTTCATGATTATTTATGGTCAAACTCCACCATAATCCCACTAAACCTCAAATAAGGCTCGCTCCTAGGATCACTATCTGGTTTGTTGGTCCCCTCACTAGACAGAAAACTCTGTTCACTTTCTCAAGCCAGTCCTCAGCCTCCTAAGGTTCGGACTCCCCTCAGAACCTAAGGGGTCTCTATCTCTGAAACTCAGGGAGTGCTCTCAGACTTTATAGATTTTCTATCAGTATTATAGGTACCACGTGCTATTCCACTGGTGGTGGTATAGCAGGTGCACCACCTGGAGGTAACGCCTAGAGAACGGGTCCTTATAATGAAGATTCGCCACTAATGAGTTCATCCTTGTGATCAAGCTTCTAAATCCTTGTAGGTATGCGCTGCGGAGGCATCCTATAAGGAAACAAGATGTACCACAATCATATAGTATATCCGGATAGTAGAAAAAAAAGGACATGGAAAGCACAACTTCATCATATATGATGCATGTACCATTCATTTGTTTCCCTGCAACTAGTGTTTTCATGTACTGAGTCAAAAATCATGTTATCAGAGTTCTGGTGTATTGATACGTCAGTCTCCCATACCAACACTAGAGTCCCTGGCCCAAAATATGAGCTCAAAACACTTAACACAGTTACCCCAAACCAATCTCACAGACTCTTGGTACTATGGTAGAAATGACCACCTCTCATACCACTCTATCACGACTCGTACCACTATGGAACGTTCCAGGACTTCCCAAGCCAACATCCAACAGGTCAGGGTCTGGTGACTAGCACTGAGTATGCATATCACTAACATTGGAGGCACTGACTAAGTACTTGTACACATGCACACATCTCCAAGACCACAAATTTTGAAAATTAAAAACCACTAAGGAATAAAATGCAGGCATACAACTACACCCAGCCAACATAGTACAATGAAAAGTAAAGTATGGAATGTAAACTAGGCCGAAATACAATCCCACCAAAAGAAAGAGTTTGGAAACTACAACATCTAACCTATAATAAAGAAAATAGGTATTGGGACTAATGTTCATTGTCGTAGGAACACCTTGGCATGTAGGGAATATAACAAATATCGGTCTGATCCTAGTCCACCCTATACTCTATCAAAAGGCCTCTCATCTGCATAAGTCATGACACGTACGGGAAAAGACCGTTCAAGGGTGAGTATAAAAATACTCATTAAAGCACCCCATAAACCACAAATAAATACACATGTAAAGGTATAGTGAAATCTACACATTATATTTCTATAGAACATATAACAAGAGAAACATGTCTAGATATACTCGAAACCCATACCCGTAGATTAGAGGTAAGTCACAACGACCGCATACCCACACTAGGGATTCAGTTTGAAGATTCCATGAAGCACTCATCTGGGATAACTCACTCCATGAGTCTAATAGCTTTGATGATGTTCGTCCGAGAAGTAAGTTCATTGGGCAGTGTCATTATAGTGATAGATGCATAGATAGATCTGAAGAGAGAATTGATGCACTCATTCCTGTATAAATCACTACTGAGTGGGGAAAAATAACCATACACGGATGAGGATCATTGCTAGGGCATTGGTGTATACCACGACTCATCCAAATTCACCTACTAATCATAGGATCAGCTTCCTGTAGAATTTCTCTCATCAATACCTTACCCTACCTAGGATCAACAATGGGTATAGGATATCGCTACAGGACTCTCGAAGGGATTATAAATCTATCCAGAATGTCCTGATAAAGGGATCATACTCTTGAGGGTGGAACTGCTACCTACCCATCAGAGGAACGAGCAAATGGGCACTAACCCAAACGAAACTTGTCTAAGGAACGGTGGAGAAGAAGATAAATCCATGTACAGAAAGGAACTTGGCATGTAGAAAGAATTATACACGGTGTTTAGAAACATGAATCACTTTTTCTTACTATCTAGGGGTCGCTCCGTGTATGCCGGTCGTGTTACCATACACAGCATCAACTCTTGTATGCCAACGCTTATACCGGTACACGTGGTAACTTGTGTAACCATCCTAGTCTCGCCATGTGGTGGAGTACATTCTGTGCACTCTACCCTCTATTTGTGTATCGTTCGAGATACACGTTGTGTCCTGCGTAAGGACTCACATGCCATGTGACATTAGTCACATGCCATTTCATCACTTCATGCATCGTGAAACCCTAGGCACCCCTGAGATCACCCCACAAGCCATGTTCTTAGGAGAACACACCGTATTATTTAAGATTTTCCAAAACCGAAGCTTCTCCTCCACATACCTCTTTCGATACTTTGGTCTTCATTTCAGCAATCTGTTCATCACAAAACTGATGGTTCAAGGTCATCATTTTATGGAAATTTCTATTTGGTAAGTTTTAGGCATCCCATTGGCTCCAAAAATGCATATCGAATATCTATGAAAAGAACGGTCGAAGAACAATTTCTTCTGATCCATGTTGATTTGTCTGTTGTTATCGTCATCACACCTCTTTTAGGTCGTCACAATGTCGGATCTATGACTTTGGATCGTTGCATTGAAAATTGATCGCACAAAAATCCATTGTTCATAACCCCACTAAGAACATTAAGAACACAGGGTAAAAATGGTAAGAATAAATCTGCACAATAAACTTAGGAATGAACCTCTGTAGTCATTCATCACAGCGTTGATTCGCTCCCATTATAAGGATCAACGGAGAAAATCTGTAACACCCCGAGATTTTTTGAAAAACATTATTCTAATTTATTTGATGTATTTTTTTGTATGATACCCCAATATTATCTTGCATTATACGCAACACCGTATTAGCTTGCAGTATATGCAACACTAATCTTGGATCGTGTTACACACAATTTTGAGTTTGTTTGATAGTAGTTATTCTACGCAACATTGAGTATATATATATATATTCAATGTATTAATGAAATATAGTTTGATTTTGTTATACGCAACAAAAAAGTATTTGTGCACTACACGCAACCCTGACTTGGCTTGCATTAAACGCAATCGCGACCTTCCTCAATAGCGTGTGTTGTACGCAATACCAGGTTTTACTAAACAGCGATATATTATTATAATATTATTATGGACTAGCCATTATGAATATTATTAACTAAATTTTAATTTTTATAACATTATTATTCATCTTACATATTTTCTAGAACATGGTATGAGAACTAAATAAATTTTTTGGGTAAAATAAGTATTTTTCAAAAAATGCAGTTTTTCCGCCTTTTGATGGAGCACCCACTTTAAATCTAGTTTTTGACATGTTTATAAGTTAAATTTGACAAAATAAAATTCTTCCTTGGAATCTGGATATAAAAATTTAATTGGGATAAAGTTTTCATATTATTTAGATAACTTTCATATTTTGATGAATAGTAAAAACACGCTATATTTTATTTAAAAACAACTTATTTCATCACAATAATTTATATGGTTATATTATATTTTTAATTGGTTTTAAAGTGTAATTTGAATATATTTTTACCATTTAATCCAATGTTGGTCATTGGAATTAATTTCACTTTGAAATTGGATATAAACAAGTATCAATCTTTTGATAGTTATTGTTTCTTAAAAACACGCTATTTGTTTTGATAAGGAGAATTAATTTTAAAACTAATTAGTGCCACTTCTTGTTTTGAATTTAGAAAAATAGAAATCAATTTTTAATTCAGAATATCAAATAATTCTTAGGCTGAATTTTTGGTATTTTTCTGAAAAACTTCAATTTTCCATGAATAGTGAAACCACTTAGTTGTCGTTAAAAAAATGACTTTTTCATTTAAATAAAATTTTACCACTTCTGTGAATTGAATTTTAAAAAACCAAGAGACACGGTTAATATCAAGGACTAAAATTTGGTCTAATGAGATGAAAATAATTTTTGGTGAATAGTAACTTTTTACTTTTTTTTACCGCAGTTAAAAGTAAATAGGGTAATTAAGGGTAAAAATGCAATTATTATTACCCTAAAACGTGTCCTAATTCTATTGGATAAATTTAATTCGACCAAAAAAACCTTAGGAATAAAATATGACCATTTTGGCCCACTTGGATTAGATTAGGACATTTATTATTAATTTATTTAAAGAAGGGTTAAAATAGTTAAAATCAATGTTTAATAACTAAATCATTTTTAATATAGGGTTATACATAAGATAAATTAGACTATAAATATTAATTATAAATATAAAAATATTTCCTAAATAATGGTATTTTATTTACAATTTTTAGACATTAAATAATTTAATTTATTTATGACACAATGATGATGCAGTAATTATCTTATTAATGAAATATTGACATAATTGATGTTATAAATACCCAAATAAATGTAATTTGAGACTTTTTATGAATTACACTAATATTCTAGGTTAGTATGACATGTTATAATTGATTTAATTAACTTTTTTCGAACTAATAATTCTGTTATGAGTTTCACAAAAATCAATTACCAAATAGTGTCAAAATTGACATAAAATAGTTTCTAAAACAAATATTATATTATTAATTGTTATTTTATTCCTAATAATCTAAGGTTTGTCCAAATGACTTATATACGGTTATATATATTAATAATAAACAACTTGGGGTTCTTTTGTCTTGTTATAGTAAGTTTATTAACCTTATAGTGTAAGAAAACAAGAAGACACGGTAAAAGTAAAATTATTTAACTTAAAGTTAAACCAAAATGATAAGGTTAAAATAGAAACCTAAACTTGTCTAAATTATATTGTATGAGAGTATTTCGACCCATCCCTATCTTATCTTCTAAATAAATCAATTTTGAGCTATTAAAAACTGAATATGACTTTATAATAAAATAATATGTTTAGTTTTTCCAAAGGTGCCCCTCTCCTCCCTTATAAAAGGGCACCCCTTCCCTCTTCTATTCACACCATTTTGAACCTTGAAGCTCGGCCAACCCCTGCCCATTTCTCTTATCCACTTCCCTACAAACATTCTGAAGGTTCTAGTCTTCTCAAAATACCAACTCTACTTCCTTAAGAGGAAGCTTAAAGGAGGTTCGTCAAAGAAGAGGTAATCTCTTCTTCCGATTTTCTCAAGTTTCTTTCTTCATCTACTTCCTCTTATTTAGTTGTTACATTATAAAGTAATAAAATAAGTATTAATTATATACTTATATGTTATTATATGTATGAAACAACCCTATTTCACCATCTATCCATCCTACAGAAATCAAAATCACCGCGCGTGCGTACGTACAGAATACTGTCTCCACGCCATGGTGTAATATGTTTTCGACCACCACCATACTTGGATGGGTATAATGGTGTAAATAAATAACTATATATGATTATTGTAAAGTGATATTTATTCTTAAATATTATACATACACTTCAATACAATTCCATGATCATGGGAATGATATCATCGCTCGTACGTACGTACGGACTACCGTCTCCACGACGCGATGAGATTCATTATCCATGTTAACCATTCATGAATGATTATAAAGTATATATAATAAGTAATCATAAAATATATGGCATAATAATGATACTGTATTTGTTTATATATTTATGTATGTCAACTAATTAATTCCATTCAATTCAATAAGGAAATGAAAACGGCGTTCATGCGTACGCACTGTCTACCGTCTCCATGAACAGTGTATTTCTTTCCATTTATAGATCTATTATATATATGTATATTCTGAATATATATTATATATAAATCATGTTTTATATTCTGTAATTAAGTAACCATGATCTAAGTAATCATATGAATAATTACAAGTCAAAACACGGATGACAAATGAAACGATTTTACCCAAAACGCTCTTTAACATTGAATTTACAAAAGAACAGGTAAAATAAAGTCATAAGTGAACCATATATGATATCATAACAATGAGTATGATTCTTTAATAATTAAATGACATTATTTAAATCATTATACATGAGGTTATGATACGTATGAAGCATATCGCACCCAAGGTAAGGGATAACTTTTCCAATCTCATTCTTATCTGAGATTGATTATTCGTAAGTATTTACTGGGGTTATTGTTCTCATCCATGTCCATGTTTCCTAAAAATGGTTTCATGTATGTTTAATGTCCTTTTTACCCATTTTTGACTTTTACTATGTGGTATGTATGTAATCTTTCTTTTACGAGGTACTTTTTGACTTTTTCGACAAAAGTATGAGGATATTGTTATTTTTAACTTATACGGTGTGAATGGATTTTTACGGTTTTATAAAGCCTTATTTTCCTGAATATTCCTCCAAAAGATTTCAGGAATATTTTCAACAAATTCCTTTTCTTTTAAAATTTCATGACATTTTTTGAAAAGAAAATGATTTTAAAGAAGAAAGGATATTTTCTTCAAGAATTCATTTCAAGTGTTTTATCAAAACCAATTTCCATCTAAGATGACATTATTTCATATGTGTATGTTTCAAGTATAATGTCTCTATGATTTACATGGCTTCACTTTTCTTATTATGAAATGATATCCATTTCTTTTATATGGATTATGTGATGATGGGCTTATGTTTATGAAACCCATTTTATTCTTTGGGTTATGATGAATGTTTTAAGTTTATTTTGTGGCACAAGTAAGAATGATTTCATTATGATATGGGTGGGACCTATATCTCCCTCTAATGCATTGGGTAAAGATTTATATCTCATGAGATAGACATGGCTAGAATGGTAAGTTAATCTGGTTCAGTGATACAGGACTGGAATGAGGAGTGAACTCGATTCAGAAAGGGACTTTGTCCACTAAGATGGTCTTGGCAGAAATGCCTTGGCTACTATGGAAATCATAACAAGTGTTGAATCGTTGCCAAAATTACATGATTTATTCCCAAGCTATTTTATCAAGATTGATGTTCCATTATAATACATGCCTTACGTACTTTCAAGATTTATGTCCTTGATCATGATTTTGATGTTTTGATTTTATGTTCAAGATTTTGCATTCAAATGTTTATGGATTGTTTTATGTTCTCTATGATTACCCTTACTGAGCATTTGAGTTCACCCTTTTTATGTTTTCTTTTCCCCAGGATATAAAGAATGGTTTTAGGTTGTAAAAAAGGGGAAGATCTTTATGGGAGATGTTGAAGATCTTTCACCATGATTAGAATATCACGTTCCAAGTTTCTAAAGACACTAAACTATTACGGTCCTTGTGTGTCTGTTTTTTGTTATATACTAAGTATTCCGCAAAAGTAATGTAATTTCCATGTACGTCAAACTTCGGGTCTCTACAGTTGGTATCAGAGGAAAGGTTTAGTTAACCTTTGGAAACTAGGATGCTAAAACGTTAGTGAGATCCCTAGAGATATTTCTAAGTTATGTCTAGAGATGTCCCTAAAGATAAGTATACGTATAGGATATAGTCCTAGAACTATGGTAACGATCATAGAATTTAACCTAAGATGTTATATATTGACGGTACTCCCCCTTTACTATGTTGTTTTCCCTAACATGATTTTTTCCTCTCACACTTTTCTTTTTGGGTTTTAGAAAATGTCTAGAAACAGGAAGATTCATGATAATGGAGGATATGACGGACAATGGAATGATATTCTTCATGAGCAACCAAATGAAATAGGATTTGGAAGTCCAAACATCGTTATTATGCCTAATCAGAAATCTCATAATATGATCAATAATCTCAACTTTGGTAAGCTTCCCGACTCATATAATAATAGAAAGATGGAGTTTCATGATGATCATAGAGGAAAGAAAGTTTAATTTCCCTCATGTAAATCATGTGGGAAGAGGCATCGGGGAGATTGTTTCAAAGGAACTAGAAGATGCTTTGGGTGTGGAAAAGAAGGACACATAGCCAGTAAGTGCAATGGAAAAGGTTCAGGTAACACCATGGACAAGGATAATGGTATTCCTATGACATCAACAATGATTAGATGTTTTAAATGTGGAATGTATGGGCATTATGCAATCCAATGCCCTAAGGGAAAATCTTATGAAGAGAATCAGCATGGTCATATGAGTAGTATTTATGTGGATGATGATGAAGAGACTACAAATGAAATATGAGATGAAAGAAATGATGAAGCTCAGTCAGTGGTTTAAGAAGTTAGTGGAATGATTGTATGTTTATAAAGAATAATGTATGGTACTATGGAATAAATAATCATCTAAGGATTATTACACTATTGTTTTTCCTAAAGTATTTGAAAGTATATGTTGAATGGTACTGGTAACCATGGAAGGTTATTCAGATATTTTTGGAAAGTAGATGATATGCACATAATGAAGGGATAAGAAGATAATGAGATGTTTGATTGTATTCATGAGCTCATGACTGATATAAGGACTAAGTGATATTATGGTATGATTATATAGATTTTTTGGGATTTTGGTATGTGGAAAGAGTAACCTTTTGATAGTATTCATGTTTTCACTAAGGTTCTATGGTAATATATGTTTCAAGAGAATATATGACTAAGGTATTCATGTGTTTGGAATGCAACCAACAAGATATATCTTATGATATATGTGAGATAAATTCTTGTATTCACATTCTTGGTAGATAACCTTTCTATTAATTGTTTTATTTATACTATGAGCTTGGACTGAAGTATTTTAGATAAGCCTAAATATTGGAATGGATTATGTTGGACATAAGTTAGTATTGTTTAAGGATAGAACTTTTTTTGATATTATTAATGGGATGTTATAATAATGTAGTTTTAGAAAAAGGACAACCTGCAGTACGGGTGACAGTCCATCGCGTCGGATAAGGATGTGGGAATCGAACCCACAACCTAAGTGCGACAGGCCTCCATCGCCTACCACTGGCCTACAGGAAGTCTCTGGTTAGTAGTAACTAGTTTTATTATATTAATCGGTATGATAGATGAAGTATAAGTCCATTTTTGGAACCATATACGATTAATCTCACCATAGATGGACTTATATATATATATATATATATATTGCTAACATTATGTTTGAGACAGATAGAATGACCTATCATTCTATCACATGATCTACTAACACTTCACGGAAGACAAATTCAACTTCATTTCTTTAAGAGATGAAGTGGAAATTGTTTAAGGCACAAAAAATGGTGAGATTATATCGAAATAAAGTAAGTATTATTCTAATTCAAATTCTTCAAATTTAGGGAAATGATCTTGAAAACAAAAAATTTGTTCTAGTACTCTCATATCTGATGAATCATATGCTACCTTAGATCATCACAAATTTATGGCTTTGTTGGCTTTTTCATAGCCATGTTCTCTACCACTCTCTATCAGAACATGATGGTTAATTTTTTTCTGTATCCATATTGTCACTTATGTTGTCTTATGTGGAAACCCAATGATGAGTTACTTTGGGTGACCGTTATGATTATAACTTCACTTTTTAAAATGAAGTTTTAGTATTCCTTTTTACGATGTGGGTTTCTATAAAGGAAACTTTCAAATAGTAAATGATTTATAACCTCGATGAATTTCGAGGGTGAAATTCATTTTAAGGGGGGTAGAGTGTAACACCCCGAGATTTTAGGAAAAACATTCTTTAATTTATTTGATGTATTGTGTTGTATGATACCCCAATATTATCTTGCGTTATACGCAACACCGTATTAGCTTGTAGTGTATGCAACACTAATCTTGGATCGTGTTACACACAATCTTGAGTTTGTTTGATAGTGGTTATTATACACAACATTGATTATATATATATTCAATGTATTAATGAAATATGGTTGGATTTTGTTATACGCAACAAAAAAGGAGTCATGCACTACATGAAACCCTGACTTGGCTTGCATTACACGCAATCGTGACCTTCCTCGATAGCATGTGTTGTGCGCAATACCGGGTTTTACTAAACAACGATATATTATTATAATATTATTATGGACTAGGCGTTATGAATAGTATTAACTACATTTTGAATTTTATAACATTATTATTCATCTTACATATTTTCTAGAACATGGTATGAGAACTAAATAAATATTTCAGGTAAAATAAGTATTTTTAAAAAAATGCAGTTTTGTCGCCTTTTGATGGCGCACCCACTTTAAATCTAGTTTTTGACATGTTTATAAGTTAAATTTGACAAAATAAAATTATTCCTTGGAATCTAGATATAAAAATTTAATTGGGATAAATTTTTCATATTATTCTGATAACTTTCATATTTTGATGAATAGTAAAAACACGTTATATTTTATTTAAAAACAACTTATTTCATCGCAATACTTTATATGGTTATATTATATTTTTAATTGGTTTTAAAGTTTAATTAGAATATATTTTTACCATTTAATCCAATTTTGTCCATTGGAATTAATTTCACTTTGAAATTGGATATAAACAAGTATCAATCTTTTGATAGTTATTATTTCTTAAAAACATGCTATTTGTTTTGATAACGGGAATTAATTTTAAAATTAATTAATGCCACTTATATGTTTTGAATTTGGAAAAATAGACATAAATTTTTAATTTGGAATATCAAATAATCTTTAGGCTGAATATTTGGTATTTTTCTAAAAAACTACAATTTTCGATGAATAGTGAAACCACTTAGTGGTAGTTAAAAAACTGACTTTTTCATATAAATGAAATTTTACCACTTCTGTGAATTGAATTTTCAAAATAAGAGAGACACGGTTAATATCAAGGACAAAAATGTGGTTTAATGAGATGAAAATAATTTTTGGTGAATAGTAACTTTTTACTTTTTTTTACCACGGTTAAAAGTATATTGGGTAATTAAGGGTAAAAATGAAATTATTATTACCCTAAAACATGTCCTAATTCTATTGGATAAGTTTAATTCGACCAAAAACAACCTTAGGAATAAAATATGACCATTTAGGCCCACTTGGATTAGATTAGGACATTTATTATTAATTTATTTAAAGAAGAGTTAAAATAGTTAAAATCAATGTTTAATAACTAAATCATTTTTAGTATAGGTTTATACATAAGATAAATTCGACTATAAATATTTATTATAAAGATAAAAATATTTCCTACATAATGGTATTTTATTTATAATTTTTAGACATTAAATAATTTAATTTATTTATGACACAATGATGATGAAGTAATTATCTTATTAATGAGATATTGACATAATTGATGTTATAAATACCCAAATAAATGTAATTTGAGACTTTTTAGGAATTCCAATAATTTTCTAGGTTAATATTACATGTTATTATTGATTTAAGTTACTTTTTCTGAACTAATCATTCTGTTATGATTTTCACAAAAATCAATTACCAAATAGTGTCAAAATTGACATAAAATAGTTTCTAAAACAAATATTATATTATTAATTGTTATTTTATTTTTAAAAATATAAGGTTTGGCCAAATGAAATAGATAAGGTTATATATATTAATAATAAACAACTTGGGGTTCTTTTGTCTTGTTACAGTAAGTTTATTAACTTTATAGTGTAAGAAAACAAGAAGACGCGGTAAAAGTAAAATTATTTAACTTAAAGTTAAACCTAAATGATAAGGTTAAAATAGAAACCTAAACTTGTCTAAATTATATTGGATGAGATTATTTCGATCCATACCCAATTTATCTTAGAAATAAATCAATTTGGATCTATTAAAAACTGAATATGACTTTATAATAATATAATATGTTTTGTTTTTTCAAAGGTGCCCCTCTCCTCCCTTATAAAAGGGCACCCCTTCCCTCTTCTATTCACACAATTTTGAGCCTTCAAGCTCAGAAACACCCTGACCATTTCTCTTCTCCACTTCCCTAGAAACATTCTGGAGGTTCTGTTCTTCTCAAAAGACCAACTCTACTTCTTTAAGAGGAAGCTTAAAGGAGGTTCATCAAAGAAGAGGTAATCTCTTCTTCTGATTTCCTCAAGTTTCTTTCTTCTTCTACTTTCTCTCCTTTAGTTTTTCCATTATCAAGTAATAAAATAAGTATTACTTATATACTTTTATGTTATTATATGTACAAAACAACCCTATTTCACCATCTATCCATACTACGGAAAACAAAATCATCGCGTGTGCGTACGTACGAAAT
This sequence comes from Viscum album, assembly GCA_963277665.1. Classification (NCBI taxonomy): domain Eukaryota; kingdom Viridiplantae; phylum Streptophyta; class Magnoliopsida; order Santalales; family Viscaceae; genus Viscum; species Viscum album. The sequence continues at coordinate 320,116,788 of OY728143.1, forward strand.
ATTGTCTCCATGCCATGGTCTAATCTGTTTTTGACCACCACCTTACTTGGATGGGTATATTGGTGTAAATAAATAACTATATATGATTATTGTAAAGTGATATTTCTTCTGAAATATTATACATACACTTCAATACAATTCCACGATCATGGGAATGATATCATCGCTCGTGCGTATGTACGGACTACCGTCTCCACGACGCGATGAGATTCATTCTCCATGTTAACCATTCATGAATGATTATAAAGTATATATAATAAGTAATCATGAAATATATGACATAATAATGATACTGGATTTATGTGTATATATATGTATGTCATCTACTTAATTCCATTCAATTCAATAAGGAAACGAAAATAGCGTTCATGCGTACGCACGGCCTACTGTCTCCATGAACGGTGTATTTCTTTCCATTTATCGATCTATTATATATATGTATATTATGAAAATATATTATATATAAATAATTTTTTATATTCTGTAATTAAGTAATCATGATCTAAGTAATCATATGAATAATTACAAGTCAAAACACGAACGACAAATGAAACGATTTTACCCAAAATGCTCTTTAACATGGAACTTACAAAAGAGCGGGTAAAATAAAGTCATAAGTGAACCATATATGATATCATAACAATGAGTATGATTCTATAATAATTCAATGAAATTATTGAAATCATTATACAGGAGGTTCGGATACGTACGAAGCATATCGGACCCAAGGTAAGGGATAACTTTTCCAATCTCGTTCTTATCTGAGATTCTTTATTCGTAAGTATTTACTGGGGTTATTGTTCTCATCCATGTTCATGTTTCATAAAATTGGTTTCATGTATGTTTAATGTCCTTTTTACCCATTTTTGACTTTTACTACATGGTATGTATGGAATCTTTCTTTTACGATGTACTTTTTGACTTTTCTGACAAAAGTATGAGGATATTGTTATTTTTAACTTATATGGCGTGAACGTATTTTTACGGTTTTATAAAGCCTTATTTTCATGAAGCTCCCTCCAAAATATTTCATGAATATTTTCAAAAAATTCCTTTTCTTTTAAAATTGCATGACATTTTGTAAAAAGAAAATGATTTTGAAGAAGAAAGTATATTTTCCTCAAGAATTCATTTCAAGTGTTTTATCAAAACCATTTTCCATCTAAGATGACATTATTTCATATGTGTATGTTTCAAGTATAATGTCTCTATTATTTACATGGTTTCACTTTTCTTATTATGAAATGATATCCATTTCTTTTATATGGATTATGTGATGATGGGATTTTGTTTATGAAACCCATTTTATTCTTTGGGTTATGATGAATGTTTTAAGTTTATTTTGTGGCACAAGTAAGAATGATTTAATTATGAGATGGGTGGGACCTATATCTCCCTCCAATTCATTTGGTAAATATTTATATCTCATGAGATAGACATGGATGGAATGTTAAGTTAATCTAGTTCAGTGATACAGGACTAGAACGAGGAGTGAACTCGATTCAGAAAGGGACTTTGTCCACTAAGATGGTCTTGGCAGCAATGCCTTGGCTACTATGGAAATCATAACAAGTGTTGAATGGTTTCCACAATTACATGATTTATTCCCATGCTATTTTATCATGATTGATGTTCCATTATAATACATGCCTTAGTACTTCCAAGATTTATGTCCTTGCTCAAGATTTTTATGTTTAGATTTTATGTTCAAGATTTTGCAATCAAATGTTTATGGATTGTTTTATGTTCCTTATGCTTACCCTTACTGAGCATTTGAGCTTACCCTATTTATTTTTTCTTTTCCCTAGGATATAAAGAAAAGTTTTAGGTAGAAACAAAGGGGAAGATCTTTATGGGAGATGTTGAAGATCTTTCACCACGATTAGAAGATTACGTTCCAAGTTCCCAAAGACACTAAACTATTACGGTCCTTGTGTGTCTGTTTTTTGTTATGTACTAAGTATTCTACAAAAGTAATGTAATGTACATGTATGTCAAGCTTTGAGTCTCTAAAAAATCAAATTAAATCAAATTAGGCATAGATTAATTCCCAAAATAATCAAAATAAAAACCCTCTCGTAAGAATGAATGATCTAGAGGTTGACCTATTTGTGGATTGATCTGCATTCATCATTTAAATCCAAGAATGGGGGAAATAATTGAAATAACAACCCCTTACTCTATTGTCCAAGAAGAGGGATATTGGTCATCGTTCGGGATTATATCTCACTGCACAACGATGCACGTGTCATCGTTCATCAGCGTTCGTTGAGAATTCTCCTAGGGTGGATCCTCTCCAAACCTCCAGAGGATTTCAAGAAGTTTTCCAGGGTTTCAAGCGTAACCCTGGGCTACAAGTATTTAAAAAACATATTGTGTCTCTATGTTATAGAAACGTATAAATAAAATAAATTATTAATTTATTTCTTTTTCATTAAAATGTTAGAGAACTAACTTCTATTTTTAACCCAGGTTGATCGATATTAGGCCCCGCCTAAGGTAAATTCGCTTCATTTAAAGATATGGTGCCCTTGGATTTATGATCTGGGAACCTTTTTATAATTTATTCCACTTTATTAGAAAAAAATACTCATGCACGCTATTTAAAAGTTTAATTTATTTCAAACATTTATTCGGGGAACCCTGAGCCTTGGAATTGAATTCCATCACAAAGCTTAGTCTTGTAATAATTATATAGAATATTTTAATGTAATACACATAAAATATGAGACATTACATATATAGTATAAAGTAATACATCCATCATTGTGTAATTAAATTATAATCTCCCTAAAAGATGTCACTTGAGGCTTTTTAAGTGGTATTAGAAATAAAATGGTATCATAAATTCCATATGGGTATTTCTAAAGAAAGAATCATCCATGGTGAAGTATGGAGGGAATAACTTGAGGTGGAGCTATCAAGGGGTGAAGTTGTTAGTAATTTATTAATTTTTAATAAAATAAATTTTTTTGGATATTCCCTATAAATATTAAGGTCAAGGTATGATTTTAACTTCCCAATTCATTTTACTTCTTTATATTGAGTATGATTGTTAAGGGGGAGTGACTATCAAAAAAATAAGGGATAAATATAACATTGTACTTGAATTTTTTGGATGTGTTTGTAGAGATGAGTATAAGTTCATAAAATTTCTTGAAAAATTTTTTTACATCCATTTAGAACTGAAATTTTGAGTTACATTGTACTTAGAAAGTGCATTGATTTTTTGCCTAAATTAACCACTCTTGTTTTATACACTAGGATATCCCAATTTGACATAGAGTTTATTTATTGATGGAACTTTACTAAAAGAAAATTTTTTATCTTACTTATCTATCATGTAAATTTATTGAATCTCTAAATAAAGGGGAAGAATGAGGGAAAAGGATGAAAATAATTGAAGAAGATGTTTCAATTGAGGAATTTAAAGATATGAGAAGACTATTCCACACACTCATGGAATCAGTAAGGGGGAAAATAATCCCCCTTATATTTATTATCAATAAGGGGTAGAAAAGTGAATGGTAGATGAAATATTTACTATTATTTATTATATTTGAAATTTAACTGTATTTTCAAAAAATAGAAAGGTGGAGATTAAAGTTACCATTTTATTTTGATTTTATTTGTTTATAATGAAAAAAATCAATATGTGTGTGTTGAATTATGTATAGAGTGAGTATCCACAAATTGAACATGAACGTACTACTTATCTCTTTAGATAAAGAGATTTGGTTTATACATTATCATCCCTTAACATTAGTTGATCATTGATCTAATATTCATTAAATGATAGGTTATAATACGATGATATTATTTTATACTATGTTATACATGGATTTGAGAAGATTTTTTTATATATCCTAGAGAAGCTATAATAAATGAGGTGATATCTGGCTAGAATTTAGTGGTAAATCCATCACTATATTGGTGATCTTGATAGCTATTGTATTTTTTGATTTAAATAACTTGGATAAAGGATTGAAAAAGTTAATGTGAATCCATAAAAAAGAATAATTTTAGATAGTTGAAATACATAACTTGAGTATTTAACTTTCTGTAAAAACTTTAGAATTAAGTTTAAATACATTGGACTTACTATTATAATTTTCAAATTCATTTGAAGTGTTTTTGAGGAGTTTCAAAAGTGATTTCGATATTTCCAATATTTTTTGAAGATATTTTAAACTAATATAATTAACTCTATGATTTTTCAGTATTAGTTGAAAATGTATATGTTTGGATCTCATAAAAAATATTCCTAAATTTGTATGAAAGGATTTGGATCTTGTATAAAGCTTTTTGACCATATATGAAGTGTTATACATAATATATAAATTAATAATTAGTTCATATGAAGGTTTAGACCATGAATGAAAGCATCCTAATCTTGAATGAATAGACTCTAATCTCATATAAAATATGTTTAATTTTTGTATGAAAGTATCTAAACATGTATGAATAGTATTTGAAGCTAGTATGATAGATCTAGGAGTTAGTAAAAAATGAATACTTGGAAAAAAATTAGTGAATGTTGAATTTTGTAGATTTCCAGAATTTAATATTTTGAAGAAAAATACATTTTTTGATACAAGATATGTTATTCCATGATCAAAACTTACTCATGATTTTTTGATCGCATTGTCGAGCGTGCCAAATTAGATATTGTTTTTTCTATAATTAATACAAAATGGAAAGAACCCTATGATATCTCTTGATGGATCCTTAGATAATTAATTTTAAAAGAGTTTTTAAATTAGATAAAATTATTGTTAGTTTTCATTAAATGGTAGTTTTGGGGAACAATCATAAATATTTCAAGAAATAACACTAAATGGAAATAACAATTTAATGAGATGATTGGTTGAAATCAACCTGGGGAAATATCATGATGCTCTTCCTTCATCACTTCATGATATTGGGTTTAGATCATTAAATATCGAGTATGTAACACCTATAATGATAATTTTACTGATTTTATACTAGGATTCCTCCAAGGGTTTGCTCGGAATCCAAAAATGATTCACTGGTTACCGTTGATGATTGGGTTATTTATTTTTGAGTTCATAATTGAAACTCACCAAGTCATAAAAAAAATAATGGTGATCTCCATATTTTTATATTATTTAAATTTGATACCATAATTTTAGCTTACATGTCTATGATAGTGTTTATATTAATTCAGTCTACCAATATGAATCACACAAACATCATAATTGAAAGGAGGTGAAAGAACTATTAAATGGTGTGTGAAACATCACATGAATGGGTACCCCCAAACATGATCATATGAGTTTTAGGATGAAATTCCAGTATATAACTCAATAAAATATGAATATATGTTGAATAAAAACAACATATAAATCGAAAATTTAAAATATCATTCAAATATTAAAAACAATGAGCTTGGTATTTACATCAAGTTCCTCCCTAGGTGACCATAAGTAATTTTGAACTCCATAGAAGTGTAGAAACTCATAGATGTAGAATAATCATGTACTAAACACTAAAAACATACCCTTTAGTCTATAATACCTTGATAATTAGGGGGAGGAGTAATTTTATGTACAATTACATGAAATTTTCAAAAAAATAATTCAATTATCTATGAGACTAGGTGGACTATTAAAGGAAGAATGTTTCCCTTGAATTTTTATGGATGGTTAAATAAATAATTCATATAATCTTGACTATAAATTAGGTGAAGAATTTTTTTATAAATTTATCTATCCAATAGAGGTGGAATTAGTCCAATTGGAGTATCTAATCTTATGTTATAGCCCAATCACTATAGGTAGATCTGATCTATCATGCATAGAATTTCTTTACTTTGTGGGCATCTTGGAATCTTGTGCTCAAATAAATACTGTTCCAGTTTGATGAATTGAGTAAAAAATATCATAAATTACTAAAATAAATAAATTTTCACATATATATGATTTTATATAATGATATGATAAAATCATCAAACGTTTATTAAATTGGTCTATTGTGAAATTACATCTTTTTAATTATGTTTTCAACACATGATTTAAAAATATACATTGACTAAAAAGGGATTAAAATTAGGATACTAAATCCTATAAACAATGAAATACTCAAGTATAATGGTGATAATATATGATATATCATTGTGTGATCACACACCCATACTAGAGCTTTTTTGCTTCTAGGAAAAGTCTTATATCTTAATCGAGTCCCATTCTGAAATTAAAGATAAAAAATTTTCTAAAATTATATTGAAATAAAATCCATCATCTATAATTTATCATATTAATATTCCTATCATTATTATTCTCTCATATTCAAACTTGTTCAGATTAATTTTTCACCCATACAACATTTCATAACCTACCACACTAATAAATTTTTCTCTTCACCCCAAGAGCATAGGAAAGTTGAGTTATGCACATTTCCTAGAGTTTGTGTGATCCAGCCATGTGCTTGATAATATTATTAGTTATCTATTAGTAGATAATACTTTACTACGAAATAGTACTTCCAATTGGTTTTTCTAAGGCTTAATGGTTTGTAGGATTTGATATTTAAAAATATGAGGTAAAAATGAGTGTTTAATCTCTTATGAATAAAGAATTTGAAAATTTATAAAGTGTTCACAATGAATGTGCTTGATCAAACCCTCATAGAGTGTATCACATATAACTCACTCTCCCTATTTTTCCTTTTTTGTGGTTCAGAACCAAGTAGTGAATAACAATGAGTAAACTTCCTTTTTCATCCATTTATTTTTTTATTTTGTTCTCTTTATTTTTTTTCAATTTACAGAAATAATGTTTTTTACATAAACAATAGAGATAAATATGGAAAGATGTGTGAAATAATTATATAATATGTATTGATAACCCACTTCCAAAAAAATGTACACACCCTTTCACTCAACCCATACAAATGAATCATTACATATAATTCCCAGGGAAACACCCCCTCCCCCACGTTTTTTGGAAATAAAACAAGAATATACACAAGATATGGGTAGTTAGGGATAAATTAGCCTGTAATTTGAATACAAAACAGGAATATCATTGTCTCTAAATATTAAGAAGGGGAAACTTTCAAGGTACACCAAAATAGGTGTTACTTTTAGATGATATTTTTAATTTAATGATGGCCTTAATCATGGGTATAACATAGTAGATTATTATGGATTATAATATAAAGAAGTAAAGTTCTAGTTTTTCTACATGAACTAAGACTCTCAATAAATTTATTAAAATTAATAATAAGAAATAGATTATTTATTAAGTTATTTGTGTAAGTGAATTAACATATTGTACTATGATAATGAGGTAAGGGTTTCAAAAGTCAATTAAAATCCTTTATATGATTTGAAAATATGAATTCTATAAAAATATTCCATATCAAATTAATTTGAAATAATATTTCCAAAATAAAATTAATTTTCCAAATAGTCAACTCAGGCATGAAAAATAATTTCTAATATTATATTTAAGATAAAAGTTAATCTAAAAAATAAAATTAAATAAAAATAAAGAAAAATGGAATAAAAATAATTTTTTTAAATTTAAATACAAATTATCCTATGTAACCCCCCCCCCCACTCCTAAAAAATAAATTATCCTCAATCAATGTAGTTTAAATAAATATATAATTGAAGAAATGTAGGGAGAACGGAAACCCAACTAAGTGGTGTCATATATGGCATCCATAATCTATATTTCCACCACTCGATGCTTTGTAAAATAATCACAAAAGTGTTTAAGACTTTTCCCATTGATGGTAAAACTATGACCACTCTTCTCATGAAAAACATATTTTCCACTAAAAGGGTAAAAATTAGTAACAATATAAGGATATAGCTTTCATGAATGAACCTTACATGGGTAGAGTGTTAGTAAGTAATTTAACATGAGATCCATATCAGCAATATGAAACTTCCAAAAATAAATCATATAATTATGGAAATCCTTTTTTTCCTTTATAGATCTGAGAATTATTATATTCATCACACTAAATTTCTTCTAACTCCTAAATCCATAACTTACTATTCTCACCATCATCTTAGAGATTCATATTTCATTTTTTAATAGTCTAGTATGTGTGGTTCTCTACCACCACTAGGAGGTAAAAATCCTTTCCAAACACAATCTTATAAGGTGAAATTTTGATTGGGGTTTTAAAATTTGTACGATATGCCTCAAGTGAATCTTCCATGTAAAAACTCTAATATTTCCTATTGTGTGAAATTGTTTTTTCCAAGATTTTTTAACTTTTGAATTTGAAATTTCTACTTGTATTTTAGTTTGTGGGTGATATGAAGTGGAGACTTTCTAAAAAACCCCATACTTAAGAATTATGTTTTGTATTATTTTATTACAAAATTGTGAACCCTGATCGCTAATGATGAATCTTGGTAAACTAAACCTGTTGAAAATATGACATCTCAAAAAATCAAAAACAAATCGAGAATAATCGGTCTAAGTACCCTTTTCTTCCACTAATTTAGAGACACATTAAATACCCAATAATTTGTATACATTAACAAACAAAATTAGAAAAGGTCACATTAATTCAATGTTCAATGCATCAAATATCTCAAAAAATAACATGGGTTGTTGGGGAATTTCATTCCACTTGGAGATATTCCCTATGAATTGACATTGTGTTCATGACTATAAAAACTGATGGGAATTTATATAAAAAATTTGGATATTAAATTTCATATTCAAAAAGCTTTTGAGATGTAAATTGAGATCCAAAGTGTCCCCCATAGAACAATGTGTGGTAGAATCAAATAAATGGTGAACTCATGGTCAAGAACACACCGAAGAACAACCTGGTCACTAATGTTTATACCCAATTATTGGAAATCTCAAATGATCCACCAGGACTCATGATTATGTATTTGGGATAGTGAATGGATAAAATATGTGGGGATCCTAAATGCTATTAAAAAATCACACTATCTATATACCAAGGGGTATGGTAAACTACATCACAAAGGTGAACATTAAGAAATAATTCTCCAATTTGGAGAGATGATTCAACACAGTGGTCCAATATTGGGGATTTCCTACTAATGTGGTTCGCTACAACATTTTACAATCCTCTATTATCTCAAATCACTATGTTAAAATTCTAGATGTGGAGAATCCACCGTATGAGATGGGGATTAGCTTCAGGTTTCTTAAGGAGAAAACAAAGGGCAGTATGATTAGAAAATTCAATGAATTTTGGCCCAAGAAGATATGAGTGATATTTTTTTAAGGTAAACACAATAGAAATAATTTTTTTAAAGTTCATGTAGTCTTATTGGGAAGGATCAAGGGTATTTGAAGCATATTAAATGACATCAGGATCACTCCCAACCCTTTATGATAAAACTACTTCAACTACAATGTTAGAGGCATCATGAAAAATTTTTAAGGGGAGATCCCACCATGATGTTTAGATGATGAGAGGTGATATGAGACTCATTTTTAGTGAATTAAATTAATCCCCACAATTTTAATCAAAAACAAAATAGAAATATTTCTGTAAAAATAATGATAATGGAAGTGTGGTCTTAATAATGTCTTTAACAAATTAGCTGTAAAAACTAGAATGACCCAAGAAATATCACACCTCATGAACACGATTTCAAAATTAAAGGGAGGAGATTATTTTAATTTATGATTTGTAAACATTAATTTCCTTACTTAAAATAACATTCCCAAGAACTATCCCCCACTCTACCATGAAATGGAATTTTTCATAATACTACATGATATGTTTTTCAATAAAATGGTATAGGATATAACCTAGGTGTTCCAAACAGTAATCAATAGAAGATCCATAAACTGTAAAATTATCTATAAAAACATCCCTACAATTTTCAAGTTACTCATAAAATATATTGAATATACGATGTTGAAAGTACCCAAATAATTAAAGAGACTAAATGGAAGCCTCCCATATGAAAATTTGCTGAATGGATATGTAAATGTTGTATTTTCATGATTGTAAATGGATATATGGATTTGAAAATAACTCAACTATCCATTGAGGAAATAATAATGTGACTTACCAGACAATATTTCTAACAATTGGTTAAAGAAAGGTAGAGTAAAGGGTAACCTTTTCATGGATTGATTTAGTCAAATGTATTTAATACAAACTAACCAAATGTTTTGCACACATATTGGAACTAATTCATTCCTTTCATTATATAATACTGTTATTTTAATATTTTTAGGTAGAATTTTTATTGGGAAAACCCAATTATTATAAGATATGGGATAGATGATCCTAGAAGTATGTAGTTTACTAAATTCCAATTTTTCAACTTCAAGGAGGGTGGGATTCAATCATCATTGATCATTCCTTATGGGTTTATCCTCATTATTTAAAAGAATATAGTTCATTAAAATAGATGGTACAATACCAATAATATCATCCAATGTCCATATTGTTTCCTTTTTACACTCTACCAAAATGTATAGAAGTTTTGATTCAGGATCTAGAGAGATGTTATCAAAAATAATGATCGTAAATTGGGAAATACCCTCAAGATTGGAATATTTTAAATTATATGGAAGTTTTTTTAATTCTTATACTGGTGGTTTTTGTATTGAGGGAAAGGATTTAGGGGGAGTGAGGTTCATGAAACTATCTATATACTCATGTTTATTCTCTATGGAAATAGAGTAAATGGAAATGAGATTTAAAGAATTATTTATAGTTATGGGTACCTTATATTAAACACACTCATCAATTAAAAGAAAAAAACAAATTTTTCCAACCCCATACAGCACTCAAAATATGAATTACAAACCAAGTCATCAAATAGTGTAGAAGAGGAATGTGAATTAGAGTGTGAGTGAAGGAGAGAATGTTCTTTATATGTCATTAGAGAGAGATTTCATCGAATAAATAGGAATAGTGGAGTTCTCTGCAATAGGTTGTTTCATAGCATCAAGGATATTAAAACTTAACTTTTATCCCATGAACTCCATGGAAAGTGTTCCATTGTGAATAATAATAATTTTTTTAAGTTATTTATAAGTATGATAGGGGAATGTACTTGGGTTTTGGTATCTTATATATCAAGATTGTAGAATTGTATAATGAAGAATATATTCTTCACTCTCACAAGAGCATCATCATTCACTCATGTTGGGTGTGTTGTGCTCTGCTTGGAAAGTTTCAAGATGATTCTTGTTTATTAAATCTATACAACCTATAGAGAATTGTACATAGAGTGAGGCATCATATTAATAAAAGAACCTAAATAAAACATTGCATTTGAAAAGAAAGTATCCCATATTGTTTAAGGCATCATAAAATTTAATAGTACCTTAAATTTGGTCAAAATCATTGGTTGTATCAAGGATGAGACATTCCTTCCAAGGTTCGGTCTCTCATTCCACTTCAGTCATCATCTGTGGGTGAAACATTCTTTAATAAATTTAATATAGCATAGAATTTGTTTAATTAGATCCAATTTTAGAATATTAACATATACCTTTTTAAATGTATCCTTGACCTATTTACTAATTTCATTATCAAATTTTTTTTCTTGGATTTAGAGAGTCTTTATGGTAAGGGAAAAGGAACGGATTGTCCAAGGGAATCCTCAATGATAAATTTTTTACCCTTTTTCCCTTCACATGAATCTTTTATTCATACATAAAAAGTGTTTTTAATAGTTGGAAAAATGTATTGTCTAGAATCATTAGAAGTATAATATTCTTTACCAGTAAAAAGTATGATAGCACATACACTACCTTTTTCCTTAGGAGTAGAAACAAATTTGGATGGTAGTTATATAGAACCTTAAATCTTTATTTTACCGATGGTGTTTTTTAGTGTTCCTGCTTGAGTTAACTGGTATTGAATATATTATTATAAAATCTATTATAAATGGATGTTATTGGATTCTATTTTCTTCACCATTTATTCGAGTCTTAGTTCAAATTTTAGAGGAGGGAGGTTATTATGAGAAGGGGGAGGATAATAATAATGAATAAATTATTCGTGTTGATAACAGTTCTATTTTGGGTCTCTTGAATTATTTCATTCTTGTCATAATGGTTATTCTTTCCACCTAGGTTTTCGATTTTGGATGAATGATCTTGCAAAAAGGGTGGTTCTTGTTGAAATTGATGTTGTAACAACCCCAACCCTAGTAGCCTTGAGTCGGTGGTCATTTTCTTACAATGGAATAGATAAAATACATCACATAAATAAGAATAGATGATTTTAGTAGAATTGAATAAATATATACATACATGGTTACCTTATTACATTGGTAATTAAACATAGAACATAACAAAATAAAATAAACTTCTTTTGTACACTTATTTAAATATTTAATCTTCACAACTTGGGGAAAGAAAAAAAATAAAAGGGTTGTCTCAAATTCTCAGTAAGGGTTATATGATATGATAATAAATGGAGAAAATTAAATAAGGAATAGATATTATGGAAAGGTAAATAATCTAAAAAACACCTTTAATCAATACACTGAGAATGAAAATTAACCACAAGTTTTTTCATAATGAAAACCTCATGGAAAGTGAAAACTAGATATTTAATGAAGAAAATGCTTATTTATTGGAAATTATGTATCTAGAACATGAACTATTACACAGGTTAATATGGTTTAAGTATGTGTTTAAAAACTCATCTAATTCTATTTTCAAACAAATACAAAGGGTTTGTTTCCATATTTTTTGTCTCATAAGACTTGTTGATGCATCGAGGGGCTATCTATAACTTGTCCCCACCCATCACTGTAAGTCTAAAGAATTATTCATACATATATTAAATTAAATAAAAATACCATATGTAAAATCGGTATACAGATAATATAATAATCATATCCATTATATAAGAAGTATGGATATTTAAGGAATGATGGTCATAAATAAAAGGGAAATATATATACACCACGCATAAGGAATAAGTAGTCAAAGAGAATATCATAATTATGTCCATAAAAGAATAGATTTAAATAATACTTGTACATTTATAATAGAAAATATGCATATATCATGATAAGTGAAGTCCAAATGAAGTGAAAACATATAAAATGAGTGTTTAAGAAACATTTGAAATGAAACATTTTAGTGCAGTTTAAGGAAAATATTAAGGAGCATTTGAAGGGGAAAAGGAATAATCTTTTATATAAAACCAGAATAGAACCAAGATATATTTTCATGATAAAATAATTTATTTTAGAATAAAAATGGGAGAATAAAATAGATTATTCATGGTACTTGAAAAAGGGTAAGAAGTTGGGAGGTTCTCTTTAAATCAGGTTTAATCATTAGGAGGAATTCAGAAGGGAACCTTTTAAAGACATATATTTTCACATAAAATAAGAATTAACTAATCTTGATATATGATTTTGTAAAATATAAATATAATTAAAAAGAATTATATAAAAATAAATAAGAATTACATTGGGGTAAATAGAGAGAAATCATAACCCAAATGAAAAATGGAGGTTCGGGGAGAATCTCTTACATTATGTCTGAAAGTGTTCTGCATTTGTACTTAATGTCATGGATAATGAAATTATAGTCACATATAATTTAACTAATGACCTATTAAATATTTACTTGATTTATTTTAATTGTATTAAGTTCATTAATATCTTTTTTGAAGAGTTGCAATATTCAATTTATTCGTTCGGCAGTGTTCGTTTCCTTGGTTTTCATGATTGGTTCACTTGTATACATGTGTGGAAGATCATATAAACTGGGAATAATTATTCATGATTGAAATAATATATTATTAATAGAATTATATAACATTAAATTGTCTTATATATATATATAATATTCATATATGAGGATGAATTATTAGATAAAATGTTAATGATGAATGTTATTTTATTTTGTTGAATTTTCAATTATGATGAGCTAGTTTTGTTTTATTAATTAATATTATGTATATTTATCGGCTACATAACATTAAATGAATTATAATATGTATAATAAAATCTTATTTTACAATAATAATGGTTTTATGACCTACCTTGAATGCGGAAATGGAAAATGAAAATGCATCATCCACGATGGCGGTAAATCGGCACATCACGAATGATATATTAATTTTTAGAATAAAAGGTAGAGTAGATGGGGATTGAAGATGAGTTTTAAAATAAAATAATAAAATTATAGTATATATAACAAAATTTAGTTAAAATTAATTTTTTTATAGTGGAGGTAAGGTAAGGATAAGAAAATAAGTGAAATTCAAAATAAGATAAAGGAAAACGAATGAGGATGTTACCTCTTGAGTTTCTTCTCCTTAAGAACCTTTTTGAGGGGATTGGGGTTGGTATTTTCGTGAGACAAAAGCTCCTATAGGTTGGGAAGATACATGGAAATATTATTGGGCAATAATTAGACAATCTTCAAGGCTTAATAGGTGTGAGGAGAGGAGGTGGTGAGGGCTGGTATTTATAATGGAGGAGAGGGTTGTTTTCTCATTATTTCATTCATTAGTTTACTATTTTTGCCTCAAGATGATTAATATTTGGAGAATTATTACTAAATAATGAATTATAGTTTTATATTATAGGCCTAAATCATCCATACATAATTTATGACTCAATAATTCATATATTTAGCTTATACTGTAAATTGTCGTATGTTATTATTCCCTAAAAATCGACTATTTTAGAAAAATATCAAAAATTAACCATGAACATTTTTCTATATTTAAAGTTACAAAACGAATTCCATTTTATGTAAATAATTTTATAAATATTATAAATTTATTTATTATTTAAAATCATTATTTACTCCAAAAATACCAATTTTAAAATTTCGACTAATTTTATAACACATTGGAAAATTAATTATGGTCTCGTAAAATTATCTTATAATCATAAGAAAAAAATATATAAATTTGTGAAAAAATATTAGGAAAATAATTTTTTTCAATCATTATAAAATTTAAAATAGACATTTATGTTTATAAAAAATATCAACACTTAATTAAAAATTTCTAAAACATTTATTTTATTGTAATATCATATAATTATATCATATTACCATTTATAAGACACCAAAATCTTATTTATACTTTCATAGGTGAGATTACAATTCTATTTTTTGAATTACTAATTCTAAGCATCATATTTTTATTCCCAAGGTCAAGTTACTATTTTACTTATATGTGTTCCTTAATTTTTTGAAAAATCATTTTATTTCATTCATTATTCATTTATAAAGTTTTTTTTGTGTTATTTATGGTATTTTTTATGATTTATAATATATGAATTAATTTTTTGTGGATTTTAGACTATTGAATGAATTGAATTTATTTAATAGGATACATACTGTAAAATCTTAGGGTGTTATTTAAGAAAGGTTTTTTCACTTGGGATCCACTGGATTCAACATCTATCAATCCATGATCTATGGGGATAAGTCTCTCGTAGAATTGTTCCCTAATTTGGTGGTAGGGGAAACTTGAGAAAACAATTTTAATCTTGATCAATATTCATGATGGGTCTCTCCTTGTGATTGATTAATGAAACATATTTATTTTCAAATGGATGAAACTCAGGATGAATTGAAGAAATTGTTTACAAAGAGTCATTTATGTTCATTCCAAACCCCAATTGTGGTAGGCATATAGTATATCCAGTCTTTGGCTACACCATCAAGGGAGAAAGGGAAGGTCTTAAATACATTTTAGTGTTTCATGACAGTGGACACCATGTGAAACTTCATTAGATGTTTGTGAGGGTCCCCACCAGGAAGAATATGGAATTTAGGAAGGATATGGATGATGCCAGATCTTATCTCAAAGTTGGTTGCTTACTCAAGATATTGGATGTACACAGGTACTCTGCATCAAGGGTGGTAGTTTTTTTAAGGAATGACAATTTAAAAACATGTTTTCTGGGGTTTTATTTTGTTCACTATTAAATTTAATTAAAAATACTTGTGGTTCCAAAATATTCTAATCAGTGTTACTTGATTTCCCTACTCTAGAATACCTTATTTGTGAGTGGAGTATCTTTTCAATTTTTGGGTCAATTTCTTGTAGTATTTATTTTATACATATTATGATACAATAATGATGTAAAATTTTTTTATGTTTTTTATTTTTTATTTCATTATAATTAAGGGAATAAATAAAAAACAATCTAATTAAGAGGAAAATAAAAAAAATAAAATCAATAAGAATAAATATCTATTTAACTAAACAAGAGAGACGAGAGAGAGATAGAAAGATAAAGAGTATGAAAAGACAAGAAAAAACAAAAGTAAAGGGGTTGGGATTGAAAGTAGTAGAAAATTAAAATTAAAATAATTAAATAAAAGGTAAAATGTTATTATCTCCCAAAAAATGGTTCCAAAACTTAATCCCATTGTCAAGCATGTAAAATTTGAAAAAAAAATTCTAGAATTTCTAAAATATAGTAGAAATACCATGTTTTCTCTCAAAGAAGACATAGTTAATTAAATTTAAAAAAGTGTTTTAATTATATAAAATGAGAGGAATTTTTAATTAAATCTAGGTTTTAGGAAACAAACCTAAATCATTCATGATATAACGCTAAATAAAAATGAGAATTTAAAGAGATGAATGATTGTGATCAACCTGGGAAATCTCAAGATGTTAATCCTTCATTACTTCAATAAATTGATTATAAATATTTCAATCTCTAGTTTTTAACAACTATAATGATAATTTTACTAGTTTTATAATATTATACCTCTTAGGGTTTATTCAGAAACATAAAATGATTCATTGGTTATCATTAATGATTGGGTGATTTGTTTTCGACTTCATAATTGAAACTCACCAATAAAACATGCGAATAACTTGATGTGATGTCCAGGATTATATATTAGTTCATTTTTATACAATTATAAAAATTTAAATTTATATGGTAGTTTTTATTTTGATTCAATATACTACTTTGAATTAAACAATCATCGTAATTAGAAGGGGTGGAAGAAGTGGGGAATAGTGTGTGAAACATCACATGATTGGGTACCCCCAAACATTATCATATGAGTTTGAGTGTGTATAAATAGTACATAAATTAATTTAATAATAATATAGAATGAATAAAAACAATATAAAAACTTTTAATTTAAAATATCATTAAATATTACACGCAAGAATCTCGGGATTAACATCATGTTCCTCCTTGGGTGATCACAAGAATTATAGAATTCAATAAGAGTTAAGGAAGTAATAAATGTTTAATAAGAACATATCAAGCACTAAAATTTCACCTTGGGTAAATAATACCTTAATTATTATGGATATTAGTAATTTTATTGATGATTACAATCCATTTTCTATAAAATATGTCATGTATATATGATACTATGTGGACTCTTCGTGGAAAATTTTATCTCTCCACTTTGTCTAGATATTTGATAGACTAATTAAACTAATATTGAATTATTATTATTTTATAGGTTTTGAATATAGTTATTTATCTAATAAATTTAAAATTATACCAATTGGGTTTTAGAAACCCAATTTATAGCTCAATTACTACATGTAGGTCCAATCTCTCTCACCCAGAAATTATTCTCTTTGTGGGGATATTTTGGGTCTCTTGTGCTTAGATCCATCTATTATTATACATATATAAATTGAATTTTAATGATCTCATAATCTTATAAAAAATTAATTTTTATATTTTTATGAGTATATATAATTTCATGATAAAAATAGTGAACTCCTATCAAATTGGTCCATTAGGAAATTACATCTTTTTAAGAATGTTTTTGACACATGATTTTAAAAAATACATTGAAAGCAAAAAAAATTAATAATGGGATAATAAATTTCAAAAACAAGAAAATTATCAACTATAAGGGTGATAATATATTATATATCATTGGGATGTAATTTTTCAAGACATTATTTAAATTTTTTATGAAGAAGATTGAATGAGAAACCAATGAGAAGATCGTTGTTCCAATATTTTATGAATTTCAAATGAGAATATTTAGAAGTAAATATTGTTGATAAAAAGGTGAAAATTAAGGGAAAAATTTAATTATACTGTTACTACTCTCCATTTATATAAACATAACAAAATTATTTATAATTCAAGGTAATTATTGAAGTATATGATCTTCAATCAGATATAAAAAAGATCTAGGAAAAAATGAATTTGTTAGTAAAAGGAATGAAGTTGAAATTACACATAAAATTTTTATGTAAGTTAAAAAAATCATATAAGAGTTGTTTATTTAGTGTGTAAATATCAAAAAATTATTGTGACTCAAGCCAAAGAATTGATAATCTAGCCTTCATGAGAGATACAAATAAGATCAGATCTCGAATGAAATTATTGTAATTTAAATTTCCTTGAAATTAATAGAATTTAGATTCAATATATCTAGAAATGAATTTTTTTATTCTTTTCATGTGCTATAATAGTTTAAATAACACAGAGTATATTTTTATTATAACACGATAGGTTTTAGGACACATTTTCTTTCCTTAAACTATTTTTTCCACAGTTATAAATAATTTTTTTTCTATCGTTTTGAAAAAATTAAAATTTATTTGGAATTAATTCATACAAGATATAAATAAAACTTACAATACTTTATTCATTCATATTAGAAAATTATAAAATAAAGTGCAATAAACTAAGTATTACAAACTATAAAACCCCTAAAATTAACAACCCATTATTATGAGTTTCATAAAAAAATTACAATTTATTATATTTCCAACATCATTAAGGTTAATAGATTTAGATAATTAGGAGATAAATTAAATAATAAAGTGTAAATTTCTACACAATGTACATTGTTTTTCCTGAAAATAGGATCTTATTCTTTTACTCGTGTTTCATTCTTCAAAACGTGATTCTTTCATAAAAAGTCATTTTTACTAAAATTTCAACCATTATATAATTCATATACATCCTTAGTCCCTATGAAAAACATTTGAAAATGTGTGATGAGCAAAAAAATCTTAGTAGTGGATATAAAAAAGAAACTAACTCCATTGGTCCATTAAAAATATGAAAATCCACAAGTAAGGTTTCTTTTTTACATAATAAACTTCGATCCTGATAATCATTCACTTACTCATGAAATAAACATCATTGACTAGTGTTTTTCAAATAATATTTTGTAAGAAAGAAAAATGAAAAAATTATAATAATTAAATTTACTTGGGAAAACATGAGAAATTTGGAAAACATTTCCTCAAAAAATAATCCATTGACCTTTAAAAGATCATCAAAAAAATTCTTTTAATCATGAGTCTATATTCTTACATAATGAAATAAAAATAATTCATATAAAATACATATAATTCAATTATAAATCATGTAGTCATCTTGGATCATTATCCTTACAATCACCCTTATAAGAACCATCATAATAGAATAACCTATTCAGGTTATTCCACTATAACTCATATAGATAACATTTTATAACCTACTCATTTAGAGGGATATATCATACCAAAACATCATCTTATATAATTTACTAGTGCCATAAAATTAATTAAACACACAGGGTCTTTCACTTTCATCATAAAACTCATAAAAATTTCATTTGAATCCATAAAAATAATCTCTTATAGTTGTCACATAAAAATAAAATAAAATATATTTTTCTTTTATAACTCATTAAAATTAAAAAAAAATCAGAAAATGAGGTGAATTAAATTTAATTTCAAATACCATGAAAACATAAATAGGGTGATTTATAGAAAATAATTTTCATGACATTTGGAAAAGGTATTCAAGCAATAAATTGTTAAAAAATAATATTTCATGCTTTGTAAAGAAAGTAAAAATTACTTTTATAGAAAATTTTAAACGATTCAAATTTTAAAAATTTGAAAAGAAAGTAAAAATAGTTGAGAATTAATTTAAATAAAATTTTTAGTATAAATAAATACATTCTTTAAATATATAAAATAACATTTACATGGAATATAATGAGTTTAAAACATTTAAAGTATGATTTAAAATAAAAATCATTCACCACTAGTCCTGACTCACCACATATATCTTTTACATTCCTAAGTAATAAACATATATTAAATATTTACTTTATTAAAAATACTTTTCTTGTTTATTATTTTATTATAATTTCTTTATTTCACTTATTGAAATTTTTTTATTTAGTTATCAAATGGTTAAGTTGACGTCGTACGTTTTGAGGTCATTCGGTTCATAATCTCCAAATAAAAATCGGTAGGTTGATCATGGTCTAAGGTTTCATAGTTATGTAATCTAAAAAATATTAATCATTTCATAATTTTTTTTAATACATTAAATATACTTTTATAACCATTAATGCAATGTGGTCATGAAAAATTAAACACATCGTTTCATGGAAGTGATACTAAGAACATATATATGAGCGATGTTTCTATTTTTCAGAAAATGAGAGGGAAAGAAAATATATGATAGATTATATTTATAGAATTAAATTTATGTTATAAATATAATAATTATTCATTTTATTTATTTTTAAATCCATCAATGTGATGCGGTAATGAAAAATAAAATATGTCACTTCTTGGAGATGGTAGTCTACACATATGCATCACAGACATTCTCAATTTCCATTGGATTAAGAAGAGGTTAAAAATATTTTTCCATAAAAATAATGAAATTTAAATATATTAATGGTATTTATTCCATTATATTATGATTTTTATGATAAATATTTAGGCAGTGGAATAATAAATAAACTTGAAAGAACTCGAATAAAACCTTTACCAATTCCTTAGATGTCTGCCTTTTCCTAACATCTTAAACCTTTTTATTTTGGTATTTTGGTGAGATAAGGACCTATAAGAAGTGGGAAAGATAGTTGGGGAATTATTTTATTATATCTTGGTTGATCTAAGGTTATCAATGTGTTTGGATAAAATAGTGGTGAAGGTCTCTGTTTATAAGTGAGGGGAGTGGACATCTTACAAACATTCAATGTTTTAAAATAATACTAAGGGATAATTCAAAGTAAAATTTTCCAAGATGTCCAATTTTAAAGGATGAGATAATTTTAAAATAAATACACTAATTCAATAATAATATAGATATTATTTTGAGACATTATATCATATTTTTAAACCTTTTACTGCGTTCAGCTGTCTAATGAGGTGACTTGCTTTTTACTAAGGTAACTTATTTTTACAACCAAAAATGAAATTAAAACCAATAAAAAATTTAATCATTATTATCAAAAATATTAAATACATTTTATAAGAATAATTTTCTATAGTAACTAAAAGTTAATTTTAAAAAAAATACATGTAATGCAATAAAAAATAGTTTTTAGAAAAATGAATTTACACCAAAATCATGTGTAGGGTTGATTCCAAAAAAATTTATTAGATTATTTTTAATAAAATTATAGTTATGTGTCTTTAAAAACAATACAAACTATAATGGAACCTTATGATAACTTTGATAAAATAAAATAACCAAATATTTGTTTTAGAATAAAACATCACTTTAGTTTCAAAATGTCAAACATTGATTTTCTAAATTAAACATAATATTTTTAATTTATTTATTTTAATAAATAAATATATATTTGTTATGAAAACATGATTTATAAACTTTAAATTCATTCTTATACTATAATTATGCAACAATAGTGATATTATTTCTAAAAACAGTTTTTCGTTGTTCAACTAAAAATTAACTATTTCTGAAAAATCCAAAATATTAACCTTAAAAAAATTTGAAATGATTAATTCAAAAATAAATTCCATTAAATAAAAGTCAAATTCTAAAGTTTTTAAATTTACCTTTTAATTAAAACCATATAATTCTTGGAAAAAAATTTATTAGAATAAATATATATTTTTTGGTAAAAAATATATAAAATTATTATATTGAATAAGAATCCATAAAATATAATTATTAAGATTAATAATACATTTAATTGATTTATAATTAAAATTAAATATTTTTTCACATTCTTCCCCCACAAAGAAATAATTTCCTCACAATTTTTTCCAATGGTAAACATGTGAGGATATTTCTCTCTCAAAAACATTTTTGATTCCCGTGTTTCTTATTCAATCATATAGTTTTCCCATAAAACACTACCCTAGTGAGTATTATTATTACATAAAACCTTATATATATGATCAAGAATCTAAAATAGATTTTACTTTTCAAAAATATTTTCTTCCAGCTGAACAAATATCGAGATCTAAACATTAGATGCACCAAGAACATATTTCCTTAATAATGAAACATTAAATACAACATGTACCTAAGATAAAATTAGAGGTAAGGATAATTGGTAAGAAACTAAAACCACTTTCTCTATAATTTTAAATGGTATAATAAATTGTGGAGTTAAATTTACCTTTCTAAAAAAATAAACCACACCTTTTTTAGAGGTATTTTAGGGAAAATGTAATCTTCTACCTCAATAGGGAGATCTTTATTGCATTTATCTGCATAAAATTTCACCCAAAAATGAGTTATCCATATATAATACAAAATTAAAATTACTTTTTCAACCATTACTTCAACTACTATATGTTAAAAAATTCTCTACCATATTTCATTTCAACATGCTGCAGTCTGACACTTTTTCCCATACAATTCCTAAAATGGTACCATTTTTATATTGAAAATAAATTTAAATTATAAGAAAATAAAACTAATTATGGTGATGATACCAACATCCATAATAATCCAATGAGAAAACCCAGATGGTATTCTCTATTTTTTGAATTTTTGTCTATGATGGTCTATTATATTGAGGGTGAAAAGGTGTAAAATAACTTATAAATATTATTTCAAAAAATTTACGTAAATCTGGGATCGTGATTAGATACAATGGAGGGAGAAACACCATGTAACCTAATTATCCCTTTAATATATATCCTATCAAGATGATCAAAATACATAGTATCCTTAATGGGAATAAAATGTGAAAAATTTTCAAACAATAAATAATAACCAAAATCATATTATTACCTCGAGATTTATTTGGTAATATTACCATGAAAACTATTTATATATTCCCCCATTTCTATTCAGGTACAAGTAATGGATGAAGCATCCCCTTCAAAAATTTTCATTCAAATTTGAAATTTTTAAAAATAATACATTTATTGGAAAAATTATAAAAAAATTTATCCATTCCTTCCCACCAAAAATATTCAAGAAAGCCTATAAATGTTTTCATGTTGCCAAGATGAATAGATTATAGAGAGATATAGGATTAATTCAATGATTACTTTTTTAATGGAAAGTCTCTTTGTACAAAAATCATCTTTCTAAATCCTATGGAACCTTCTTACAAACATTAAAATCTGGTAAATTTCCTTCTATAAAAATTTCTACTCTTACTCACAAACCAAGTTATTCTTTTTGAGTCTTCTAGATTATTTTTGTTAAGTAATATTTTATTGATATCTGATCAAAAAGAAAAAAAATTCAAACACACAACGTCCAATTTCATATTTATTAAATCATTAAATATTGTATCATATTCCAAACTCAGTATAGTTAATGGAGAATCATCCTTTTGAATCATGGAATATGTTACCTTGTTGGATTTACTTGGATGATAGTGAATTATATAATCATAAACCTTTATCAGTTCACATCATCTTCTTTACAGATTGTTCAATTAATATTTAATGAAAATATATTTCAAAATTTTATGATCTATATATATATATCAAATTTATCCCCATATAGAAAATGAATCTAATTTTTTAAAGGATAAACTACTAAAAGTAGCTCAAGGTTATGTGTTGGATAATTCTACCCATGGGATTTAAATTTTCATGATTCATACATACATACCCAATACTTTTTCAACAAAACATGATCAACGTACTTAAATTAAAAATCATTATAAATAATAAAATCCTCATTTTTATGTAAAAGATAAAAATGGATCATTAACTAGATTATTTTTTAATTCCTGGAAACATTCATCACACTCCATTGTCCAAATGAATTTTACTCCCTTTCAAATTAACATGGTTAGTGGGTTATCTAATTGAGTAATGTTTTTATTAAACTTTTGGTAATAAACTTCTATTCTATGAACACTATTAATCCTAGTGATATAAGTAGTTCTTCGTTATTATTCCACCAAAATATTTTTATTTGGATTAATTGTTATTCATATTTAGTTACAATATTCCCAAGGAATAAAATATACTTCAACAAAAATTCATATTTTCTAAATTTTAATTACAACTTATTTTTATATAAAATGTGTTGGAATAATTCTTATATATTTCACATAATCCTCATAAATATTAGAATATTCCACAATATCATCAATAAACACTACCAAAGATTTATCCAAAAATACCTGGGAAAATCTGTTCATAAGATTCATAAATATGGTGGGTGTATACTTCAACCATAATGGTACATCCATAGACTCATAATGGTCATACCTTGTTCAAAATACTATCCTTGTAATGTCTTCATTATTTACTATTAACTGATGATACCTAAACCAGTGGTCAATCATAGACATATATTTAGTACCCTATAACTGATCAAATAAGTCAATGATATGAGAAAAAAAATATTTATTCTTAATAGTAATATCATTGAGTTCTCTATAATCAATGAAAATATTCATATAACCGACCTTCTTTTAAAAAATCAAATTAGAGAACCCCAAGGTAAATTTATAGGGCGGATGAAACCCTTATCACGTAATTCTTATATTTTCTTTTTTAATTACTATAGATTTACAGAATTTATTTGATAATGAGGTTTTCTAATTGGAAAATCATTGAAATCTAATTCAATAGTGAATTCAACCTATCAATCACAAATAACATCTGGACAATAGTAAGGAAATACACCCAAATATTTTCAAGGGATCCCAGTTCGGTTGGAAGATGAGGGCGGGTACTCGTGACGGTGGTGGGGTGTCAAGAGGGTATTATGATCTGGTCGGTAAGTTTACAGAACTTGGGGGATATGTTGATCTGGGAATATTGGGGGATGGTAATGGTGGTGAGGTGTCTTTTTTCATAGTGTTCATGGTGTCAGCATGTCTAGGGTTCAGGTGAAGTGGCTTATCAATGGGCAAGGCAACAGCTGGTCTAGGATCCAGGTAGTGGGAGTTGTCCTCGATGCCATCTTGACGTGGCACCATTTCAATGGTGTGGATTCTTCATGGGTAGAGATGGATGGTGCTAATGCGACTGGGGAACCGAACGACGGTCGTATGGTGTGTGGGTACTGATGCATTTGGCGGGCAGGTTGATGGATAATGGTAGGGGTGTGCATCGGGATGCTTTTCGGGTGTGAATGTTGATGGCATCAAACTCAAAGGCATGATAGTTAGAAACAACTGTGATTGATGGTTCCTTGGGGGTTGTTATGACCTCAGGGTATGTGATGAATTTAGGGGTGCATGTTGCCTTTGGGGTATGTGATGAGGATGGCTAGCGAAGCACGTAGCCAGATTTGTGACTTTGGGTTTGTTATATGGGGGAGGCAGCACCAACTAGATGCACAGTTGGGTGTGTGGAACCGACAATCATGGATGTGGTTTTGTTGGATACAGGCTATGTGTCGGTGTGTTGTGCATGATTTATTTTGTTGTTGGGATTTTTCTTTGGTTTTCTTGTGGTCGATGTTGTCCTGCCTTCTTGTGTTTGGTGGCGCTTGTGCCACATTTGTGTTTCGTTGTCATTGTCTTTCTTTTCTTAATAATTTTTTTGGGACCAAGTACTCTCGGATCCCGAATCTTCCTAGTATAAATACACCCAAATATTAATTTACAATAGGAACAATGGTAATATGAATAGTTATTTTTTTCAAAAACATGATAAATATAAATTTCACCCTTGTCTCTAATCAATTTGTCAACTTCTTGATATGTTATCATATATATAAAATCATTCTTATATATGAATTGAAACTCACTCTAAAAATTGAATATGAATTATTTAGCTCTAAAATCTATATGTGCATGATACACCAAGTTCTAATCTATAAAAATAATACCATAAAACTCTAATATAGGGATCAAGCACCTTGTATCTATATTCATAGGTTCTGACACAAGTTTAACAATTTAATTTCAATTAACCAATTTAAATTAAATTAAGAAATTCATTAATAATTGGGCCACTACCTTATGAGGGATCCTGTACACACACTAAATCATACATACACCATAAATCAATCCATAGGGAACGAATCTTGGATAACCTACCTTCATTTAGAATATTTTACTCATTTATTCTATAGCCTTGAAACTCTCTCCTAGGCTCATCTAAGATTATCCAAGGTCGTCTCAACACCCTTGGCCACTTCCTGTATTCATGGGAACCTAAATCTTACCAAAAAAACTATATAAAATCATAACAAAATCATTATAATTAATTAAATAGTGTACATATAAAACCCAATTTAATTTAATTTATAATAATCGCTAAAATATCACAAGGTATCTGATGATCACCAAATTCTCAGAAAATAGGGTTTTGGTTGTAATATCCCATCTTGGATGCCACTAAGCCCAGTGCTCTGAGAAATTTCAACATAAGACCTCAAGTGTTCCCCCTTATATGCCACAGAAAACCGACTAGTAGCAGGGGTCTAAGATAGTACTACGAGTAGACTATACCCCCATATCTGATTGCATAACCAAATGTAAATAATCAGACACCTTAAACAACTGAGAAAGTTTAAGAATAAATAAACTGAAAATAAAACATGTTGTAATAAAATGAAATACAGTAAAGGAAAAAATAGTCATTCCATACATACATAATTTATCTCCCACTAGGTGGATCTCATATT
This sequence comes from Viscum album, assembly GCA_963277665.1. Taxonomy (NCBI): domain Eukaryota; kingdom Viridiplantae; phylum Streptophyta; class Magnoliopsida; order Santalales; family Viscaceae; genus Viscum; species Viscum album. The sequence continues at coordinate 320,143,546 of OY728143.1, forward strand.
CAAAAAATAAATAACTAAAAATAAATATAATAGGCCCAACTTCCATCATCAAGCCATATCACATACTCGGTATCCAGTACCATGTCAAGCCACTCTAGACCAACCAGCAGACTCCCAATGAGTATCCCACTCAACCATGAAATCTTGGGCCCTATCCCAATACATCATGCATTTGTTCTAATCCTGAAAGTATACATATGGACTTCATGTACACTGAGGTGCATGTTTAGGGGGTGAGAAATAAATCTCAATAGAACACCCCCAATAGTGAGCCTATAAAATCCTTCCAAAGTGAATTATCATGAAATATTCTCAACCTAGATGATATATAACTGGAAAACAAATATAAATAAAACAAATTTTGATCCTTAGTTCCCATACCAAGATTGACCATACCTTCTTCAGCCAATGCAGGAGTATCTCTAAGCATAACTCAACAACCGTGCATCCCAAAAACTTGTGGGATCCATGTACATAGAAACAATAATAAAACTTGATAATTATAGGGACCCATCTTATGATATTATTATCATCTTGGATACTAATATAAGTCGTCCTATACCATGTCACCATGACCCAAATATTATCTCATACTTGGTACCTTAACACATACGTCCCAAATAGAACACAAAAGAATTACAAATCCTAGACCATTAGTCTAAAACCTTTACCATATATAAAATCTAGAATACAGAGATCAGGATTCCGGTACCTGAATAATGGATGTAGAGAATTAGTTTGTCATCTATACCAGCATGTATACCATCAATTCCCAAATCATCTGTCTGGCACATAAACAAAAAAGTATACTATCTATGTCTAGAGCCTCAGTCTGAAACCTAATCTGTATAGTATACTATCCATGTTCGGAGCCTCAGTCCAGCAACCACATATATATAACATCTATAGTTCCTAGATAAACATTCTGGCATAACCCAAAGAGAAGAAAAATCATTCCAATATCCTATTTCACATGGAATGATATTATCACCCATAAAATCAGTCTTGGACTCTAACCATGAAGTATACTATCAATATAAAGAGCCTCAGTCTGACACCATATATGTAGTTTAACATTTTTGATCAGAACCTTGGTCCATCACCATACCACATACATATGATGTCACATCCACTATGCTCAATAGTATAAAGTAACATTCTCAGAACCTTAGTCCATCACTCAAAACATAAAAAATGTATCGGTATTGATATAGAGACTCAGTCTCATAATCTCAATCTTTGATATCTAAAACCATACTTATGGATCATCTATACAACTCTTTCATCCATCACAGCCCTTTTTAGTAAACCAGGTTCCAAAACATGGAAAAACAACCATATAAATCTTCTTTGTGGGTGTAATCCAAGTCTCAAACTCAAAAACTAAAACATAACAATATATGGTTATACATCCATCTCGGTCATCAACATCTTATCCCCATTATCAAAAATGTCATATTGGGTCCCAAGGGAACATCCATAACCAATACTAGTTAGAAATGTGCACCTGCTAAGGGAGATCCGATCAATACAGCCTATACTTGGTCATATGGGACCACACATAAACATAGGCATACCTCCTTGGATCCTCAAAACTAGAAATCATGTGGAGGCATCACCTCCCAAACCATGGTCACAACCAAACTCTCAGATCAATACCTATCATAAGAAACATCCTAAAGTGGCCCTCAGTGGCCCCCAACCAATCCTCGATCAACATCATGACAACCAGGCATCAAATAATCCCATAACTAGAAACCATCCCACTATGGCCATCCTCAAGATTCACTTAGATTCAACTCAATGCCACAAAGGAACACAACCATAACCGCCATCCTACAATGACAACCAAACCTAAAGTCTCCAACCACACTAACCCTCCAACATTGGGTCTAAACCTCGTTTTCTCTAACCTTGAGAAACTAGTCTCGATGTGCTCAGACAAACCTAGATCTACTCAGTGATGCTACTCAATAAGACCTCCTGAGATCCATCCAAGGAACCTCAAGCATCTCTTAATGTCATGCTCAGGCCATGTTAATCCTTGGTATCACAACCCTTACCCAAGAATCCTAGATCACAACCCAACCCTATGGAGGATTCTGAATCTAAACCCCAACAACATTCTCCTACTCAACTATCACTGTCCAAAACACCATTTATATGACCTATATATGCCAAAAGGATCAAACCATCATGATCTAAATAGAACAAATATCATAATGGACTACTCACAAGTCCAATTATGTTTGTAAGGCACAAAACACCCAAACACCTTATGGGGTAACAAAAGAGCATTAGATGGCATGTATGATCAAGCACACAGAGTGTTCTCCCATATCCTTACATGCGTGTATACTCCAACCAAACTTGGCATATAAAACCCATCTACACTGTGTGTAGTTCACGTACATGATGTGTACTCTACATGGGGTACCTACCCATGTACCTCACATGGTCTGGTCATGTTTCCCTATATGGTTGTGTACTCACACATGGAATGCAACCCACATGGGGTCTTATCGTGTACCCTACATGTCCATGTCCCCCCTACACAGTTCATTTGGAAATTTACTCAGGCACATCCTGAGTGGCGCTACATGTCATGTCCTCTAGGCTACACATTATATTGTCATATTCTTATCTTCTTCCCAAAATAGGAAGAGCACATGGCATGTGTTCTTAAAACCACATGTCATGTAGTAGGGTTTTTTTAATCGGAAACCCCTAAAACCTCTCAAAACTCCAATTTTTCCCCAATTAAGCATAGATTGACCCTCATGGGGTCCTTAGCAGTTATATTAAGACTTTAAAACTTAAAAACAAATTTTTTATGGGGATAAAGGAATAAAACTAAAAAATTGGCCTACTTCATGGATTAAGTTCCCAAGCTTTAGGTTCAAATCCACTCCTGGAAGCTACTGCACCTCGTTCTGATTCAGATATACACCAAGGAATCACTTTAGAGGCATGTCCCAATCCTCCCCTCTCGATCTAGCCATTTTGTATAAGGGAGGATCCCCCCTTACTACCGTGCGTTAAAACCCGGAATGGGGGGAGAATTGTTTTATTAATTTTAATTAATTTAATTAATTGATTAATTACCCATGAAACAATCATCCCAAGTCATGGAACCTAAAGAGATTTTATACCTTACCTAGATAAAAACCCTGATTCTGAACTCATCCACAGAGTCATAATCTTAATCCAATGCTCTCTTAAAAATATATTTCCAACTGAAACCACACAAATAATTTAATATTTAATTAATTAAATATTAAATATTCTTCCTAAACTCAAACAACTTTGAATTACACTGAACTCTTTTCCTAGGGTTAATTACCTATTCTGGGACTAACATAGTGGTTATAAAAATTATATGAGACAATATTCTAAGGGAAATGACCAGTTTACCCCTCACAAGCACCTGAAAACAGATATTCAAAATTCTTCTCAATTTTCAAAACCCATAAGAACTTAGGTCTCTACAACCTACCCATCATAAACCTTCTTATCCACGAGAAGCCTCAGTGTTCTTTCAACCACACATCCTAACCCACCTTAGTTTCCAACTCAAGCTCAACTCATTGTGTTCTACTCAGAGGTTCCAACTAAGTTTCCCTGCATAAATCTAAAGAGAGGGCATACAACCCATAAAAGTCCAAGCCACCACTTTCCACCATCAAAAAACCACTATGACATTTACTAACTGCACCCATCAATCCTGATATATCACATCATCATTTAAAACTCAACATCAAACTCATCATTCTCCCCACCATGGAACTCAACCCACAACTATTGATTCTGATCCATGATGCTTCCCTTCATTGGAATCATAATTCAATAAAAATCCTCAGTGGTCCGACAATATGATTGACATGGTCCTCACTACATCCTCAACCATACCCACTCAAGGGTCACCTCACTATGAATAAACTGATACACTTCACTATAAGATTATTCTTACTATCACCTCACAACCAAACAAATTTTCAATGGAACATGCCCTAACCACAACCAAAACTTGGAACCAGACATTGTCATCTCCCTCCCACCAGGGCAGAAAAACAAATAATCTACTATCACCCATTATAGGAATCCAAGAACAAAAATCAAGGTATTCTTCAATATATGATCCTCCACATGGGCCTCACCCATAGAAAGTTGATGGTGCACTACCCACTATAAAACTTCATACACACCGCTCCATGAGCACAACCTATGATGAGGAACCTTATCAACCCAAGGAAAAATTTATATAGAATGGAATAAATTAAGTTCTCTCTTAGAATATATAGGATGATGAAAATATATTGGTAATGATTGTATCAAAACTACGAGTATACTAAGATGTTGGTGATGAATTGTAGCACCCCAATCATTTTATGGTATGTTTCTCTTAAATACATTGTATTAATTAGATAGCCTATATTTCATGAATCACTGAGCCTCTATAGAAAAACAACTTAGTTACTTATAGGAGATAGTCGTAACCTATCTATTAAACTTAAATTTTCCAGCTCTGTGATTTGAATTTTAAAAATCTGACATACACGGTTGTGTTTACGATGATATTTAGAGTCTGATAGAATTAACTTAATTTTTTTTGAATAGTAACATACCCTTATGAATAGTAACCTACCATTATAAATATTAAATTACCCTTATTAATATAAATATGACTCTTATGAATGGCATCCACACCCATGAATGTATAAATAGATTTAGGCACCTAAAAAATGAAGATGAACAATTTAAGTGTTTATATTTTTTGATTAAATAATGATTTTAATTAAATATTTAATTAATCATATTTAAGAAATTATTTTTGAAAAATGGACTTCATTTTTGGACTCTAATTGTTGAAAAATCGTTTGGGTGAATTTTTGGGATTTTTCTGATATACTTGAATTTTTTGTGAATAGTAATATACATTAATTTGCCGTATAAATACATTATTATTTAAATTAACTATTACTAGCATAATGAGTGATGTAAGAACCCAAATATCAAACTCACATGAATATTTTACCATTCTTGGTCATGTAATACTCACTATTTCTTGTCTTGAGAGGAAATAATAAATTAATGATTATAATGTTAAGAAAACTCTTATCCCCTCCACTATATAAAACACCCCTCACACCCTCTTCCTCCCACACCACTCAAGCTTCAATCCTTGCCTAAATTCTTCCAAATAATCTTCCCAAGACCTATCCTCAAATCCAAGACATTATAGTCTCACAAAAAGGTCAAAAACAAAGGTCTTAAGGAGTTTCTCAAGGATGAGTACTCAAGAGGTGAACCTCTCTTCTCTGTTCTTTCAAATTCTTTTACAAGTTTTATTATTTTCTTTCTCTCTTCTCACCTCACCTCATATAAGTGACATGATAATTCCATTACCTTATATTTACTATATTTTCATTATTCTAATGGAATATTTCATCATAATATATTTTTTTCCATTCTTTTATACAATAAATGCAAACACCGTTCGAGATGTGTTAATGTATCACACTCAAGGAAAATGTGTTTTCTATTTGCATTACTATATTCAATACTAGTCATGAAACATTTTCAATGGTTAAACCAGATCATTATATATGTATTTTATCTTTTTTAATGTTCTGTAATCCTTACACACTCATAATATGGAATAATAATACAAAACAAGTTTATTGTGCACAAAACTGCTAAGCCAAATCCAAGCGTTTATTTTTAACTCATCGAATGAGTCATCCTCATGTTATATAAAAAGAATAATTATAAGATAATTTATATCTATTTAATTTCACTGATAATATATATTATCAATTCTTTATTTTTAACCACTTTTCAAACAAACTTCCATTCATGAATACAAGTAAACGGATCATGAAAACCAAAGAAGAAAATGCTATCAAAACAATAAAATTGAATCTCTTAAAACCATCAAAAAGGCCATTAATGAAATTAATAAGGTTATAAAATATCAATTAAATTTTGATTAGGTTATTTAATTATTAATTAATGAATCTAATTTTATTATTCAGGTCGTTAAGAATAATCAAGAACACCTTCAAGCAAAAGGTAAGGGATATCTTAACTCAATTTCTATTCCTTGAGTTAAACATGAATGTCATTGGTTTTTTATTTTCCCAAAATATGTGTGAATGACCTATGATTGTTTTATTCTTTATATAAAATTTTATTGTGTAGGTTTGTGTTTGTCACACATAATTATTTCATTTATCTGTCCTCAATCTAATGTTATGTTCTTGGTAAGGGATCCTCTCTCTCACTTTTGTTCAAGAATATCCCCTATATTGTGCTCTTTTATTTTTAATGCCTAATGATGAGGTATAATTTCACACCATCCACATAATTAAATTGTGATATATAAATAATAAGATACCCATTTACCTCTCATTAATCCCTCTCAAGAACACTCATTACCATGCCAAAATGTTGTAAGGGGTTTTCTCATCTCTCTTTCAATTCTGTGGGATTTCCATTTTTCACCTATTATTTCTTATATGTGGTATAGGTCTACTTAAATTTGATATATATTATCATGATTATATTTATATACATGGTATTATATGATTATTTTGGTGGTTATTAACTTTTTTTCATATGACTCAATTGATTACAATGTGGTAACGAGCTTTGTCTCAATTTTCACTTCATTGTGGCTTACTTAGTATTATGCACCTACAATTTCTTATGTGGTGTGCATACTGCCCATTTGAGATTAATTTTCAATTGAAATTATATTCCATTTAAATTTCCATATTCTCATATCATGGATATGATAATTGTCTAAGTCGTATACAGTTTTACATATGGTATTTATTTTGAATGTTGCTTTGACTGTGGAAATATTGATGAATCGATATCCTCTATTCTATGAAAATAATTTAAAAGAAATATTTCTCTTGTGTTGAATCTATGTATAAATAATTATTTTGACATGAATTGGTGGGTGGGGCCTACTAAATCCCCTCAATGCATCGGTAGGTCTCATGAGACAAATCAGTTGGCGACAAACCCTTCGAGTTTGTTTCCAAAAATCAGACATGTTTCTACCCACAGAACTAAACCATTTTTACGGTATTGTGGTATCATTTTCTAGATACATGATGTCCAATTAATAAGAATTATCTTTATTTATTATCATTTATTACTATCCATGAGTTTTTCACTATGAAAAAATATATGGATGCGGATTCATTCTCAGTTTATTAATGGCGTGAGTTTTTCATTTATTCACCATACCATATTGATTATGTCAAATTGTTTACAATTCAGTTATTATTGATTCATGCTTCTGCTATTTGTAACCCTTACTGATCATTTGATCTCACCACTTTCATTGTTTACTTTCAACAGGTGATGAAGAGGAGATCATTTATTGAGTTCTTGTGAATGCAGTTTTTAGTTTTTGTAATATATTGTATTTTGTAACCTTTTCCAATGTAATTCGAGTTACATCAATGTATCTAGTTTCTTCAAGAACATTGAACTGGTCGTTCCTTTGGTATTTTCATTCCTTATAACCATGCCAATGTACTTAGAAATGCACCATATCTGGTCTATAGTGTTTGGGGCGTTACATGAATACAACAAAAACATCATCATTTCTAGAGCATCATAGTTCTATCATGAGGGCCTCGGGTCACCATGCCCACAAACCTCTCATCACACCCAAAATGATTCCCAACCCACTCATAGATAACTACCCAACTCAAGAAACTCAAAAAAACACTCGTAACATCTTATCCACAATTCAAATGATACAGCGCATCACCTACACTCGCGTATCCAAAAATACACTATCACATTATTTTTACACACCTAGATGTAACCCAACCACAAAACCATCTTTGAATCCAGTGATTCAAATATCACAAAAACATTTCTCAGAAACCTAAACCACACAAACTTGAGTAATTCATGTGATCTTGATCCAACAAAAAGTCAACAGTCTCAACTCACCTGCACAACTATTTTCTATTCTAGGCACCTGAATGAACCTTTCCTTCTTGAAATCAACCACAAAGTGAAACATCGGTACAAAAGTGAACCACCTCAAAAACAAAAAGCATCCAACAAGCATAAACTTTAAAACCATATGAACTATTCATGAACCATTTCCAAAAGTACAAAGAATTTATATATACCAAAATAACCCAAAAAATCACTCATAACTCAGTTAAACCCTCAAATAAGTAACCCTCAAAAGTAAAATGTCTCTAACTCTCTAATTTGGAGTCACATCAAAAATTCCATTGGATTCTCCCACCTAGACCTACCTACCATGTCTCACATAAAGTAATAAGTTCTAACCACATAGGTATATAGAAACTCACAGAAGGATATAACTCATGGGGCATAAACATACACTCATCTCATCATCACATAACCTCCTAAAACAAAACACCCTCTTCTAGGGTCTCACACCATACATAAATTGTACACCAAATAACTTAACACAACTAGGATATCCCACTTCCCTGAGAATATGTACATTATACCACTCCATGGAAGACCCATACATGCAACCAACCTTCAAAAAAACCATCCACTGTGGGTCCACATACCTACACTTATACCATACTCACCCACAAGGTCCACTACAATAATTATTCATGAGAACCACATTAATTTTATACGACCCCAGCCTTAAACATTACTTAATCTTGAGATAAGTCAATAATTTGACTTTAATTCACATCGAGGAATTTTTAAGGTTTGGATATTTAGATAATTAGGTCATAAATCATACATAACAACTTAAATATTACAAGTATACACTTCTATACACTATCCATTTTTTTCATAAAACAAAAACTCTTTAAAAAGAAACATGGTATCTTTTCATGTTTTAACAACATAAATTTTACTTGATCCCATCCTTGACTCTATTATTCTTTAATTCCTATGAAAAAAATTTCAAAATTTGGGATGAGTATAAAAAATATTAGTAAGGGATACATAAATAATGAAAACTATTAGTCTTGAAAAAACATGTAAACAATGAATACTTTATCCTAAAGTAATACTTTTCACCTTTAAGAAGTAGAAAAAACACTTCACCGAATATAAGATCATTGATTACCCTTTTTGTAACCAAAATATTACCATAAATCCAATAGAAATCAATATATAACATATAAAGGTAACTTGGGACATAAAAATACTTAAATGAAATAACCATACAATTGACTTCCACACATATCACTAAATGTAATAGCCATATGGATGACTTCCATACCTAATGAATTGGTTTTTATAATGTAACCACCCATCCTTGGTTTATTAGGAAACCACCCATATTTGATTTATCACTTTACCACCCTTATTTGGTTTATCAAATAACCACCCGTCAAATGTCCAATTACCATTATAGAATTATAAAACATAAAATATTTCAATTATCAACATTTCACTCATTAAATTTCATTTTCAATCATAAGAAATCATTCCAAGACATTGAAATAGTAAATACACTTTAAAACCCATTTTTAATGCCAAAACACAAAAAAAAAGGTAAGAAGGGATTTCTTTTCCTTTTAATAAACATTAAGGATTATAAAGTAATACAAATATCAAATAAAGGTTACGGTAGTGGAGGAGTCGTTGTCACCACAAACATTAAAAACATTAATTTTTTTCATTTTTTAAAATAATTCATAGAAAAAATATTCCCTTTGAATGAAAATAAAAGTCAAAGGGTTGATTGTACACTATATAAAATAATGAGGTGTATATTATCAAAATATTCATCAATGAATGGAGATTTAGATGAAGTCCCTTACCTTGGGTTCGACTCGTCATGTGGGATCATTATGTTCCTGAATAATAAACATAGGTTAATTTATACTTTATTGAGAACCTTTTTCAAGTTTATTATTCCTTTTATATCACTAATTACCATATTATAAAAATTACTTAATTATTTAAGTTTATATTGTTCATTTTGTCAATATTCAGTACTTGAGTCAAAAATGAACTTGTTTTGAAGTAAATTGTTCAAGTAGTCAAAATTTCATCATCTCCATACTGATATTAATGATTTAAATATCATATATATCCACTATATCTGTATTTATAACATTCCATAACATTTGTATATAATAAATGAAATGGATCGTTCCTGGAGACGGTAGGTCGTACATACGCATGAACACTACTTTCATTTCTCTTCCATATTAAAAGAATTAAAACTAAATGATACATAGGTATGTTATAATTAAATTATAATATATATCTTATATATATTACATAAGTTAATTAACTCCATAATTTATATGTTCCATGTATGGAATGAACGAGTCATATCACTTTGAGGGGGCGGTAGTCCGCACTTCCTCGAATGAAATTATCGCATTTACACATTATGGAAAGCATAAATGAATAATGTAAATAAAAAATACAAAAGAATAGAGACAATATAAATAAAATATATATCATATATAAATATAGTTCCATAATATTGGTCACCATGAGATGTGGTAGGAAAAAATTGAACAATCATCGTTTTGTGAGGCAGTAGTTCGCTATACACAAAAATAATATGTTCATATCTGTTGGATAGAAGTGTTTGTAAGTGTAATTAAAATAATTACCATAATAAAATCCTCATATATTTAGTATAATGGTTTTTTAATGTAATCATAGAATAAAAATATCATAGAGAGTTAATAAGGAAATTAAGGTAAAGGAACTTGAGAGAATACATTACCTCTAAATCGAGTAACTTCTTTTTATATGAGCAAAAAGGATTTCTTGAATTGTATCCTACCTAATTTAAGGATTATATGGGGAAGTGATGGATTTTGAGAGCTTATTTTAGCATAAGTTTTATGATACAAGGGTATTTAGATGTGTGAGTAAGTGGGTAGAGGTGGTGGCCTTTTATAAGTGGGAGGAGGGGCACTTTAGGAATGTTTTGAAATATTATTTTATTATAAATTTGTTTTCAGTTTCTAAAATCCCCAAACTGATTTATTTAACATATAAGATGATTTTGGGTCTTATAATGATCATAAAATTAAAATTAAACAAGTTTTAAATATTTATTAACCCTTATATTTTTTGTTTAACCTTTATTTTACCCTTTTAAATCTTACCATGATATTCTATTATTTATAATTTGTGTGCTAATTTAATAACCATAACATGTAAAAATACCCAAAAAAGTTCCATTAATGATATATTTGAACTTATAATAACCATTTTTCCGAATCTTATATTTTTATTAATTTTAAAACATTTAATAAACTATTTTATATTTTAAGTTATGAATTATGACAATTTTGACACTATTTATACTTGACTTTTTGAAAAAATCATAAAAACTTAATTAATAAAAAATACACTAAAACAATAATAACATGTAATATTAATCTATAAAATTCATGTATGACATAAATTATGTCATATAATATTTATTTTAATATTTATAGTATCATTTATTTGATATTTCTCTTAATATAATAATTGTTATATCACCGTTGTGTCAATATTTATGGAAATTATTTAATCTTTAAAAATTAAAAATAAATTCTAATTATGTAGATTATTTCATTATATTTCTGAATAATATTTATTTTATATTTTTCATCAATTTTATCTCCACATTAAAATGATTATACTTATAAGAGATAAGAGAGTGACATGTTGTCACTAACTTTTGTTTTTATAATAACTACAGCACTTTCATGGAAAAAAGTCCATTAAATGAATTCATTTTAACACTTAGGTGATATGGTTATACTTTTATTCATCTAATTGGATTTTTTTTGGTGTTAGGGTAATTTTATTGTCCTTATTGTATTTTTTGTTACCCTAATTTACCCAATTTACATTTAAATATGGTAAATAAAAATTACCAAAATTTCTATTCATAATGTTCAAAAATAAAAGGTACATATTTACACAATTTTGACCTTATGATTTCAAATATGGAATCCATTTTTTCAAACTCAATATATAAAATTTTCAGTAATTAATGTAAAATTAATTCATGTTGTCAAAATAAGAGAGTGGGTTTTTAAGAAGTAAAAACTATCAAAGGATTGACATGTGTTTATGTTAAATTTTAATGAGAAATTACTTCCAATGGACATAATTAGATTAAATGATAAAAATATAATCCAATTAAATTTTAAAATAAATTAAAATTATAATCTAACTATATAAATAAATTAGATAAAACGCAATTTTGAATTAAAATACAGTATTTTTTACTATTCATGAAAATATGATTTTTTTTAGAAAAATACCAAAATTTCATCCAAAGTAAATTTTTATGTCCCACTTCTAAATAAGAAGTTTATTTTTTCAAATATAACATATAAAAGTGAAAAAAAACTGGGTTTAAAATGGGTTCACCAATAAAAGGTGGTAAAATGATATTTTTAGAAAAATACTTCTTTTATGCGAAAAAATAGAATTTGTTCTTATATCATATATATATAACATATAGATGAATTTAAAACATTAAATTGAATATGTAAAATATATTTTTAATTAAATAAAAATCCATAAATAGTGATATGATTTTATAAACCCAATTATTTTCTTTTAAATAGGATTTCATAAAATCACATCATTTATATTCAATTGGTTTTTATTTCCATTTCTAATAAATTTGGTAACCAAATAATCATTATTTAAACATGTGTAAATCATATTTTCATAATTTAGTTGATATTATTCACTCCCATCATTCCAACAACTAGGTGTTAAATACCATTTAAAATAATAATATAATTATTATATTACTTTTTGGCATAACTCAAGGTTGTGTGAAACATAAGATTTAGGAAAAACCCATTATTGCATGTCAAGTATGCTATAAAAAAAAGCATCCCCTTTAATGTAAAATTAATATCTAATTCAAAAATATTAATAGATAATAAAAATTATTATTCTATAAATACCTGGGATGTTATATCATTCCCCCTTTTGGAAATTTTGTCCCCGCAATTTTATAATTTGGATCAGAAACTTAATTGAAAATACTACATCAGAAAAAGAGTTAATAAAACTATCACATTAAAAGAAATAAAGTGAAGTACAAAGGTCACCCGAGATAACACATTATAGGATTCCATATATGAAAACATAGATATGGAAGAAAAACTAAACATCTTGTTCTGATGTAGAGTGATAGAAAACATGATCAGAAGAAAGTTAACAACTAGAAAACCATAAACTTGTGATGGGTTAAATGGTATTTGATTTCCCATTAAGAAACATATATGAAAAAAATATATTTTAATATCCTTTTCATAAAGTTGAGGAATTTATTTATGAGCTTGACTAAGAACGTAAGGAAACATACTTACTTGTCAAGTAGAGTTTTGTCATTTAATTAATATCTTCAAAAAACTCATCTTTTCTTAAAATGATGGGTATTCAAGATGAAATGGTCACACATGCAGTTCTAGAATCAAATTCTAGAGAATCAGAGAATCCAAAAAAGATAAACTATATATTTAATCAGTCATTAGACATTAAAAAAATAAAATGGTTAATATAAGATCAAATAATCTCTAAAAATAACAATCCTTTACAAAAACAAATACAACTTTGAATCTCCAAAATTCAATAAACAATACCCAAAGTTCAACAAAGACTATTCAATAAACAATTATCCTTAAAATTACTCAGAATAATCCAACTAAGATCAAAACCCAAAACTCACAAGGATTTTATCACCTAGTTTTTTAAGATAAATTTTAACATTTATCTCCAAATAACATCGACTACTCATAAAGCCACATACTTTAAAGTAATTAACATAATAACATATTTTCCATAATAGATTAATCAATTCCATAAATAACCCCAAATTGTCATAAGTCCATAATTAAAAACATAGATCCTTACAAAATGAAATTCAACCATTACTCCTCAAATAAAATACCATAGTATTCTATTTTCCTTAGGCATATAGTATTCCCAAAAGAGTGAACTTATTCCAAAATCAAATTTATTACTTAATCACAAAATCATTTTCTTATACTAAGGATATCCATTTGATAAAACATAATTTCCCAAAATCAACTTATTCTTGATCCATAAAATCATTTAATAAAAAAATAAGTTATACTAATCAGGGACTTCACATAGGCCAGTGGTAGGTGATGTACCCTTGTCACCCTTTAGCTGTGGGTTTGACGCTCGTGGTCTAGCTAAACACGATAGGTTTTCGCTCATCCTATAGGTTTTCCTTTTTCTAAAACTATTACTACTGAAAACAAAATCTATACCAATGAAATTATCCTAACGGTTTTAAAAACCATTGGGATAGGTTCCCTATACCAACGGTTCTAAAAAACTGTTGGTATATAACTATAAAGAGATGATTTTCCCAACATTTCTACACAACTATTAGTATATGGGTGTTTAGAGATGATTTTCCCAATGGTTTCTAAAATCGTAGGGATTTTTCCCCTCTATCCCAACAGTTTTTAAAAATTGTTGGAATAGAAAACCCCAAATACCCCTACAGTGAGCCTCCTACTTCCAGAAGCGAGATTTGTCAGAATTTTCCCCTATCCATGAGCCATCTTCTTCTAGAATTGAGATATGTCTGCATTTTTCCCAAAATTAGAGACCTCTTCCACTAAAAATTAGTAAGTTGTAACTATTTTATATCTTTTTCCTCTAATTATTTTGGATTTTTTCATTCGGTTTTGCTGCAATCCTGATTCAAGTCTCCCTTTTGGGTGATCATCCTTTAAGGTGAAATGTTTTGAAAGGCTTTAAGTCAATTTTCACCTATTTAAGGTGTGTGTTTCAATGAAATTATTTCATTTTGAATTTAATTTTTGTTATTTCATTATAAATTAATTTTTATTGATTTTATAGATACTTTTAATTTATATATATTTATTTTAAATCATTTAAATGTGTTTTAAGATTAGAAGAAAAGGATTATCTTCTTAATTTGATGTATTCATGTTTGAAATTGAATATTTTTGTTCGTAAGAATTTATTAAATACCATTGAGACCTTTAGAAATTGATTTAATGGTGTGTGGTATATTTTGATCTGATTTCATTTTCCATGGAGAGAAAACTATGTTTTAAATAGGAAATTGACTTAATGTGAGGTTTTAAACATGATGTGATTTAAAAAGTTTTTTTCCCTAATGAATTAGAATAATTTTGATTTAAATGAGTGTATGGTTTTCCCCTTGATTTAATGAATTAATTGATATTTTAAAATTGATTTGATAGAAAATGAATACATTGGAAAAGGTTCATGATTTCAAAGATGAAGATTCATGTTTTTTGTGATGTATTTGAACTGTTTTAAATTTTATATGAGATTTATATCAGTTGGTAAAGAATTTTTGAATTCATATTTTATAAAAAAGTAAAATTAATTGGGATTATGAACCATATTTTAGCATTAAATACCTATTTGGAACATTGTTTTTAAATGGTTGGTTGTGAAATAACATGTTAATTATCTCATTGAGTTTTTTAGCCATTGTTTGGGTTTTTTTGTGACTAAAAGATTCTTTTTTCTCACCTGTTGTGGTAATATGATTATTTACACCATATATGGTCAAGATATATGGGATTATTCATTTTTAAGGTGTTAAAAATGAGGGAGAGTCATTTCTTATGTCTTGGTGTTAATACTTGCTTACTTATTCATCATCATCACTTCTTTATTGGTCATTATAAATTTGGTACTAATCACTAGTTCTGTATTTATATTTTTGTAGAGAGTTTACTTGACACTATTCGAACTCCAATCATGCAAGGAACTAGGGCATGGTGGGGTGTGTCATCACAATGAGGCATGGGTAGGCCAGTTGGATGACTTGTGGATTGGGCATAACATATAACAACAATTGATTAATTATAGAAAACTACTATAAAAATAGATGTGTCTCACATTTGGGATACCATGGTAGATCCCATGAAATATTATATTATTTTATTTTTGGTTAAAATAGTTTATTTTAATCTAATGTTGGATTTTATAATCCCCTATTTATTATTTTCTAGTAGATCACCTATATTTTTTGTATATGTTCAACACTTTATGACATAGTGGTTCCATATTTTTTATGGTTGAAACACGTGGTATGAGTGCTAGGATATCCAGTTGGCATACCCAATTATACCCTACCCCTCCCATATAAAAGGATATACCTACTATTTTTTAAAACCATTGGGGAAGTTTTCCCCCAAAAACAAATCGGGCCTCCAGTTTCCCCCTTTGTGCAATTGCTGCCCTAAATCGAAGCTCCCACTTCCCCAAAAAAATGTTCACACCACTTCTGTATTTTTTCCATGCATTGTGTCTTTCACAGGTGGTGTATTCCCCATGCAGCGCCTCTTTAGCATGTATCTTGTTTCCCATTGGAATATATTTTTTTATGAGTATTTCAATTATTTCAATCCATTTAATGCTTTGTTAAATTAATTTAATGTGTGTTGTGTCTTTTCACTTCCTTTTATAATTCTATAAATATGGTTCAAATTTAGTCCATGTATTTATTGTATACGATACAATGATTGTAGAGACCCAAAGCCTGACGTACATGGACATTACATTACTTTTTCGGAATACTTAGTACATAACAAAAACACACACACAAGGATCGTAATAGTTTAGTGTCTTTGGAAACTCGGAATTTAATCTTCTAATCATGGTGAAATATCTTCAACATATCCCATAAAGATCTTCCCTTTTTTTACCTAAAACCTTTCTTTATATCCTGGGGAAAAGAAAACATAAAAGGGTGATCTCAAATGCTCAGTAAGGGAAAACAAAAGAAATATCAATCACATCATATTAATAAGAACATAAAATTTTGGAAATCTTAACCTGCAAAAGAGAGCATAATTTCATAACATGGGATAAATCATAGTAGTGAAATGAAATCCCAATAATCATAACTTAAAACATGAAACTTTGTGGCATACACAAATAATCATATAGAATCATATCTTATTAGTCAAGACTCATTGCCAAGACTATCTTAGTGGACAAAGTCTATTTCTGAACCGAGTCACCCTCGTTTTAGTCCGGTTTCACTGAACTGGTATAACCTACCATTCCAGCCATGTCTATCTCATGAGATATAAAATATTTACCCAATGCATTGGAGGGAGATATAGGTCTCACCCATCTCATAGTGATACCATTTTTATGTGTGCCACCAAATCATAAATCATACATCATTGCATAACCCATGTAATAGAAATGGGATTCTTAAACAACATGACATCATAAAACAATTCATTAATAAAAATATTTCCATCACAACATAATCAAATCCATGTAATAATAGGGATAGAAACAGAACCCTTTATTATCTTTAGATGGAAAATAATTTTGATAAAACACTTGAACTCCATTCTTGAGTAAAATATCCTTTCTACTTCAAAAACATTTTCCTTTCTTAACATGTCTTACAATTTTAAACTAAAAGAAGTTTATTAAAAATAAACTTGAAAACTTGTAAAGTAATCTTCTTGGAAATAATGTTTTAAAAATCCATTCATGCCGTATAAGTTAAAAAAACATTCTTCTCGTACTTTTGTCAGAAAAGTCAAAAAAGTACCTCGTACGAAAAACGACAAAAGATTCCTTTCATATATTTTACTAAAAACTCACCGAAGGGTAAAATAGGATTTAAACAATTGTAGGTGAATGTAAATAATATTACATATTGAGGAAAAATGGATGTGGATGATAAAATACACCCCAGTAAATACTAAAGTATAAACAATCTCGGATAAAAATGAGATTGTGATATTTCCCTTACCTTAGGTCTGATTTGCTTCGTAAGTGTCCAAACCTCCTGTATAATGGTTTAAATAATGTCATTTACTTATTCCAGAATCATACGCATTGTTATGATATCATATATGGTTCACTTATGACTTTATATTACCCGTTCTTCTGTAAATTCCATGTTAAAAAGCGTTTTGGGTAAAATTGTTTCATTTGCCGTCCGTGTTTTGACTTGTAATTATTCATATGATTACTTAGATCATGATTACTTAATTCCAGAATATAAAACATGATTTATATCTAATATATATTCAGAATATACATATATATAATAAATCAGAAAATGGAATGAAATACATCGTTCATGGAGACGGTAGGTCGTACGTACGCATGAACGCTGTTTTCGTTTCCTTATTGAGATGAATAGAATTAAGTAGATGACATACACATATATAAAAATAAATCCAGTATCATTATTATGTCATATATTTCATGATTACTTATTATATACACTTTATAATTATTCATGAATGGTTAAAGTGGAGAATGAATCTCATCGCGTCGTGGAGACGGTAGTCCGTACGTACGCACGAGCGATGATATCGTTCTCATGATCATGGGACTGTATTGGAGTGTATGTATACTATTTAAGAATCAATATCACTTTAAAATAATCATATATAGTTATTATTTACACCATTATACCCATCCAAGTAAGGTGGTGGTGGAAAATAGATTACACCACGGCGTGGAGACGGTATTCCGTACGTACGCACGCGTGGTGATTTCTTTTTCCGTAGGATGGATAGATGGTGAAATAGGGTTGTTTCATACTTATAATAACATATCAGTATATGATTGATACTGATGTTATTACTTCATAATGAAACAACTAATGAAGAATAAGTTTAAGAAGAAATAAAGATTAAAGAATCGGTAACGGACATTACCTCTTCTTTGAAGTGTTTCTTTGAGACCTCCTTTTAGGGCACTAAAATTGGTCTTTGAGGAAGACCAGAACCTCTAGGATGTTTCTAGGGAAGTGGATAAGTTAATTTGTCAGGGTTTGTCCGAGCTTGAAGGCTCAAAGTTGTGTGAGGAAGAGAGGGAGGAGGTGCCCTTTTATAAGGGAGGAGAGGGGCTCCTTTGGAAAACTAAAAATATTATTTTATTATAAAGTCATATTCGGTTTTAAATAGCTCCAAATTGATTTATTTCAAAGATAAGGTGGGGATGGATCTAAATACTCTCATCCAATATAATTTGGACAAGTTTAGGTTCCTATTTTAACCTTATCATTTAGATTTAACATTAAGTTAAATAATTTTACTTTTACCGTGTCTTCTTGTGTTCTTACACTATAAGGTTAATAAACTTACCATAACAAGCCAAAAAAACCCCAAGTTGTTTATTATTAATATATATAACCTTATCTAAGTCATTTGGCAGAACCTTAGATTTATAGGAATAAAATAACAATTAATAATATAATATTTGTTTTAAAAACTATTTTATGTCAATTTTTACACTATTTAGTAATTGATTTTTGTGAAAATCATAACAGAATGATTAGTTATAAAAAAGTTAATTAAATCAATATTAACATGTCATATTAACCTATAAAATTAGTTTAATTCATAAAAAGTCTCAAATTACATTTATTTTGGTATTTATAAAATCAATTATGTCAATATTTCATTAATAAGATAATTACTGCATCATCTTTGTGTCATAACTAAATTAAATTATTTAATGTATAAAAATTAAAAATAAAATACCATTATGTAGGAAATCTTTGTATATTTCTAATGAATATTTATAGTCTGATTTATCTTATGTATAACCCTATATTAAAAATGATATACTTATTAAACATTGATTTTAACTATTTTAACCCTTCTTTAAATAAATTAATAATAAATGTCCTAATCTAATCCAAGTGGGCCTAAATGGTCATATTTTATTCCTAAGGTTGTTTTTGGTCGAATTACACTTATCCAATACAATTAGGACATGTGTTAGGGTAATAATAATAACATTTTTACGCTTAATTACTCTATTTACTTTTAACCGTGGTAAAAAAAAGTAAAAAGTTACTATTCACCAAAAATTATTTTCTTCTCATTGAACCACATTTTACTTACCGACATCAACCGTCTATCTCGGATTTTTGAAATTCCATTCACAAAAGCGGTAAAATTAAGTTTTATGAAAAATTCATTTTTTTAACTACCACTTAGTGGTTTAACTATTCATCAAAAAATGAAAGTTTCCAGAAAAATACCAAAAATTAGGCCTAATCTATATTTGATATTATGAACTCAAAAATGATTTCTATTTTACCAAATTCAAAACATATCAGTTGCGTTAATTAATTTAAAAATTAATTCTCGTCGTCAAAACAAATAGTGTGTTTTTAAAAGATAATAACTAACAAAAGATTGACACTTGTTTATGTCTGGTTTAAATGTGAAATTACATCCAATGAACAACATTGTATTAAATTGTAAAAATATATTCTAAATATACTTTAAAACCACTCAAATTAATAATTTATCACTATTAATTATTTCGATTAAAAAAAGTTGTTTTTAATTAAAATTTACTAATTTTAACTATTTATCAGAATATGAAAGTTATCCGAAAATTACCAAAAGTTCACCTTAGGCTAAATTTGATACTCCGAATCCAAAAATTAAGTCCATTTTGAGAGATAAAATTTCTAAAATTTTAAAAGGTGGTTATTACTATTCATAACGGCTAGTTTTAATAATATTTTAATAGCATATCATTGTTTAGTGAAACTCGGTATTGCGTACTACACACGCTATCGAGGAAGGTTGTGATTGCGTGTAATGCAAGACAAGTCAAGGATGCATGTTGTGCAAGCTCCTTTTGGTGTAGCTTACAACACAAGACATTAATGAAACTAAAAATAATATTTTTCATAAAATCTCGGGGTGTTACAATGATTTAAATCTTCTTTTTGTAGTATTGTTATTATATTTTTTCTTCTCATAATTTCTAGCTTGTATATCCAACACTGGACCATTCTCACTCAGGTAAACTAGGGGTTCTAAATTAGAGGTTTCTCCCTTGATAAATCATGGGTCTGTTTCGATAGAGTCTGATGGGGTGGAATCTTCTCCCATAATGGATTCTCAAACTGAGTTTCCTTCTCAAGTGGTGGTTGATCCTACTGGCCCGCTTCTTTCTCCTTTTAGTAGTTAGACTAGTGATGTTTCCCATTATTTATGGGATTATCCCTCTCTTCTCCAGCAATTATGTGGATAAAATTATATTATGACCTTAGGAGGCACATAGGTAGAAGTGTCTTGAATGGTTTCTTTAGTAAATAAGAATGGTGGTAGACTTACTCATGTTATGGAAATGGAGTCACCAAGATTGTCTCACTCTACAAGTAAACATGGTTTTTTTTCAGTGCCTAAGGAAACTCTTTACATTCCCAATGATTTCTATTATAATATGAAATTACATGGGCTTAGATGATTTGGAGAAATTGGATTTCATTTCCAATTAGGCTCATAAAAACTGGATTAATATGCTAGTGTTTTTTGAACACAAGCAGGATGATAAATATCATGAACTTTATGAATAGAGAAGGTTTTATGAATTGAATTCATGTGAGAACATGAAATAAATACATATAGTTTTTTTGGAATAATAATATAACTGTAGAGATATTTGATATTTCCTCTTAGCATATATCAATTAAGGTTTCTAATGAGGTTCATAATTGTATGTTCTCTTTTTGTATTACAAGTGTGAGGCAAATGATAGAGTGGCATTATAGGAGACACACTTTTCAAGAAGTGTGTTCTGAATGGATTATTAGAGGTTACTTAAAAACTATTGCAGAAACGTCGAAATAGAAAGGGTTTGTTTATTTGAGCAGTGATATACAGGACTTCATAGAGTTCATGGTGCATAAGGGGTTGTTTTATATGAGATGTTTTGTGGATCTGTTCATCTAGTGTAGTAATCAATGAGGTAGTCGTAGAATTTGGAGTAGGCTCAACCATTGTTTTTTCAATTTCAAAGCAATCAATGACTTTCCTCAATCCATGGTTACTCATCAAATGTGCTCACTATATGATTATTCACCAATAATGGTTCATCTTTAAAGTGGATACAAGAGGATTTCTAGACATTTCTTATATTCTTAAACCTAGAAAAAAGAAGGGGACGTCATCCAAATAGTGAGCAATTCTTGGGATCAACTAGTGTATGGGTCCTCATGGGCCAGCCTATGCATGAGAAACAAATACTCAGAATGGATTCATAGGAGTGGTATTCAAATAGATGCTCTCCTCCTGCACTCTCAAATGGTTTCAAAGGAGACTTTAACATCAGAATGGTTGGCCTAATATACATTTAATCCTCCTAGTGGGGATTTTACAAGGGTACTTCAATGTTTATTGTTTTCAGTTTTATTTGAGTTGAATTTTCTAATTTGGAATTGAACTGTACTCAAATATACGAAACAAACATTTCTAACTTGGTGAACATTTCAATGATTTATTGACCATGTATAAAATTAGTATAACTCTAAGACCCCCCTTTAACATTTCAATGGTTTATTGACCATGGTTTCTTGACCCCATAACCCATGAATCCCCCTATCCCCTCTCATATATTTTTTTTTTGGTTTTAAATTAGTTATCATTTTCTAATTTCTTCCATATTTGTTTTCAAATATAAGAAATGAAACCTATTAAAGATATGAGACTAAAAAAGGATGACGGACAACAATCGTCACATGTCTAATCTGGGAGTTCCTCCACTAGTTCATGTTGTGAGTATTTTATTTCAAATATATATATTTAAATAATATATAATGTCATGTGATTAATTTTGTTTTCAAAAAAATTTCAAGATCCACTACTTAGGTGATAGTTATTTTGAAAGAATCCTAGTAGTGGTCCCAGTACTTGGGATAGTGATATGGGGGAGGGTGGTATGAGAGTTGGGTGATCTAGTCATCCTACCTTATTAGACCTTTCCCCTCCCACTAACATACCATCTATCCCACATTCTTATCCTGGTGTGTTGTTAGGGACACATGGGATATTTAGGCCTCCCATGTTTTCACCACCCTTTACATCTGATCCTCCTCACCCATCTTTACCATATCCAATGATGATTCTCACTCCTCATCCATATCATGCATTTGGCCAACCATCAATGTCATATTCTTTTACTTATACTTCCTTCTCTCCAAGCTTCTATATTTCATCTTCTTCGACTCCTAATCAGCCACAGTCTGTGCCTGAGGAGCATACATTGGGACCCACTCCACCTGTACAGGGTGTTCCTTTAGTTTTTGTGGATCCAGTGGGGCCCATTGATCAGACTGTTGTAGGTATATTTATATAACCTTAACAAATTTTTATACCATATTCTATCTTCATTATAACATGTATTGATATAATATTTGTTTTTCTTTAATAATAGATACATATAATGATAGGATTTGAGGGTGGGGGTGTACACACATGCATGCTGTGTGGAATCACCACACGCAGTTGATGGTATACTACAACGAAGACAATTAAATGATAAAAAAAATAAGGCAACAATGTTGGAGATTTTTGGCAATGCTTTCCAAGTAATCCTACATCATTCCCATCATCCCACTCTCATGGAGACAGTATTAAAAAATAGTTAAGGATAATTCTTGGTCATAGATATAGGTAAAACAAATTTGGGTTTAATGTAATATATTATTTTTTTTATATAAATTAATATATTTTTTCAACTTTGGTTTAATTTTCCCAATGGTGAGGGTGTATGGTCAGCACGTCTACAGGAATTAGGTGAGCTTTGGAGAGGCTAAAAACATGATTTGTACATTCTCTAGCATGCTAGAGTTGGCACAAAGTTAGAGGAGGTATCTATCATGGATTATTTTCTTATAGAATATTATTAGAAAATGATTACTCATTGGATGACCACTAAGTTTAAGGTATTAATCACATTTGATGTTTTTAAATTAAAATTTTAATGATTTTCATTAATATTATATTTTTTATTATTGAATTTTATTTAGGAATAATCCGTCAAAAATAAACAAAACATTGATGCTAAAAAATAACTTCACACATTGGGGTGTACTACGATATCAGATCATGAGAGGAAGCAGGTACAACAGTTGTTTATATTTTTTTTAGGACTTGCACTTTCTATTGATTCCTCTATAATTTATTAGATTTCTAAAGTTTTCATATAAATTTAGTTATGAAATTAATTATTTATAACTTATTATAAATTATGGTTTCCAACATTAAATATAATTATCGAGTCAGGTATTGAATATTGAAGGACGTGTGCCTCGAGCAAAACTGTTTTTCTCAAGTAGAAATAAAAAAGATGGAAGTGTTGTTAATGAAGTGACACAATAACAGATTGTAAGTTTTACTTTGATGACTTCAAATTTTAATATCTATTTTTTTACTTAATAATCTATTTAAATTTCTAACTGGCTACTTTGGAGGCCCTTGATTCCCAAGAACCTGGCAATTTTGTCCCAAATGATCACTTACAACAAGTGTTGGGATATGAGCACCCCAGAAGAGTATGTTGTCGACCTAGGAAGAGTATAGTCATAAAAAGGTGTTATCCATCTTTAAGTACAATTTTTACTTATACTGAGTTGGAAAAGGTTAATTCATGGGTATAATAGGATGAAAAAATGGCCACACTAGTGGAAGAACGAGTTGAAAGGGGAAATTCTTGAATTGATGAAACTGATGCAAGTTTTATGTCCATAACTTCCACCAGAGGCTAGTGTAGCTTGTGATACATATATATCATAGATTAGTTCATTATATAGTGTACTAGGTGGAAGTTCTAATGGTGGTCGAGACAATGTGGTTCCTGGTGATGGAGATGGCAATAAAGTGGAATAGGTCGAGGGCGGGGATGATGTCGAGGACGAGGGCGAGGAGGAGGCTGAGGTAGAGGATAGGGGAGAGGAGGAGGGTGAGGAGGATGATGGGGATGAGTACGGGGATGAGGAAAATTATGAGGATGGATATGAGGGTGGGGATGATGATGGGGACAGGTATGAGGATGAGGATGAGGCTGATGATGATGGTTACGATAGTGATGGTGATGAGGGACATATTGATCCGTTACATTTTTTATTGATATTACTGAGTTTTGATGTTTGATGATTTGTTATGACTAAATATGTGTGTGATTAGGTAGGTAATGTTTTCTTTATTTATTTAACTATAAATAATAAAACTTAACTCTACATGGAGGTATGAATTCTATGAATTCTCTTTTTACATGAAATAAAATATATTTCACAATTCTCTTTTTATATACACTCAAACTCTTGACTGAAGAACGTGAGCTTATTCATTTTCATTATACCACTTCTTAGTCATCTTTCTTAGATTAATAATCTATTTAGGATTTACATTATAGGACACAATTTTTTATCTAGTATCATTCACATATCATGTTGTGCTTGATAGCTTAGAAGAGATATCTCTAATAGTTTTCATGCCACAATCAGATGATTCTTCATTTTAACATTTATTAGTGGTGCCTCTGGTTGCTTTTGTAGGCCAGAACTAAAAAAATTATGTAATATAGGCCTCATATATTATGTATCGATTTTGATGGGATGGTAATATGATATTTCTCACAATTATATTATTATACCATTATTCTAAGTCACCATGGTCATCATATATGATTTTCCCAGTGGGGGCCATCTTATAGAATGAAGTTAAACTCTAATTCCAATGTCAAGGGATTTATATCCTTCTCAACCCCTTCAGTGATAATGAAATTATATTGGCGATGACCTGGATGAACATCTAGTATTATTATCATGTCACTTTTTCTTCACTATGGAGATCATATGTTTGAAAATGTTTTATTATTTATCCCCTTATCACATCAAATGATCATAAGATATAAAATATTGTCTTCCTGATGTATGTGTAATTTTCATAAGTAGAGAGTATCCAATATTATTACTTATACTCCAATGATCCACACCATTGATATCCCATCCTCTATCCCATAGATTCTTATCCTATATAGATATGTGACTTAAAGACTCTGATTATATATCTAATGTTCCAAATGGTGATAAAGACAAAAAGTTGAACCTAATGGGATACATATAGATTGAAATCATTTCCCCACTACCCATATTTGAATCTTTCTAGATTTGGATAATATATCCTTAGGACTAAAAAATTATACATAGAGGGGAACCATATTTGGTGTTCTATGGTCAACCCAACTCCACACATGAAAAATAAGATCTTTACCCATATATAAAACCAACGTAAATATATAAATGGGGATTATTATCAGTAGCATTAATAGACTCCATTAGAAATTTTTATCTATTAGAGTGTTATCCAGATATCTCCCTTGTTGGATTTCAAGGGAAGACACTAATCATATATGGAACCAAGGATTGGAACCTTATTTATCTTATATGTATCCCAAATACTAATTCTATATTCTACATTTGTCATGTATAATGTGTTAGTCTATACAATATAGTAGCTTATAAATATTAAATGATATCACAAATCATGTAAATGTATGTTTTTGATATATGGATAGCCTCATAGATCATCACTGCATGTAGTTGAAATAGAGGTTCTCAAATTCAATAGGATTTTAAAGTGTGACTTTTGTGAAATGAGAAAGTTAAATATTTTCGATTCACAAGGTTTGGTAATAATTGAATATGAAATAGTCCCATCTATTTTCTTAAGTGGAGATGCATATCATGACTAATTACTTGTGTGGTATTTTTCCCTGTATAGTGGAGTCAGGTTACTAGGTTGTTGTGTGGCATGTTTTGTATAGGGGAGGTAGGGTGTTGTTGTGTTTTTTAATTAGAGTACACTATACCAAAGGTTCATAAACTGTTGGTATAGATATGAAAATTGGATATATACCAACGATTATTGTCAAACCATTGGTAAAAAAATATACCAATGGTTCATGAACCGTTGGTATAGATCTGAAAATGGATATATACCAATAGTTTTTTTCAAACCATTGGTAAAAAAATATACCAATGGTTCATGAACTGTTGGTATAGATCTGAATACCAATAGTTTCAAACCGTCTATAAAAACCACTACCAAATGTTTTCAGAAAACTATTGGTATATTGAAATTTATATTGCCCTATAGCAATGTTTATTTATTAACTATAGGTAAAGGGCTATCCCATGCCTCACTAGCCAACATTTTGGGAAATCGTTGGTATAGTGTATACCAACTGTTTCTCAACCTATACCAACAATTTTAAAACCTTGGTATATTCTTAGTTTCCAGTAGTGTGTATAATTATTATAACATTCCCAACATGATATAAAATCATCAAAATAACCATAAAATAATTTAACCTCAAGTTTATCTCATGCCTTTCATTTTGTATCTCAAAATGTAATATCCTATAATTGCCTCAAATTCAAGGATCATATAAACCTTTAAGGTTATTTATAACTATATCCACAAAAAGAAAAGATAATTATTCATCATTTTTACATAAAAAACTTAAGGTTTACACATACTATAAATCTTATAAAGTAATCCTATAATTAATACATTTAAACATATCATCATCTATATATTAAACATAACTCTTCAATTCCTAAAATGTAGACATCTTAATCATCAAAAATTCTTCCTAATCCTGTATCCATGTTTTTTCATCTTATTCTTTAATACTTATTTCCTATAAACAAAATAATGTTTAATTTCCTAAGATTAAATAATTTCAAAACATGATATAAGAAATAATCCACACAATTTATAGGTCATTTTCAGTTTCCTTATCTTCAATTGGAATGGCATTAGGTATTATTAAACATATATTTGTACAGTTCTGATGATCCCATTATCAAACCTTCTTCATAGGACATCTATTTGTGTAATGACCACGCACACCACATTTAAAACATTCAATTGATCCTTTGGAAGGAACTTCTTTCCCTTTCCTAGAGTCAACTGAATGCTTCCTTTTTCCATGGTAGGTTATTGCTTTATGACCATTATTACCACATCTATAATATCTTCTCGTCCCTTTGAAACATTTTCCTATGTGTTTCTTTTCACATCCTTGAAAAATATGTTGTTGAATATACTTACCTTTATGATTATTACATGAACTTATATAGGGATTATTTTCTCTCATATATGATGCCTTCGAAAATTCACCAAGGTTTAAGTGGTCAATCATGAATTCAAATAGTTGGTTTATAATAACCATAATATTTCTCATTATAGCTCCCATTTCGTTCAGTTTTTTATTTAGAAAACCACCATAGTTTCCTTCATATTCATTATGACTTTGGTGCCTGCTGGATCCATCCATTTACTAAAACCAAAAATGTTAGTGTGATTATATCAGTAAAATCATCATATAATATCATATGAGGAAGATAAACACTAAGATATACTCATCCAAATTATCTCAAACTCATTCAATTTTTATAAAATTACTATGACACTTTCCAATATGGTAACCATTTTGGTTATATAAAACATGTCACTTATCCTTTAATAACACCCTAACCTCTAAAGTTATCAAAACCGACCTTTGATACCAACTATAAGGCCTCATCCTTAAACATTACTTAATCTTGATATATGTCAATAATTTGACCTTAATTTATATCAAGGATCTTTTTTGGTTTAGATATTTAGATAATTAGGTCATAACTCATACATAACAACTTAAATATTACAAGTAGACACTTCTACACACTTTCCATTTTTTCATAAAACAAAAAATCTTTAAAAAGAAACATGGTATCTTTTCATGTTTTAACAACATAAATTTTCCTTGATCCCATACTTGACTATATTCTTCTTTAATTCATATAAAAACATTTCAAAACATGGTACAAGAATAAAAATCCTAGTAAGGGATACATAAAGAAGGAAAATTATTAGTTTTACAAAAACATGTAAACCGTGAATACATTATCATAAAGTAATACATTTCACCTTTAAGAAGTATCAAAAACAATTCACTGAATATGAGATCATTGATTACCCTTTTTGTAACCAAAATATTACCATAAATCCCAAATAAAGAAAAATATAACATATAATGATAACTTGGGACATAAAAATACTTAAATGGAAAAACCATATGGTCGACTTCCACACATATCACTAAATGGAATAGTCATACAACTAACTTCCATACCCAATGCATTGGAGGTTATAACTTAACCACCCATCCTTAGATTATCATGGAACCACCCATCTTTGGTTTATCACATAACCACCCATATATTGTTTATCACATAACTACCCATCAAATTTCCAAGTACCATTATATAATCATAAAACGTAAAAGATTGAAATTATCAATATTTTAATCCTAAAATTTAATTTTCAATTGTAATAAATAGTTTTAAGATATTGAAAGAGTAAATCAACTTTAAAAACCATTTTCAATACCAAAACACAAAAAATTGAATAAGGGATTTATTTTCCTTTTAATAAACATTATGTTTTATAGAGGAATCCAAATATCAAATAATGGTTATGGCGGTGGAAGAGTCGTTGTTGTAGCATACGCTAAAAACAATCCTTTTTTCATTTAGTAAAATGTTTCATAGAAAAAAATTACTTTTGAATTAAATTAAAAGTCAAAGGGTTGATTATACACTATATAAAATAAGGAGGTGTATATTATCCAAATATGCCTCAATGAAAGAATATTGAGATGAAGTCCCTTACCTTGAGTATGACTTGTCATGTATGACCTTATGTTCCTAAACAATAAAAATAGGTTAATTTATAATTTCTTAAGAAAAAATTTCAATTTTATTATTAATTTTATATCAATTATTACCATTTTATAAAAATTACTTAATTTAAGTTCATATTGGTCGTTTTGTTGATATTTGGTACTTAAGTCGAAAATTAACTTGTTTTGATGTAAATTGTCCATGTAGTCAAAAGAAAATCATCTCCAGAATGATATAGATTATTTAAATATCATATATATCCAGTATATATGTATTTATAATAGTCCATAACATTTGGATATAGGAAATGAAATGCACTGTTCATGGAGACGGTAGGACATACGTACTCATGAACGCTACTTTTATTTCCTTGTCAAATTGAAGGAATGAAAACTAAATGACACATAGATTTTTTATAATTAAATTATAATATCTATGTTATATATGTTACATAATTTCATTAAATTCAACCTTAATGCGTTCCATGTATGGAATGAACAAGTCATATCACTTTGAGTTGGTGGTAGTCCGCACTTCCTCAAATGAAATTATCGTATTTACAAATTATAGAAAGCATAAAGTTATGTTGTAAATAAAAATTACAGAAGAATTGAGACAATATAAATATAATATATATCATATATAAATATAGTTCAATCATAATGGACACTGTGAGAGGTGGTAGGAGAAAATTGAACAATCATCGTTTCGTGAGCCAGTAGTTCGTCGTACATAGAAACAGTATGTTTGTATCCATTAGATGGAGGTCTGTGTAAGTGTAGTTAGAATAATTCTCATAAAAAAATACTAGTATATTGAGGATAAAAAATTTTTTATTTAATAATATAATAAAAATAGCATAGGGAGTGAAGAAGGAAAATAAAGTAAAGCAACTTAAGAGAAGACGTTACCTCTAAATCAGGTAATTCCTTTTGATTTGATCAAAAATCCTTTCTTGAATTTCCTTATGTCCAAGGTAATGATTATATGAGGAAGGGAGGGATGTTGGTAGATTATTATATCATAATATGGATGATCCAAGGGACTTGAAAGGTGTGAGTAAGTGGGTAGAGGTGGTGGCCCTTTATAAGAGGGAGGAGGGTTACTTTAGGAAAGTCTTGAAATAATATTTTATTATAAATTATTTTTTGGTTACTAAAGGTCTAAAAATAATTTATTTCAAAGGTAAAATGATTTAGAGTCGTATACCCATAATCCAATTAAAATTAGATAAGTTTTGAATATTTTTTAACCATTATATTTTGGGTTTAACCTTAATTTTACCCTTTTTAATCTTACCATGATATTTTATTATTTACACTTTGTGGGTTAATTTAATTACTATAACATGTAAAACGACCCAAAAAGTTCCATTTATGACATATTTGGACTTATCAAAACCATTTTTATGAATATTATAATTTTATTAATTTTAAAATATTTAATAAACTATTTTATATTTTAAGTTATGAATTATGTCAATTTTGACATTATTCATATTTTACTTTTTAAAAAATTCTTGAAAACTTTATTACATCGAGAAAAATATGTTAAATAAATCTTAATATTTCACAGTCATCCATAAAATTCGTGTATTACATAAATTATTTCATATAATATTTATTTTAATATTTACAATATCATTTATTTGAAAATTCCCTTAATAAAATAATTACTATATCATTGTTGTGTCAATATTTATGGTAATAATTTAATCTATAAAAATTAAAAATAAATTCCCATTATGAAGATAATTTCATTAACTTTCTAGATACTATTTATTTTCTATGTTTTATCAAATTTATCTCTATATTAAAATTATTACACTTATAAGAGATAAGAGAGTGACATGTTGTCTCTTTCTTTTGTTTTAATAATAATTACATGACTTTCATGCAGAAAAGTCCATTAAATGAATAAATTATGACCCTTAGGTGATATGGGTAGAATTTTATTCATAAAATAAGATTTTGGTAGGTGTTAGTTTAATTTTATTATCCTTATCATTTTTTTGTTACCCTAATTTACCCGATTTATGTTTAACTACAGTAAATAAAAATTCCCAAAATTACTATTCATAATGTTCAAAAATAAAAGGTACCTATTTACACAATTTAGAACTTATGATTCCATATATGGAATACATTTTTTCTAATTAAAAACACATAAGTTTCAGTAATTAATTTAACATTAATTTCTGTTGTCAAAACTAGAAAGTGGGTTTTTAAGAAATAAAAACTGACAAAAGATTGGCATGTGTTTATGTCCAATTTCAAAGTGAAATTACATACAATGACCATAATTGGATTAAATTATAAAAAAAATTATTATTCAACTTTAAAACCAATTAAATTTAAAATATATCTATATAAATAAATTATATGAAAAGGCAATGTTTAATTAAAACGTAGTATTTTTCAATATTCATTAAAATATGAATTTTATCATTAAAATACCAAAATTTCATCCAAAATAAATATTGATGTCCCAATTCTAAATAATAATTTTATTTAGTCAAATATAACATATAAAAGTGACAAAAACTATATTTAAGAGGGTTTTTCATCAAAAAGCGGTTAAACGAAATTTTTAGAAAAAATACTTCTTTTATCTGAAAAAATGAATTTTTTCTTATATCATATCTAGAAAACATATAAGATGAATTTAAAACATTACATTGAATATATAAAATATATATTTAATTAAATAAAAATTCATAAATAGTGATATGATTTTATAAACACAATTATTCTCTTTTAAATATGTTTTTATAAAAACACATCCTTTATAATCAATTGGTTTTTATTTCCATTTCTAATAAATTTGGTAACCAAAGATTCATTATTTAAATATTTGTAAACCATATTCTAATAATTTAGTTTATATTATTCATTAATTCCATTCTAAAGACTATGTTTTAACTGCCATTTAAAATATTTATATTATTATAATATTATTTTTTGGTATAACTCAATGTTGTGTGCAACGTAAGATTTCAAAGAAATCCATTTTTGTGTGTCGAGTATGCTATCAAAAAAATAATCAACTTTAACAAAAAAAAATATCCTATTCATAAATATTAATAGATATGAAAAGGTATTATTTTATAAATACCTAGGATTTTACAAGTTTCATCATCAATGATAACCTCATCGTGGATCCACTCAACCTAACATCAGAATGAAATAAATAAAATCACACACTAGCATGCCTATAATATGGGGAACCTACATTCTTATCATGATGCATGAGATACCTCTTTCCTCTAAATTCCAAGAGTTAAAACAGACTTACATGACTCTTTCCAAAGGTCCAAGATCTTGAAGTCCATCATAAACCATCAAATCCAAACAACATGTGTGTCACTCAAATAAAAAATCATATGTGATTGTAACATCACAAATCTAGAACATCAATCTCAGTCCCTGGTAACTAGGAATTCATATTAGATCTGGTGTTTGAGATACACCAGCCTAATATCTATCACAATTTATAACACATTCCGATATATTCTATATACAAAATCCTAAATAATGAAATAATTGGAAAGTAACTACCTATAATACCACTTTTTAACATCCCAACCCAAATTCCACTAAAACCAGTACTTTAGGATAGTTTTTTAGAACACCTCAAATGTGTCTCCTCATACTCTATAGGTTGCTGACTAGAAGTGGGGGTATAATATGGTACTTTGAGGAGACAATACCCCCATATCAGAGTGTACAACCATAAGTAAATAACCAAACACCTCAAAAAATAAAGCAAAAGAATAAATAATCTAAAACTAAAACATATTGCAATAAAATAAAATATAGTAAAGTCCCAAATAGCCATTCCATACATAAAAAATCGATCTCCCGCTAGGTCGGTCACATTAAAAAAAATAAATTATAGAAAATAAATAAAAAAATACCTATTTCCCATACTTTTCTATGTCACATACTCGTTCTCTAGTACCCTTTCAAGTAGCTCCATCCTAACCAGATGACTCCACATGATCATCTCACTCATCAATGATAATAATGGGCCCCAATATAATTCATATTTATTCCCTTATCAACTTGAAATAAAAAATAAGTTGTATATGTACATGGAGGTGCATGTACAGGGGTGATAAATAAATCTCAGTAGGCCACCTCGAACAATGAACCTATAAACAACTGCCAAAGTGAATGCTCATGCATATTCTCATCCTAGATGATACATAAAAAAATACAAATAAAATAATCATTGATCCTGAGGATTGAGACCTTGATCAAGCATACATGCTTCAGCCAATTCTAGAGTATCTCTGAGCACGTTTCAATGATCGTTCATCCCAATAACCTTTGGGCTCCACATACATGGAAGCCACAACCAAACCTGACCATTCTAAGGAACCATCCTAAGATATTCCTATCATATAGGATACTAATATAAGTAATCACATACCATGTCCACATGGACCAAATATTATCTCATATTTGGTACCTCTAAAAATATTTCCTAAATACCACATGATTTTACGACCAAGAATAGACCATCAGTCTGAAACCTATACCATATATCAAATCAAACATGCCTATATCATCAATCTAGAACCTAACCCATATATGTTGAGCATAAATCCATCATCCATCCCATCTGGTATACCATCAATTCCCAGATAATCAATTTAGAACATAAATAAAAAATTATACTATCACTGTCTAGAGGCTCAGTCTGACACCTAATATGTATAGTATACTATCAATTCTTGGAGCCTTAGTCCAGAAACCATCTATGCATAACATTGGTGGTTCCAAGAGCATCAGTCTAGCTTGTACCAATGAGAAGGATCATCCGTCCAAGATCCAATTCCACATAGCATGTCATCATCACCAATAGAATCAGTTTGGGGATCTAACCATGGAGTATACTATCAGTGTTCAGATCCTCATTCTGACACCATATTTTTAGTATAAATCATATGCCCAACCCCTCAGTCCATTAACATTACACATACATGTGATGTCACGTCCACTATACTCAATAGTATATAGTGATGTTCCCGGAACCTTAATCCAGCAATTAAACCATAAACAGACTATCGATACCAATATGAAGCCTCAGTCCAACAATTTCAATCATGGATATTTGGAACCATACATATGGATAATATGTCTAGATCTCTCAACAATCATAACCCTTTCTAGTAAACCAAGTTCCTAAATGTTGAAACCTAACCATATCAATCCGCCTCATGGGAATAATCCAAGTCTCACCCTCAACAACTATAACATAATAAGGGTTGGGTATACCTCCATCTCAACTAACATCATATCATCCCCATTGGCTCATATGTCATCCTGGATCCCAAGGGAACATCCATAAACAATACTAGTTATGAATGTGCACCCTCTCAGGTTCTTCCTATAAATCCATCCTATACTTGGTCCTCTGGGACTACACATAAATAGAGTCATCCCTCCTTGGATCCTAAAATATATCCCTAAATATGAGGCATACCCTCCCAAAACCTAGTAATAACCAAACTCTTGGGTCAATCCCAATCAAAAAAAACATCCTCAAGTGTCCCTCAGTGGCTTCCAACTGATCCCCAATCAATAAAATGCAAACCAGGCATCCAAAGATCACTTAACCACAAGCCATCCCTCTATGGAAATCCTCAAGAGTCCCTCATACTCAACTAGACACCATAACGGAACCCATACATGACCACCATCCTATAGTTCCAACCAAACCTCAAGGCTCCAACCACACTAACCCTCCAACATAGGGTATAAACCTCATCTTCTCTACCCTCAATAAAATGGTCCCAATGCGTAGGGATAAACAAAGATATCCTCATAGATACTACTCAATCCCACCTCTCGGGATCTATCCAAGGAACCTCAAGTATCTTACCATGGAACACATAGGCCAGGATAATCACTGATCTCACAACCCTCACACAGGCCTCCTAGCTCACAACCCCACCCTCTAGAGGGTTCTGAATCCAAACCTCAAGTAAATCCTCCTACAAAACTATCATGGTCCAAAACACTATCCATATGACCTATATATGCGTAAAGGATCCCATTATCAATATCTAAAGGGAAAAAATACTCAAAATTGACTACTCACAAGTCTAATTATGTCTCTAAGTCAAAAAACACCCAAACACCCTTAAAGGGTAACAAAAGAGAATCACATTACGTGTATGATCGAGCACACGACATGTATGCTTGAGAATACATTGTGTGTTCCTATATCCCCATATAGTTGTGTACTCTAATCAAACATGGTATAAAAAACCCAAGTATACAATGTGAAAGTCAAGTACATGGCGTGTACCATACATGGAGTACCTACCCATGTACCTCACATGGCCTGGCCTTGTGTCCCTATATGGTGATGTACTCACACAGAGAGTGTCACCCACACGGGGTCTTACCATGTACCTACACATCCATGTCCACCCAACATGAGTCATCTATCCATGTACTCAGCCACATTCCATGTGAAATTACACAAAGTTTCCTCCATAATACACATAAAGTAGTCATCTTCTTCTCTTCTTCCCCAAATAGGAAGAACACATGGTGTGTGTTCTTAAAATCACATGTCGTGTAGTCAGGTTTTCCGAACCTAAAACCCCTACAAACCTCCTAAAACACACGTTTTTCTCCAAATAATCCTAGATAGACCCCTGTGGGTTCTTAGCAGTCATAATAAGGCTTTAAAACTTAAAAAACTACTCTATGGGGATCAAGGCATAAAACTAAAAACATATCCTACCTTGTGGTGTAAACTCCAAATCTTCAAGTTCAAATCCAATCCTAAAAGCTGTTACACCTCAATATAATCTTGATCTATGCCAAGGATGAAGTCTGAAGGCATGTCCCCATCCTCCCCTCTCGATCCAACTATCATATTAAAGGGAGGATTCCTCCCCTTCCTACCATTTTTGCAAACCCCAAATTGGAGAGGGAGAAGTGTTTTATTAATTTTAATCAATTAAAATAATTAATTACCCATTAAACATCCATCCTAATACCCATAACCCGAAGACAGTTTATACCTTTCTTAGGAAAACCCCCCATTCCAAACTCAACCATGAAATTTGAGTCTCAATCCAACACTCCATTTAGATGATTTCACTAACCTAACCCATGTGAATAATTTAATATTTAATTAAAATATTCCGCCAAAACTCAAACTGCTCATAATTCCACCAAACTCATGTTCAAGGGTAAAAGTCCTATTCCAGGATCAATGGGCCGGTCCAAAAATTATGTGAGACCATATTCTAGGTTAAGTTATCATTTTACCCATCATTACCACCCAAAAAAATCAAAATTATGATCAAATTTTAAAGCCCAGAAAAACTCAGGTCTTTATACTGTCCATCTCTAAAAAACCATGAACCCATTCCTTTTCAAATCCCCCACCTACGCTACTAATTTCATAAGAAATCATATTTAATTTAAATAAAACCATATACAATTCCATGGTGTGATGAACCTTTTTCAAAAAAATTATCAATGGTAAGAATACATCATCTTATAATGTCCTCTTCCTAGTCTGTGTAAAATCCTAATTGAAATTGGGTGATTTCACCATTATTTCGTGAAATCGCCATTTATAACATAAATTAAAACAACATTTAATTAGTTATTAGTACAAATATAATAAATGAGAGTAGGTATAGGATCCCATACATTTCATCATCATTGAATAATCCCAAAAATATCACCTCAAACCAAGGGAGAAGAAGAGGGGGAAGGGGGGTCGGCCCCTTGTCATGTGTGCTAAGTGGGAGAGGAAGGGAGGGGTTGCCCCCATAAAATTCAATGTGCTAAAAATTAATTCCCCCATCTCTAAAATCCATAGACTAACTAAAGTTCCCAATAATTACATCATCCACATGGATAACCCATCGACTAGTCAGTGGTTTTCCCACAATCGGTTGGTGGTTGTAGGCCACAACCACCCTACATCTGCACCACCCTAGGTTGCCTTTAAAATTTTCTTGATCCCTTCAGATACCCTACGATCCTCAAACCAAATATAAAAAATACTTATTATAGTTTCTCAAACACTTGGAATTATATTCTAAATCCCAATCCAAAATTCCTCCCATCCACCAAATTGAATATTCAAATTCCACTAGAATTTTTAAACCAGTCCATACACATGTGATATTAAAAACTCCCCAACATAACACTTCTCAGCCCTAAGAAGTCATGTTGGTCATCCCATTACAAATCATGACCTACATCTATCACAAACTCATAAAAACATCCACATTATACCCCATAATTACCAATGTGAACCACGAGCAAATCATCCATATCAAGGTGCTAAAACCACCATAACCCAGGGTAATTCTTAAATTCATCCCAAAAATATTAAAATAGTTCTCTCCTACACCCATATATCCTGAGACATATAATGTGACATCATCAAATTGATCATCCAAACTATGGTTCTCCCCAACATCAGTATTAGACTAAAAACCAACTCTAATCCTTAGTGCCTATCCAGTTTTTAAGTTTTCAACCAAACCACATCCTTAGTGATCGACCGACCCACTCAGCATGTTACCAATACACTGCACCACAACATACATGAGAACATTGGTCAACCATCAGAACCCATTCTCATTTAAAAACCGAAGCCAATTTGGACATGAACCTCCATCAACATGAAACATGGTCACACCATCTTCTCCTTAAAAATACCATATAATTTCTAAAACATTCACTTCATACCCAAAACAAATAACCTTATGCAGTTTCCTACTCATTGTATCCAATTTTACACAAATCCTCTCAAGGATGACTCTTCCCAAAGATGATTAGTGTCTACTATTAATTCACTATTCATTTATCTGATCACATTTCCTAAATCCTAGAGTCATCCTAATAACACTTAGATACAACCACCTAATTCTAAGATAGACCTTTGGCATGGTTCCCTAATTGGATCCTCAATCATCCAATTCACCCTCCTACTCTAGACATGAGAACCAATTTGTTCCTGATCTGGTCATGCTTAGAAAATATAATATTCACCTCAAGATTGATGCCAACACTCAGACTCTATCTAAAAATATACCTGGAATCACTTTCTATATTCTCCTAAGAATCTGATTGAATTCGATTGTATAGATCACTCCCCTATACAAATCCAAAATATCATCTAATAATCCATCTCAAGTGTGTATGATCTCTCTCACATGAGATTCAAAACTCTAAGAATAATGTTACACTCCCCACCATATTGGTGATCGTATCATCACAATACCATATCAAATTCTATATCATCATAGACAATTCCCCTTCCATCACCAAACATCATGGTTGGACATGGATAAACCCTCTCATTCGTAATTATCGACCTAAATTGTTAGTCACCACCCATTCCCTGATCATGGGTATTCTCTCTATGATATCTATTGAAATTAAATTAATAATGAGGGTTATATCATCCAATATCTTATGGTATACTCCATACTATATGGATTCCATACATCGATCCTTGATCATGATGCCCAATGAATCCAAACACCGCACATGAGTTTATTCTCCCAAGTTATGCTCAAATCATTCCTATCTGAATTTATTGTCCCTCATCTAACATATGGCCATCACATATTCCAATTTAAATAGCATTTCCTATAACCAGTGCATGCACTACCTCGATCTCATCCAAATAAAATGAGAATATGCTCTCATTCCACCCAGTGGTCAAATTGACTTATGATCCCATGAGTCACATGTCATCGAAACTAGGTTGAGTATTTCCCATGGAAGTTCAATAAAATTTAACACAAGAACCCTTATAACTCTTCTTCAAAATCAGTCACTCCACTTGTTCCATGGTTCATCGCATGACCAAGCTCCTACCAAAATCATTCCAAATCCATGATATTCATCCATGCTTTTACCACATAGATAAATCGCATCCCAGCCAGTAGGATTAGGCACCTAATTTATCCTTCCCTTGGAAACCCAACCTAATATGAATCCACTTCAGTTTCATTTTCCTAAAATGAAGAAACCATAATTCAGATACCATAAACTCAATCACACCCCTCACGCATCAATCTCAAAATCTATCGCATACCCATTATTTCATCCTCAAAGGAACTCCTAAACCTGAGACAACCCCTATCATGGTTTATCCTAAATATTTTCCAAATATTTGACTCAATAAAAATGAAACTTCAATGCAAGGTCGCTAGATCTCCCACCTAGCCCAAAAGTTATGTCTTAATGAAATTTGTAGATCACAGGGTATCATATGTGCTCCATTTTTAGAATCTCATGGTAGCACACAATCTAATCCACCAACTCAAGGGTCTCATAAATGTATGACCACTATCTCATGCCAAAACTATAAGACCACTAGGAACGGATCATCACCGAGCATCCACCAATGGGATTACTCCCATTAAGATCACTACTCATCGATTACTGCTATCATAGCTAATGAAATCATTCTATATGATTTGTACCAAGAGAAACCATAGCTAATGACTTGATTAGGTTGAATTTCATTCCAAGATATATAGGAAAACATCATATAGGTTTTTAATATATGTTTAAATAACCAATCATATGGTCTCATCACATAGGCATAACCAAACAAAGGGAATCTTTCTTTGATGATTCAAAACAAAGAACTATAAACATGAGTTTCATTTTGATAGAACTTTAATCCATTATATATGGAAAAACACCATATATCTAGTTAATATACATTTAAATTATCAAACCTATAAGGTAAATTAAACTAAAATCTCCCATTGGTGATATATATACATCAAACTATAGTTACTCAATTAGGTTAAGTATAGTTCCATTATAATCTATACTAGAATGCTCCATATAGGTTTTTATTGGATATTTATGTAATTGAACCCAAGAAATAACAACCCACTGGTGGTTTCCCACTAAGGAACTGATGTAAGGATTTTTTTCAAGAAAACATCAAACAATATTTATCCCCTAGAAAAATGCAATATATCATTCCCTAGGTTGTCACTCAAGGAGGTTACAGATTGAGTTTTAAAATTTTTATTTTTGTTTTTTTGTTTTTGCAAGAAGAGAAAATTGGGGGATTTGATTTAAAAGTTTGAATAAAAATAAAATGAATGAAAATTGAAGAACAAGGTAGAAAATTGAAAGAATGAAATGGGTTTGAAATCTAGATTAAAATAGTAGTTTTGGACAAGATTTAACCTCTATGACACGCCCATCTTCCTTGTTTAAAAATATTTCTAAATGGAATTTCAAAATACCCATAAAGGACCCCCATGTGAACACTCAAATTTGAATAGAAATCATATTGAGACCTTTATATTATATTTTCCCACCTATATAAGTGATCCAATTGCTTGAATACCTCCAAGCAATCAAACCTAATTTAAATCACTATTCTCAATGACCAGACCTCACCAAAAAAAATTAAATAGAAAAATCAAATAGTTTACTTCATAGATGGAACAAAGATCCAATAAAATTTGTTGAAAATATATTTAAAAAGGAAAAAAACATCATTTATTCAAAAACATATGTTTGAGAGAAATTAAAAATATATTACATTATAAGAATGAAACTCGCAAGATATTTTCCATCGGGTGTCGCCATACACAACCACTTGGTGCTTAGTCACGCATCACTTGGGCATCCTCCTTCATCTCTATTCTAACATCATTGCATGGAATATTCATCAGTATATCCATCTCCACCTTTACCTTTCTATATTTAGAAAACTCCCTAGAAATTAGATATCCTAAAATGGGATATGATTCACATATTTATAGGTTAATGGGTAAATAATTTTCACTCAAAATATTTACGCTGAATGTTTACACATCTAGGACCCATTAAATGTCATAATATGTAATAAGTGTACTCAAAAAAGTGATTATAAAATGTTTTAGGAATATTTTATCAAAATTTATAATTGATTGGACTTGTATAGAGGGAGTTATGGATTAAATACTGAGCATGTATGTTTCTAGCTGATATTTCCAGAATTATACCTCTAATGTATAACACCAAATTACACCTTTAATTAGTGAAAACCTCCACCAAATTAATTTAATAAGTGAGTATATGTGTCCTATTTCAAATAAAATTGTAATAAACTCAATTGGAAGTGTGTATCCCAAATTATGCTTCAGTTATGGAGGTGATGTCCATGTTATCTACCCGAACAATTGTTTAAATTGATTGATTTTTTAGGGCATCATTTTTTTTAATAAGTTCTTGTCATTGAAGACAATTTTCAAGGAAAAAAACCAGGATTCCAAAAAAAATTACTCAATTTGGAAATATATGTTAAAAATAAATGACCAAAATACCCATGTGTTAAAAATCTATTAAAAATCCAAAATTATTAAATTTTAACTTTCTATCCCAAAACACGCTCTAAATCCCAAATTATTAAAAATAATATCAATTTTTTAAATTTGTGGGGTTTAAATAATTAAATTAAATATGAAAATAGTGGAAATATTAGCTCTATCAATTCCCCCACACTTATAATTTGGACTCCTGGACAAATGAGCGGTAAATAGTCAAATTCAAAACACATACTAATGGAGTTTACCAATTTATCACAAAGAATATAAATATATCATGCCTCATTAAAAAAAATAATTAAAGTTCTCAATTTAGACCATTCAATCAACTTCCACTTATTTTCTCCTCCCATGAACACAATGCACTTACCTTGCATTAATTTTCTCTCAGCACATAAATATAGGTTTTTAACAAGGCTTTTCCCCCATCCAAACTCACTTAAGAATCACTATAGGTTTGATAAATTTCTATATCTATAACTGATGTAAGCTGAGAAAATGTGATTATCATGAGGACTTAACAAGTTTGTTCTGTGGGTTGGGGTTGGTAGGTTTCAAATGTTAAAAATTCTGAGGCTGAAAGGAGGATTTGGATCTTTTAAAAGCAAAAATGCATGATTCTAATATTTACTCATGTATGGAATCCTCCATACTCTCCTCTAAACAAAGTTCCTATAAACCCCATTCCATTAATATTTCAGTAGAATATATAACATTTTATTTTTATTTTTCTCCTTTTTTCTAAAATCTCCAGATAGGGAACAGCTTTCTTAGCTCCAGACAGGCACAACTACATTTCATTTAAGTGCTCCATATGGGCACAAATATCAGAAAAATATGTCCCAATAGTAAAAATATGTCCTTAATGTTTTAATTCCCACCCAAAGAAACACCATATGAGGTATCACAACACAAGTCATCTCCCCCACACTCAAGTTCAACAATATCATGCATTTAAGAGCAGGTTAGAAAGGGAAAATTGGCTAGTAATGTGGATAACCTAATAGGCTATACATGGCTAATAAAGGCTCAAGAAAGATAAAATTTTAAAGGTGGGACAAAATAAAAAGGATAATCATAAAAAAGGATGCTTCAAAATCCAAACAAATGCCTCAATAATTTTAATAAAAAATAACCCATCCCTCAATTTTTGACAAAAATAAATCAAGTTATGGTTCAAACTAGCATGGATTGGTTCTCTCAAGAAAAGAGGTTAATATGAAGAAGATTTCAAAATGGGTTCAGAGGCCTCATGGGAATGGTAATTTCAATTTCAAATTCAGTGATATGTGGAATGATATTTAAACAACAAATAGATTTTCAATAATTTTCCAAACTTTTGAACTTAAAACAATGTCATTTTCAGCATTTATTTATTTTCGGTTTCAAAGGATCAATTGGTTAACTCCTTAGTATGAGTTTAAAATTTTGTTTCATGGAATTTAAAAACAAAAATTAACAAAATTTGAAATAAAACACATAAAATTTGAGAAGAAAATGCACAGAATTTGGAAAAATGAAAATAAACACACTAAAGATAGAAAGATGATTTGAAAACAAAAAATTAAAAGGAAAACACAAAAAATCCTAACCTAAACAGCATTGTTACTCCCCCCACACTTATTTTGTGTAATGTAATCATTGTGAATAAATTTTATGTAAGAATTAAAATCATTAAATTAATGACATAAGAAAAATAAGTGAGAAGAAAATACACAACCTGGCATTAATTATATTTTGCATCTTGAAGTTGGATCTCCTCCCTCAGAGGATCTGGTAAATTCTCTCTAAATAGCTTCAACCTGTTCCCATTGACTGTTAATAGTGTTCATTCGTCTAGTTCTTTAATCTATATTGCACAAAAAGAAAAAACATGAGTAACAATTAAAGGGACGGACCATTTGGAAAGAAATTTACTGGGGGATAGCTTCAATCTGGCGTC
Organism: Viscum album; assembly: GCA_963277665.1. NCBI lineage: Eukaryota > Viridiplantae > Streptophyta > Magnoliopsida > Santalales > Viscaceae > Viscum > Viscum album. Next base: position 320,187,364 of record OY728143.1, read on the forward strand.
AAACAGTAGCACTTTGTCTCCATCCTTAAATTTTTTGTTTAGAATCATCTCATCGTAAAATGATTTGGTTCTTTCTTTGTATATCCTAGATATTTCATTTTCATTGTTTCTAATCTCCTCTAGTTCCTACAAACAGAATTTTCTTTCTTTTCCAGCAGAAAACAATTCATGTTACATGTTTTGATAGCCCATAAATATTTATGTTCTAACTCAACCAGTAGTTGAAAATACTTTCTATAGAATAATATAAATTTTGACATGCCAATTGGGGTTTTGAATGCAGTCCTATGGACCCTTAGTGAATCATAAATTTTCAAACTCTAGTCCTTTCTATTTGGGTTCATAGTTTTTTCTAGAATTTGTTTGATTTATTTATTGGACAACTCCTCCATTCTATTTTTTTGAGGTTGATAAGTTGTAGGGACCCTATGATGAACCCCATATTTCTTCAAGAGAGATTCCAATTTATTATTACCAAAATGGGAACCTTGATCTGTTATCATAAACTTTGTAAATCCAAATCCTGAAAACAAATTTCCTTTCACAAATTTGGACACAATTTTGGCATCATCAGTTCTTGTGGGAATAGCCTCTACCCACTTAGAGACATAATCAAAAACAAGAAATATGTAAAGATATCTAAAAAAATTGGAAAATATACCATGAAATCCATTCCCCAAACATCAAATACATAATAAAACAAAAGTTGTTTTTTTTTTTTTGTATCTCATTCTGTTTGGAAATTTTTCCTTAGAATTGACAATTTTTATAGGTTCTACAAAACACAAAAGAATATTTAAAAATGGTGGGCCAATAAAAAATAGAATCAAGCACTTTTCTCATAGTTCTTTGTGGCCCAAAGTGTCCTCCACAGCTCAAATTGTGACAAAAATGTAGGGAAGATTGAAATTATGAATTTGGAATGCATATCTGAATCATTTGATCACTACCAAGGTGCCACTAGTAGGGATAATACTAAATGTATTTTTTCAAATAAATAACAATTTTATCAATTTATTGCTTGGAAAACCCATGGGGAATTTTAGTAGAATCCAAATAATTCACAATATTAGAAAACCATGGCCTTTCATATTGAATAGAAAAAACTCCTCATCTAGAAAGGTTTAATTAATTAGTGGACAAATCTAAAGTTTTTTATTCAAAATAGATAGTATCCTACTAAAATAATCAGAAACAAGGTTATCACATCCTTTAATATACTTTATTTCAACATCAAACTCCTATAATAGAAAAATACATCACAAAAGTCTTTGTTTTTTATCATTTTTCTTCATCAAAAATTGGATTGCAGAATGTTCTGTGAAAACAATCACCTTTGAGCCCAGCAGAAAACATCTAAATTTGTCCAATGTAAATAAAACTGCCAGCAGTTCCTTCTCAGCTATTGTGTAGTTATATTTAGCCCGATATAAAGTTCTAGAGGCATAGGAAATCACATGAGATTTCTTTTCCAGCCTTTGACTTAACACTGCCCCGAGAGAAAAGTCAGATTCATTGGTCATGATTTAAAAGGGTATGTCTCATTTGGTTGGTTTAACAATGGGAGGGGTTATGAGTTTTTGTTTCAGATCCGTAAAGGCATGCTTAAAATTCTCATAAAAGACAAATGGGGAATATTTTTGGAGCAATCTGGACAATGGAAGTGCAACCTTATTGAAATCCTTTATGAATCTCCTATAAAAGCCATCATGGCCAAGGAAGGATATCACATCTATAATAGTTTTTGGGTATAGTAATGAAGAAATGGCCTCAAATTTTGATTGATCAACTTGAATTCCATTGAGGGACACAACATGTCCAAACACAGTCCCCTTAACAACCATGAAATTTCATTTTTCCTAATTGATAATGAGGTTCTTATCAATGAAAGTTTTCATAACCTGACCCAAACTTTTTAGACAACATTCAAATTATGATCCATAGATAGTGAAATCATCGATAAAAACTTCCATGAAAGTTTTTATAAATTCAGAGAAGATTCTCACCATACACCTTTTAAAAGTTATAGGTGCATTACACAAACTGAATGGAATCCTCCTGTACGTAAAGGTCCCAAAGGGGCATGTGAATGTGGTTTTCTCTTGATCCTATAGTGAAATGTGAACATGGAAATACCCATAGAATCCATCAAGAAAATAGTAGTGGTTTTTCCCAACTATCCTTTCAAAGACTTGTTCAAGTAATGGTAATGGGGAGTGGTATTTTCTTGTAACCATATTGAGCTTCATGTAATCAATGAAAATTATCCATTTATTTTGAATCCTAATAGGGAAAATCTCACCAAATTCATTCTTTGATATTGTAAATCCACCTTTCTTGGGAACCACATAGACTAGACTTACCCATTTTCTATCAGATATGGGAAAAATAATTACAGTGCCCAGTATTGTGTTTACTTATTTCTTGACAACCTTCAACAATGTTGGGTTCAATCTCCTTTGAAATTATCTCACTGGTTTCACATTGTCCTCCAATAAAATTCTATGCATGCACACTAAGGGACTAATTCTTATTAGATCAGAGAGTATACATCCTATGTCATTCTTGTGGGACATTAGAACGTTTAATAGTTGGTTATCTTTAAAACTAAAAAAATCCTTTGAAATTATGATATGGAATTGTTCCTTACCCCCTAAAAAGGCATATTTAAGGTTCTCAAGAAGTGTATTTAGCTCTAAATCGGGTGGGTTTTCTTCATTGATCAACAAAAACTTCTCTTCATGATGATAAATTTCTTTGCTCTGTAGACTTATTTCATGAGAAAAAATGGAAATTTCTCTTGGAATTACACTGGAAGGTTCAGGGGATTCTTGAAATTTCATTTCATCAATGCTGAGATCAGTAGTCTCAAAATCCCATGACTCGTCACAATCTTCCATTTTATCCTTTTTTTTATCAGATTCAGTATTAGAAAAATTCCATCTTTATCAGCTGGTATTCCTTCACAAAAAAATTCAGGTAACATGTATAAGTAAAAACAATCAATAATATTTACATAGGGAGATGAATGAACCTCAACTGGGTGTTTTATTGAATGAAAAATATTTAATTGAACCACATCTACTTCAAATTCAAGTGAAATTTTTCCTTTGTAAACATTTATGATTTCCTTTACAATTTCTAAAAACAGACTCCCAAGAATGAGATATGCATTGGTGGTGAACATGTCATCTTCCATATCCAAGGCATAAAAATCCATTAGAAAAATAATGTCTCTCACTTAGACAAGAACATATTCTATCACCTCAGCAGGCTTGTTGGTACTTCAGTTGGCAAGTTGAATTATAATTCCATAGGGTTTCAATTCTTCAACTTGCAGAGATGAGTAAACATAATGTCAAATAACATTGATGGAGGCCCCTATATTGAGCATTACATCCTTGAATTAACTTTTTCCAATGGTACAGGGAATGGTAAAGGTTACTGGGTCTTTATATTTAATAGGCAAGGCATGTTGAATCATGGATGAGACTTTTCTCCCAAAGTTGAATTTTTCTCCTCCTTTGAACTTTTGTTTGTTGGTACACATGTCTTTCAAAAACTTAGCATACCTTGTAATTTTTTTCATAGTATCGAGCAAAAGAATATTGACTTGGAATTTATTGAATGTTTCCAAAACCTCCTTATCCAACTCTTTTTCAGCACTTGACTTCATTGGTGTTTCACACCTTGGATAAGTCATTAGAGGTTTAAATGTTTTTGGGGTATTTAGAGTATGTTTTGGATAAACATAAGAACCAAATATCCTCTTACAAAAATTCCTTGTTATTTTAAACAAGATTTCCCCTCTTGACGTTGTGTCTACATTCAAAGAAACTTCAGAATTTCCATCATTTCCATTAGTGGTGGTATTCTCTTTAACAGTTTCAGAATTAGGTTTGATGTTCTCAGTTTGAGGGTTATTCAATTTTTTACCACTCCTAAGTTAAATGGCACTATTTTCCTTCCCATTATCCCTCAGATTCACTTGTGGTTGTGATGGTAAACCTCCACTCTTTTGATTTTTCAAGTAACTAACATCATAGTCAAGTTGTCACATTTGAGTCCTAAAGGTATTCAAGATTTTTTTTTGAATGCTTCTTCAAGGTTTGTTTCTAATTTTTGAGTGGCAGAAGCATGCTAAAAGTTTCTTCCCAAATGAGCATTGGCTTTCTTCTTAAAATATCTTGGTTAAAACTTACTTGATTGTCCTTGTAAGAAGCATCTTGGTTGTTTGGGTTGTCAAAACCTTTCATTAGATTGGTTTTCCATCCTTGATTTCAATTTTGGTTTGTCTGAAATGGTCTTTATTGAAAGGTTTTTCTAAAAAAAACTGCATTGAAGTTCTCAGAGGGCTCTTGTATTTTTGAGTACAGGTCACTGAAATGTTTTTTGAAGAGAAAATTCCATAGAGCACTTATACTTGGAATGTTGCTTCAGGCTTGGGTGGTGTTTGAGGGCTGTTTTATAGAATCATTGACCTTACCATTGTGGTAAGATCAGATGGTTGACTTGAAACTATGTTGTTTTTAGGACCAGCGGTGGGGAATTATTGTGAAGATTTGACATGGATAAGGCATCTTGTTCCAAATCATTGAGCATTTTGGGCCATATTTTCAATTAGAATCCTAGTAGGAGTGGGTGTTTTTTCAACTAAATATCATCCCATAACTTCATAAATCATACTTCTATCATCAAGACACAATCCCTCATAGAAATATTGAATCAGAAGTTAGTCACAGATTTAATGGTGGGGGAAGCTAATCTAGAGTCTTTTAAATCACTCCCAGTATTTGTGAAATGTCTCCTTATGTCTACCTAATTCCTCATATCTCCTTGAGAATGGAGGCATATCATGATGCAAGGAGGAATTTTTCAAGGAAAATTTTCTTCAATTCGTTCCTGTATCTAATCAAGATTCAGTGAGAATAGAAAAACCATTCCTTAGAAACTCCTTCTATAGAAAAGGGAAATGACCTCAGCTTCATTTGATTGGCATCGACTCTATGAGGTTTCATGTTGACACAAAGACAGTTGAATTCGAGGAGGTGTTTGTGTGGGTCTTCACCAAGAAACTCATTGAATTTTGGTAGTTGGTGGATGAAACCGAATTTGATTTCAAATCCAGCAGGTGCTTTGGGATATTCCATAGGATTCTCTTGATTTTCAATGTAAGATAAAGCCAATTATTTTAAGGTTATGTTCTCATCCATTGGATGCATAGTTTAAACCAAGTTCATTGTTGGTGTGATAGTGGAAGACTCACAACTTGGGACAGGGGTATTTTTTGTGGCCCTAACCCAAGAGTGAAAATTTTTATCAATTTCAGAATCAAATGGTAACAAGTTTTGGTCCGAAGTTCGGGTCAGGAAAAAATAAAATAAACTCAAAAAACCTCCCTAGAAATAGTTCCAATTGATTTAAGGATTTTTTTCATGAAAACCTCAATCAATATTTATCCCCTAGATAAATTCAATATAGAAGTCCCTGGGTTTTCTCTTGAGGAGGTTTCAGTTTGAGTTGCAAAAATGTCACTTTTGTTTGTTTTTGCAAGAAGATAAAATTGGGGGATTTGATTTTAAAGTTTTAATAAAAATAAAATGAATGAAAACTAAATAACAAGGTAGAAATTAATAGAATTAAATGTGATTGAAATAATTATTAAAACCATAGTTGTGGACAAGGCTCAACCACTCACACACTCCCCTCTTCCTTGTATAAAAATATTTCTCAATTGAATTTCCAAATTTCCCTAAATGACCCCCAGGTGAAAACTCCAATTTTAATGTACATAATATTGAGACCTTGATATAATTGTTTTACTACCTATATAACTTATTTAATTTCACTAACACCTCCAAGAAATCAAACCTAACTAAAATATCTATGCTCAACATAAAGACTTCATTAAAGATTTTTAAATGGTGAAATCAAATAGTTTACATCATAGATGGAACAAAGATCCAATCCAATTTGTTGAAAATATGTTGAATAATTATAACAACCACATTGATTCAAAAACAAATGTTCAAGATAAATTCAAAAATATATTACATGATAAGAATGAAACTCATAAGAGGGTGTTTGTTGGGTGTCATCGTCCACAACCACTTGGTGCTTAGTCGCGCATCACTTAGGTAGCCTACTTCATATATATTATAGCATCATTGCATGGAATATTTATTAGAATATCCATATACACCTTTCCTTTGATCTTTGTAGACAACTCCCCTGAAATCGATATCCTGAAATGGGAGAAGACCACATATTTATAGGTGAATGGGTGAATAATTTTTTCTCAAAATATTTACACTGAAATTTTATGCATATAGGACCCATTAAATGTAATAATATATAATATTTGTCTTCACAAAAGTTTTTCTAAAATATTATATAAATCCTTCCTCAAATTTTAACATTTACTGGACATATATAGATCAATTTATGGATGAAATACCAAGCTTGTATGTTTCTGGTTGAGATTTCTAGAATTCTACCTCCAATGTATAATGCCCAATTACACCATTAATTATTGAAAACCTCCACCAAATTCATTTCTTAATCTATACTAGGTTTACTATTTCAAATAAAATTGGTATAACCACAATTGGAGGTGTGTAGTCTAAATTATGCTTCAGTTATGGAGGTGGGGTCCACGTTGTTCACCTAAACAATTGGTTTACTTGATTGATTTTTTAGGGAATCATTTTGTTCAAATCAGTTATTGTCACAGAATAAAATATTGAAGGAAATAAAACTAGGATTCCAAAAAATATTAATTACTCAATTTGGAAATATATTTTAAAAGAAATGACCAAAATATCCTTGTGATAAAAATCTATTAAAAATCCAAAATTATGTAACTTTTAACATTTTATCCCAAAACACACTCTAAATATAAAATTTTTAAAAATAAGCTCAAATTTTTAAATTGGTGAGGTTTAAGTAATTAAATTAGATATAATAAACAGTGGAAATATTAGCTTTATCAGGAACCACATGCCTCACTGACCCACTAGGGTTACCTCAAGACCCATACACCAAGGGATATGTTATCATCATCGAAAAACATCTTAACGTAGATCCATGTAAACTTCCATCATATGAAGATATATATATATATATATAGGATAATTTGATTAGAATTACACCAAGGTCTTATATGGAAAAACTCTTTATGATTAGTTTCTGACACTTTAGACAGCTGAACCTCTCATTAGTGACACAATCACATGCTATCAAGCCTGTAAATTTCATATGAATCATATATTCCAACCTAAGATGCATGAGATGCCTCTTTATATTATAGATAAGATTCAAATCCAAAAACTACCTTTTTATGTTTATCCAAGGGGAAAAAATATAATTTAAATCATGATCTTAAATCTGAACACCTTGTAAATCACTAAAGGTGAAAATCATATACAAAACTGTAACATCAAGTACCAAGAACAATAATCCTAAATCCCTGGAAACCTAGAATTCCTACTGGTGAATATTTTCATCATGAGAAATCCCAATATCCATCAAAGGCTTTAACACATTCCCATATTTCCTCACTAATGGGTCCAAAAAATAACGTACAATAATACATGCTCTAATAAGACACTATAACGCACCGCCATGCCTCCCTCTAAACAGTAGTTGGACCAGGCTTCCATGTAACCGGAGATGCACTTCCTCACATGCCAAAGGTTCCTAACTAGTGGCAGGGGACTGTGGAGGTATTATGGATAGACTATACCATGTATGTTAAATTGCATAATAGTAAAACACTACTGACAATTGGTTTATTTACAACAGGGCATTAACGATGGAGACCTATCGCAAATGCACCGTTGTATAAAAATGAATCACAAATAGATTCCCCAAGTTTTATAAAAAATCTATTGGGATGGCCCATCGCTAATAGTATACCTGATTTTTTTTAAAAAAACTTGTTGCAGCGGGCCTGTCGCAAATAACTTAAAAAAATAAAAAAAATGCATAAAATAATAATAATAATAATAATAATAATAAAATATTATAAAATAATAATAATATAATATTATTATTATTAATAATATAATATTAATATTAATATTAATATTAATGAAATAATATTATTATTATTAGTAAAATAAAAAAAATAAAAAATAATAAAAACCTCAATGTTAATAAAAATATAAACAAATAATAACAAAAAAATAAAAATGAATAAAAATGAATAAATAATAAAATAATAAAAAACTTAAAAAAATAAATAATGTAACAAAAAAAATAATAAAATAATAAAAAATGAAATATTCACAACAGTATAAAAAATGCACTATATTGAAATATAAATAGTTATTACAAAAACTATTTACATTAAAATGTTTTATCATAAAAAATAAATACATCCCTAAGGGGGAGGGTCTTATAGAGAAGATAGAGGAAATGATAGAGGGAACTTCATCCCTAAACCATGAGTCAGACATCACATGTACTCCATCATCTACTCATGTCGTTGCTACTTCCACCGATGCATCTCCTCTTGTTGTTGTTGTTGTTGACGGATCTCTTCCTTCTCCCTACGCATACTCTTTATAAGCTCACCCTGAGCTCATATATTCTCCTCATATTGTGCAACAGCTGATGATGACTCTCCCTGAGCTCTTTTAGAGCCACACGCTAACTTCACATCAGTATCATAATAACTCCTAAACGTCAACTGAGAGTCGATACAAACAACTAAGCATTTCTCAAAGGTATACTGGGTCTCCTGTATCTATGTTTCCTCATTAAATCTAGCATCACTGGTCTGATCATCAGTCTCTTCATGAATCTCAGTCTTCTTTTGAGATGTTTTGGCCTCATATGACTCCTTCAATTTCAATTTAAAATTAAAATAGTTAAAATATTATTTTCAGTTCATTTTAAAACTCAAAAAGAAATTATACTGACTACAATCTGATGTTGACAATCACTTCTAATCTCTCTAGTGATAGGATCATTTTACATCCTCCTATAAACGTTGAACTCTATAATATCGGTATGTTCAGCTACCTATATGAATATAAATAAATAGTTTACATTTAAAGTTATATAAATTGATTTTAAAAAGGTACTTATCATATGTTCCCTATGTATAATGAATGTACGACTACCAGATCAATGTGTCACCTCCTGTCTTCCCCGGTTTTGTCAACCAATAGATGATCTACTTTGAAAATGGCCACTCATCTAGTTTGAATATAATCCATCCTAAACCAGATATGAAATATAATCACGTCGGTGGGTGTAGTAGGACTGATCAAACTTTGTGGCTTCAACTTCTTTTATTTCAATCCTCCTCAAATTATGAAAAAACTGATGGCAAGGCTCAAACATATAACTCTCTCATGCCTTCCAGATAGAGTCACTCATTCTCTTATCGATGGGATACCATAAACCCTACAAATTATTAATAATATCAAGTTATTAATTAAATAAATTTCAAAAATAAATATTTTTTATTTACATACCAGCTAATGATGGAATATACGGTGTTGAACATATATAGGAATATAATCCCATGTAACCCATGCCTTAGAAAAATAATTTCGTAATATAACACTCCTTTATCCAATAGTTATTTGTGTAAATATATGATAAAAACAATAAATAATCAAACAATTATTATATAAATAAATTAATGATAATTAATGAAAACTAACTAAAATAAATAGGTAAACATACCTATACATGTGTGGATCTAATCCAACGCATGGAAGTCACACAGGTATAGGTTCAAGAATCATCAATCATACAAGACCATGCCCCCTCTGAGTCCTCCCTGAACCACCAGTAGTCTAATGGTCAGATGATCCAACATCCTACTCATCATCTGGTAGATCATCCTTTTGCAACTGACAAAATAGATCTGAGTCCATCTGAAACATGAAGTAATTATTTTTTAAAAAATATTTGAAGACAACTATTATATATAGATATATATTTTATATGATTATAACTAGAATTTAACTGTGTAAATATTCATCTGCATCCTCATATTCATATCTAACGATGTCCATATCTTCGTATTCCTCCTCAACATCATTAATTTCTATAAGAGTTTCAGTTTTATCATCTCTTATTGTTTTAAATTAACTTATAACATCATTAACATCATCATCACTATGGACCCTTAACTAGGGGTTTCATCATCGATACTTGAGTCTCTTCATGAAAAAGATGGATTTTGAGTAGTCTATTGAAAAATTTCAATTCCTTTTACTTCAGTGAAACCACATTCACTTTGAGTAAACTGGTTTTCTTGAAATTTCATTTTTATTATTCTCTACCAAGAACCCAACTCTTTTACAGTAGCATAGTAATTTTCATAATAAATTTGATGTGCCTAATGAGCCAATAAAAATGGTTCATTTACTATAAGAAGAATTTTATATTTCATATCAATGATTTCATTACTCAAATGACTATGCAAGCTTCTCTCAGTATCTTACCACTAACATTTAAACATCATTATATAATTATATCCTAGATAACACAGTTCAATAATTTCTTCCAACATACCGTAAAAGTCACCTTCAATTTCTTTATGATGAGATCCTCTCAAGAAAACACCACTATTAATTGTTTTTTATTCCCCATATTCATGTGTATGAAATTCAAAACCATTCCCTAAATATTCATTATAATATTTAACTATTTTGGATGTTGGCTTACTCAAAACACATAATAAATTATATATTTTATCATTATTTTGATATACCTAAAAATTTGTAAATAAATTATCAATATATTAAGAAATAAATTAATTTTATAAGTTAAACCATAAATAATTTATGTTATCAGTTTTTTAAACCAGTTGGAAAAATTATTTTTCTAATGTTATTCAAGATCAGTTATTGTAATTTGTGGAAGATGTTTATTGATATGATTATAAAATAACCTATAAATAAAATAATATTAATTTACTGTAATAATGATTATAGAATAAGTGATAAGAGAACTCACAATACAAATGGTGTCATTTCTTCATAGTTTAACAGAACATATGTATGAGGTATGTGATGTTCATCATTTGAAATCCATCGTTTATGAACTCTGTTGAAGCCAAGTTTAAGATGATTAAAAATTGATAATTGATTTCTCATTTTATCATCAACATTTCCCTCATTATGGCCCATGAATTTGTGTTTTTAGGTATATTCAGATTGAAAATAATGAGAGCTGAAAAAAGAAATATCCTCTTAAAAATAAGCTTTTGTAATTGGGCCTTCAATTGATGCTTTGTTACATACTTTTTCCTTCAACTTCTACATGCATATCTTGAATGGGTACATCCATCGAAACTATACCAGACCTCTAAATTTCTATTCAAATGGAAAATGTAATATCAAATGTTCCAATGAGTCAAAGAAAGCTGATGGGAATATTTTTTTGAGTTTATATAAAATTAAAACAACATCTTCTTATAGTATGATTAGGGAATCATAGTCTTTTGTCCCTACAAAAGTGTCTCAAAAAATATATTATATGTATTTTATCATATCCCAAATAATAGAATTCAACAAACCTATTAATCTAATCGACAGAATTCTTTCCATTATAACATGATAGTCATGGCCATTTAATCCGATAATTTGACCATTTTTGACACATCTTCCCAGATTGGAAGTATATCTATTTGGAAGTATCAAATATAAAATCCACTAACAAAATAAAAATATATTTTCTTTGGATAGGGTATAAGATGCTTTTGGATTCATTAAATTCTGTGATCTGACATTTTCAAAGAGTTCAAGTTCTGGTTCCTTTCAAATTTGGGAAAGATCTAATCATGCCATTACATTATCTTTAGTCATACCTCGTGTATCCAATATTAGATGAAATAAAGTATCAAAATATTTCTTCTCAATATGCATGACATCCAATATGTGATATACCAAAAAATATAAATAATACGGTAGATCCCCAAAAATACTCTATTTTTAACATTTTCAATATTTCCCAAAGCCATCAATTTTCTATTGGTTTACTATTGGTCCAAATGTAATGAGAGGTAATAAAGATACAATTGATTTTAACTCTATACTTGAGATCACTATTGAAGTTTCATCTCTTTTAATTGTGCCTTTTTTGAAATTATATTTGTTCCTCTGAAAAGGATGATCGGTTGTAATGAATTTTTGATGACAATCGAAAAAACAAGGTTTCTTCCTTTGATGATCATAAACACTTTTTTGTCTCTCATATAGTACAAACATGATTTTGGACCATGTTCACTCCATCCAGATAACATTTCATATACTAGGAATTCACTGATTGTCCACATCAATAAATATATTTTAGTAGGAAATTTTGTCTCACAGCAACATCATATGTATGGACACCATTATTATACATTGAATTTAGATCATTAATCAATGGTTTAAAATAAACATCAATATTCTTTTTTTGATGTCCTGGAATTAATATGGTTAGAAAGATATATGTCTCCTACATCAACATCCGAGGAGGTAAATTGTACGGAGTTATAAAGACAGGTAAACATGAATACTGACTACCGTAAGATCTAAATGGATAAAAACCACTGGTAAAAAGACGCAATCACATGTTTCTATCTTCTAAAGAAAAATATGGATGCACTTAGTCAAAATGTTTCCATGAATCGCCATCATATGGATGATATAAGATATTACCAGTTGAAATATTGGTTTTGTTCTATGACATTAATGTCGTTATGTTCTAAGACATAATAAATAATACAATCTTGGTGTAAGCGTGAAATATTTCAACTGTTTTATAGGAATTAATCTATACTTCCATAGTTGAGCCTCTTTATACCTCGATTTTCCACATGTTGGACAACTATCCAATAAATCATTTTCACTATAATATAAGATGCAATCATTTGAACATGCATGAATCTTCTGATAACCAAGACCCAGATTATGAACCATTCTCTTTATCTCATACAAATTTGTATGCAACACGTTTACTTCAGGTAACAATCTTTTAACCAAAGAGAATATCTGATCAAAACATTTATTTGACATTCCATTATCTGATTTAAAAGCAATAAATTTTTGGACAACTTTTAATTTTCTTATCTTGCAATCAGGATATAAGGAAACCTCTACGAACCTCAACAACTCATAAAATTGTGATGGTTCTAACTCAGGAGTAAAAATTAATATCATCCTAAGTTTTAATTTTTTTGAAAAGGCATACCTGCCACGTCATGTACTAAATTGTGAAACCATGATGGATCCTAAACCAAATTATTAGTATCTTCTATGGAACTATGTTCATCATGTTGATACCAAAAAACATAAGATGCTTGAAAACCAAAATAAAATAGAATACCCCCAATGTTGTCAAATGTGTCAAACGTCCTTAGACAAAAAATTTTACATAGACACTTAATTTTTCCTTCTGAAAAAAATTCTAGTTTTGATTATGAAAATGATATGAAAGTTTCAACACCCTCAATATATATAGGATTTAAACTAGAAAGGTTTGGATTCCTAAACTGATTAATCCAAGCGTGATCATCTAATAATGACTGTTGTCAACTTCCTTATTCTATATTTCTCTAAAAAAATAAAATAATTAGTTTTTTTAATAATTTGATATAAGAAAAACACGATTCAAAAAAATAAAATATTTGATATTTATTCATAAGTATTCATAATTACAGCTATTTATTACAAATTATCGCTAATTATTACTAATTATCAGTAATTATTACTAATTATTCATATTTATTACTATATTACTATTTATTACTATTTATTACTATTTATTTCTAATTATTACTAATTATTACAAATTATTTCTAATTATTACTAATTATTACTAATTATTACTAAATATTATTAATTATTTCTATTTATTCCTATTTATTACAAATTATTAATAATTATTCCTAATTATTCCTATTTATTACAAATTATTATTAATTATTCCTATTTATTCATATTTATTCCTATTTATTACAAATTGTTATTAATTATTATTAATTATTACTATTTATTCCTATTTATTACAAATTATTATCAATTATTCCTAATTATTACTATTTACACCTATTTATTACTAATTATTACTATTTATTACTATTTATTACTATTTATTACTAATTATTACTAATTATTACTAATTATTGCTAATTATACCTATTTATTACAAGTTATTCCTATTTACTAAAAATTATTCATATTTTTTACAAATTATTCCAAATTATTACTATTTATTTCCATTTATTGACATTTATTACCATTTATTACTACTTATTACCATTTATTAGTAATTATTACCATTTATTAGTATTTATTACCATTTATTAGTAATTATTATCATTTAATACTGATTATTACAAATTGTTACTAATTAATACTATTTATTACTATTTATTACTATTTATTTCTATTTGTATCTATTGACTTATATTTATTTATATTTATTTCTATTTATTACTATTTATTTATATTTATGACTATTTATTTTTATTTATGAATAATTACTAGTAATTATCAATAATTATTAGTAATTATCACTAATTATGAGTAATTATCACTAAGTATTAGTAATTATCACTAATTATGAGTAATTACTACTAATTGTCACTAATTATTAGCAATTATCACTAATTATCACTAATTATGTCAATTTATCCTTAATTATCACTAATTATTACTAGTTATCACTAATTATTACTAATTATCATTAATTATTTCTAATTGTCATTAATTATTTCTAATTATCAGTAATTATTCCTAATTATCACTATTAAATCATATCTATCTATATTTATTCCTAATTATAACTATTTATTACTATTTATTCCTATTTGTTGCTATTTATTCCTATTTATTACTATTTATTTCTAATTATTGCTAATTATAGAAATAAATAGGAAGGCATCAAGCCTGCTCCACTTTCTATTTACGACGGGTGGCACAATTTCAAGCGGATTGGTGGCAACTCTTTTGTCCGGCTTCTCATCTCCTTACAACTTTCTCTGACTAAAATCACTATGAAAATACTGCTCCGACATACAGATACCCATTTTTCGTATGCACGATAATGGAGAGCAAAGAGGCCTCACCGTGCTGTTCTTCATTCTCGTGCATATGAAAATAGAAATCATTATGTTGGAGCAGATTTTTCATAGTGATTTCAGTCAGAGAAAGTCACAATGAGATAAGTTATCGGGCAAAAGATTTGTTGTCAATCTGCTGGAAATTGTGTCACTCGTCACAAATAGAAGGTGAATATTTATTACTAATTATTCCTAATTATTTCAAATTATTCTTAATTATTCCAAATTATTACTAATTATTTCTAATTATTCCAAATTATTACTAATTATTAATAATTATTACTAATTATTACTAATTATTCGTAATTATTGATAATTATTTTAAAATATTTCTAATTTTTAATAATTATTACTATTTATTCCTAATTATTACTATTTATTCTTATGTATTCCTATTTATTCCTATTTATTCCTATTTATTCCTATTTATTCCTATTTATTCCAATTTATTCTTATTTATTCTTATATATTACTATTTATTCCTATTTATTACTATTTATTAGTATTTATTACTATTTATTACTATTTATTAATATTTATTACTATTTATTACTATTTATGACTATTTATCACTATTTATCACTATTTATCACTATTTATCACTATTTATCGTTATTTATCACTATTTATCACTATTTATCACTATTTATTCCTATTTATAACTATTTATTCATATTTATTCATATTTATTCCTATTTATTCCTATTTATTCCTATTTATTCCTATTTATTCCTATTTATTCCTATTTATTCCTATTTATTCCTATTTGTTACTATTTATTACTATTTATTACTATTTATTATTAATTATTCCTAAGTATTCTTATTTGTTATAAATTATTCTTATTTATTACAAATCGTTCCTATTTATTACTAAGTATTCCTATTTATTACTAATGATTCCTATTTATTACAAATTATTCCTATTTATTATTAATTATTCCTATTTATTACTAATTATTCTTATTAATTATTAATTATTCTTATTTTTTACTATTTATTCTTAATTGTTACTATTTACTCCTAATTATTTTTAATTGTTCCTAATTATTATTAATTAATTCTAATTATTCGTATTTATTCATTTTTATTCCTATTTATTACAATTTATTCCTATTTATTTCTATTTATTATTATTTATTCCTATTTATTACTATTTAATACAATTTATTACTATTTATTACTATTTATGACTATTTATTACTATTTATTACTATTTATGACTATTTATTTCTATTTTTACTATTTATTCTTATTTATTACTATTTGTTTCTATTTATTCCTATTTATTCCTATTTATTATTATTTATTCCTATTTATTCCTATTTATTTTTATTTATTCCTATTTATTCCTATTTATTCCTATTTATAACAAATTATTATTAATTATTATTAATTATTCCTAATTACTGTTAATTATTACAAATTATTCATATTTATTACTAATTTTTACTATTTATTCCTATGTATTGTTAATTATTCCTAATTATAACTATTTATTACAAATTATTCCTAATTATTACTAATTATTCCTATTTATTACAAATTATTCCCATTTATCACAAATTATTCCTATTTATTAATAATTATCTCTATTCATTACTAATTATTCCTATTTATTACTAATTATTCCAATTTATTACTAATTATTCATAATTCTTACTATTTATTCCTAATTATTACTAATTATTACTAATTATTCTTAATTGTTATTAATTATTCCTAATTATCATTAATTATTTTTAATTATTGTTATTTATTCCTTTTTATTCCTAATTGTTATTATTTATTCCTAATTATTACTTGCTCTTCCTAATTATTCCTATTTATTCCAATTTAAAACTATTTATTCTTATTTATTCTTATTTATTACTATTTATTCTTAATTATTCTTATTTATTACTAATTATTTCTATTTATAATTGTTTACTACTAATTACTGCTAATTTTTACTAATTAGAACTAATTATTACAATGTATTGGTATTTTTTACTAATGAAACAACATATTTGTAAAAAAAATAATGAAAAATAAAACTATCTAATTCTAATTTAATATAATTGTCGCTAATTAACAATAATTACAACTGATATAAAATTAAATAAATTTATTAAAAATAAAAGTAATTGATAAATACCTTAAAACAAAATCTTTTCTACGCCGAAAGGCTTCTAAATTGCTCCGATGTGAAATTTTAAACTTTGAAAAAAAATCAGAGAGAAATATAAGAGTTCAGATTCTGAGAGGAATTGAGAAAGGTGTGAAATGAAATAAAAATGATGGCGGTATATATAGGTTAGATTATTTTCGGCGGAATTATTTGCAATGGGGCCCGTCATAAATACTCACCTTGCTATTAATTAGGGGTGGCGGTTAAAAAGGTATTTAGGAAGGGACCTGTCGCTAATACCTACATGCCGACACAGTATTTGCAACGGGGTTTATCTCCCGTCAAAAATAATATTATTCGTGATGGGACCCATCACAAATGATGAAATCTGATTAATTAGTCGGTGGCGGTTAAAAAGGGTATTTGCAATGGGGTCCATCACAAATACCCACCTCCCGTAATAGTATTTGGGACGGGATTATCTCCCGTCGCAAATACTATAAATTGTCGAGGGGTTTTTGTGAAGGGTGTAAATACTTGTCACAAATACCCTTCCCACAGTTTGGCGCGCAGTGTGTGCCAAACCTTTTGCGATGGGACTCAGGTCGTGTCGCAAATAGCATGTTGCAATTATTGAGATTTTCCGTAGTGAAATAAATATCCAAATAACAAAGTACGTGATAAGTAGAAATAAATAAGATCATGATATAATAAAATGAAATACAATTCCAAAACTCAAGCATTAATTCATACACAAAAGTAAAGACACTGAGGATCTATAAATACCTCATCCCAATCTCCTAGCTAGCCAATCCATCCTTCCTAATCAAGCAATATCAGGCATCATCCCAACCTGAACCTGTAACCAAGTGAAAATGACTTGGGTATCCTAGTTCAATGGCATCGCAAACATGGTGTGAGTATATAACTTGGTAGGTAACCACCAACGATGTCCCATACTATACCAGTAATAGAGTGATATGTTCATGTGTCATGCACTAATAAAGAAACAATGGATACTAACAAATAAATAAAGAAAACCACAAACACTGCCTTCTTTGGAATGATGTTGGAATGTCCCTAAGCATGTCATGATAACCAAGAAACCCATAGTATCACAACCACCCTAAGAGAATACACATATATCATGATCCAAGTTCAATATGCACCGTCAATCCTCAAGTCTACAACCCAGATTGATCATAAATGCCTTGGTTAGTGCTTGAGTTTCCCTAAGAATGAGCATCACCTCAAGAAAACCTTTTCCCTGTAAGGGTTGGTGTCCGGAGAACCAACTGTTTTGTACTTTGATTACATGAATATTAACTTATTAAATATTGTTCATTGTTCTGCATGACTATAATATAATAATGTCCTGGAATATTTGTTGCATTAACAAGGTCATGGAAGATCCCCGCTATGATGAGAACCTTGAAATGCTATAACAATATTCTTAAATAAAGTTCTGCGGTTGGATGACATACTATGATAGGACACATAGTATACAGACCGTCATGTGCGAGTACTTTTAAGAAGACAAGACTCTATCTCATGGAGTTCGCACTTAGTAATCTCCAATATAGGAGATTATAAGAACAAACCCGCCAGTAGCAATTCTGCATGTCTTAGTTTCATCGGACATTGCTATCTACGAGCGTGTGTAATGGTCCTTAGACTGGAAGATTATCATTAACTCATGTCATGACTCGCGCACTTAGATTTACTGACGAAAACCATCACGCAGACAGTTGGCGGGAAGTAAGGTACATTGGGTGTGTCATGAGTGACATGTTGTTAATGGATAAGTCGAGGAAGGATTTGTCCCTTCCATTTATGGAAGTTGATATCTGGGCCCTTTGATTGAAATATAATTATCGCATTAAATTCCCTGGCCATGGTGTAAACGACGAGTTTATTTCATGTAGTCAAAGAATGAAAAATCAATCATATAGGTTTATGACACTGCCATGAAACCTGATTGATGAGATATCGAGACAAAGGGATTAAATTACACAGTAAGCGTTCGTATGAGGTGATACGTCAATGTGGTGTCAACTTCTTTCTCTTGGGTGCCTTGACCCGTTTCTAGACAGTAATCTTGGACTTTAGGAAAGCTCGCCTAATGCCAACAAGAAAGAGGCCTAGAGGGTCACACACTAAGTGTATCCAAGTATCTCAAGTTGAATAAAGATTATTCTCGTACGTGGTTTAATAATTATTCAAGGAAGCCTAAGTAGTTTTCATTTTGGAAAGGAAATGAATAAATGAAAACAAGATATACACGTCGTGTACATTTAATGTACACGCCGTGTAGTTTTCAATGAAAAACAAGTACACGCCGTGTATTTATTATTACACACCATGTAGTTTTTCCAGTCGGGATTTTGAGGATATAATATCATTTTATTAAATGATATTTATTATAATCTGCGTGAGCGCATGTCAAGGAATTAATTATTCGACATGGGGGTTTTCAATATGAGTTAATGAAATAAATGAAACACGTAACGCGCTTATTTATTGTCATAACTCTACAACCTCAAACTCGATTATAAATATCCTCACAACCCCAACTCTTTTGCTACACAAGAGAATTGTTGTGCATAACAAATCTGGAGAATTCTTTCAAGGCCGAAAGAACCTCTTCCTCCAAGAACACTCTCAAGACCGAGAGAGATACTCTTCCATCGGATCAAGACGATCTAAGGTGGACAACGCAAGCAAAGGCTTCTCCACGCTAGCACCCGGATAATCCTTTGGCGACGTCCAGAGATACGAGGTACACGTATGGATCACCGCTAGAGGGAGTATACACTTGGCTTTTGCGATGCAATGACGGATCACATCGACAACGTGATCAAGAACGTCAATGAAGAAAGAACACCCAAAAGGCATTTCTTTATAATTAATTAAATTAATTATAATCAACCTGTAATGATCCTTGTTTGTGGTTCCGGGCCAAACCATCTTCTTTGTCTTTTTCTGTGATTCGATCCGTGGAGACTGGCGTTTATTGTCATATTGATCCCATATTGATCATTGCTAATGAGAAAAAGCCAAGTGGGCACATCCACCCATGCGCTTCCGCTGTGCCCGAAACCTTCAAATGGTATCAGAGGGAGGTTACAACGTTGATTATATTTATTTAATTTTCGTTGATAATTTACGCATTTATATTTGATTCGATTCGAAATATATCATTCTATTAATCTGAATAAAAGATATCTATTCTTCCTCCTTTTTTTCTCGATTCATATCACAAAAACGACTTTTTAATATTAATTTTGATTAAAATAAAAACGAGGAATTCATCCGGAGGAGTCGCTCTTTCTGTCTGTATAACACGGGATTACACGGCGTGTAATTAAAACTACAGGCCATGTACTTAGGTTGAATGAACCAGCACTGGTCTTCCAAACCACGCCTTGTGAATTGATTCTGCCTAAGTATTAATCACGCCATGTTGACCAGAACTGAACGACGCGTGGGAACCAGAATACACGGCGTGTATGTTGGAACAACACGTCGTGTAGTCCGATCCGGTCCAGGTGAAACCGTGTACAAGGATAAGTCATGTTCTGCGTACACGGGATTTCCAAGACGGTTACTGCATAACAAGGAAGTACACGCCGTGTATGATTCATCTACACACCGTGTACTCCAAAATTTCCAAAGTAGAGAAAACACGTCAAAGCCCCGGTGTATACTTTGGAAACAAGGTGAAAAGAAATACACGCTGTGTAAATATAAACTACACGTCGTGTACTTTCCAGAAATGTAATTTCACCAGGTTTCCTCCAATGTACAAAGACCCGTACAAGGAATATGGATGAGAAGAATCTCAAGGAAATTTAGAAAGGAATTTAAGATAACTAATTGATTAATTATAAGATCATAATTAATTGAATTCAAGCATGACTTATCTTAAATGAAATAGCGATTAAAATAATTTGAATTCTAAATATGCATAAATATCATTTCATGTTGTGGATGATCATGGGCTAGACCAAAGACCCTTTGTATGTGTATGGTTTCATATAAATTTATTTAATTTAAATTTGTTGGCCTGCGAGCCTTCTTCCAATGAAATGTAGGGCATGCGTGTCAATGTTTTCTTTAATGTAAACCCATGTAATAGAGGATCTCCCAAGCCAGAGGAGATGGTTCAAATCCCAAAGATGAGGCGAAACTGACGCAAGAAGATACAAAGGAGGATAGGTGGGAGATGCAAAACACGAACCAACAGGTTCAAGGTGTTTTCCCTAGGTCAGGGTTAGCTTATCAAAACCGCTAGATAATCTAACCAATATAAGCTCATGATCATGCCATCTTATTTTATTTCTATCTAATTGCATGGTTTATTTATTATGTACG
Source organism: Viscum album (assembly GCA_963277665.1). NCBI lineage: Eukaryota > Viridiplantae > Streptophyta > Magnoliopsida > Santalales > Viscaceae > Viscum > Viscum album. The sequence continues at coordinate 320,208,920 of OY728143.1, forward strand.
TGTTTTCGTAATCACATAATTAATAAAATGAACAAGCATGCAAAGATGAAATAAAATAAAAACCATACTATGCGTAAACATTATCAGAACATGGTTAATCACTTAAGCAAGCATCACTTAATATTAACAAGCATGTGATAATGTGAAACTACGCATAAAGGAATAAAATCTGTCAATACCATATTAAGTCAAACCAAGCCTTCTGTTACCTGATTAAGGTAAAGACTCAATAAAACTAAGTGTTTGACCAACCCTTGTTGGGACACTTACTTTTATAAAGGAAGAACTTATTAAAGGTTTCAGGTTTACTTAACCATATTACATTAAGATAAGTATCCCTTGCTAGACTTGGTTTAATATTGGAGGCAAGAGTTGAGGAAATCCAAGTCAAGATTTCAGGATTGGGGAGTCCACTCAAGAGAACAAGGAACTGTAAGTTCATAGTTGGCAAAGACCTTCCTACCTAAATACCTTCAAATAGCTTGACCAACCCTTGTTGGGGTTATTCAAAGGGAAATATGGATCCTTGCCACTAGAATGTCAAAGAAACTGGACATTCTGAGTTCAATGGTGAGGGACATTGGGACTTGATAAAATAGTGGGAGAATTAATTCATTCATTCATTATTTCTCATAAATTGTAATCAAGAAAGTACTAACAAATCTGCTCTTTTAAATTTTAGAATCAAGATGAAAAACTCATCAACCACATTTTCTCTGTGATCAATACTGGATAAAGACAATGTCCTCACCGGTAGTAACTTTCAGGAATAGTTTAGGTTCATTCGGGTTATCCTATGCCATGAACGAAAGTTTTATGTGCTGGAGTCCTCACTTCCTGATTCTCCTGCCCCAGGGGCGAGTGATGAAGATTTCCTGGTCAATGATCAACATTTGAACGACGCTCTCGACGTTCAATGTTTGATGCTATCATCGATGTCTAGTGAACTCATGAAGTCTCATGAAGACACGTATGCCTATATCATGATCGAGCACCTTCGTGGTCTATACTAGGAGAGAGAAAGACAAGAAAGGTTTGAGATCTCCAAGGCTTTATTTCAGAGCAATCTTGGAGAGGGTGCCCTAGTTGGGCCTCATGTAGTCAAGCTCATTGGCTACATTGAGTGCTTGGAGGTTCTACGGTTTAAACTCCCTGAAGAACTGGGTATCGATCTCATTCTTGCATCACTCCCCCAGAGCTTCTCAAGCTTTGTTGTGAACTTCAATATGAACAACATTGAGAAGTCTCAGTCTGATCTTCTCATCCTCATTCGCCAAGTGGACACTGACATGAAGCGTGAAAAGCCTTCTGTCCTCATGGTGAATAAAAGGAAAGGGAAGGAAAATATATTTAAGCCCAAAGCTTCTTCAAGGCCTTCCAGGAAAAGGAAGATCAAAGGGGAGGCAAAGGAATAGGATTCTGTTTGTTTTGCATGTGGCAAGAAGGGCCACTGGAAGAAAAACTGCACCCAGCCAAGGAAGCAAGGGGAAGCTTCAGGTGCGTTTCTTATCGAATGCAATCTATTTTTTTCTACTAATTGGGTATTAGATAATTCTTGTGGTGCTCACATCTATATCCAAATACAGGAACCAAGTAGATTCAGGAAGATTGATCGAGGGGAGGTAGATCTACAAGCAGCCAACGGAGCCAGGCTTGTTGTTGTAGCTGTCAGGGACTACCACCTCACATTTCCTACGGGGATGGTCTTGGTTTTGAAAAGATTTTATTATGTACCCTCTGTAACCAAAAACATTATTTCAGTATCCAGATTAGATATTAATGGATTAATCTTCAAGTTTGGAAGTGGATGTTTCTATTTTTATAAGGATAGCATTTTTTTTGGTAGGGCACATTTATATAACGGCATTTATTTGTTATACTACACAAACCAAGTAATGTAAATCGATAACAAAGTTAATTCACATGAATCATACCATACCCAACTTTGGCATCATCGGATAGGTCATGTCAATGAGAAATGTTTGACAAAATTACATCAAGATGGGTATTTAGATTATTTCGAACTAAAACCACTTGGTGTATGTCGTGCATGTCTACAAGGAAAAATGACCAAAGCCCCATTTAGTGGGAAAGGTGAAAGGGCCAAAGAGCTTCTAGAATTAGTTCACATAGATGTGTGTGGTCCATTTCCAGTTGAGGCAAGGGGTGGGTTCTCATACTTCATAACTTTTACTGATGATTTTAGTAGATATGGATATATCTACTTAATGAGGTATAAGTCAGATTCTTTTGATCAGTTCAAAGAATACAAGAATGAAGTTGAGAACCAGCTTGGTAAGAATATTAAGAAACTTCGCTCAGACAGAGGAGGAAAATATCTTAATCAATACGTCATTGATTTCTTACGGGAGTTTGGGATTCTATCTCAACTCACTCCTCCTTACACGCCACATTGTAATGGTGTAAGTGAAATGAGGAATCACACCCTGTTGGACATGGTGAGATCAATGATGATCCATGTGAGTCTTCCATTATCCTTTTGGGGATATGTATTACAAACAGCATCACACATACTAAACCAAGTACCAACTAAATCGATAAATGGTATTTCGTATGAGTTATGGAGTGGACACAAATTTATGTTATCGAATCTACATGTGTGGGGTAGAGAAGAATTTGTTAAGGCCTCTTAAGTTAACAAACTTGCACCCCGAGGCACAAAGTGTATCTTTATAGGATATCCCAAGGAAACAAGGAGATATTACCTATACAACCCCTCAGAAAAAAAGGTTACAGTGGCAAGACACGCCATATTCCTTGAGAGGGAGCACATCTCCAAAAGAGATAGTGGGAGTGAGATAGACTTCAATGAAGTCGAGGCTCAAGATACACAGTAGTTGGTACAAGAACAGATTCCACAAAGCCTCGTGGAAGAACAATCTGTTCCAGAGACACAAGAACTGTCTAGGAGCATGAGAGAGGTGAGAGAACCAGAACGATATGGTTTTCTTGTCACCGAGGATGGTGAATCATTATTGGTTAACAATGATGATCCCCGTACCTATAAAAAATCAGTTGAAGGCACAGACGTTGCCAAGTGTCAAGAATCCATGAATTCTGAAATGGATTCCATGTACCAAAACCAAGTCTGGATTTTGGTAGATCCTCCAGTTGATGTAAAGCCTATTGGTAATAAATGGGTATTCAATAGAAAACTGGACATGGAGGGGCAAGTTAGAACCTACAAGGCATGACTGGTTGCAAAAGGTTTTAGACAGCGTTAAGGAATTGACTATGATGAAACCTTTTCACTGGTTGTGATGCTGAAATCCATCAGAATCCTATTGGCCATTTCCGCTTACCATGACTATGAAATTTGGAAAATGGATTTCAAAATAGAATTCCTTAAAGGGAACCTCCAGGAAGATGTCAACATGACACAACCTTAAAGTTTTGTGACTCAAAAGGATTCCAACAAGGTATACAAGTTGTAGAAATCCATTTATGGATTAAATCAAGAATCAAGGTCATGGAACATTCATTTTGATGAAGCCGTAACAGAATTTGGATTTGTTAAGAATGAATTTGGGACTTCTGTCTATAAGAGGTTTAGTGGGAGTGCAGTAATTTTTCTAATAGTATGTGTTGATGACATATTACTAATTGGAAACAAAGTACCTGTCTTACAGTCAGTTAAGGCATGGTTTCATAAATGATTCTCCATGAAGGACTTGGACGAGGCAGCATATATTCTTGGGATAAAGATCCATCGTGATAGATCCAAGAGAATTCTGGGCCTGAGTCAAAGTACATACATTGACAAGATACTGAAGAGGTTCAGTATGGAACAGTCCAAGAGGGGATTGTTGCCAATGTCACATGGCATTCATCTTTCCAAGAAAATGTGTCCTCAAACACATGAGGAAAGAAAGAGAATGGCATGGATCCCTTACGCATCCGCAATTGGGTCAGTCATGTATGTTATGCTATGTACGAGGCTAGATATTGCTTAGGCATTAAGTGCAGTAGGCAGATATCAAGCTGATCCAGGAGACCGCCATTGGATGGAAGTCAGGACTATCTTTAAGTATCTGAGGCGTACTAAGGATATGTTCATGGTTTATGGATGAGATGAGGAACTAGTCATCTGAGGATATGTAGATGCTAGTTTCTAGACTGATCAAGATGACATGAAGTCGCAGACTAGATACATCTTCAATTTGAATGGAGGTGAAGTGAGCTGGATAAGCTCAAAGAAAAGTGTGGTGGCAGATTCTACAGCGGAGTCTGAGTATATCGCAGCTTCTGAGGCAGATAAAGAAGCAGTTTGGATGCGAAGCTTCATCCAAGAGCTGGATGTTGTACTGAGCAGTAAAGATCCTATCACACTCTATTGTGATAATACTTCAGTGGTGGCACTTGAAAAAGAGCCAAGGTCACATCAGCGGACAAAGCACATACTTCGGACGTATCATCTCTTGGGGGATTTTTCTCAGAGAGGTGAAGTTGCAGTGAGCAGTATTTCCACAGAAGACAATGTGGAGGACCCCTTGACTAAAGCCTTGACTCAGCAGAAACATGATCATCATGTGAGGTATAGCAGACTAAAAGTCGTAGGCAGTTGGCTCTAATCCAAGTGGGAGTTTGTAAGGGTTGGTGTCCTGAGAACCAACTTTTTTGTACTTTGATTACATGAATATTAACTTATTATATATTGTTCATTGTTCTACATGACTATAATATAATAATGTCCTGGAATATTAGTTGCATTAACAAGGTCATGGAAAATCCCCGCTATGATGAGAACCTTGAAATGCTATAACAATATTCTTAAATAAAGTTCTGCGGTTGGATGACATACTATGATAGGACACATAGTATACAGACCGTCATGTGCGAGTACTCGTAAGAAGACGAGACTCTCTCTCATGGAGTTCGCACTTGGTAATCTCCAAGATAGGAGATTATGAGAATAGACCCACCAGTAGCAATTCTGCATGTCTTGGTGTCATCGTACATTGCTATCTACGAGCGTGTGTAATGGTCCTTGGACTAGAAGATTATCATTAACTCATGTCATGACTCGCGCACTTAGATTTACTGACGAAAACTGTCATGCAGACAGTTGGCTGGAAGTAGGGTACATTGGGTGCGTCATGAGTGACATGTTGTTAATGGATAAGTCGAGGAAGGATTTTTCCCTTCCATTTATGAAAGTTGATATCTCAGCCATTTGATTGAAATAGAACTATCGCATTAAATTCCATGGCCATGGTGTAAATGACGAGTTTATTTCAGGTAGTCAAAGAATGACAGATCAATCATATAGGTTTATGACACTACCATGAAACCTTCTTGATGAGATATCGAGACAAAGGGATTAAATTATAGAGTAAGAATTTGTATGAGGTGATACGTCAATGCGGTGTCAACTTCTTTCTCTTGGGTGCCTTGACCCATTGCTAGACAGTAATCTTGGACTATTGGCAAGCCCGCCTAATGCCAACGAGAAAGAGGCCTAGAGGGTCACACACTAAGTGTATCCAAGTATCTCAATTTGAATAAAGATTATTCCCATGCATGGTTTAATAATTATTCAAGGAATCCTAAGTAGTTTTCATTTTGTAAAGGAAATGAATAAATGAAAACAAGATATACATGCCATGTACATTTAATGTACACGCCGTTTAGTTTTAAATTAAAAACAAGTACACACCGTGTATTTATTATTACAAGACGTGTAGTTTTTCCAGTCGGGATTTTGAGGATATAATATCATTTTATTAAATGATATTTATTATAATCAGCATGAGCGCATGTCAAGGAATTAATTATTCGACATGGGGGTTTTCAATAAGAGTTAATGGAATAAATGAAATGTGTAACGCGTTTATTTATTGTCATAACTCTACAACCTCAAACTCGATTATAAATATCCTCACAACCCCAAATCTTTTGCTACACAAGAGAATCGTTGTGCACAACATCTCTGGAGAATTATTTCAAGGCCGAAATAACCTCTTCCTCCAAGAACGATCTCAAGACCGAGAGAGATCCTCTTCCATCGGATCAAGACGATCTAAGGCGGACAACGCAAGCAAAGGCTTCTCCATGCTGGCACCTGGAGAATCCTTTGGCTACGTCCAGAGATATGAGGTACACGTGTGGATCACCACTATATGGAGTCTACACTTGGATTTTTCGACGCAACGAGGGATCACATCGACAACATCATCAAGAACATCAATGAAGAAAGAACACCCAAAAGGTATTTCTTTATAATTAATTAAATTAATTATAATCAACCTGTAATGATCCTTGTTTGTGGTTCCGTGACAAACCATCTTCTTCGTCTTTTTCTGTGATTCGATCCATGGAGACTGGCGTTTATCATCGTATTGATCCCGGATTGATCATTGATAATGACAAAAGGCCAAGTGGCACATCCACCCACGCGCTTCCGCTGCGCCCGGAACCTTCATTCCCATGCCCAAGTGATCCCATTCTCATGCCTCCATCATGATGATTAGTGGACCATGGGGCACCACTAGGAATCCATCATCCTTAATTTCTTGGGATGGATCCCATGGGAGTACATGGGTGTTATCAATGTCAGACCGATGAATGTTTCCAAAGGGGGGGGCGAGGAAATACTATAGGTCCAAGTGTAACTGATTTCTATAAGACATAGTAAAATAAAGATAAATCCCTCCCTACATCCCATATCATTCTCATGGTCATCTAGTCCACTTGTATCCTCAACAATACCATATCTGGTGAATCCACTCAATCCTGGGCATTGATCGAGGGGATCCACTGGTCACCATCATGATGCCCAACATCCATGCTTGGGAATATATACCCAACCAGCACCTCATATTTCCATTAGAATCGAATGCATCGCATGAATTCAAAATGTCCTACCGGTATCTCCATTCAAATATTGACACCCAGGTGCTAGATCCTAGGAACCAAATCCAAGAATCCACTCTCATATCAACCAAATCATTGAATGCTAGACGAGATAAGAAACCTCCCCCAATATACAGAGATACCAGATCGCAATCATATCGGGCATCACATGGTCTCATCAATGCCAACAACCGATACCTAACCATCCCGTGTAATCATAATAATGTCAGTTGCAATTCTTGATTCCCAGGTGTCCTAGGAAATCACATTTCATTACTAAAATAAAGATATTAAAATCGATAAGGGCCTAGCCAAACACACATTCTCATCACTCTTTCTGTATCCCTTCAGTATCATATCTTCAATAAGGATTCTTGGTGACACCCAATACCATCTTTACCCATGGCCACATACATCTTCTCAGGTTCATCTCATGAAGTAGTACCCATGGGGTGCCCTAGGTTATCATCACAGTGGAGGCATCCCACTCGGGATCCTCAATTATATTTGGTCTCTTGGTCCAACGCCCATTGATTTGAGGATATTCCATTTCCTAACATCATCAACATTATCTCACGACCTTGTAGGCCTTAGGGGACACCATAATGGGTGACAATATTGATGGTTGGATCAAGGCCCATCCTGATGTCTAGGGTCACTCTAGAGTGGTTAACTCACCTAACACATGTAATATTTGCCTAAGATTTATCTACCTAGGCCTAACATATTGAAAGGATCCTCACTCATCTGACTAGGTTCATCCATATTAAGTTCCATAACACCTCATTTTGGGGTATCAAAGTATCTAGATTCCTTATTAGTCCAGGCCTTGTCCATCAGTGACCGAGGCATCAAACCAGTGCATGTGGTCCAAAGGGGAATAGGCACCTTTTCTCTCTATTATTTGGTTCTCACATGAGTTTAAAATTTTAATTTAATTTAAATTATTTAAATTAAATTAATAAATTCATCAATAATATGGAAACCACCTTATGTAAAAGGTCATACACACACACATTCATCTATACACCATGCATAAATCCATAAGGATGGCATCATGGACCACAAAACTCTATTTAAAAGATTTTACCCATTTATTCCGTACAGTAGTAAATCTCACCTAGGCTCTTTCGAGATCTTATATGTTCACCTCAACATCATTGGCCAATTCCTATATTCTAGAGAACCTAACACACACCACATAAGTCATATTAATTAATTATAAACTCATTATAATTAATTAAATAGTTGACATTTAAAAAAATTAAATTAAAAAATTTATAATCACAAAAATCTCATTGAGAAACTATTGATCTATAAATTCTTAAGAAATGTGATGTTGGATATCTTCAACACACCGCTAAACCCATTCTATGTCAAATTACCCACCTACACTACTAATTCCATAATATGTTTTCTTTAATTTAAATAAAACCCTTTAAAAAATCCACAACATAATGCACCATTATCTAAATGATGAACAATGGTAGGAAAACATCATCTCAGGATATCCTCTTCTAAGTATGTATTAAATCCCTATAGAAATTGGTTGATTTCATCATTATCTTGTGAAATATATATTATGAACAAAATATAAACAATTTTGAATAGGATATAAGAAGAAGGAGAAGTAATGGGAGGATGAAGAGCACAAACCTTGTGTTATCACTAACAACACCCCAAAGATCCACCAAAAACCAAGGAAGAAGAAGAGAGGGAAGGGGGGTTCCCCTGCCCCTCCATGCATGCTAATAGGGAGAGGAAGGGAGAGGCTACCCCCATAAAATTATAGGGGGTAAAAATATAATTCCCCCTTTTAAAAATCCATCGATAATCCAGTATTGTGTTACTTGATTTCTATTGTTCTGGGGTAGTAGGTTGGGACCCTAGATTTCCCAATGGCTAGCCGATGGCTAGCTAATAGCCTATCGATGTCTACAAGATTCATCCACCCTATAGCCTAGCCACCTCAATATTTCTTAGACATCTTCTCAGGCCCTTTGGTTCCCCAATAAGCTTCAAACCAAGTATAAGAACAGCTATTAGATTTGTTAAAACTAAAACAATTCAATTATAAATCTTGGTTAAAAATATGAACCATACACCAAATTGAAAATTCAAAATTACTCCTAAATTTTCAAATCCATCTGTACACATGGGATATTACAAAGAAAGAGCACAAAAACTTTCATAGAATAGATCCATCATGATCTATGGTATACCTTATATAAATTGGATTGCCTTAGGTATTGTTTGGTCTCTTACTCCGGTGAAAACATTTGAAATCAGAACCAGTATAATTCAAATGAATAAAATTATGGAACAATTTATTGGAGTATAAAGTGAAGATCCCCTTATATATTTGACCAATTTTATAAAAATATGTAATATATTCAATTATAATGGAGTAACATCAAATACCATAAGTTTTATGGAATTCTAATTATCACTCTGAGATAAGGAAAAGGATTGGTCAAAAAATTAATCATCTTGATCTATCACAACTTGGGATAAACTAGTGAAGTTATTGTTAGAAAAATAATTTCCATCTACATGAATATGTATGTTGTGAAGAAATATCCATAACTTATATCCATTCAATAGATAATAAATATTTCAATCATGAGATAGATTCAAGGAGATACTATAGAAGTGACCAAATCATAGACTTTATGTTTGGTATAAAATGCATACATTCTATTATGGTTTATAGCCTATGGGATGAATCATGATTGATGATTCAGTTAATGGTGGCCTTATACTAAAGAACAAGAAGTAAAAATTATTATCAATGAGTTTTCAAACATTACAAATTTATAGAAAAGTTAAAAGGTTTTAAAAAGGAGTGGAATCCATCTGATAAATGAAACAACCCATCTGGTCACACAAGTAGAGGTATAGATGAATAAGATAGAAATTTCCAATTTCTTATGGCACCACTCAACCATAGTAGTGGAAGCCACCAACAAACACACACCAATTTCACAATCATGTGAGATGTGTGGAAGACCTCATGTGTACCAAGAGTGTAATGATGTTATTCAATAAAATTAGAAATTGTATTATAACTATGTGGGACATAACTGATCCTCTAAGCTATAAAAAATACCTACAATCAAGGTAGTTCCTTTAAACCCAATCAATAAAAACATCTAGGTCACTACCCATGGAATAATGTCCACAAGTTTAACAAAAACTATGTTTATAATATATTTTCACCTTTTGCACAAAACTTGATCCCATTGCAACCATTCCCACCCACATCACCTCAAACTAATCATACTCTAACAATTCTCAAAACAACCACCCTCATAATCCCATAACAATCCCTTAAGGACATGATTAATGAATTCATGTATATATAAAATTTGTAGATGAATAATTGTTATAATTCTATAATGAATCTAAAATTGGTTTTCTAAATCATCAAGTGTCACGACCCGTCCTCGGGGCCAGTGTCGTGACTATCCCAATCCCACCTTCCATAGTCCAGGGGCTGGAGACTAGCACCAAGGCGTAATTTCCAGTAAAAAGGGAATGCATTGCCTTTGTAATGTAAACAAACACCACAGAGCAATCAAGAAGAAGTAAACACTAAGTAAAAATTGGGTACAACAGTAAGTGAGGAAAAGTAAGTGGTCCAGTATACAAACACAAACTGAAAGTAAAGTACAACTGGAAAGGGAAAACAGCAACTGAAAGTAAAGTCGCAGCCTTGAGCCGTCCACTAGAAGTCCCACCTAAAGGGTGGGTACAGATAGCCTCCAAAGCTCCTCGGGTCCAGCCGTCCGCTCCGAGTACGCCCCGCCCAGTAATCCACCTCCGGGTACTGACCTGCTCCTCGTGCCTCAACCACGATCAGCGTTGTCTGTTGTCTGCAACCAACACAACGTAGTGCGGACATAGCCCGTGCAGGGGTGAGTATAAGCTACTCAGTAGGGACCCCGAGACCCCCAAAGGTCTCCCAGAATCCACAAAGGATAATCCACAAAGCAAAGATACAAACACGAAGTAACATCTATGACTACTTAGGTATATGCCCATACATATACCTAAGTCATCAATTCTCATTCGGATCCAACATCCGAGGTCAAGTACAACCCAGTCCACACAGGAAAACATAACGTAATCCACATAGGATATCAAGTCAATCTTATCAAATATAAGGATTGAAAGTCAAGATTCAGCTCACATAGGTATACTTCTTTGTAAGACGATAGAGATGATCATATGTAGCCACTGATTCATCTAAGCCGTCGGACCCACACAGGATCGATAGGTACTAACCCCCACAATGACCCACAAATGATCGAAAGGTAACTAACCCCCGCAATGACCCACACAGGATCGGACCCACACATGATCTGTAGGCACTGGCCCACACAGGACCGTTGAGCGCTGACCCACACAGGATCTGACCCACACAGGATCGGTATCACTGATCCACATAGGAACACTGAGTGTTGTAGTCATCATCGTCGAATCCACAAAGGATTTATGTACAGTGGTCATCGTTGTTGCAGTCGCAGCCAGCTCTAGGGTTCCCGCACACGGCAAGCTCATTCGGAAGGATCCGCTCCACAAGCCGAGGGTCTGATACATCAACTGACACAAAGTCCGGATTTGATGTATCCAAAAGTTCCGTATCGTCCACAGGAACTCAACGCGACAGATGGCGCGTCGATCGGACGCCCGGTCTGAGAGTTATTGGCTTTTTAATTCCATGGGCCCGGTTGGTTTTTAAGTCAAAACCAACCCGACCGTACTCCAACTGCATCCAAACCTCTAGCAGAGTAAGCCAAAAGTTCTGTATCACTTAGAGGAATCCGTAAAAGTCTACGGCACGTCAATCAGACGTCCGGAGCTCAAGTTATAAGTGTTCCCACTCTGAGGGCCCGGTTGGTTTCGTGTACGAACCAACCCGGCCGAACACAAAGTACTCCGAAACCTTGAGTGTAATATATCAAAACGATCTTCTCGTTACAAGGATCGCATCTCCACATACGGTGCATCGATCGGAGGTCTGCAGACCTAGTTATGGGAAAAAGACCGTGAGAGGTCTGGAAGTGGGGGTTTCGGGCCCGGACCGACCCGGGCCGAGACCCCCAGGGTCGGACTGAACCGGGTCGACCAGACCTGGGTCCAAGTCTAGCCCTCTTGGGTGCGGCCCGGTCCGGCTGGCATGGCCCGGCCCGGCTGGCGTGGCCTGGTCGCCAGGTGGCTCGGCCGTTTCGGCCGAGTGGATGGGGGGGGGGGGGGGGGGGGGCTGCCCCTTTGTGTGTAACCGCGGCCCCCATGATGGGAGGCTGCTCATGCTGGCCAGTTGGGGGTCGTAACCCCTGGCTACTCCCTAGACCGGTCGGCCCGCTCCGGCCTGCCGGCTGTTGCCGCCACGGGACCAGCGCTGGCCGACCCCCCTGCTCTGACACCGGCGGCCCGAAACCGGCCACTGGTCCTTGCTTCTCCACAGCATAAGTCGCGGCCTTGGTTCGTCCAGCACGGCACGACAGCGCTGCACCCCTCCGCCAAGGCCCCACTCCGGCCACGGTGTCTTCAGGTTTTTCCGGCGCCGCGGCTTGGTTCGATTTTCAATTGCGCGGCTCGACGGCGCCGCGCATCCTTGCCGCTCGTTCCCGGGTGGTGCGACAACACCGCATCACTTTCCTTTGAACCATAATCAACACAAAAGTTAAGGGGGGAGGGTCGGTCGTGTTTGTGTGGTCTGGCCCCCTCCCATTAAATGATAGTAAGCGGTCCAATTGAACGAGTAACGTCGACGGAAGAAAATCAAGAATATCATCAACAATAAAAAAAATTCCCCTACCTAGAGTGTAGTTTGAACGGAGGTTCTTCGCGGAAATAACTGTTGTGTAAGAAGGCGTCGCAGAAGTAGAATCGTCGCGTCGTGGAGAAAAGATTCGCCGGTGTTGCGTCGTCGATCTTTGAGGATCCGACGTTCTTTCTGACCTTCGTCGGAGGTCGGCGTTCTTCGCGTTCTTCGTGTTCTTCGCATTCTTCGCGTTCTTAGTCGAAGAAGAAGAAGATCTTCAAGCCCCTTAGCTTTTCTACAAATCCTCTCAATGCAACAAGTTCCAAACAAAATAAAATAAGTACTTCACTTTTTTTATTAACATGACTTAAGTATTTGAATTTCAAACATTCAAATAAACTCACCTATTTAATTATCATAAGTTATCAAATTAATGGTGAGTTGAAGGAGTTAGGGAATAGGAAGGGGTGGGGTTCGTGTGGTCTCCACCACCCTCATAACCTCCCATGGGAAGTTGGGTGGTTTCCCCTAACTTCCAGTTAGAGGTTTTAACCACTTAGAAAGAAAAAAATAAAAATTGTAGCTAAATTTTTATTTTTAACTTCCACAATTTTTAACAACTCCTCCCATTTAAACGCAACTCTGGAAAAGGTGTTCCTAAGAAATTACCGGCACTGCGGATCCATCGGTTCTGTTGGAATTCGATTTCGATCACCGGTTCAAAAGTTATAAAAACCCGCTCGTTCGTTCACTGAACGTACCCAAGCTAAACTTCGAATAGAAATTCCGGGCACACCAGGCCTCGGAATCAAGTGCTGTCAGAAACTGCGTTCTTGTAAAATCCCAAAGAAAATTAAGAAAAAATTTCCATTGAATTTTACAGGTCTTTACATTACTCCCACCACAGGGATTTACGTCCCCGTAAAGAGACATCATAAACTAGGGAAACAAATGTGGGTACTGAGCATGCATCTGAGCCTCCCGCTCCCAAGTGCTCTCCCGAAGGTTATCGTGTTGCCATATGATGCGCACTAGTGGAATTGACCATCCATGTAGAACCCTCTCCTGTAGATCCTCGATCTCCACTAGGACCTCCGCAAAATTCGCCCCATCATCAATGTTTATCTCCCCATGGTCAATGATATGTGTCGGGTCATGCACGTATCTCCTCAGCTGGGATACGTGGAAAACGTCATGCACCCGGTGCAATTGAGGTGGTAGAGCCAGGAAATAAGTCACCTCGCCAATCCTGCTGAGGACCTGGAATGGTCCGATGAAGCGCAGAGATAACTTGATTCCTCGGCCAAATCTATGTATTCCACGTCGAGGTGAGACCCGCAAGAAGACGTGGCCGCCATCCTCGAACTCCAGTGGCCTCCGCCTCCTATTAGAATAAGACTTCTGCCGGCTCTGAGCTATCCTCATCCTCTCCTGGATGACCTGGAACTTCTCTGTCATGGCCTGGACCATCTCCGGTCCCACAAGTGCTGACTCCCCAGGGTCTTTCCAGCACAGAGGAGATCTGCAAGGTCGGTCGTACAACACCTCATATGGTGTCATCCCGATGGTGGACTGGTAGCTGTTGTTGTACGCAAACTCCACCAAGGGTAGGTGGTCCTCCCAGCTGCGACCAAAGTCCAGGACACATGCGCAGAGCATGTCCTCGAGAGTCCGAATGGTCCTCTCCATCTGACCATCTGTCTGAGGGTGCAAGGCGGTGCTCAGACGTAGTTGCGTCCCGAACGCCTCCTGCAACCCCTTCTAAAGCTGGGAAGTAAAGCGAGCATCTCGATCAGTGATGATAGATGATGGAACACCATGAAGCCATACAATCTTCTGAACATAGAGACGTCCCAAGCTCTCCACTGATCCCTGCTCTCTGATGGGTAAGAAGTGAGCCGACTTGGTGAGTCGGTCGACAATCACCCAAATGGAGTCGTAACCTCTGGAAGTGCGTGGAAGTCTGGTCAAGAAGTCCATAGATATGCCATCCCATTTCCACTCCGGAACCTCCAAGGGCTGTACCAAGCCTGTTGGTACCTGGTGCTCTGCCTTCACCTGTTGGCAGGTGAGACATCGAGAAATGAACTCTGCCCCAGCCTTCTTTATGCCCAGCCACCAGTGATTTCGTCTGAGATCCTGGTACATCTTCACCACTCTAGGATATACTACAAAAGGGGAATTGTGAAATTCTCTCTGTACCTCCTCCCGTAAAGCATATGGTACCAAGGTACATCCTCTGAAGTCGTGCTATCCTCCTAAGGAGAAACCATCAGGTGCCTGTCTTGAGGATATCTGCACACGACGCATCTCACAGTTGGCGTCCCCACGATGTGCCTCTCTGACTCACTGCAGTAGTGGAGGAGTGACTGTGAGTGACTGAAGAAAGGCTGTTCCATCTCTATCCATGAAGGATATCTGTAAAGCGGTTAGCTACTCTGTCTCCTCCCCAAGTATATGAATTCTCGTCCTCTTGCTGAGAGCATTAGCTGCCACATTCCCCTTTCCAGGAGTATAGACTATCTCAAAGTCATAGTCCTGGAGGAACTCAAGCCATTTTCGCTATCTCAGGTTCAGGTACTTCTGCGAGAAGACGTACCCGAGACTCTAGTGGTCAGAATAGACTATAAAGTGCTCACCCATCAGATAGTGTTGCCACATCTCTAGAGCGAAGACCACTGCTGCGAACTCCAGGTCATGGGTAGCGTAGTTCTTCTCATTCTGCCTCAACTGACGTGATCCGTAGGTGATCACGGCCCGATCCTTCATCAGGACACATCCGATTATGGTCCCTGATGCATCGCAGTAAACTACGTACCCTACTCCCTCCTCTGGTAGCCTCAAGATAGGCGTGCTGGTCAATCTCTGTCTCAGCTCCTGGAAGCTCTGCTGACATCTGTCTGACCACACAAAGGGTTTCCCCTTCTTCCTCAAAGATGAGAGTGGTGCCGCAACTCTGGAGAAGTCTCACACATCTCGGGTAGTAAACAGCTAGTCCCAAGAAACTCAGCACCTCTGTCAAGCTCTTGGGTGGCTCCCAAGCTAATACTGCCTCGATCTTCGCAGGGTCCACCACAACTCCCGCCTCAGAGATGAAGTGTCCCAAGAAGTGGACCTCGCGTATCCATAACTGACACTTCGAGAGCTTACCATAAAGCTGGTGCTCTCGGAGTGTGTCCAGTACAACCCGCAAGTGGTAGGCGTGCTCCTCCTCAGTCATCGAGTATATCAAAATGTCTTCGATGAAGACCATGAAAAATCGATCAAGGTATGGATCAAAGATCCTGTTCATGAGGGCCATGAACATTTCTGGAGCATTGGTTATGCCGAATGGATTACCAAGAACTCATAGTGGTCATACTGACACCTGAAGGTCGTCTTCTGCACATCCTTGTCCCGAACTCTAAACTGGTGATAGCCTGACCTAAGGTCTATCTTCGAGAACCACCATTCTCCCTTGAGCTGATCGAAGAGGTCGTCAATCCTCAGTAGCAGATACTTGTTCCTCACGGTCACCTGGTTCAGGCGACGATAGTCGACACAAAGTCGCAAGCTCTCGTCCGACTTCTTGGCGAACAATATCGGGGAATCCCAGGGTGAAACATTGGGTCAGATGAATCCCTTGCCCTACAAGTCCTCCAACTGTACCCGTAGCTCTCGAAGATCGGTGGGATCCATCCGATATTTTGGGGTGGATATCGTGGCTGTCCCGGAGTATAGATCAATACAAAAGTCTACCTCTTTGCGAGGAGGTAGTCATAGAACGTCGTCGGGGAAAACGTCTGCATACTGATCCACCACTGCAGGAAAACCAGGACTCCGCACATCTACTACTCCTAGGATGAGGCTAGCCAACTGATGAGTGATGGGTTGTCCTCTCCTCTGCGAGAGTCCATCCTGTGCTGTGAAGGCTCCCTTCTCGCCGGTGAAGGTGAACCTGCTCTCGTCGGTGCGTACACACCGCACCTTGCGCCTAATACAGTCAATCTGAGCATGGACTGTAGATAACCAATCCATGACCAAGATGACATCGTAAGGACTCGACGCCACTACAAGAAGATCCCAACTGAAGCTCCCGCCTCCTAGAGTAATCTCACACTATCGGAACCAGTGCGTAATCATCGAGTCTGCTCCCGTAGGAGTCTCTACCTGTAAGGATCAAGCCAATGGCTCTGTCGGAATCTCCGAGCTCCGAACAAGTGCAGTGGCTATGAAAGAATGAATTGCTTCTGTGTCTATAAGAACTGCAGCAAGGGTGGAATAGACACAGATAGTACCTAGAATCATCTCGGGCGCGCCGTGGTCGTAGGCCTCCGCTGCCTGAAGTTGTGCCTGTCTCTGCTCGCCAGCTCCCTGTGGTCGGGGTGGACTTCCAGGCAGTGGTGGTGGAAGATCCTCAAAGCGTCACCCACCTCCTCCTGCTCGGCCAGCTCCTCTGCCTCGTCCTCCTGCTCCCTGCGGACCGCCACGGTCGACCCTCTGCCTCTGCCTGGGTGGTCCCTCAACTGTCTGCTGCTCCTCTGCATGGCGGGTCGGGTAGTCACGAGCCATGTGGCCCTGCCTGCCGCATGCATATCACTGTCTGCCTCTTGAAAGACTGGATCCGCGATGTGTGCCCCACACCACTGAGCCAGTGTCCTGAGGTCCTCTGCCTGAGGGTCTAGTCTGCCTGGACCCATGAGTCATCCGCCGATTGCTTGCTGCAGAAGACTCTGCTACGTGTCGCCCTACGGTAGGTCTCGCTACTGATGTAGGCTCAGCAAGGAAGCTCTTGATCAGAAGGGCTCGCTCCAGTACCCCTTCCTGTGTCGGAATGCTGAGGGAGATCAGTGATGCCCTGATCTCATGCCTCAATCCCTGCTCAAAGGTCCGGGCTCGGAAGAATGGGTCTCGTACCATGTCCGTCGAATAGCGCGAGAGATCTGTAAATCTCGCCGAGTACTGGGCGACCGTCAAGCTGCCATGTCGTAGCTGTAGAAGCTCCTGGATGCGTACCGTACGGAGGGTGGCTGGGACGAACTCAAAGCAGAAGAGGCTCTCAAAGTCCGTCTAGAGGAGAGATGCCTCATCGTGCACCTGGAGCATCAAGATCCACCATCTGCCTGTTGTCGCGTGCAGGAGGCTCGCTGCGAGGATCACCATGAGGTCTGGTGGTTTCCTCACTAACCTAAAAACTCGTACAACTGCCTCCAGCCAATCCCCGGCGGCCTGAGGGTCCGTCTCCCCACAAAACCTAGGCGGTCGCTGACGCTGAAACTCATGCAGTGCACTAAGGCGACGTGCATCGTCAGCGGCTGGGGCTGGTAGTATCGGTGGCTCGGCGGGTAGAGGTACCGCTGGTGCCTCTGCTATCAAAGGGTCATGTACTGAGGCCTTGTCGCTTGGTAGCAGTGATCCACGTAGGATCGTTGAGTGCTTTAGTCATCATCATCGAATCCACGAAGGATTTCTGCACAGTCATCATTGTTATCGCAGCCGCAGCCAGCTCTAGGGTTCCCACACACAGCAAGCTCGTTCGGGAGGATCCACTCCACGAGCCGAGGGGCTGATACATCAACTGACACAAAGTCCGGATTTGATGTATCCAAAAGTTCTGTATCGTCCACAGGAACTCAACGAGACATACGGCGCGTCGATCCAACGCCCGGTCTGAGAGTTATTGGCTTTTTCGTTCCAGGGGTCCGGTTGGTTTTTAAGTCAAAACCAACCCGACCGTACTCCAACTGCGTCCAAACCTCGAGTGGAGTAAGCCAAAAAGTCTTTCTCACTTAGAAGAATCCATCAAAGTCAACGTCACGTCAATCAGACGTCCAAAGCTCAAGTTATAAGCGTTTCCGCTCTGAGGGCCCGGTTGGTTTCGTGTACGAACCAACCCGGCCGAACAAAACGTACTCCGAAACCTTGAGTGTAATATATCAAAATGACCGTCTCGTTCCAAGGATCGCATCTCCACTGACGGTGCATCGATCTGAGGTCTGCAACCCTAGTTATGGGAAAAAGACTGTGAAAGGTCCGGAAGTGGGGGTTTCGGGCCCGGACTGACCCGGCCCGAGACCCCCTGGGTCGGCCCGAACCAGGTCGACCCGACCCGGGTCCAGGTACGACCCGATTGGGCGCGGCCCGGTCGCCAGGTGGCTCGTCCATTTCAGTCGAGCAAATGGGGGGGGGGGCGCTACCCCCCTATGTGTAACCGCGGCCCCCATGATGGGGGGCCGCTCATGCTGGCCAGCCGGGGGTCGTAACCCCCGACTCCTCCCTTGACCGGTCGGCCCGCTCCAGCCGGTCGGTCGTTGCCGCCACGGGACCGGCACTGGTCGGTCCCCCTACTCCGACGCCGGCGGCCCGGAACCGGCCGCCGGTCCTTGCTTCGCCGCGACCTTGGTTCGTCTGGCGCGTCACGATGGCACCATGCCCCTCCGCCGCAGCCCCGCTCCAGCCGCGGTGTCTTCAGGTTTTTCCGGCGTGGCGCGACGGCGCTGCGGCTTGGTTCGATTTTCAATTGTGCGGCACGACGGAATCACGCATCATTGCTGCTCGTTCCCGTGCGGTGCGACGGCACCACGTCACATTCCTTTGAACTGTAATCAACACAAAAGTTAAGGGAGGAGGGTCGGCCATGTTTGTGCGGTTCGGCCCCCTCCCGTTAAACGATAGTAAGTGGTCCAATTGAACGAGTAACGTCGATGGAAGAAAATGACGAATATCATCAAAAAAAAATCCCCTACCTCGAGTGTAGTTTGAACGGAGGTTCGTCCCGGAAATAACCGTCACGGAAGGAGAATCGTCGCGTCGCGGAGAAAAGATTCATCGGCATCGCTTCATCGATCTTCGAGGATCCGACGTTCTTTTCGACCTTCGTAGGAGGTCGGCGTTCTTCGCGTTCTTCACATTCTTCATTGATGAAGATGAAGATCTTCAAGCCCCTTAGATTTTCTCCAAATCCTCTCAATGCAACAAGTTCCAAACAAAATAAAATAAGTACTTCACTTATTTTATTAACATGACTTAAGTATTTGAATTTCAAACATTTAAATAAACTCACCTATTTAATTATCATAAGTTATCAAATTAATGGTGAGTTGAAGGAGTTAGGGAATATGAAGGGGTGGGGTTTTTATGGGCCCCACCACCCTCATAACCTCCCATGGGAAGTTGGGTGGTTTCCCCCAACTTCCACTCAAAGGTTTTAACCACTTAGAAAGAAAAAAATAAAAATTGTAGCTAAAATTTTATTTTTAACTTCCACAATTTTTAACAACTCCTCCAGTTTAAAGGCAACTCTGAAAAAGGTGTTCCTAAGATATTACCGGCGTTGCGAATCCATTGGTTCCCTCGGAATTCGATTCCGAGTATCGGTTCAAAAGTTAGAAAAACATGCTCGTTCATTCACTGAACGTACCCGAGCTAAAATTCAGATAGAAATTCCGGGCACACCGGGCCTCAGAATCAAGTGCCGTCAGAAACCGCGTTCTTGTAAAATACCAAAGAAAATTAAGAAAAACTTTCCCTTGAATTTTACGGGTGTTTACATCAAGTACCATATGAAGTAAAAAAATCTAAAAAATTACTAGATATATTACCTAGAAGCCTATTAGGTAACAAAGATAAATCCAAAAGGGAGGAGGTGAAAGTTTAAATACTTTACAGTATATGAGAGATGGAGGAAAATGATAAAAAAAGATGATGAGAAAGTGGAAAATAATAAAGATAATGTAGAAGATAAAATTTATGAGAAAAAGTAATATGAGAAAAATGAATAAAAAATAATGAGAAAAGGGATAATGATAAGCTATTAAAATCAGAAAAAAAAAATTGAAAAGGATAAGAAAGAGGAGTATAAAAATCTAAAACCTTATATTCCCCTTCTAATATTCTTAGAGAGGATGAGACAAGGAATAGTGGATATCCAATACAAAATGTTTTTGAAAATTTTCAATCAAATCTACATTAATATACATTTTATGAAATTTATATCCCAAATTTCATCTTATAAAAAAATTAGAGGTTGTTCTACCGAAAAGGAGAGTGTTGTAGGATTTAGGAGGAACATATCTTAGTAAAGAATGTTAAAAATAGGTCAAATGAATATCCCTCTAAATATGAGTGATTTATGGAGATTTTCCATCCCATGCACAATTGGTTCATGAAAATTTTGGAAGGAACACTCTAAAATGGGAGAAACTGTAAATATAATTCCCCTAAGTGTGTTTCAAAATCTGGGATTTGATAATCCAAAACTGATGTGAGTATCCTAGTAAATTTTTGATCATTCTATAAAGTACCCCTAATGAAATATTGAATAAATTCTTATAGAGGTGGTAAAATCATATCGCCATTGAAATTTTAATCCTTGATATGGAAAGAAAAAAAATTTCTCCTTAAGCATAAGATGCCTTCCAAAAAAATGGAAAATATTTAATCAATGCCAATCAAAGAAGGATTATTTTGAAATTTAGTGGTGAACAAGTCACTTTTTAAATCACGAGATCTATTAAGGACATATCTAAATTGGAGGACTACCATGCTATATTCTCTACTTAATATCGCTCATTCATGAAGACTTTATTATAATATGTGGAGGAAAGCATGATGTAACTCATTAATGAGATAGTGTAAAACATGAAAAGATATGATTATATAGAATAAATAGGAATCTTAATTGATGAATTGGAAAAAAAATTAGGGATTCCCATACATAATTGATCCCTCTAATCATCTATACACTAACTCTTGAGCTAAATCAATTTCTTAATATACCACGGTATTCATTTTTTGGAGATAAAAACACTATACTATAAATTATTAATGAAAAATTAATAAATGGATAAGAAGAAAAATTGTTGCATGTTTTATGAAAATAAAAGTAATCAATCATTTGGCGTATTACGAACACAAAAGTAATTAAACCAAATATTCACACACACAATGTACTATTATATTAATGATGTAAATTTATCCAACAACCGCAAAGGATAATCAAACCACTAATGAAGGAGGTTTCTAAGAAAAAAGTTCTTAAACTTATAAATATGGGTATCATATTTTTAATATCAAATACTAAATATGTATGTTCATTGAAAGTAATCACAAATAAGATATGCATGACAGTCATAAGGAATAAATTTAATGAACTGATTCTAATAAAAATATCCATGAGATGGAGAGTATGCATGGATAATGAGAAGTTCAGCATAGTCACAAGGAAGGACCGAATTCCATTACCATTCTTATGTAAAAATCTAAAAAAGTTAATAAAAATGATTTATTTTAATTTTTAGATAGATAATTTAATTACAACCAAATACTAGTGGATTCAACTGACTATTTAAAGAAAATATTTAACTATCCTATAGAACTTTATCCAATCATTACATGTCATTGGGTAAGTTCAATATAGTAGTGAATTTTCAAAGGTGTTTGAAACAAATTTTTCATGACATAGTGGAATAATTTCTTGAAAAAAATCATGGATGACTTATCAGTATATTACTAATCCTTTAATGTGTTTTTACACAACCTTGATTTGGTATATAAAATATTTTAAGAAAAAAATTTGGTTCTCAATTGGGAGAAGTTACATTTCATGGTTTAATAATGTATTTTCACTTTAGAATAATATATTAAAATATGTAATTAAAGTTGATCTAGAATAGACAAAAGTAATATAATACCTAATTGATCCTACTATGGTGAAGAGGATGTGAATCTTTCTTTGAAAAATGGGATTCTATCACTTCTTAGTTAAGGATTTCTCGAATATAGCCAAACCACTTACACATTTATTATATAAGTATGTTCTACTAAAATTTTATGAATAATACAATGAATAATTCATTAATCTGAAATAAAATTTAATGATCAACCAAATCATAATATCTATAAATTAGGAGAAAATACTTTAGATGATGTGTTACAAAATTAATTTTTCTATAAGAGATTCTCTAGGGCAGTAGGTTGATCACATATTTATATCCATATATTATATAATCTGCACACTCACTGAATCCCAAATAAAATAGACTACCATTGATAAGAAACTTATATTAGTTTTATTTAATTTTTAACAATTTTAGATCATATTTAATTCCATATATGTTCATTTTCAATATAGATAATTCTACATTTGGTTACTTACTAAATAAAAAATATTTAAATCCATGGTTGGTTTTGAGGATCCTATTACTATAAGAGTATGATACCCTGATAGAAGATAAAAAGGGATATGAGAATATAGTGGTTGATTATTTATTGGTATTACCAAAAAATAATGTCTAAGAATAGGAAATAGATATGGATGATGAATTCCTAGATGAGATTCTTTTCTATGCAGATTTATAAGATCATTCATGGTTTTCCTATATAAAAAATCACTTATAAAACAAAAACAAATACACTCAAGTTACCTATAAACAAAAACTTATTCTTAACCAATGTTGCATATTATTTCTGGGACAATCCTTTATTATTATGGAAATGTGTTGATAGATTGATTCAATGTGGTTTTCTTAATTTTGATGTAAAGAGTGTTATATAATTCTATAATTCAACACCTAACAAAGGATTCTATAGACCAGGTAAAATAGTGGTCATGATATTACAAGGTATATTCCTATTTTAATACACTCAAAAAATATGTAATATAATTTTTAAGAGGTTTTGATCGAATCCAAAGTGAGGGTAACATTGGAAATAGTTGTGAAATTCCATAAATCTCAATTCTAGAAGTTTAAGTGTTTTGTGTGAGGGGATTAGATTTCATATCCCTGTTTTTGAGCTCCTTAGAAAACAAATACATTATTATGTGTATTAATTAACTATAAAATGGGTGTAATTTCAAGAAATATCAAATAATGCAATCAATATAGTAATTAGAATATTAAGGGAAAACATTTTTTTCTTATTTTTGTATTCCACGCGATCTCATTAGTGATAGAGGTTTCCATTTAAACAAACACTTATTAGGGTTTTTTTAGAAAAATACAGAATTCAAGAAAACACTAGAACCTAATATAACCCACAAACCAATTGGAAAATATAGTTATCTAACCTATAAATTAAAAAAATATAAAAAGAATTATTTCAAGCTTAAAGTATTGGAGAAATATTTAGATAATGATTTATTTGTGTATAAGAATAATTTTGAAACACAAATTATTATGAACCCATTTAGGATCATATATAGAAGTCCACACTATTTACCAGTGGATATTGGACATTGATCATATATTTCTATGAATAAAGTTAAATGGATTTACTTAAAGTAAAAAATAACAAACCATTAGAGCTGGATGAATTAGAAGAGACCTAGAGAGTCTTATAAGAATGAAAATAATTAAAAAGCGGAAACCAATAAGTGAAATAACCAATGAATCGTATATTAATAATTCATGCCCAAATACAAGTTAATTTTTGTTAACTCATGTATGATATTTTTTCCAAGAAAACTAAATTCACTCTCATTGGGACCCTTCATGGTAATCAATGACTTTTTTATATATATCCATTAATATTGAAATATAGTATAAACTTTTATTATATTTCAATGAAAAATAGTTTAAGATTTATATAGAAAATTTAAAATATTGATGTATTATATCTCACAAATTTTATTGATGACATAAAATTATTTTTATCTCTTAACATTAAATAAAGCACTTACTTGGATGTAACCCAGGTATGTTTTCTTTCTAACTTTTTTATTCTAATCTAGGATTGGTTAGAGATTCATAGAAAATTATAATGTATTAAAAATATGGTACTCTCTCATACTTCCCTACTAGAGCTTAAAATGAATCAACATCATAAGATATAGGAGTGGTGAGACAGGAACATGGCAATTATCTTAACACTACAACCAAATCTATCATGTTATGAGATAGAGATTTCTAAAAGCTACATAGACATGTTTTTATGTTTTTTATTCTACTCTAGAGAAGGTTTGGGATTTATATAAATATTACTATTTAGAAACTATGGTACTCTCCACTATTACCATACTATAGCTCCAAATTATTCAACATCATAAGAGAGTGGAGTGGTGAGCCCCAAATCAAAGTAACCATTCTCACAGTGCAACCGGATCTATCATGTTATGATGAAGAGCTGCCTAAATTCTTCCATATATGACTCAAAATTCAAGAATAATTATCAATATATTATAGAGATATGTTTTTGGAATAAAAAATTAATATCACGTCATAATGTAACCAAAAATATTTTATGAAGGGTAGCCAAAACACCTTTCAGGTGTTATAGTAATTCATCATATCTTAAAGATTTTTGTGGAAAAAAAATAGTGGAAACCTTAATTTTCAGGGGTAAGATTAATTCCTTGAATTCAAACTATTATTTATCACATATGTTTACACCTATTTGGTTAATCTTTAATGTATTTTTCCATGGTTCATCACTTCCATACATATATGTTTAAAAAATCCCATGGTTCTATAACTTAAGATACCACACCATAGAATCAGGGGTCACATCATAATGCATTTGAATATTTTAAATACAAAAAACCAAACTCTAAATTTGATAATGGAATTTCATATACCCCTATATGGTTTTTCCTTTAACTAAAGCTCTCATCCCCCCTGATTTGGTTCTGAACACCTCCAAGTAGTAAGGTAACATATACATATCTTCTCCCAATTAATTTCCATAACATCCACAAAATATTCAAATACCCATTTAAACTACTATCCCTTTTCCAAATCAATAATAAACCCAATTTAAATACCCTTACATATGATCCACATACCATCATCCTCCCACTATGTCTTTAACCAAGATTATTGAAAACAAATCCAATTCTAAATTCCAATTGACATAAAGAAATGATAAAATAACATTGAGAACCACCAAGAAGTTAAATACCAAACTACCTACACTGCCAACCGAGTCTTCCTCAATCCCTTCACTTAGCCTTCCCTCATCCTCATCACTAAATCCAATTTAATAAAACTAAAACATCCCTCACTGATCTCCAAGTTTAAATTCTTCCCAGCATCACCTCCATTGATTCCTATCGTTCAATGATCCTACATATCAGGAGTGTTTGACGAGGCTTCAAATAAAGGTAATACACACCAACAAGACAGTCTAAATTCATTAGAAATCAACTTCATTTATATGTGATGGAATCATTGAGATATATTCATATATAATATATTATTTAGGTCAATTAGGAGTTTTTATAGATATGATCTTTGATTTATTATCCACATTGGAGCTCATATTAGGGGAGTATAAAATTTTATCCAGGTTGATAGTATTAAAGAATTTTTATTAAATATTTTGTGGTGGTTTGGGAATCTATAACCCTGTATTCGTGAAGAAAATAGCCTTTCTGAGATTATGATAGATTCCAAAAAGAAAAAAACTGATCATCAATGGATGATGATCATTGTTAAATCATTGAGAAGGAATGGACCTGCCAAAACAAAGATCACTTGACTGGAATATTATCTATTGAGGATGATAAATCATGTCATCACTTAAAATTTCATATCCAAGGGAAAGTCACATGTATTAGTGGGTTTAATAGATGTTTAATTTTATCCATCATTTTTTTATGAGGTGCATGCCTAAGCATGTCCTGACAGTTTTCATTATATTATGATGGTCAGTTAAGGTATCCCAAAGGTATTATTATGGGAGGGAATATAATCACACATCACATAAATAAATTCTATGCTTTTTAATCATCTTTTTCCCTTACCCTAATTGGGGAATATTCAACTAATACACCAATATTTGTTGAAGAGAAATCATATTACTTAATAAATAAGAAAAGATAGGTGAATGAGATGATGAGAATGATTATGTCATGGTGTAGGATGAGACTACTGAGGGTCACTCACAATATTATTCTACTTCCCAATCTACCTTGTCACCAATAAGATAGCTAGAAACTATAAATTCCTGGGCACCACCACCCTCCATTCCTCAGGAGTAGAATTAGTATTTATGCCCGGCTTTTTAGTGTATCATTGGGATACAGAATTGAATTTGTGAGATAATGGAGTTGTTATTTGAACCACATTCAATTATATCACATTCTCCATCAGCCACACAAACTCCATACCATTTTCATTAGCCACCCTAGGGGTCACCTTGTAGGTTTTCCCCACTCTAAATGTTAATTCAGCTATCCCCTTTGTATTAATCATTCATATCATCCCATACTTGATAGATCATATATATTGATGATATCTTAACACTTTTAATATTATATCACTTGAGATATTGGGATTTTGGTTAGATATGGATGCCCAATGATCATTTTAATTACATAACTGGAGGAAGATAAAGGTATTCATGACAACATCTATAGATGTGATTCCCTTTGTTAACCTAGAATCTCTCCACACAACAACCATCTCGATCAAGAAAATGGTGACTTTAGTAATTAAGAATACAAAAATACCTCCAACTACTAAATCCACTATTACAGTCCCTCTTATGAAACCTTGAATATAGATGTCAGTACTGATATTTCTCCTCTAGTTGACCTTATATTATTAATTCAGCCTTCAAAGTGACAGGAATTTGTGACCACCCCAGCTAGTGAGGATAATTAAGACGTACTTACCATATAGGACCCACCATTATCTTCCCAGACTTTTGATTCAATCATATCCCCACTCATACCTTCTTATAATTACTCAACACCTATATTGGATTCCATTACTTGTTTTTTGAAAACTATAGAGTATATTTACTATGGAATGCATTCATCGGGAGGTTGAGTATATTCATCACTGAACGGATCATTCTCTTGGTGAGTTTATATTATCCACTAAAATATTCCTAAAGTAATATAATCTTAGTAGGGAGATGGAAGTGACACCATAGAGTCATATTATTATCACCCCCTTCTCGTTATTAATGCATCATATATATCTTATGTATTTTTTCACAGATTTTTATACTTTTCATGTATTATTTTCATTTATAATATTCATGTTTATATATTTTTTACTATTTTAATGGAATACAGGGAAATTTTCTTTTGCACAACATTGATTATTTACACTAGAAGTTTATATTATCTTGAACTTTCCAGTTTTTAAGTGAAAGACTCAAATTTTAGACCCTAAAATCCAAATTACTTCATTAATGCATGATATTTACAATGAAATCAATTTCATTCAAGGATCAAGGAAATGAACCATGTTTTAATCAAGTATTATAACATATAATTTATTAATCTATTTAGCATACTTTGAACTCATTCACCTTAATTTAAAATAGAATGAACATTGTTTGATTATAAATATAGGGGTTTCATTGGACTTACTTGAATTTATAATTTAAATCATCAGTTTATGATACATTTTTCTTAGAAAAAATCCCTTGATATGAGAAAATTTATAACAAATTTAGAAAAAAATGTGAATATTTTAAGTGAAAATCCAAGAAAATCAATTAATTTATTATTATTAGGTTTATATATAATCTAATTGCTAAATATTTTTCCTTTAATTTCAATTTTCTGAAGTTTTTGTTAATTTTATAATTATATAGGATTAATTTCATGAGTGTTTGTCTGATATTTTATGGTTCTCATTCCAGAGAGTTATTCTAATCCTTTTTTGAAATATTTATTCTACTAACCTCCTTCTTAAGAGAACCCAGTAAATATATCAGTACTATAACTTTCACTTTAATATTTTTTAAATAATGAAGATTTTTTATTCCAAATTGATATGATTAATGCCAATTATTTTTAATATATTTTTAACTTTATACCTACCTTAATTTTTTCCCTCTTTTAAACCTATAGAATCCATGAAATTACTTAATAGGAATTCTACATTACATGAAAATTTCCCCCTATAACTCTATTTTATTTTGTATAACTGTATGATTTTTATTTAGAGAATAATGTGGAAGAATAGTGATTCATGGACTGATGGATGAGTATTCTGTATAAGTGAGAGATGTGTAGTTTCTATTGGATATTGATAATTTGATTCTAAGATATTTTCTATTATGATTACTAGATTCCTCTATAATTTTGAAATGAAAATTGAAATGATGGATTGTATCTTGGATATTTTAATAATCACTCATACTTGACCAATGAACATGTTAAAACTTCTATGATTAGTTTTGTGAGGAAATTAAATAAAGGTAATTTTATGGGTGTGAAATTTATTCCTTATGAAATTTATATTAGAAATAAATAAAAAAGAAAAAATAGAAATAAAATGAGGTATCATAATCATATCATTGTTCTTGATTGTGAAAAACAAGAATCCTTTAATAGAAAATAGATTGATGGGAGTTTATTTACATTAAATGAGAGGAGGAGGTATATTTTTTATGATCTTAATTGGAATATTATGTACAATGATTAAATAATTAATCCCATTTTTTATCCATAAATTTCAATGATTAAATCATTAACTACCATTATTCTATCTCAGAAACATTAGAAACTTATTAAAAAGTCCTATTAATTAGTGTGGATAGATTTTTCTTAATTGAATATTGAGTAATTATGAAAACATCTTTATATAATCTCTATACTTGAGATTATACAAAATACTATTTGAACATTATTATTGAGTGATTGAGTGTGAAATTTTCTAGAAAGGCGAATCATAATATAGGAATGAATGGTTAAGGAAAGGTTGAAAATGATAATCAAAGGAAAGAGGAATTAGAGTGTGAAATCAATAATGATGAATAATTTTATAGTTGGGTAGGGTGAGTACATTAAAATTTTATATTTTTTAGTTAATATTTTGTTTTATTAACAAAGTTTTTCTTGTTTTTCTTTTTTTTGAAGGATGAAAATTCTTTGGAATCGTTTTTTATATATTTTCCTTAAGGATAAGAAAATGATTGGGTGTGGGATAATTTTCTAAACCTTAATTATTTATATGTTATAAATGTATTTTTTTTCACTTATAAATAGACCATATACTACTTAATTTTTAAAAATTTAAATGATTTTTAGAAGGATGGATCTTAAGAATGTTTTTGGGAATTTAATGGGATATTTTAGGAAAGTTAAAGATATATAATGTGATAAATTTTAACCAAGTAGAGTTTTGAGACTTAGAAGGAACTCACACCACAATATTTACCATTATGACATGAATGAATATATGGAATATTATCTCACACCATTATAAGGTCTAAAACCCCTCAAGGGGATTAAACTTTTAAGAGATGTATGATACCAAAGAAAATATCACATCACAACCCTATTGTTCCATGTTGTGATACATTTATGGTAAGAAAAAAATAAGGATAATTTTTCCATTAAACCTTATTATGTGAATACGTGAACCAATAATATAAAAAGATACTAAATTTTATCCAAGCACTACTAATGCACAAAACAAATAAATAGAAGTAGCTAAAACATAGGATAGCATTGTGACAACATAAGAGGGGGTAGAAAAGTATGTGGCATGGGGTAGCATAGTGGGAGAACCATGGTGGTGATATAGCACACCCAATCTTATGAAGAGTTACTATACTAGGATTAAATCTAATACACGATATGTTTTGGTATTCTATAAATAATTTTCATTACATTCTGAAAAATTTCCCCATGTCACAATATTATTCCATGCCAAACACAACTTATAGGAGCCATGGTTGATCACTTCATAGTCTAACATATTTTTCAATGATGTAATAAAGATAATATTGATACATAAATCCTTAAGAATCACACCATATAAAATTCTTATTCATATTGTGATGATTATGTGAAATATATGGGATGATAAGATTGTGAAAAAAGTCTTGTTATGGTATGAACTCCAAATTAATTGAGAAAATTAAGTTATTAAAATTATCTTATATTTTTCTTCTTATATAAGATTAAACATAATGAACTTATGTTATATTACTTATTCAATCTGCATATTTATAAATTTTTAGGTAGACTTGGTGAATTTGACCATAAAGAAATTGTTGAATTTAGAAAAAACTTGATGCCAATTGACTCGACCAATTCATGAATAAAACTTATAGACATATTTTATGAATCATCCTTTTAAATTTATTCATTGCTTATATTTTAATTGATTATTGTTAACTATCATTGAAATTATCATTTTAATTATATTCAATCCAATTCAGTTCTATAAATTTCTTAAGCTAACAATAAATCACACTAAGATCTTAAGGATCATGTGAATTCCTTATAGGACCAACCTCATATATACACATATCTATGGTTTTTTATTATATTGATGGATAGAGAAAACTTAAATTATAAATTTAATTACCCATTTAAATTAATGATATTGGTGGTTGGAATATAATATAAGTTTGGAATGATACACACCTCCATAATTATGTTTTTATAAGATTAAACAACCATGTCCTTTGTGTAGATCTTTGGCCCACTTGTTAAAGGTCTATGTGACTTTGGGAATTTAGTCCATGTGGTATTCAAAATAATTGTGTGCCTCGGGACCTTCGGGTTATGTAATGGTTACCTCTAAAACAAGTTAAAAAGAGGGATTATCTTGATAATATAATAAAAAACTAAGTACTTTATGCCATGATCCAGTAGCATGCACCACAGTTTGAATATAAGCATCCTCATGGGGTATAGGTAACTTGTATCCTGGATCATGATATACTAGAATATATACTCTAACTTGATCTACTAAGAGTTATTTTTTATATAGGGTATCACCATAAAAATTTTACATTTCACATCTTGAAATTAGGTGATGTTTGGGTGTAGATAAATATAAATCCCAATACATTTATCCTAATAGTATTTAAGTATAATAAAAGTAACAATAACTATTTTTTTATAATTACTATAAATAGTTTCGAAAAAACTTAATTACCTTGGGTAATGTAAGAATTTTAGGGAGATGGATACCCATGAAACTGGTGGTGTGTGTCTCTGTATAATGTGGTTATTGTTGTGTTGATTGTTATTGTAGGTACTTATGAAAGAGAAGTTATATTAATTAATTTTAACCATTTAAACTTTCTTTTATAGTTTCACTCTTATCATTCATCTATTTTTGTATTATTGAAAAAATGTACAAGTTTTCATGCATTTTCAAAGTAGTATAATTATAAGACTAAAAAAACCACACCTATAATATAACTATACATTTCTAGATTATTCAAATCCACCTTAGGTTGTTTAAATTCACCTATGGTAGATGACTCATGTTATGTGAAAACTGGGTAAAATAAAGGAAACTATGTATCAGTTATTATATTTTAATATATCAAAGAAAAGTTAATTTTTTTTATTTTATACTTACACGTGAATCAAATACCTTTTTGGGTTTTCACCTACTATTTATCTTTCTTTATTTACATGATATTCCTTCAATAACACATGATCTAAGATAGTGGAAGATAGCGATTCTAATTGATAAATTTGTATTTAAACATGGATAGATAGTTCTTATGTGTTATATTACATCGTAGAGGTAAATTATAAATTTAAAATATATACCATTTGTTTTTCAAGTGAATGATACATCATTCTTGTTTATTATGGGGGTATATTAGTTCTAATGAATGTTGTTTATTTTATATAATCTTTTATGGTTTCATAAATTAACATTCATGAAGTGATATACATTGTAAATGTAATTTAAAATAAATTAAAATCAATTATAGTGTACCTTAAATGTTTGATCATCATGACAGGTAATAAAAGCATAAAAAATTACTTGGTTTGTGATGTTTTCATATAAAGCCTATGTGTGAGGAATTCCATTCCCCTAAGGATTCTTATGACATTTTGTGGAAATATTCATCAAAACTGAAGTATGAATATTTATAGAAACCCTTAATATGAATATAATCCAATATTATTCTAATATATAAAAAATTAGTATTTTATAATTTAATTTTTAGGCAAGATATAGAAAGTATATTAAAATTTTACCATAATGCCTTCCTAAATAGCTACCTTCATTACAGAATAAATATTGTGCCAGAGATCTGTATAAAATGGATTGTATAGTTTATTACTAACCCTAATGTAACTAATAAAAATTGAACTATTTTTTAAATCGGATATCTATGAACATTCATTCAACCTCAAACTTCTGGATTATACTTATTTCCATTATAAATTTTTCTAACATCATCATATGTTGATACTCTTGTTTTTTTCATCCTTTTAACTTATTATATATTTCTCACCATTGACATATTACTCACCATCTACATATTTCTCACCTTTATACTATGGCTAAACATTATGATCATTATTACACTGTTAAATGAGATGGGTAGTGTTAGTAGGAATAGATGTTATTTTCTTCATGAAAAGCTAAATAAATAAATTAAAATATTTAAACATTATATTAAACATATAATATTTAGTGAGAACTATTTTTATTTATAAAACTATTCATAGAAATTAAAACTTTTTTTATACTCTCAAGTGCCTAGTGGATCATGAAGTCGCAATGAGAGAAAAGGGGATAAATAAGTATATAATAGTTTTATTTAATTATTTCAACATTTATCTTACACCTATTTTATAATTTGAACTTATTTATTAGTTAAGATGTATGGATCAATTAATTCATTCCCAACACACATTCACACTGCATGAAACATTGAAATTAAATAGATCACAGCGCACATTATTTTTACAAGGTTCAAACCTAATGTGTAATTATACTCCTTGTTGTGTTTAGGTTGAGTTTGAGACATTGATTTATCACTATTATCAAAATTGATTACAATGGTTTAAGTATCATTTTAAACCCTATAATGATGTGGGAATGTATCATTTTTGACCCTTATAAAGGTATCATCAATGTCCCAATTATATCTCATGATAGTGCATATCTTTGGAAAACCCATCAATTTTTTGAATGGTATGGATATTATTATTGTAACACCTGAGACTTTTATGTGAAATATTTTGTTTTTATGTTATATAAATCATCAAATGAATCTTTCACTACACACAACACTAGCTTGGCTTGCTTTACATGCAACCTCGGCCTTCCTCGATAGCTTGTGTCGTACGCAATACTGAGTTTCACTAAACAATGATATGCAATTAAAATATTATTAAAACTAGTCGTTATGAATAGTAATAACCACTTTTTGAAATTTTATAAATTTTATTTTTCAAAATGGACTTCATTTTTGGATTAGGAATATCAAAATTAGCCTAGGGTGAAATTTTGGTATTTTTCTGAAAACTTTCAATTTTTGATGAATAGTGAAACCACTAAGTGGTAGTTAAAAAACTGAATTTTTCATAAAACTTAATTTTACCGCTTCTATGAGTGGAATTTTGAAAAACTGAGAGACACGGATGATGTCAATAAGTAAAATGTGGTTCAATGAGATGAAAATAATTCTTTGGTGAATAGTAACTTTTTACTTTTTTACCATGGTTAAAAGTAAATGGGGTAATTAAGAGTAAAAATGATATTATTATTACCCTAACACATGTCCTAATTCTATTTGACAAGTGTAATTCGACCAAAAACAACCTTAGGAATAAAATATGACCATTTATGCCCACTTGGATTAGATTAGGACATTTATTATTAATTTATTTAAAGAAGGGTTAAAATAGTTAAAATCAAAGTTTAATAAGTAAATCATTTTTAATATAGGGTTATACATAATATAAAATAGACTATAAATATTCATTATAAATCTAGAATTATTTCATACATAATGATATTTTATTTGTAATTTTTAGACGTTATATAATTTAATTTATTTAGGACACAAATATGATGCAGTAATTATCTTATTAATAAAATATTTACATAATTGATGTTATAAATACCCAAATAAATGTAATTTGAAAATTTTTATGAATTACAATAATTTTATAGGTTAATATGACATGTTAGTATTGATTTAATTAACTTGTATCGAACTAATCATTCTGTTATGATTTTCACAAAAATCAATTACTAAATAGTGTCAAAATTGACATAAAATAGTTTTTAAAACAAATATTATATTATTAATTGTTAGTTTATTCCTAAAAATCTAAGGTTCGGACAAATGACTTAGATAAGGTTATATATATTAATAATAAACAACTTTGGGTTCGTTTGTCTTGATATAGTAAGTTTATTAACCTTATAGTGTAAGAAAACAAGAAGAAACGGTGAAAGTTAAATTATCTAAGTTAAAGTTAAATCTAAATGATAAGGTTAAAATTGATACCTAAACTTGTATAAATTATATTGTATGAGATTATTTTGACCCCTACCCACCTTATCTTATAAATATATCAATTTTGAGCTATTAAAAACCGAATTTGACTTTATAATAAAATAATATATTTTGTTATTCCAAAGGTGCCCCTCTCCTCCCTTATAAAAGGGCACCTCCTCTCCCTCTTACTCACACCACTTTGAGCCATCAAGCTCGGCCAACCCCTGCCAATTTCTCCTATCCACTTCCCTAGAAACATCCTAGAGGTTCTGGTCTTCTTCAAAGACCTATTTTAGTTCCTTAAAAAGAGGTCTCAAAGAAACACTTCAAAGAAGAGGTATTGTCTGTTACCGATTCTTTCATCTTTATTTCTTCTTCCACTTCTTCTAATTTATTTGTTTCATTATTAAGTAATATCATCAGTATCACTAATATAATGATATTTTATTATAATTATGAAACAACCTATTTCACCATCTATCCATCCTACGGAAAAAGAAATCACCGTGCGTGCGTACGTACGGAATACCATCTCCACGTCGTGGTGTAATCTATTTTCCACCACCACCTTACTTGGATGGGTATAATGGTGTAAGTAATGACTATATATGACTATTATAAAGTGATATTGATTCTTAAATATTATACATACACTCCAATACAATTCCACGATCATAGGAACGATATCATCACTCGTGCGTACGTACGGAATACCGTCTCCACGATGTGATGCGACTCGTTCTACATGATTTTCATTGCATAATAATTATATAAATGAATTGAATGAATTAATATGATATATATTACACTAATACCATTCTGGAAATGAGTTATCTATAACCTAAAGAGAAGAATAAGAATTTATTCGACAAAACACGCATAAGAACAAAAAGTAATAAACACCCGAATAACAAGTAGTAATGAAATATTACTAATAAGAAGCTAAGAATATGACCATATATGATATAATAACAATAAGTATGATTCTAGAATAAGTCAATAACATTATTTAAATCATTATACAGGAGGTTTGGACACTTATGCAGCAAATCGGACCTAAGGTAAGGGAAAATATCACAATCTCATTTTATCTGAGATTGTTTATACATTGGTATTTACTGGGGTGTATTTTATCATCCAAATCCATATTTCCTAAATATGTGATATTATTTCCATCCACCTAAAATTTTTTAAATCCAATTTTACCCTTCTTTGAGTTTTTAGTAAAAGATGTGAAAGGAATCTTTTGTCGTACGAGGTACTTTTTGACTTTTCCAACAAAAGTACGAGAAGAATGTTTTTTTAACTTATACGGCATGAATGGATTTTTAAAACATTATTTCCAAGAATCTTCCTTTACAAGTTTTCAAGTTTATTTTTAATCAACTTCTTTTAGTTTAAAATTGTATGACATGTTAAGAAAGGAAAATGTTCTTGAAGTAGAAAGGATATTTTCCTGAAGAATGGAGTTCACGTGTTTTATCAAAATTATTTTCTATCTAAGATAATATAGGGTTCTATTTCTATCCCTATTGTTACATTGATTTTATTATGTTGTGATGGAATTATTTTTATGAATTCCTTTATCTTATATGAATTGTTTTATGATGTCATGTTGTTTAAGAATCCCATTTTTATTACATGGGTTATGCAATGATGTATGATTTATGATTTTGTGGCACACATAAGAATGGTATCATTATGAGATGGGTGGGACCTATATCTCCCTCAAATGCATTTGGTAAAGATTTTATATCTCATTAGATAGACATGGATGGAACGGTAGGTTATACCGGTTCAGTGAAACAGGACTGAAACGAGGAGTGAACTCGGTTCAGAAATGGACTTTGTCCACTAAGATAGTCTTGGAAATGAGTCTTGACTAATAAGAAATAATTCTCTATGATTATGTGTGTATGCCACAAAGTTTCATGTTTTATGTTATGATTATTGGGATTCCATTTCCCTACTATGATCTATCCCATGTTATAAAATTATGCTCTCTTTTGCAGGTTAAGATTTTCAAAAGTTATGTTCTTATGAATATGATGTGATTGATATTTATTTTGTTTACCCTTACTGAGCATTTGAGCTCACCCTTTTGTATTTTTTCTTTCCCCAAGTCAGGAAGAAGGTTATTAAGTAAGATATGTCAAAAGGGACTATAGATATGATGAGATAAATGGGAGATAGTTTAGAAGCTTTATGAACCAGTTGTTTATGTTTCCCAGTTTCCAAATACACTATACCTATATGGTCCTTTCGTGGTTTTGTTATATTTTGTAATAAGTATGCTTCAATTTTTAAGTATTAACAATGTATGTAAAGTATGGGTCGTTATAGTTGGTATCAGAGGAAAGGTATAGTCAACCTTTGGAAACTAGGATGTTAAAGCCTTAGTAAGAACCCTAAGGATAAGTCTAAGCATAGAACACAATCTTAGTGTTTTAGAAATGGCCATGAATACCCTAGGATAAGACCTTAAGTGTGAAATTTTATTCTTGATTATGTGGTTTTCCTATTATAATTATTGTTGATCACACTATTCTTATTGGTTTTAGTCAATGGCTGGAACCCGAAGGAACCGTGTTAATGTGGAATGCGACGGGCAATGCAATGATTTTCCCCCTGAGCAACCAAACGTTATGGGAGCTGGAATGCAAAATCTTGTAGCCATGCTCACACAACTTTCTCAAGCTATGAATCATGTAGGACTTCCAAACGAGCAAAGGAAGGAGCGACATTCTGTTGAATCCTTCATGAGGCAGCTTCCACCTTCTTTCAGCGGGTCTACTGATCCATTAGTTGTTGAACAATGGATTAGTACTACTGAAAAGATATTTTCAGTTCTTCAATGTTCTGAGCATGATAAAGTCATCTTAGCAGTGTATCTTTTGGAAGGTGATGTTGATCAATGGTGGAATCTTATTAAGAATACGAGGAAAAGGGATGAAATTGAGTCCATGGAATGGTATGAGTTCAAGAACTTATTTTTCAATAAGTACTTCCCTTGTATTCTCCAAAAAAAGATGGAGAAAGAGTTTCTTGAACTGAAGCAAAAGGATGATGAATCTGTTGGTACCTATGAAGCAAATTTTACAAGACTTGAAAGGTACGCTTTTGGTATTATTATCCAACTTGAGAGTAAGATTGATTGATTCTTTAGTGGCTTAAAACCAAGTCTTTGAAGGGCCTTAGCCATAAGGGACTTCAATAGCTATGAGGAAATCGTTCGATGTGCTCTCAAAGTTGAGATGGAGATTGGAGTAACCCATCAGTCATATGGGTTTGATAAAAAGAGGAAAATGGAATTCAAAGGAAAATCTAAAGAGAACACTGAAAAGAATATGAGCTTTCCCTCATGCTCAAAGTGTGGAAAGAAACATGGAGGGAGTTGCCTTAAAGGGACAAGTAAATGTTTCAAATGTGGAAAGGAAGGTCATCGGGCATTTGAATGCCGCGATGATGGGAAGAAGATGTCTAATGATGCAAACAAAGGAAGGGATACACATAATGAACCTACTACACTTCAATGTTTCAAGTGCAAGGAGATGGGGCATTATTCCAATAAATTCCCTAATCCAAGGGTTTATGATGATGGTCGACGTCAACAAAACTCTTAAGGCTAAAGACAAAGGAAAGTCACATGCAATTTCTATCAGTGATGTGGAGTACGATAACGATGTGGTGAAAGGTACACTTACCATCCACTCTAAAGTAGCAAATGTTTTATTTGATTCTGGATCCACCCACTCTTTTATTTCTGAAGAATTTTCTAAGGGTATCACCGTATTACCTCAACAATTAGATGTTGAGTTAGCTGTGACAACACCTAATGGCACAACAGTCGCATAAAAAGTTTATAATTCTTCTCTGATCGAAGTTTGTGGGAAAGTGCTTCCGGAAAATCTTGTGATCCTTCCTATAGTTGAATTTGATGTGATTCTTGGCATGGATTGGCTTTCTTTATATGGATCTCATATCAACTTCCAAAGAAGGGAAGTCACATTTCATATTCCAGATCAATCTATGATCGTCTATCAATGCAAGGATGAACATAACCTTCCAGTGTAAATTCCTTCTACCTTATGGGTCTTTATTCCACTAAATGAAGGTTATTTATCTCAAATGGTTGGTGAGAAACTCACGATTAAGAATATTCCCATTGTACGAGAGTTTGATGATGTCTTTCGAGAGGAATTACTAGGTCTTCCACCAAATCGTGAAGTTGAGTTTTCAATAGAACCCGTACCGGGTGCTTTGCCTATTTCAAAGACACCTTATAGAATGGCCCCAATTGAGTTGTAGGAATTGAAGAAGCAACTCCAAGAGAATATTGATAAGGGATTTATACGCCCTAGTACGTCACCTTGGGGATCACATGTTCTATTTGTTAAGAAGAAAGATGGATCAATGAGACTC
Source organism: Viscum album (assembly GCA_963277665.1). Classification (NCBI taxonomy): domain Eukaryota; kingdom Viridiplantae; phylum Streptophyta; class Magnoliopsida; order Santalales; family Viscaceae; genus Viscum; species Viscum album. The sequence continues at coordinate 320,248,146 of OY728143.1, forward strand.
TGCATTGATTATCGAGAACTTAACAAGATCACTATCAAGAACAAATATCATCCCCCACGCATTGATGACTTATTTGACCAACTACGCGGAGCTCAATACTTTTCAAAGATTGATATTCGTTCAGGGTATCATCAATTAAGGTCCAAAAGGGAGGATATACCAAAGACGGCTTTCCGTACCAGGTATGGACACTATGAATTTATAGTGATGCCATTTGGTCTTACTAATGCCCCTGCTATCTTCATGGATCTGATGAATAGAGTCTTTAGAGACTATCTTGATCAATTTGTGGTAGTCTTTATAGACGATATTCTTGTCTATTCAAAGAGCAAGGAAGAACATGAAGATCACTTGAGAATTATATTAAAGACCCTGAGAAAGGAGAAGCTTTATGCCAAATTTACCAAGTGCGAATTTTGGCTTCAAAAAGTTTCATTTTTGGGTCACATAATCTCAAAAGAGGGGATATCTGTGGATCCAGCAAAAATAGAGGTTATCGAAAGATGGTCGAGACCAACAACAGTGACTGAGATCTGAAGTTTTCTTGCTTTGGCTTGATATTATCGACGTTTTGTGAAATATTTTTCACTATTATCTAATCCACTCACCAAGTTGACTCGGAAAGGAGTTAAGTTTGTTTGGACGGAAGAATGTGAAGAGAATTTCAAGGAGTTGAAAAGAAGGTTATCCAGTGCACATGTGCTCACACTGCCTTGTAGTGGAGAAAGGTTTGTGATCTATAGTGATGCATCCAAGAAGGGATTGGGGTGTGTTCTTATGCAAAATGATATGGTGATAGCTTATGCCTCACGACAGTTGAAAATCCATGAGCAAAATTACCCAACACATGATTTGGAGTTAGCTTCGGTAATCTTTGCATTAAAGATTTGGAGGCATTGTCTTTATGGAGAAAGGTGTGACATTTATATTGATCATAAAAGTTTAAAGTATATTTTCACACAAAAGGAGCTGAATATGCGTCAAAGAAGATGGTTGGAGCTGATTAAGGATTATGACTACTCAATCCATTACCACCCTGGGAAAGTAAACAAGGTGGTAGATGCATTAAGTCGACAAGATCATGCCAGTTTATCCATGATGAGGATCACAAAAGATCCAATATTTATGGATTTACAAAGAATGGATCTTGGAATTATAATGGAAGTGGAACAATCTTATCTTTCTCAAATGAATGTTCAACCATCTATACATGTGAAGATTAAAGAGGCACAGAAAGAAGATGTCGAGTTATAAAAGAAGGTGAGAAATGTTCCTGAATTCAACCTTGATTGTGATGGGATAATAAAGTTCAGGAATCGGGTTTGTGTTACTCCCATCCCGGAATTAAAGAAGGAGCTACTGGATGAGGCTCATGGTTCTTCATTCTCTATTCATCCTGGAAGCACGAAGATGTATAGGGACCTGAAAGAGTACTTCTGGTGGGATGGCATGAAAAGAGATGTTGCTGAATATGTCTCTCGATGCTTGGTTTGTCAGCAAGTTAAAGTTGAGAGACATAAGTCTAAGGGAATGTAACAACCATTACCCATACCCGAATGGAAATGGGAAAAAATCACTATGGACTTTGTCACAGGACTTCCTAAAACATCCAAAGGCAATAATGCTATCTGGGTCATAGTTGATCGTGTTACCAAGTCTGCACACTTCATTGCTATTAGAGAGGATTTCTCTCTAGATCAGCTTGCCAGGATATATGTAAAGGAAGTGGTAAGATTGCATGGAGTACCACTTTCTATTATATATGATCGGGATCCGAGATTTACCTCGAAGTTCTGGCGAAGTCTTCAGCATACTCTGGATACAGAGTTGAGTTTCAGCACTGCTTATCATCCTCAGACATACGGTCAGTCTGAGAGAACAATTCAAACTCTAGAAGATATGTTGAGAGCTTGCTCTATGGATTTCAAAGGTGGTTGGGATCAACACCTACATTTGGTGGAATTTTCTTATAATAATATCTTTCACTCCAGTATTCAGATGGCTCCTTATGAAGCTCTCTATGGAAAAAAATGCAGGACTCCAACTTTCTGGGATGAAGTTGGGGAAAGAAAGCTATTAGGACCTGATCTCGTTAATGAAATGGCAGAAAAGGTCAGATCTATTCAACAACACATAAGAGCAGCTCAGAGTCGACAGAAAAGTTATGCCGACAACCGAAGAAAAGACCTAGAGTTTTAAGTGGGTGATAAAGTGTTCTTACGAATATCTCTCTGGAAGAGAGTCATGAGATTTGGAAAGAAGGGGAAGTTGAGCCCAAGATATATCAGTCCTTTAAAAATACTGGATCATGTTGGGAAGGTAGCTTACCGATTGGCTCTTCCACCGAATATCTCTCAAGTTCACGATGTGTTCCATGTATCTCTCCTGATAAAGTACATACCTAATCCTTCACATCTACTTAGCTCAGAAGTTGTACCGCTGGAGCAAGATCTTTCTTATGAAGAACAGCCGATAGAGATTCTAGATCGTAGCGAAAAAGTCCTACGAAGCAAGACCACTCGATTGGTGAAAGTTTTATGGAGGAACCACCAATTATAAGAAGCTAAATGGGAGCTTGAGGATATGATGAGGGAGAGGTATCCTCATCTGTTTGTTACAAAGTGACGAATTTTGAGGGTGAAAATCATTTTTAGGGGGGTAGAATGTAACACCCGATACTTTTATGTGAAATATTTTGTTTTTTTGTTATATAAATCATCAAATGAATCTTTCACTACACAAAACACTATCTTGGCTTGCTTTACACGCAACCGCGGCCTTCCTCGATAGCTTGCGTCGTACGCAATACCGAGTTTCACTAAACAATGATATGCTATTAAAATATTATTAAAACTAGCTTTTATGAATAGTAATAACCACTTTTTGAAATTTTATAAATTTTATTTTTCAAAATGGACTTCATTTTTGGATTCGGAATATCGAAATTAGCCTAGGGTGAAATTTTGGTATTTTTCTGAAAACTTTAAATTTTTGATGAATAGTGAAACCACTAAGTGGTAGTTAAAAAACTGAATTTTTCATAAAACATAATTTTACCGCTTATGTGAGTGGAATTTCGAAAATCCGAGAGACACGGTTGATGTCGGTAAGTAAAATTTGGTTCAATGAGATGAAAATAATTTTTTGGTGAATAGTAACTTTTAACTTTTTTTACCATGGTTAAAAGTAAATAGGTTAATTAAGGGTAAAAATGATATTATTATTACCCTAACACATATCCTAATTCTATTGGACAAGTGTAATTCGACCAAAAACAACCTTTCGGAATAAAATATGACCATTTAGGCCCACTTGGATTAGATTAGGACATTTATTATTAATTTATTTAAAGAAGGGTTAAAATAGTTAAAATCAAAGTTTAATAAGTAAATCATTTTTAATATAGGGTTATACATAAGATAAAATCGAATATAAATATTCATTAGAAAGATAAAAATATTTCCTACATGATGATATTTTATTTTTAATTTTTATACGTTATATAATTTAATTTATTTATGACACAAATATGATGCAGTAATTATCTTATTAATGCAATATTTACACAATTGATGTTATAAATACCCAAATAAAGGTAATTTGAGACTTTTTATAAATTAAAATAATTTTATAGGTTAATATTACATGTTATTATTGATTTAATTAACGTTTTTCTAACTAATCATTCTGTTATGATTTTCAAAAAAATCAATTACTAAATAGTGTCAAAATTGACATAAAATAGTTTTTAATACAAATATTATATTATTAATTGTTATTTTATTTTTAACAACCTAAGGTTCAGCCAAATGACTTATATAAGGTTATATATATTAATAATAAACAACTTGGGGTTCTTTTGGCTTGATATAGTAAGTTTATTAACCCTATAGTGTAAGAAAACAAGAAGACACGGTGAAAGTTAAATTATCTAACTTAAAGTTAAATCTAAATGATAAGGTTAAAATTGATACCTAAACTTGTATAAATTATATTGGATGAGAGTATTTTGACCCCTACCCACCTTATCTTCTAAATATATCAATTTGGAGCTATTAAAAACCGAATTTGACTTTATAATAAAATAATATTTTTAGTTATTCCAAAGGTGCCCCTCTCCTCCCTTATAAAAGAGAACCTCCTCCCCCTCTTCCTCACACCACTTTGAGCCTTCAAGCTCGGCCAAACAATAACAATTTATCCTATCCACTTCCCTAGAAACATCCTAGAGGTTCTGGTCTTTTTCAAAGACCTATTTTAGTGCCCTAAAAGGAGGTCTCAAAGAAGCACTTCAAAGAAGAGGTATTATCTATTACCGATTCTTTCATCTTTATTTCTTCTTCCACTTCTTCTTCTTTAGTTGTTTCATTATGAAGTAATAACATCAGTATCACTCATATAATTATATGTTATTATAAGTATGAAACAACCCTATTTCACCCTTTATCCATCCTACGGAAAAATAAATCACCGTGCATGCGTACGTACGGAATACCGTCTCCACGCCGTGGTGTAATCTATTTTCCACCACCACCTTACTTGGATGGGTATAATGGTGTAAGTAATGACTATATATGACTATTATAAAGTGATATTTATTCTGAAATAGTATACATACACTCCAATACAATTCCACAATCATAGGAACGATATCATCACTCGTGCGTACGTACGGAATACCGTCTCCACGATGTGATGTGACTCGTTCTACTTGATCTTCATTGCATAATAATTATATAAATGAATTGAATGAATGAATATGATATATATTACACAAATACCATTCTGTAAATTAGTTATCTATAACCTAAAGAGAAGAATAAGAATTTATTCGACAAAACACGCATAAGAACAAAAAGTAATAAACACCCGAATAACAAGTAGTAATGAAATATTACTAATAAGAAGCTAAGAATATGACCATATATGATATCATAACAATAATTATGATTCTAGAATAAGTCAATAACATTATTTAAATCATTATATAGGAGGTTTGGACACTTACGAATCAAATCGGACCTAAGGTAAGGGAAAATATCACAATCTCATTTTATCCGAGATTGTTTATACATTGGTATTTACTGGGGTGTATTTTATCATCCAAATCCATGTTTCCTCAATATGTGATATTATTTCCATCCACCTACAATTGTTTAAATCCAATTTTACCCTTCGTTGAGTTTTTAGTAAAAGATATGAAAGGAATCTTTTGTCGTACGAGGTACTTTTTGACTTTTCCGACAAAAGTACGAGAAGAATTTTTTTTTAATATATACGACATGAATGGATTTTTAAAAAATTATTTCCAAGAAGCTTACTTTACAAGTTTTCAAGTTTATTTTTAATCAACTTATTTTAGTTTAAAATTGTATGACATGTTAAGAAAGGAAAATGTTTTTGAAGTAGAAAGGATATTTTCCTCAAGAATGGAGTTCAAGTGTTTTATCAAAATTATTTTCTATCTAAGATAATATAGGGTTATATTTCTATCCCTATTGTTACATTGATTTGATTATGTTGTGATGGAATTATTTTTATGAATTCCTTTATCTTATATGAATTGTTTTATGATGTCATGTTGTTTAAGAATCCCATTTTTTATTACATGGATTATGCAATGATGTATGATTTATGATTTTGTGGCACACATAAGAATGGTATCATTATGAGATGGGTGGGACCTATATCTCCCTCCAATGCATTGGGTAAAGATTTTATATCTCATGAGATAGACATGGCTGGAACGGTAGGTTATACCAGTTCAGTGAAACAGGACTGAAACGAGGAGTGAACTCGGTTCAGAAATGGACTTTGTCCACTGAGATAGTCTTGGAAATGAGTCTTTACTAATAAGAAATGATTCTCTATGATTATGTGTGTATGCCAAAAAGTTTTATTTTTTATGTTATGATTATTGGGATTCTATTTCCCTACTATGATTTATCCCATGTTATGAAATTATGCTCTCTTTTTCAGGTTAAGATTTTCAAAAGTTATGTTCTTATGAATATGATGTGATTGATATTTCTTTTGTTTACCCTTACTGAGCATTTGAGCTCACCCTATTGTATGTTTTCTTTCCCCGGGTCAGGAAGAAGGTTATTAAGTAAGATATGCCAAAAGTTACTATATATATGATGAGATAAATGGGAGACAGTGTAGACGCTTTATGAACCAGTTGTTTATGTTTCCCAGTTTCTAAAGACACTATACCTATACGGTCCTTTCGTGGTTTTGTTATATGTTGTAATAAGTATGTTTCAATTTTGAAGTATTAACAATGTATGTAAAGTATGGGTCGTTATAATTATATTGGATCACTCAATTATTTCATACTCCTTATAAAAATGAGAAAAATATCCCCAATCTATTCATGTATTTATTTGCATAAACATGTGAGATATTCTTACCCAACAATAGGTCTTTGATTTTCAATCAATATTATACTACTAAAACATACATGTTGGACTTGTTGTATCAAGTGTCCTAAAATCTAAACATTATTTAGGATTGGGATAGTTTACTTTCACTCTATCATCTATAATCTAAATTTATGGAAGCTTGTATTCCCCAACTAATTCAACATTCAGAACATCTATAGGTTGATACTAAATGTTGGTATCAATCACTATCTTTTGGTTTTTCAACTTTTAAAAATATCTCTGGGATACTTCAAAAATTCAAGTTACAAATCCTAAAATTATTCAACCTAAACGATATTCAGAACTTATAAGATGGATTTTCCCACTCTTATCTTAGTGTGTATATTCTCTCATCATCATCTCTTTCTAAATGATATATCCTCATTTTATATCCATCACTAAATATTCAAACTTCTATGAAATATATCACTTACATATCTTTATAGTCTTCCTTATGATAAATATGTATTGGAAAAGACTTATTCATATTCATTTACTTTATAAAACCTCTTCATTGCTTCCTAAAATGTCAACTAAAACCACTATTTTTAACTCATGATTTTTATATATTAAATAAATATCAGTATCATCATTTTGACTTTGACTTCACATAAATGTTATGTAAAATATCATGGAATATTCTGGTTCATTAACTTCTATATACTCAAGATTATTCAAAAGTGAAATTCCATCCACTTATGCTTCAAGGTTCTAACAAATCATTTGAAATATATATTTAAACATCACACTTTCTAATTCCTATTATGATATGCTTAGATTTTGATCATCTTAGATATTAATTTCTTTCAATTTTTATCTTCTTAGCATAAAGATCATTATACTTCCTCATCTTTTTAACCATTAATATCTCTCCCCTTCTACACTTATTAACTTATGATCTTATGAAATTGATAAATTATTATCTTCTATGTGACACTCACATTCCACTACAGAGATTAAGTTTCTCTAATTTATCTTATCTTGGGTTGTTCTAGGTTCTAGTATATTTTGGTCCATAATTTCATGTTTTAGATATTTTATGGTTGAAGCATGTTTAGACTGTACTATTGGTAGAAACAATCTAATGCCCATGTAGAGGATGTTTTTATGGTTATATATTCATTTTTATAGATTATATATGGGTTTTTAAATCATGTGGATCTCCATAGAAATATTCAACGTTCCCTTATTCATAGAAGTGTCTAATGTATGGTTTTTCAGACCATGTGAAAAACCATATGGCTTGCTCAGGTGTTTGAATTTTGGGAATTTCCCATAAATAAATTGTATAATTAAATGGTTTTTCACTCATTATCTCTCCCATACACATTATTCGACCACTTGGGATCTAAGGAAGAGTTCTAACCTCATTTCTTCTTGATTTTTGGTCTTCCTTTAGTGATTTCCAAGAGATTTTGAGGTAAATATTCCTTACATTATATCTTATTCCGTACCTTCTATCTTTCCACTTGAATTTTAATTTTCTCATGAACCATATAACACTTGTAAATTTTGGAATTCAAATTATTCTTGTTCTTTCTAATTTTTTTTATAAAATTATGAATATATATAACATCCTATTGATGATTTAAAAAATTTCATTATGTTTTGAGATTGAAATAAAGGGTTTCTCTAATAAATTCTATTTTTTCCTATTTTAAATGAAATTTTTTCATGTGTTAATATTTTTTGAAAATCCTATAGGGATTTTTGAAATGGTTTTAATTTTATGTGTTATATTTTTATCTGGTTTTGGTTTTCAATTATTGAAAACTGTGTTTAAAATAGAGTTCCATTTTAAAGAGGTGTTAGACTCTAAATTATTTAAGAGTTATTTTATGTATTTATAATGGTAATTTTAATTGAGTTTGTGGTTTACCTCTTATGATAAATTACTTAATGGATCTTTAAAAATGTGCTTCATTAAAATGGTAGTAATTTTTCCTTGGTTTGGATTTTAAAAAAAAAATAAGACTCGTGTTTTTAGGGTAGTTTTGAAATATTAATATAGTATGCATTCTCTCATTTAAACTTTAAAAAAATAATGTGGTGTTTTATGAAATGTGAAAATGGGATTGTAATTTTGAACTAGGATTTGTGATAAATACCTAGTTGGAACTTTGGTTTTAAATGGTTCATGTGAAAGAGAACTCTTGACTGACCCCTTGTGTTTTTTACCACTTGTATGAGTTTTTTATCACTATGTGATATTATTTATCCCCTTGGGTGGGTTTTTTTGTTTATTCCATGGTTTCAAGGTATATATGTGGGGATATTCATTGTGAGGTTTTGGGGGGTGAGGGTTAGTCATTGTTTATACCTTCCATGTTAATCTTGGATTACAAGTTCTTTTGAATCACTTATTTATTGGTCATGAGAACCTAAATCTGAACTGGGGGTCTAATTTATATTGTTCTTGTTAGTTAAAACACCACTAGAGTTCCTAAAATCATTCTAAGCACTAGTTTTAGGAGGTTTTGTCATCATAATGATGCTTGTGTGGGTTAGTTTAATGATTTATGGTTTGGAATTTAGCATACATCAGTAGATAGTTTATGAGTGGTAAACTATTAAAAGGTTTAATGTGTCTCATATTAGGGATCCATGTTAGATCCCATAACACATTTGATTACCTGATCAGTTTTTTATGTAGGGGCTTTGATTTATTTCTGTATTTTACCACATTCCCTTACTTATATTATTGTGGAATTCCTATTATGCTTATGTTTTTTATATGCCTCGTGACATATGGGGATTTCATTGTTATACTTAAACCATTTTCATGTTGGGTCTTTGCCTTTGGAAAAATGAGTTTTCAAAGATACTGTAAAATCAATTTTGAATTTAAATACTCTTATGTGGGTTTTTAAAGTGGATTTAAAAATGTATGTGTTTGTTTAAATAAGGATTTTTCTAGTTAAATGTTTATATATTGTTCATTTTCATTAAAATAAAAAAAAATAATGTATTTTGACACATTTTAATGGTTATTTGGTTTTCAAATGTCTTAGGCTATTGGAAATTTTTTCAAGGAATGTTTTTTTAGTTTAAGAAAAAAATTTGGAACATTATGAAAGGTTCTTATGGTCATGTTTCGTTTTTCATATGTTATATTTAGAAATCCTCCTTTCTAGTTTACTTTCAAACTAGAATTGATAGATTTTCATATGAAATAAATTTCATAGTTTTGAAATTTTGTTGTGAGTTACTGGTAATTTTAGCTCATTCCTATATCTTTTAGGTTCTAGGTTTTTATATAGATTCAGTTTTTTGTTTCTACATACCAACATGGGGTGAGTCGGGAGGTGCTGAGAAACCAAATGTTGCATGGAGATGGTTTTGATCTTGGGATCAGTTGGTTTGTAGTTTTCTTTTTTAGTGTTGTTTATTTTATTCCTTGATGTATAATTTTGTCTATGGATGATACTTATATTTATGAAAATGGGTTGGATTGGTGTGATTGTCTATGACCATTTTGGTAGGTTTATTTATTTTGGTTTCTTATAGTTTAATGTTATTCAATATTTTTATCTATGAATTGGTTTAAATCATTCCTAAATGAATTATTATGATTCTCATGCACTAGTTGGTATCCCGTGGGGATCGAAAATTCCCTTCAGGCATTGTAGAAAACCAATTCGTGTGTCAAGTAAATGGCTAACCAAATCAATTTAGTACAAAATGGTATCAAGGTGGGATTGTTTATTTGGTGATAGTATAATATATTTTATTAACCTGTTAATATTTGTTTATGTATTTTTATAAAATAGATTAGGTTTTTGGAGCTTTATAGGTATTGGTTGGGAGATTCTAGTTATCTCTTTATCATCTCATACCATAAGCTTCTAAGGTAATTTGGGTTTAGAATTGTAAATTCTAATTCTTTTTAGTTGTTTCTAATGTATTGTTATGTGGATAGATGTTGTTTTGATCTAATTTTAGTATTCAAGTAATATTAGAGGTCACTTCATGTATTTTGGGTGAAATCGAGGAGAAAGTGAGATTCACGGTTAGCTCACACGGCTTGAGAAACTATGTAGTTCTTTTGTGGTTGAGTCTGCATCCTTCACAGAATGTGTTTCATAGTGGTTCAAGGTTTCCCAACCCGTGTATCCAAACCATTTATAGCACTATTTCTTCCTTGGTTGAGGTATTTTAACTCTTATGTATTTTATATTTCTCCAAAAGTGATTCTCACTTTTTGGTGGTGGATTAAGGAGTGTTTTGATTCCCTTTTTGGATGCAGTTCTTGTGAACCATACTTGAAAGTTTGTGTATTACTTTGAGTGTGATTGATTTTGAAACCTTTTTTTGAAAAAATAAAGGTAATTTTTAAAATTTCTATTTTAAAAACATGTTTTTATGAATTATTTTTAAAATGATACTCCCTTGGCTTTCATGAAATGTTTTATTAACTGGTTTTTTCATTATGGTGATTGTAAAATGTTTAAAGGGAAAAATATATTTTTTTAAAATTTGTTTAATTTGGTTTTCTTAAAATTAATTTATTAAAAAATTATTTTAAAAATTATTTCAAGATAAAGAATCATATTTTTTTGAAATATATTTGTATGGAATTTTATAGAAAAGTAAAATGAGTTTTTATGATCATTCTTTGAATTCTTTGGTTCTCAACACTAAGTAGAATTTTTAAAGGAATTTTTTTGAAACAAACTATTTGGGTGATGTGTATTCCACATAGGTTGTTTTTTTAAAGAGCTTTTTGGATTGGATTTCAATAATACACCTTAGTGGATGGTGATTTCAAAATTCCTTGGTTAATTTTGATGATATCAAAATAAAAGTTTCTTTTCTTAGTGGGAATTTTGTGTGCCTTACTTGATGGATTGTTGTTTTGGCCTAATTCCTTGCTCCTGATAGAATAATTTGGTTTATGTATTTAGTAATTAATTTATATTGTTAATGTATTAAATTTTTTATTGTATTCCTCCTAGAATGGTTGAAAATGTATCTTTTGTTCCATAATCTACTCAGACTTTGAGTTGAGTGGTGGATGTGGAACCTTCCTTATTATTGGACACCTTCTTAGACTACTTGAATACACATATACCTTCTTTTAGTGATGATAAAGGGTTAGTGGTAGAAGTGAGGTGTTTGGAAGAGAAATATATGATCCTTTATTCTCTTGGGACACCAAAATCTTTATGGGAAAGAGTTGTAGAGATATTTATTTTGTTATATTAACAAAGTTTAGTGAGGTTATATGGTACCAGCTCAACTGTGTGAAGGTATGACTTAGGATTTTTTTCAGTGTGAAGATTATCCAGTGGTTCATTATTGATGTTGTTATAGTGGAGAGAGTTCCTAATCCTATTATCCTCCATTATATTTATAGATCAATGAGGTAGTATACTAATCAATTTTCAGAGTTGGTCATCTTTTCTCAGAGGATAGACGTCAATGATACTTATAAATATTGTTTCTTAAGAGCTTGTATTCACCTAGATTTTGGCCAATATTTAATTACATCTATCTTAGAACCTTTTAACTATGTGTTAAATGAGTGTATTTGAGTCAAAATTTGACCAATATGGGCATCTAGTGGTGGACGATTCCTTATCCTATCTGATGGGAATGATAGTAACCATGTGAGTGAGTAGAAGAAGAAAGATATGCCAAATATAGAAGCAAAGGGTCTTTATCATGACACTAATAGGTCCCTAATGTTCTTACAATGTGTGAATTTAGGTAATTATAATCCCTATGATATTAATTCCCTTATATTTTTTCTCTATTTTGGTCATTTGGGTTATATTTAGAAGTTTTGTAAGCTGGGGTTTCAAAATAGGACTTGGGTTTAACTCATATGTGGATGGATTGTTTTGTTTTTTGGACCTTTGTTTTCTGGTTGTAATCTGGGTTAAGTTTTTTGAGCTTTATTGGTTGTATTTTAGAAATATTTCATATGGTTTCTTATTGAGATGTTTCCCTTTGGTGGCTTTATATGTCATTTTCCAGTATGCCTTGTTACTTTTATAGAATAACCCTCATGGGTGGCCATTTCGGTTGGATATGAGTTCCATTTTATTATTCCATGTCATTTGGATGAACCTTACTTGAGATTTTTGGTTTCACCAATTATTTGTGATGGACCTTTGAGGTTATCATTATTTGGACATAATAAAGTCATTGGGTGCATGATATGCTATCTAGGGTTTGCAATATAGAACTTTATTTATTATACTAGCTAGTGTTCGGATTTCACTATTTGGGATCTACCATGTGAGGGTCGTCTAGATTTGACCTTAGGTTATCCACATGTTCTATGACCTTATATGAGAGCACTTGTCATTCTTTTTAGGATTATTGTGGTTTTTCTTCCTTATTTTGATTTGGAAGTACTTTTTGTTTGAGAGTGAATTTATCTCACGGTTTCTTGGTTGTTTCAAGGTTGTGTCTATCAATAGTTTTCTTTAGTGCCAAAATGATAGATGAATACTAAATGGTGGGGAGACCATGTTTGGTCTCCCTTGATTATTAAGAATTCTTGTTTGAGGTTCTATTTTCAGTTATGCATAGAGAAGTTTAATAATCTTATGGTTGATCGGTTAGATATTTTTTTAGGATATCAGATTTTATTTTAGAGGTTAGATCATGTTGATTGGTTCTTTTTATTATTTCTTCATTGGATCTTTCATCTTCCCTTCAATTTTTGTTTGACCACAAACGTTCTGTGGGAAAAAATTGGTATTATGGGGTGAATTGTGATACCCAAATGTCATTATAGAGCTTTAATCTGATCTATTTTTTCTTATCTTGGGTAGGTCTGGTATTTGGTAGATTTTGAGATGGAATTGGAGTTTTTAGGGGTTTTTTAGGTGAAAAACTATTATCCATCATGGTTAAGAAAACTGTATGGTGCCCATGTGGAGGCACAAACCTATGAAGGATCTCTCCCTATGCTCTGATTCAGCTTAATGATTCCCTAGGTTCGATGTATGATTTCTTAGTACCCCTCCCCATTGGAGTGTGGGGGCTTCATGTGTCTTATTTGGAGGCGCAGCTACATACCTTTATGCCTTTCTCATTCCTAGATTTTATTCCACCTTTTCCAGCGATACCGATCATTCTAAATGTTCCATATCTCCTCAATAGTTCGCCTCATCTCTCGCTTTCAATATATGAGTTCACAGAAGACTTGGGCCTTGTGGATATCAATTTAGTTTCTTAATTAAAGTCTTTAAGACCTTCATTTTATTCCTTTGACAGATTTTTTCTCATCTCTTGGGGTTTATATGAACATGTGGTAGTTGATTTTCTTGATAAATAGCATATTATGATTCACTTTGAGTCGATGGTGAATTTGATTCTATCTTTTTCTAGTGCACTGTATCTATACAATGGTATCCATTTCCATCTTCTTAGGTGGTTCTATGAGTTTCACATGAAGCAGTATGATCTTACCATAGTGTTATGGATATGTTTCCCTAAATTCCCATTACCATTTCAAAATTCAGCTATTATGTGTTTTCTAGGAAACCTGGATGGCTGGTATCTATGCTTAGATAGTATAAAAAATGTGGTTTACCATACAATTTCCCCTGTATATGTGTCAAGGTCGACATATCTAAGCTACCAATGGAGTGAGTCTAGATCATAGTTGGAGAAGATTTTCATCATAAACAGGATGTGGTTTTTAAATCCTAGACGGATTTCTGTAAATCTTGTAAGCATATGTGATTTGAATTTAGTGTGTGGTTTACCCCTTGTGATAAATTCCTTAATGGATCTTTGAAAATGTGTTTAATGTAAATGGTAAGCATTTGACCCTGTTTTGGATTTCAAATAAGAAGATAAATGTTTTTAGGAATGTTTTGAAATGTTTAAACTATTTGAGTGTTTTCATTGAACCATTAAAAAAGTTTAATGTGGTGTTCAACGAAATGAGACAAAAAAGTATTAGAATTATGAGGTAAATTTTAAAATAAAGGCCAAGTTGGCACATTTTTTTAAAAAAATTTATATCAAAGACACCTGTTGATTTCCCCCATGACTTTTTTACCACTTTTTTTCCCCTTATGTGAGAATTTGTTTGTTTATTTCATGGGTGCCTGAGATATATGTGGGGAAATTCATTATTAGTATTTTGGGGTGAGGGTTATCGATTTCTTTTTCCTTTCATGTGAATCATGGGTTGCACGTTGTTTCACCTAACTTCCTTATTTTTCAAGGGAACTCAGGTGCTAAGAGGGAGATCTAATTTATATTTTTTTTAGTTGGTTCTCATTCCATTAGAGTCCCTCCCATTCTACTAGGAACTAGGTCTAGGAAGGGGTTTCATCATAATGATTCTTCTGTGGGATATTTGGATTACTTATTGTTTATACTTCAGAATATGTCAGTTGCTAAGCCAGAAGTGGTAAACTCTTCAAGGTTTATATGTGTTTCACATTAGGGATTCAGGTTAGATCCCATAACACATTTTATATCTTAATCTTTTTTTGAAGTTTGGGATTTTGATCTAGTGTTTGATTATATCACTTCACCTTTCTTATATTATTGTGGAAGCTATATCATACTTATGTTGGTTATATTACCCTTGGTATATGGTGACCCCATTATTATTCTTGTCTTATGTTCACATTGGTCATTTCCTTTTGAAAATTAGTTTTAAAATATATTGGAGAACCTATTTTTAATTTAAATACTCTTCTATTGGTATTTAAAGTAGATTTCAAAATGGGTGTTTTGGTTTAAAGAAGGATTTATCCAAATAAATTTTTATAAAGTGAATGTTTTAATTTAAATAAAAAAATGACACATTTTGGGAAATCATAATGAATTTTTAGTTTTAAAATAGATTAGGCTAGTGTAAATGATTTCAAGGAGTTTGTTTTCATGTTAAGAAAATAAAGTGGAATTTCTTGAAAGTTTTTATGGGCTTGTTTAGTTTTCTATAAGATATATTTGGAAAGATAACTTGCTAGTTAATTTTCAAAACAAAATTTATAAATTACCTTAGGAAATAAATTTTATAGTCCCAGTGGGTTGTGGTGACCTATAGGGATTTTTATCTCGTGCATATATCTTTTAGGTTCTAGGTTTTCAACTGGATTAATTTTTTCATTCCTCGATGCTGATGTGCAGTGAGTTGGGTGTGGGTGAGAAAATGGAGGATGCATGGAGA
Organism: Viscum album; assembly: GCA_963277665.1. Classification (NCBI taxonomy): domain Eukaryota; kingdom Viridiplantae; phylum Streptophyta; class Magnoliopsida; order Santalales; family Viscaceae; genus Viscum; species Viscum album. The sequence goes on from OY728143.1 coordinate 320,263,719, forward strand.
TGATTTTAGGCTTAGCAGAAGTTGTCTAGTAGTTTTTTTGTTAGTGTTGTATCTATTATTCCATGATGTACCTTTTTTTATGGATGATAATTATATTTATGAAAATGGGTTGGGTTGAAGTTATTGATTATAACCTATTTTTCATGTCTATTTTTTGGTTTCTGATAGGTTAATGTTCTACTATCTTTTTATCTATAATTCCAATGAAATAATTCCTAAAGGGATCCCTATGATTACCAATAAATAGTTTCTATCCTATGGGGATGAGGAATTCCCTTCAATCCTTGTGAAAAACCAATCTAGGTGACAAGTAGATGGCATCCCAAATTGGTTTTCTAAATTGGAACTCTTTCCAAAATAAAAATAAATACATTAAATTTTGGTGTAGCTTCCACTTTAGCTTTAATTGATCTTCATCAGCCTTTATTGATCTTTTCATCTTTGAATCTATCCATATTAGTCAATTAAACTTTCATTACTCTGAAACTTCTAGAATTAAATCATCCAAAGTTTCCTACATTATTAGCTACTACATCTTTGTAGTCATTATCATCAGTCTGGTTAATTTTTACTCCCACTTCTATAATTTTAATTTAGAATGTGATGCTCCAAGAGCATCCCCGACATCTATTGATTCATCTTATGGATTTATCTTCTTGAAACACCCAAGATTTGACTTCTATTACTATTTCCCATTTCTATTTACTTTAACACGATTCATCATTTATCCTCAAACCACTATGAAATTAGTTACTTTTAATGATCATCATATAATCATTTGAATTAACATCTAGAATTCACCATATGGAACTTATTTAAAATTTCTTCTATAATGTGTGATAACTTCCACATCCTATAATTCATTCATAACTCAAACTCAAAATACAAATATAAAATTCTCTTACACATCAATATAATGTTTTTCATTTTTTAAATCTTTTAGTTATACTCAAAAGTAATCTTATGTATCTTAAGATGACTTAGGACTTTACCAAATCTCTGGGTAACCTTAATATAATAATTTTTTACTCTTGTGTATTAAATTAAAGTTTGTCTCATTGAAAATTGTATGTTTCATAGAAATTTTTTTCCAATACCCTCAATATGATTATGCATTTGAATTTATTATCCATACAGCTTCAATGTTTGGATTAATACTATTTCCAAATATTCATAGGGATCTTATTTCTAATGCACATAGTTTTCATCCACAACTAATCTAATGAAAGTGTATCATCAAATATTCTAAATGTGTACCTACCTTTAAAAATAATATTTTGGGTGAACTTCATTTTTACATATTCTTATCATCTTGTGAATTTTAACCTATATATTTTGGAGTTACATCTAGGAATTATTCAATTTATTCCTCTTACATAAGTACAGCTTCTGAAATATAAATTCACCCTTCTTAATTCCACTCATTAAAGAACTTAATTCTTCAAGGAATGTTCCTCTTCTAAAAATAGTGATTTTGGAACTACTCAAAGTATCCAAGGATAAATTATCACAAACATTAATATGGAAATATAATATAAAAATAATTCATAATCCTTTAGTACTTGTCATAGACTCAAAGCTAAGTTCATATCAACAATCATTAGATATATAAGTTACTTCTAGATTAGTTTGAATTAGTTAATTCATCCAAAATTTATTTATTTTGAAATAATAGTTTCAAGATCATCAAATTTTGGAATAAATTCCTAAAAATAGGTATCTCCATCTTCACATTCAGTTATTATTTTCCTTACTTATTGAATTTATCAACTTGTAGAAAATATATATATCAATTGTCACCAAAATCCATTTGGTTCATCAATATACTCCATTCTATTTTTTTCAATACTCAATATAAACTAAAGTAAATGTTCTCATGTTCATTTCTACCTATTAATGATAATAAATTCAAAGGAACTTTATCTCCATACATAGAAATTCATTGTGTAAAGGAAATTCACATTTATCTCATTCTCTAATTAGGACTTAAAATATCATTTTGTCCACTTTATCTTCCTTTTTATTTTATATAAAATCAAATTTACTTAATAGAAGGGTGGAATCATGTTTATTAAGAAAATTAGTATAAATAATAAAATATTAGTCTAAATGAGAAATTATTTATGTATAAAACAAGTGTGACTAACTTAGATATAAAATTTTTCCATAAATAATTCATCATGTGATACCAAATTTGAAATATTAATTTAAGAATTGGTTATTACTTTAATTTAATCTTAATAATTCATATCAATGAATATATTAGAAGTATTAAACCTAACTAGGTTTATCATATTACATTTTACTTTTCTCTTATCATCAAATAATCAGTCTCTCCCTTTTATATTCATAATTGAATTTTTTAAACAAGGGTAGAATAGTAAAAAAACATTCCTCGTTAATTGAGAACATAAAATTTTTTTTAATATATATAATTTAATAATAATCTATAACCATTGTGTATGTAATCCCAACATCTGGAACAATAATTTCTAGAGTCTTTAACTTTTTAATTTTTTGTAATTGTGTCCCTTTCAATTCAACTTTAAAATTCTACAAAACCACTAGTTCAAGTAATTACTAAAATTTTATTCCTTTAATGAGATATAAATATATGGTAGTTTTTTAAAATTAACCCTCAATAAATGGGTAAAATTAATCCTTCTCCTTCATCATTCTTGAGACCAATTGAATTATTTCAAGGGGAAACAGGTGATTTTTATCAGTGTACTCTATAAAGGATACCTTTTCAAGTTGTAAAGTGATCATAGATTTTTAGTTCTCCTTAAGTTATCCCAGGAAATTAAATCACCATAAATTACATATATAATTAAATTAAACACAACATATATGTGAATAATGTGGTTTATCCTTTGATTCTTAGTGAGAGAAACAAGTTTGAGAAATATATCTGAAGCTAGAAGCTCCTTTCAATTCAGCATTGGATTTATGAGAACTCTTTATGCTCACTTCACTTTTTATTTTCTAAATAGTAATATTTTAGCACCCCAAATTTCAATTAACTAACCATTTCTTTATTTTTTCTAAAGATTTAAAGTGTTTGGGTGGATTTTGGAATGTTTTGGAGGAATTTTAGAATATTTTTTCGGGATTTCTAGAGGTGCACGGTTTTAGTACGGTTAGTAGAAATCGTGAAACACCTTTAGGAAGCTATGAAAAGTGAGGCAACGGGCTCTGGGTAGGTGAATATTTAGGTACATGGTTTTACCAAACCATTTATCCACCTTGGAGAAATTTTGGTTTTAGAGACATATTAATTTTCACGATTAGCGCATGGTTTTCCTAACCGTGAGACTAACCGTGCATGGTTAGTTTTTAGATCCTAAAAAAGGTAGATATCACTTGGAATTGAATCTAATCCACTATTGTTTCTAAAATTTTGACGCTAAATCAGTTTTTCCTTATCCCAACATCTTTAGTGACTTTTTCCTCTGATATAGGAGTGATCTGTTGGAAAATCTTGGTGTGTTGAAGCCAGGATTTATTGGTAAGTCTCTGTTCTAGGTGGTTTTTCTTCGATATACTATTATTCCCACCCTTGAATTTATATATATGATCCATTGGGGATATATATATATATATATGATATTGGATATCATTAATGATTATATATAGTTGTTTTTGATATTATAGAATAATATAAAAGGTGGGTTCTTGGAGATTCAACCCATTTTTGTTGAAGAATTTGTGTCATTCTTCGTTTCTACTATAGTTTATGAGGTAGGTAGTTTCACTATTAGATCCTCTAATTAGAAATTGAAGGATTATTTTCAAATTTATTGAATTTAATGAAATTTTTTATGTATTTGATGTGAAAATTATGGTATAAACCTTATTTATTGATGGTTTTTGGATTTTTGTAAATTAGTTGTTGTGAAAATTTCTTTGTTTATGGATTTTAAAATGATGATTTTAAAATGTAAAATCTTTTTATTCATGTAAATTTTTTTATGGTGATGTTTTGAATAAAATAAATATTTTATTAAAATGAATTGAAATGGTAAGTTTGACATGGTTTTCTCATACATGAGTTGGTGTGAGTTCATGCTTTCAACGTGACCCTAAATAAGGGGCGTGTACCATTGGGGTATAAAGGGACACGACCCAACATGAGGGGCATGTTCCATTGGGGAACAAGGATATTTTACACTTTGTGACAACTTGGTGGATTAGTTAGAAACCTCTCATGAGTATGGAACTGTCATTGAAGAATGCATGTGTGGGTGGGTGTGTGAACCGTGGATTTTGTATGCCAAGAAAGAATGTGAAGTGGTTTTAATAATTTTTTGGTCTCTTTTCTTTGAAACTTTTTTGGTATATAAATTATTTTATATTATGATATAAAATATTAAATTTTTTAAAAGTTTCTTACATAAAAAAATTATATAAATGTGCTAACATGTTATATCCTAGTGGCATGAGTAGGGAATTCATTTGGGGAAGACCTACTGAGTTTCTTTACTCACCCCTTCATTGTAACTTTGGTTATTTTGAAGATATTTTTTATAAAGACATAGGTAAGGTAAATGTATCCCATTTATTTAGTGATTCATCATGGTACTTTGGGATATATTGTGGAGTTGGATCATGGAAAATGTTGGGAGCTGTGGATTTAGGTATTTGGATTCTTTGAACTTTTTGGTTTATTCTTATGTTTTGGTACTCTAATATAGTTGGTTTCAGTTGTTATAATTTGATTTTTATGTATCTTTATCATGAACCATATATTGGTTTTGATTATGGTATGCTTGGTTACGGTTGTTTTTATTTTCAAAGGGAAAATTATGCCCCAATTGTATTGAATCCCTTGCCATTTATTTCAAGCCTTTGGTGTCTTGGGGATGTCACATATAGACTAATAGAAATTCCTCCCCAACTCAAGACAATGAGGATGAGTGGGGTGTTACAAATGGTATCATCTTCTTTAGTGATTAACTTGAAAATGATATTAGTCTTGTTCAGTCCAAATCATTTGGAATTAATGGTATTGGTTTTTAGTATTGGAGTTTAAATTCATTCTGGTTAAGTCCTTCTATTGGTTTGGTAAAAAGGAGTAGGATTATCAGGAGTTGAAATGTAGAAAATAGAAATATGTAGCTGACCTATTTATGTTGAACTCAAAGTTACCGGGGAGTTGGGTAAATAATTGTTTTGGAGACACTTATAATATTTGTAATCTCATTGTCACGGGTTTATCCAATGAGAAGAGCATGACCTGCATTGATAAAGATGACTTCCCACATGGAGTGTATATTTTATTTAGAGTAATTATTTATCATCTTGTAAAAAAATAGTGATTTTTGAAAAGTATTGAATTTTTTTTTCAAATGTGAGAATTTGAAAATGGCATGATAGAGGTATTTTGAAAATGATTTGATTTTCAAAATCATAGTGGAATTTTAAAAAAAGGGTAAAAAATGGAAAGTGTTGATTTTTAGAAATCACTATTGTGATAGTTGTGATGTGGTAAATTTGAAATTTTTAAGACTTCAGTTTCTAGAGAGTGATAATTATGGAATTTGTTTTGGTTATAGAAAATGGAACCTGATAGTCATCATAGAAACCAACCAGAAGAGGCTGTTGAGAATGTGGTTGTACCTAAGCCACAGGTGAACCAATAGCAAGTTCAGAGAATTTTGTAGGCTTTTCAGGAAGTGGATGGAGGGGAATAAAGGGATGAACCAAGACAAGTGGATCATTTCATTCAGTTCCATAAGAAAAATCAACCCATCATTCAGGTTTATTTGGAACCAGAGAGGGAGGAGGTGTGGTCGAACGGGATGAATTGAATCTTTGATTTCCTTGGTACACCAGTAGAGTTGAATTTCAAGTAGGTCGCGTATATGATGGAGGATATTTCATGCCAATAGTGGTGTTTCGGTGCGGATGTGCGTCGGGTTACGCTGTTCCGTCAGGACGCGTTCGCGCGTGCACCCGTCAACCCGAGGGGATGGGCGCGCGGCTTGTGGTCCCGCAGTCCCGCTTTCCAAGGGCGGGCGGCATTCGTCCCTTATTCAGGGGCGTCTTCTCCTTGATCGAAACCGGGATGATGGGATGTCGGCTCCTCCTTCCTTGGACGTCTCCTTGGAACTCGTCGCCTAATCCGGGTCTCCCTCATAGACTTAAGAATGTTCGTGAATCTCGTTCCCGGCGCCATATCTTCATGGACACCGGTTAATTACGCTGCTTCCGCCCGGACGCTCCAAGGAGTCTGGGCGGGGCAGCAACCTGCGGTGAGAAGGTCGGGTGGCTCTGGGTGCTGGGGCGTGTCGTAGCACTGCGTCTCTGCACGTCTGTCTTCCGTCCCTAATAGGGCTTCTCGAAGGCATGATGGCCTGAGGCATCCCGTACTAGGTGCGGGGAACTGTGTCACCTGAGGTTTTCCTCAACTTCCCATGTTTAACACGGGGTATGCCGCGAGTTTAACGTCCAGCGGGGACGGCATCGGACCGATCAACACGAAAAGTGGATCAGATGACAGAACCCCTTGCGGGGAACCTCCGACGCTGGGGCCAGCACATGGGCGGCTTCCCAAATGATGTGGAGTGGAGTGAAGTGGCATGACCCCACCGGGATGTGGCGGCCCGGGTAAGGATCAGGATGGATGATGGAGTGAAGAGCTTGGACCCCGTAGAGGCTTCCTACGTACCGCGCGTTAGCACGGATCAAAGTCAACGTAGTTCGGGTATACAGTTTAACGTCATGCTGGACGTCGGCAAGCCGACTCACGAAGAGGTCTAGGCCGCCGGGCGGAGGATTGAACCGAACCACCTCGCACAGAGGGGGATGGAACGGCCGGGTGGATCACAGTTTCACGTCATGCTGGACGATAAAAAGAGAAATGGAAAAAGGGGCTGTGGGGAGGCACAGTGGAGATACACACGGGCAGTCTCCCACAGGGGCGGATTCATAGGCGAATCGACGCAAGCGTGAACCCTGGAGGGGTCCACTGATGGACGAACCGACGTAAATACGACCGGGAAGACCAGGTGGCGGGCTTGGACCTCAGGGAGGCTTCCTACGTACCCTGTATAGAAGACAGGGATCAAAGTCCACGTAGTTCATTCTGTCAGGACTTACGCACTTGGGGCAGCCCGGATGCGGCAAAACTCAGCTGGAAGGGACTTGGACCGAAAGCAGAAGACACCTCGATCCCAGTCACACCCTCTACTGGCTTCGACAGTGGGGAGGCGCAATGGAGATACACATGTGCCGCCTCCCACGAGAAACTAGGGGTTTGTAATACCCTGCCCCCGTAGGGAAAAGCCACTCCCATTAAATCGTCCCAAAAGGGGGACAATCCCGACATCCCTGCAGAGACGAGCGGGTGGGGGCCACGTCCAAACCGGGGGAGACCCTGCGTGCGAAGCACGGGATCGAATGATGCGGACGGTTTAACGTCTTGCCGGACGAAGTACAGTTTAACGTCGTGTGTTGAGGACGAAGCGGACGGTTTAACGTCTTGCCGGACGAAGTACAGTTTAACGTCGTGTGTTGAGGACGAAACACTTGGCAGTTTAACGTCTTGCAGCGCGGACGATGGGGGCTAGGCAGTTTAACGTCGTGCAGCCTGGACGTATATAGTTTAACGTCGTGCAGGACGTGGTGCAGTTTAGCGTCATGCTGGACGAATATGCAGTTTAACGTCATGCTGGACGATAAAGCCGCTGGTAGGTCCGTGTCACTTCGCGCGAGCCTAGGGGGGGGGCCGCACGGAAAGACGACGCACAACGCGGGCACCTGCGATGAAGACCATCGGGCGCCACGCAGGCGGGTACCCAAAGGGGGTCAAGGGAGGCGACCCTGGCGGACTGCGCGCAAAAGAGGAGCTTTGCGCGCAAAACCGCGGATCGGCGCGCAAAATGGCGGGCTGGCGCGCAATTGGGCCAGCGCTTCGCGCGCGGATGAATGGGATTGCGCGCACCGGGCTTCGGGTAGCGCGCGGGGGCAACGGCTCATTCTCTAACGAATGGCCACTTTGAAAATGGGGGGTGCGCGCAATCGGGTTGGATTGCGCGCACCCGGGGGCAATTGCGCGCAAGAGGCTTCTTTTGCGCGCAAAGGCCTTCGGGTTGAAATTTATTCAAAGGGACGGAGCCAAGGGGATTGCGCGCGAAGGCGGACCCCAAGGCTCTGTTGCACGAAAGAAAGGAGGTTACCTGAAAATCGGCATTGCGCGCGGAAGGGGTTGAATTGCGCGCGCGGGAGACCGTTCGACTTCCAGCAACCTTTGAAACATTGGGGGTCGCCTAGTATTTATAGGAAACCCCGGGCGCGGAATCCAAGGCGCGAGCGCGGAATTCTCCTCGCGGGCGCGGAATCGGGCACGGCGCGCAAGGGAGTTGCGCGCATCCCGGGGGTTTTGCGCGCGGATCATCATCTTTGCGCGCAGACCTCTGAAATTCCGCGCAAGGCCTCCGGGCCCTCCGAAACATTCTTCCGACTCCGAATATGACCTCGCTTTCCGCATCCGGAGCTTCGTTTGGGAACAACGGACTTTTCCGGCGTCTACAAAATCCCCCCCTTGGAATATGATCAGCGAGAGGTCGCAACGATCGGGTTCCGAGGGAGACGCCGGAATGCCGAAGTCCTGGGCGGCGCGGGACTTAGGCGCGCAAAAAGGGGCGCCGGTCGCGAAATTCGCCGCTGCGGTCGCGCAAAGCGCTTTCCGCGCGTCGCGGACCCCGGCCTCGCCTATAAATAGGGGCACTGGGTCCCTCCATGCCGTACACTGGCCTTCCGCGCGATAAGCATCTCTGCTCTCGTGCGCGAAATTGCCTTTTCCGGCGCGGAATTCGCCCGCTCGTCGCGCAAAACCGTCCGGATTCCGCCTGTCTTTGCGCGAAAACCCGGAACTTTGCGCGAAAGTCTTCCCAATTGCGCGCCGCCCACTTGGATTGCGCGCCAACCTTCAAACTTCTCTACCAGCCTCGTCCGATTCCACACACTTCATCCCTTAACCCGCACGACTCCCGAAACTTCTGAGATGGCCGCGCACAGAGGAAATGAGGGGGATGCCGCCACTCGCAGGGCTGAGATGGCGACGAACGAGGAGGTTTACGGAGCCAAGGAGATTGTTTCCAACAATCAATCCTTGTTCGACTTACTGACGCCGGCCCAGAAGACATATCCACTGTCGGACAACCTGCCGCTCTGGAACTTCGGCATCCTAGATGAGGTCCTGGTGCCAGGGTTCGAGATTGATGCGCCGCGGACCTGGGTGACCCGGGAGGACGAGCTTCTCCGCTATAACATCACCAACAATGGGCATCCTGCCAGGGAGACCAGACACTTGGATGTCTATGTCCTGAACCCGAGGACGCGAACCATTGATGGGGGTGAGCCTACTGCGGAGAATTCTCCAGCCCTCTACTCGAGCATATATCGCCAGAGCGTCACGGACGACACCAAGGGCTGGCTGAAGGACTGGGACTTGCGGTCTGGGGGCAACTTCACCAGCGAGTGGGCCTGGGCGTTCTGGGTACGCCACACTTGCGATCACTTCGCAGAGGAGCTGCGGTACATCGGCCTGTTTGAGGCGGTGTGGACGTCGCAGTTCCACTTCTACCAGCAGTCCGAGCTCGGGCCGGAGCTGTTCACCCGATGGTCTCCGGATACCAACACCTTCCATCTTCACCATGGGGAGGTCGGCATCGGCCTCTGGGACATCCACTGCATCGGAGGTATCCCGCTGGAGGGCTACCAATACGATGAGTTCCTGCCACCGAAGAACATCTGGGAGGACAGGTCACGGACTCCCATCCTGACCTGGCATCTGCTTGACCTGGCTACGCAGCGGCTCGGGATCAAAGACTTCCAGAAGGACATAGCCTACAAGGAATGGTTCGGCCAGTTCTTGGAGCATGACTCGGCGGTCAAGATGCCAGGCAGGGGGAAGCGGTGCCCGACCGCAGCTCAGAGGAGCCGGAACGGGTCGTACTGGCGGGTCCTGGAGACGGGCGATTACCGCTCATGGGGGTACCGCGTCATCGAGGCCCGGGACCCAAATGTCCGGTACGCGGCGTTCCTGGCCGCCTTTCTGAGTGGGTGGCTCCTGCCAGTGCGGGACGCGAGAATGGGCGTTCGCCCGGCGACACTGGCGGTGGCGGGCGCTATGGCCGCCAACAAGAGATACAACCTCGGGGTCCCAGTGCTGGCGAGGCTGTATGCCATCCTGGGACGCATCTCACGAGGGGGGTCGCCACGAAGGATCTGTGGGCCCTTTCAGTTCTTCCACGGCTGGGTGGCTGCTCACCTCGGTGGGTACACGTTTCCGAACGCCATCATTCCTCCGGGCAACGGCCTGCGACCCTCCCTGCTGAACATCGCGGGGGTCGCTCCGATGACCCTAAGTGAGGAGGGCGTGCGGATCCGGATTGGCAATCATGCCAACTTCAACTTCAGTCCGTTCCCCACTCCCGTTGGCCAAATGATCGACAACGGGCAGGGTCCGCTGGAGCAGCATGAGTACTTCCTGAACATGCGGGGCGGGGTGCTCGTGGCTCGGATCGACGGGAAGGTGATCTGCGAGCCTTACGTGCCGACCCGTTTCGCCAGGCAGTTCGGGTGCCTTCAACGGATGCCGAAGAGGGTATTCACTGCTGTCCGGGAGGAGACGAACCCTGGCGTCCTTCGCCAGATGTGGCTGATGTTTGCCGCTTTCGGCTCTGGCGACGTCATCACTCTCCCTCCTACCGGAGTTGACGCAGGCTTGGCAACCGAGTACGCCGAACACTGGGCCATCGCGTACCCTGAGGGGCTCTTGCGGAAGCTAGTTCGGCGGCTCGAGGCTACCCGTGCGGAGACCGGGCGTCAAGGAAGGAGGCGAGGCGCCGCCACACGGGGGAGAACGGAGGCGCGCCAAGCAGCGGAGCCGGCGCGGGCAGGGACTTCGGCGGCGGGCACATCGCAGGCTGCCGCTACGACCTCGGCGCCCAGAGAGGGGGCACATGCGGCGGTCGAAGAGCGGCCCGGGAAGCAGGTGAGACGTCTGCTCGAACCCTCCCACGATGCAGTCTTCTCGGCGCTGTGGTCGGCCTGGATGACCCTGCGGCAGTCACTGGGGACCGACGCCATCTGGCGAAAGATTCTCAGAGAAGGAATCCATCTGCCAGAGGTCGGGCGCCTCCACATTGCCGACAGGGTGGACTTCAACCGGCAGTATGCGTATCTGACGGCCATGGACGAGTACGCGCGCCAACGTGGTCAGCGCGCGGAGCCATCCCTTCTGGTGAAGGTGATGCTCGGTCTCGAGCCCGCTCCGGAACAGATGCCGCCGGAAGAAGACGACAGTAGCAACGACTCCGAAGAAGAGGAGGAAATGGGGGAGGATGAAGGCTCCGAGGGTAGATCCCATCAGGGGAGCCCACGGGAGAGCGGCGAGGTGGTCGGCTCTGACAACGTTGATGTCACTGAGCTCCTCGAGGTCCGCTTCTATCCCTACTCAATCTGCTTCATCCATTCTCTTATGCAGCTTCTAACCCATTTCTCCATCTTTCTCAGGAGCGCACGGATGTTGGTCAGGCGTCCTCAGCGGGAGTAGGAGGGGCGCCAGCAGGACAAGGCGGGGGCCAGACACCCATCATCGAATTGACAAGCGCTAAGGGGTCCCCTGCTGCAACTGTTCCTGCGGCGACCGGGGTAGCGGAAGATGACGCTCCGAACTCCCGTAAGTCTCCCTACTTTACTGCTGGTGCTTGCCATTGACGATCCGTGACTAACCACGGCATGCCCCGCGCAGTGATCTCAACATTGGAGGCTCGTCGGGTTGCCGAACCCGGGCCATCTACGAGTGGACCAGTGGTGGACATGCTGCCTGCCCCGGAACAGACTTCCCAAACCGAGTCGGCCCCACCAACTGCTGATCAGGGGGCTCCGGACATCGGCGGTGCTGACATCGGAGAGAGGTTGGGGGCTGACGAGGGTGTCAGCGCCACTGGGGAGAGAGAAGAAGGTCGCCCGGATGTCGGGGAACCTATCCCTCGTGAGGACCTCCCAGGGGCGGACCCTGCAGCAGACCTGCTGGCTGCCTTCCCTGCCTACCGGCCTGCCGATCCCGAGGAGATGGACGACTCAGACACGGAGGCGGTCGAGGAGAGCCGGATAACGCGCCGTAGGGGGTGGAAGTGCATCCAGCGCTTCCTCAAGCGAGACCCATCGGAGTGGCTGGGGCGCATGGGATCACTTCAGACCTGGCTGCGCTTCCTGTGTGCCGGGGGAGCTGATGCTCAACGCCTCCATCTAACGGTCCGTGATTTCATGGCCGAAAAGATGCGCGAGAGCTGCCGGCGTGCCGACGTCACACAAAGTCGGGACATGTCGGAGAGCACGCGGGCGCTCCTCGCGGCGGAGCAGGAAGTCCGGCGCCTCGAAGGGCAGGCGGCAGAGAAGGAGGCCTTCGTCGCAACGTGTACCGAGCTTGTGGAGCAACTAGCAGCCCAGCTGGTTGACGCCCAGGTACAGCTGACGGAGGCGGGCCAACAGATGGTCACAATTCAGGTCGAGCGGGAGCGTGCACAGGCCAGAATCGACGAACTGCGCGCTGCGACCGCCGACGAGGAGAGGGCACGCAGAGAGCGAGAAGCAGCTCTGGAGGCCACCAGCCAAAGGGTAGCGGCATTAGAAAGACTCATTCAGCACGCTAATCCCTAAGGGCTTTGTTTTGCCATTCCCAAAACATTTGCTTACGCTACTTTGATCCATCTGTATGAATCAATATATTTATCTGCATCTTTTGGTTTAATATGCTCAACCACAATTCGTTGTCTTGCGGGAGTGTTAACCAAGCATCAGGCATCCATAATTGGGCCTGGATTTATGGAGAAAAGAGGGAGGTCATTCCTAGGAAAGGAGACCTCAGACCTAATCAATGTATCATCCCCCAACTTGTTCCAACACACGAGCGGGACAACGCTAGGGGCGTTGAGATTTTATCCGAACATAGGGAAATGAGAAAGGGTGAATCGCGTGTCCCGAATTCAGACATCCACAACGGTCGGCCTTCCAGGAAATGCCCAAGACGGTAGGCGGACAGTGGATCGACCATAACAACTGCAATAGACGGACCGAGAAAGGCCATCATTCATATTGCTGGAGGCGGACCACATGTCATCATGAATACCGCTTTGGGGTTCCTTCAGACACAAGGGTGGAAAATCCAGATCAACAGGGCATGCGAAGCGTGGGGCGAAGTGACGATTTGTTCGGACAGAATCCAACGCTCTCAAAATTGCGCCACCGTGGGGAAAACGTATTAGGCGGATGCACTAATCTGGCCGTGAGTCACCTCAATTCTCAGACAGCACCTCTCTGACGAGGAAACTGTCGCTTCCCATCCTTGCGATGGGGCATCCCGAGCTGAATCGGGGAGAATATCACAACTGCACCACTCTACCCGAAGTCAGGCCAGACGGCCGGCGACGAGGAGGGGCGGGACTTAACGATCCCTGAGGCTGGACCCGAGTTGAGATGCCCGGGCGTTCCTACGTACTCCATCAGGCTGGAGATCAAGCCACACGTAGTTCTGAGAGTGCAGTTTAACGTCATGCAGGACGTAGAATCCCGTTTAGGGGAGATCTTAGTTTAAGGTCGTAGAGCTCGGACCATAAGGGTAGATCTTAGTTTAAGGTCTTAGAGCTCGGACCATAAGGGGAGATCTTAGTTTAAGGTCTTAGAGCTCGGACCATAAGGAGAGATCTTAGTTTAAGGTCTTAGAGCTCGGACCATAAGGAGAGATCTTAGTTTAAGGTCTTAGAGCTCGGACCATAAGGAGAGATCTTAGTTTAAGGTCTTAGAGCTCGGACCATAAGGACCTCAAAGTACGCCGCATCTGGTCATATCCCCTGGATATGCGAAGATGCACTGAGGGATAGTGTCGAGAGTGCCGAGGTTTCGCCTGGTCAGAATGGGAGGTGGGAAATGTGAATCATGCGGCCATTCACTCGAGGACCAGGAGCACCGGCGTGACGATATGAGAGTACTGCCGACCGTGGCGGAAAAGCAGCATCAACATCGCACTAACCGTTGGTGGAATGAGGCAGCAAACGAGCATCGACCGCTCAATCGCAGGATTCATATCGATTTGCTGCCCGAGGCCATTGGGGGTACCGGCCCGAGTCGGTGGGAGAGCACTGAAGCATTGTGTCCGAACCGTTCACGAGGGCTCCACCCAGGGCGTAGACGATGGGTCCGAATGAAAGGGAGCACGAAGCCTGAAAAGCGGAGGAAACCTGACCAAGCGGATCCTGACCCTCCTGGTAATAAACCAGAGTACTCTTGACACCGGTGGACCACTGCAAGGGGTCGGGGAACGCGCCTTGAGGGTGACCTGAAGGCGGCGGATTCCCCAGAGAAGGGGGAATCTCTAAGAGATGGGGGGCTGGACCCGAAGTTTCAAACATCCGGGCGTTCCTACGTATCCCATAAGGATAGGAATCAAGCCGCACGTAGTTCTTGAAGCGCGGCGCAACACAATCGGGCACCAGCGCGGGGAAGAGTGCGGGTCTGACCCTCGCACACAAAAGGAGCGGCATTTGATATTTCTTGTTTGTCCTTAAAGATGAATGGTTTTTCTTTGTGCGGCGACATGCCTGTGATTGAGAAATCTCTGGCGTCGCCACAATAATCAAGCCACGGAAGGCATTGATGAATGGCGTGGTTATTAACCAGCGCCCAACATGAGTGTCCCCTGAGGGGAACATCACGATGCAGTGCCGTTTTCTCGTCGGGCGGCCAAGACGATCACAGTTTACGGTCGTGTGGTAGGACCAGACAACACAGTTTAAGGTCGTGTGGTTCGGACCATGGAGGAATCCGCTTACCGCGGTACGGCGGACACGGCGGAGGTGGGAGCATACCCAGCCCTGCGGTCACGCACGATTCCAGGAGAAGAGTCTTGGGATGGGGGTCTGCGTATGTCCATCACCCGAGGGGCAGAGATGCTAGCCTCCAGGCATACTGGGCTCAGAACGCGATTGTTCGAGCGACTCCTCCCTCCTTATGGGGACGAGGGTCCAGCTACGCATGGCCCTTGGGGAGAACATCCGCATATATCCTTGGTGCTCAGATCATGGGAGCCTCGAACGACATCATTACCTTGGTTGGTCTGCCTAACGTGTAAAGGTGTACTGAAGGTCAGTATGAAAAGAGTGTCCAGATTCCACTACAACGCATAAAGGCGGAGTGTGATGAGGACTGCGCAACCAATGTTCAGAGCCTGAAGGAGCTGACATGGCGATCAAGGATGTTGCTGACGCATTCGCAACACAACATCCGATCGCGTCAGCCTAAGACGGGGCAAGCAAACGAGCATCAACCGCTCAATCGCAGGATTCATATCGATTTGCGGCCCAAGACCCGCCGGTAAATCGACCCGGAGCGGTGGGAGAGCACTGAGGCATCGTACCCAAACCGCTAACGAGGATCCCTTTGAGTGAAGGCTCGAATAAGAGGAAGCGCGAGGCCTGACAAGCAACACAGGACTTGTCGGGATTGAATCTGACACTACGAGTCATAGACCGAAGTGCCCAAAACATGTTAACAGATCTCCGGAAAGGGTCGGAGGACTCACCCTGAGAGCAACCAAAAGAGGGCAGATCCTCGTGATCAACCAAGAGACGGGGCTGGACCTGAAACACAAGCGTCCAGGCGGTCCTACGTATCCCATAAGGATGGGAATCAAGCCATACGTAGTTCTTGAGAGGCAGTTTAACGTCATGCAGGACGATGAGGGGTGTGAGGTAGTCCCACACACGGGGGAGGCGTACGGCGCGGCCAGTAGACCGACGTGAATGAGGACATAATCCCCCGCTCACGCGATACGCCTCGCACAAAAAAGGAGGGGAACTGGGGCCAGAGGCCCAACGCGGGATAGAGATTCCCGGGAAATGGGGTTGGGCCTGAAACATGAATGTCCAGGCGGTCCTACGTATCCCATAAGGATGGGAATCAAGCCATACGTAGTTCTTGAAGTGCAGTTTAACGTCATGCAGGACGATGAGGAAAAAAGAAGGGGGGAGCAGAAGGCATCCCCAAACGTGGGGGGGCGTACAGCGTGACGAGCAAACCGACGTGAATGAGGGCATAGCCCCGCACTCACACCATACGCCGCACACCCGGGGGCAACTGGGCCAAGGGCCCAGGATGAGATGGAAATTCCCGAAGGATGGGGCTGGGCTTGAAACATGAATGTTCAGGCGGTCCTACGTATCCCATAAGGATGGGAATCAAGCCGCACGTAGTTCTTGAGGGGCAGTTTTACGTCATGCAGGACGAATGCTGAACAGTTTAACATCTTGTAGCTCGGACGTAGTGCAGTTTAGCGTCATGCGGGACGAAGCACTTGGCAGTTTAACGTCTTGCAGCGCGGACGAATGCTGAACAGTTTAACGTCTTGTAGCCTGGACGAATGCAGTTTAACGTCGTGCAGGACGTGGTGCAGTTTAACGTCATGCAGGACGAAGTGCAGTTTAGCGTCATGCGGGACGAATGTGCAGTTTAACGTCATGCTGGACAAATGTGCAGTTTAACGTCATGCTGGACGTAGTGCAGTTTAGCGTCATGCGGGACGAATGTGCAGTTTAACGTCATGCTGGACGTAGTGCAGTTTAGCGTCATGCGGGACGAATGTGCAGTTTAACGTCATGCTGGACGTAGTGCAGTTTAGCGTCATGCGGGACGAATGTGCAGTTTAACGTCATGCTGGACGTAGTGCAGTTTAGCGTCATGCGGGACGAATGTGCAGTTTAACGTCATGCTGGACGTCGGCACACTCAGACAAAGTACTTCTTGAGGAACCTAGCGTTGGTGGGAGGAGTAACACGCTCACCATCCATAGTCGCTAGGGAGTACGCGCCATTGGGATAGACCTTGTGGACAACAAAAGGTCCCTCCCACTTGGGCTCCAACTTGGGCGGCTTCCTGCCGGGGATCATTGGTGCTCTTAGGGCTAGCACTAGATCACCCTGCAGGAAGGAGCGGAGGCGAACCTTCTTATTGAAAGCTCGAGCCATTCTGCTTTGATGCCTCTCCAAGTTGTGCAAAGCGCGAAGTCTATTCTCATCCAGTGCTTCCAACTCGACTAGACGGGCTTCAGCAACTCTGTCCGGCGCTTGCTGGTCGTAGACCGCAGTGCGCAAGGACGGTAACTGGATCTCGATGGGCAGGACGGCCTCAGCTCCATACACCAGGGAATAAGGGGTCATCCGGGTGGAATTGCGAGTCGTCGTCCGATAAGCCCAGAGGGCGTTGGGGAGCTTGTCCGGCCAACTCTTCTTGTTCTGACCAACCATCTTTTGCAGAATGTTAGAGAGGGTTTTGTTAAACGCCTCGATCTGTCCATTCGCCTGCGCATGATAGCGAGATGTATGGTTCGAGCGAATGTTATACTTGGCGTACAACTTCTTCAACTCGGCTGCTCGGAAATTGGTTCCGTTATCCGTGAGGATAGCGTGAGGCACTCCAAATCGATAGATGATGTTGGAGGTCACGAAGTCAGCGATCGAACAGGATTTGACCTCTCTGAGCGGAATCGCTTCTGCCCATTTGGAGAAGAAGTCCGTAGCGGTCAGAATGAACCGGCACTGGCGAGCTGTCGCCGGTGGGTAAGGTCCCACAACGTCCAGTCCCCAGACTGCAAAGGGCCAGGAATACCTTGTGGTATGGAGAGGCTCCGGCGGCCGATGCACAAAGTTCGCATGAACCTGGCACGCATGGAACCTCCTGGCATACTCGATGCAGTCATGGATCATAAAGGGCCAGAAGTATCCCAACCTCCGAATCTGGTGGGACAGCTTCGGCCCAGTCTGGTGGGCGCCGCATGAACCAGCATGAACCTCTTGCATGACTCGTGGGATCTCAACTCCCTGAAGGCAACGGAGGAGAACACCATCAAATCCGCGTTTGTAGAGGATCTGCTCCAGGCCGGGACTGCTCTGGAGGACGAACTGCGATGCGCGGCGTCGAACTCGCTCGCGCTCGGCCCGATCCGATGGAAGAATGCCATGTTGGAGGTACTCAACCAAAGGCGTCCTCCAATCAGGGGCTGATCCGACTGTCATATCTGGGGTACTCGGGGCTCCGGGCATAGGGGCAACCGTGGTGAGGTTACTTACCAACGGGCCGTGATCTTCTTCCGGGATAACGGGAGCGATGAGCCTGCGGCGCGTCACGCGGACGATCAGGTTGTCCTGTTCAGGCTCCGCAAGTGACGCAGCGAGGCTGGCCAAAGCATCTGCTCGACCGTTCTGTGACCGGGGAACATGGACAATTTCCGGCCGAGAAGGGAACCGGGCCATCAGAAGGAGGGTGCACTCCAACAATGGCACAAGTTCCGGCTTCCGGACAACGTAGTCGCCATTGATCTGCTTAACGACCAGCTCGGAGTCCCCTTTCACGCACAGACGGGGCACGTCGATCTCGAGAGCCAACTCGAGGCCGGTGATGAGGGCATGGTATTCCGCCTCATTGTTGGTACAGCCCTCTGACAACAGGAAAGAGTATGGCAGCACGGCTCGCTCCGGGGTAATGCAGACGATACCCAAGCCCACTCTGTTGAGCTTAGGATTATCGAGTCTTCTACCGGTGGGGCTCCGGGAGGCACCGTCAAAGTGCATCTGCCAGCATGGATCGGCTCGATCAACCGAGAGAATGGTCTCATCAGGAAAGCCTAGATCCAGCGGCTGATCCGCGGAGGTTGGGTGAGCAGCCAGAAAGTCTGCCAATGCTTGCCCTTTGATGGCCTTCTGAGACACATACCTGATGTCGAACTGCTGGAGAATCACAGCCCACCGCGCTAGACGGCCAGTCAACATAGGTCGGCTCAGGATATATTTCAACGGGTCTACCCGAGAAACCAACTGTACCTCATGGTGCTGCAAGTAGTGCCGTAATTTCTGTACGGCAAATACGAGCGCCAGGAAGCTCTTCTCGATGGGGGAATACCTAACTTCCGCATCGAGGAGCATGCGACTGAGGTAATAGAGGCTATTCTCCGTTCCCTCGTTGTTCTTCTGGGCGAGAAGGGCACCCAGGGACCGTTCCAGGGCGGTCACATAAAGGACCAGCGGCTTTCCGGATACGGGCGGCATCAGGACCGGAGGTTGAAGCAGGTACTGCTTGATCTCCTCGAAAGCGGTCTGACACTCTTTATCCCATACATAGGTGGCACCTTTCTTCATGAGCCGAGAAAAGGGCTTACACTTGCCGGCCAGATTCGCGATGAATCGGCGTATATAGGCTAAGTGGCCTTGGAACCCTTGCAGTTCCCGGACGGTACCTGGGGGAGGCATCTGGCTAATCGCCCTGATTTTCTCTGGGTCGATCTCAATACCCCGGTATCTTACCACAAATCCAAGGAACTTTCCGGAGGTGACCCCAAAGGCACACTTCAACGGGTTCATCTTCAGGCAGCGAGACCGGAGGAAGCTGAACACTTTCTCAAGATCTTTGAGATGGTCCTGACGCTGGCGCGATTTGACAACCAAGTCGTCGACGTAGCATTCCACCAGTGTGCCGAGGATTGGCTTGAATATGCGGTGCATCGCCCGTTGATAGGTGGCACCTGCATTCTTCAGGCCGAAAGGCATGACCCGGTAGCAAAAGGTACCTTGGGGGGCCCTGAAGGCAGTGAACTCCTCATCCTCAGGGGCCATCCGAATTTGGTTGTATCCGGAGTATCCATCCATGAAGGAGAGGGCTTGGAACCCTGCCGTGGCATCAATCAACAGCTCTGTCCCTGGAAGGGGAAAATCATCCTTCGGGCAGTGGCGGTTGAGATCGCGGAAGTCGATGCAGACTCTGATCTGCCCGTTCTTCTTCCTGACCGGCACAATGTTGGCCAGCCATTTGGGGTACTGAACTTCCCTCACGAAGTTGGCTTTGATAAGCTTGTCAACTTCGGCCTCAACCATGGCACCGTGGGATGGGTGCATCTTCCTGGGAGGCTGCTTGAACCCGCGATGGTTCGCCGGGAGACCAAGGCGGTGGACGGCTACCTGAGGATCCAGCCCCGGCATCTCGTCATAGCCCCAAGCGAATACATCACGGTGCTGCCTGAGAAAGTCCACGTACTGCTGCCGCTCCTCAGAGGGCATGGCGGCACTAACCAATGTGGGTCTTGGATCGGCCTCGGTTCCAAGGTTCACCTGTATTAACTCATCGACCGTGGCGGGGACGCCCTCCTCAAAGGCTGGGGGTGCGTCTTCCATATCCTCTCCACTCGGGGAGGGATCGTCCACGGGAGAGACTGCGTTGGCAACTGCATTGGGGCTACCAGATCCTGCTGGGCCACTGGTGCTGGCGCGGGCGGTCGCGGCCATCTCATCAGGAGACTCGCGGACCGTCAAGACCATGGCGACGTCCAACCGTTGAATCGGGAGGACGTAAGCGTCATCCAGACTTGCCCAGGGATCACTTGCAACAGCGACAGGCTCAACCTCACCTGCCAGGATCTGCTTATCCTTGCTCTTGTAATAGTCCGCGTCCAGATAGCGGGCTTCACACGAGGCAAAAGGAGAGGCATCTCCTTGAAGCACGCCCACTCGACCATTAAGGGAGTATTTGAGGCACTGGTGGTATGACGAGGGAACCGCCGCGTGAAGATGAAGCCATGGCCTGCCCATCAATGCGTTGTACGCGGTGTCCTGAGAGACTACCATGAATTCGGTGTTGGCAACCAAGTCACCGAACTGGGTCTTCAAACGTATCTTGCCGACCGGGGTTTGCTCGGTGCGATCGTACCCCTGGATCCTGAGGTCGGAGGGAATCAAGTCATCCTCAGACAACCCCAATCTCCGGAGCGTCCGAGTTGGAATCAGGTTAATCCCGGACCCCGTGTCGACAAGACAGCGCCGTACTTCAAGGCCATTGAACTGGCCAGTGACATACAGCGGACGAATGTGTCCCTGTATAGGAGGGTCTTCATCCTTACCAGAGAACGAGATAACTGCCTGACATTCGGCGTCCTCGATCGTTTCGGCGTGAAAGGCCTCTGCAGCCGCAACCTCTGTCTCAAACTGGAGGGGGCTTTTCAGGGCTTCAGCGAGTGCCTCGCGCATCTCAGATGACATGCGCAGAGCCTCAAGGATGGAGAGCCTTGCTGGGATGTCGGCCAAGTGCTTCAGGACATCATACTTTTTGGCCAAGCGCGAGCCCCTGGTTGCAGGAGGTTGCTCTGCGGTTGGTGGCATGACGGGCCTTGCCGGTTGGATCGGCGGCCGACTGGTACTTGGCGCATCTCGCTGTTCACCGGCTACAGTCCGGGAAATGGTCACCGTACTGGAGTCAGGAGGCCGGGATGGACTTGTGGCAGGGCGGAGCTGGTCGCGACGCGGCTGAGGCGGTTCTGCCTGGTCCCACACCACAAACAGTGGCGGAGGCGAATCCGTCATCCCCGGATGGGGGGGCTGCGCGCGCTGAGCTCGGTTTTGAGCCTGCTGCCTGGTCTCAGTGGCGTGCACGGCCTGGCTGGAGGTACCAACGGCTGTGCCCCGGCGACTCCTGCTGCTGTGGTTCTTCCGACGGTGGCGACGACCGGGGACACTAGGGAGGTCCACCTGGTGTTATTCAACGTCGGGAACCGAAAAGGGATTTACCAGCTCGACGGTATTAACCGAAGCGTACCCAATACCGTCATCGGACGAATCATCCATCACCGGGCGGATCCGAGGAGGGACCCCCATCTCCGGGGGCATGAAATCGCCGAGAGTGCGGGATAGTGGCGGAACTGGCGGGGCGCGCTCTTCCTTCTTGCGCTGCCGCCATTTGCTCCTCTTGGAAGAGGCAGGCTGGGACGACGATGTCGAAGCAGCACCCGCGGATTCTGGGGGCCCAGGCTGATTCAAGCGCGCACGGATGATTCCATGGGCGCGAATGGTCGTCTTGCGGGCCATCCAGTTATTATACTTCTGGGATCCGCGGTTGGAGACCAGCTGCCATTCGTCCTCGTTGCCACTATCGTCATCTGATCCCACGAACACGCCCGCCACTTGTGCTGGAGCTGGGCCCAACCTGATTACATTGTTGTTAATCTGGTCTTGGAGCCAATCCTTAAACACATAGCACCGCTGGATGGTGTGCCCCAGGGCCCGATGGTAGGGGCAGTAGCGGGGGTTATTCGTAAGATGTGCCTCCTCTGGCTTCCAACACTCAGGCAGTCGCACAATCCTCTGCTCCAGGGCGCTCCGGAAATAACCGGGGACCTGATCCTCATGGAATGAGTAAGTCAGGTGTCGCGGGCCCCTGGGAACGTGGTCTTGACGAGGGGCTGGAGGGGCCTGCCGAGGAGGTGGACCCTGATTATCTCGCCTGGGTTGCGGCGGTACATTACGCGGAGGGGCCGGCCGGTTCTGAGGCTGCCGCTGCTGGGCCGGGAACTGAGCCCGTGGAGGCGGATTCCTGTGAGGCTGTGGAGCTGGCCTCACCGGCAGCAGCTCCAACGGCCTGGGGGCCTCTATCTGGGCAACAGCAGCGGGCTCAGCCCTACTGACTCTCCTTGCAGGAATCATAGGAGGCAGCGGGTGTGCCTGGCTGGCCTGTTGCAGGGCTTCCTCAAGACGTTGAGCTTTGTCTGAGAAGTCCCTGAACCCTCCGGGGTAATTCTGAGTAATCAGGGAAGGGACCAGCTCGGTCTTGACGTTCCCGACGCACATTGTCAGCAACTGCTCCTGAGTCAATGGCATGTCAAGGGAATACGTGAGACCCTTCCATCGGGCGACGAAGTCCGCGACTCACTCATCAGGCCTCTGCTTGCACTTGAAGAGGTCTGCGATACTTGTCTTCCGGGTCGTGGAACTGAACTGGTAGAGGAACTGTCTACGGAGGTCCTCCCAGCTGGTTACCGACCCGACGGGGAGCTGGCTGTACCAGACAAATGCTGGCCCTTCCAGTGTCTGAACAAAGCAGTGAAGCTTAGCGGCCTCCTGCTGCGCCGGAGTCCCCAACATAGGCCCGCACCTCGAGTTGAAGTGGGCTAAATGCTGTGGCGGATCTCCAGTCCCGTTGAAGGGGGCGAAAGTGGGATTCCCGAATCCCGGAGGCGCCGGCATGTCATCCACCCATGCTGGGTAGGGCTTGCCGTCCGGTGGGATCGCCACCTGCCGAGTCTCCAAGGCTTCCAAGCGAGCGATGAGTGCCGCCATCGGATCGTCCGGACATGGGTTCCAGTCCTGGCGAGGATCTCTAACCACGAGCGCATTGCATGGCCCTTCAATCGGGTCGTCGACCGGGTCGTTGAACTCGGCAGCTCGTGGGATGGCGGGCGGAGCGGCCCTTGGGGCAGCGGGAGGAATCCGAGCGGGATCTCTCAGGTAGTCACGCCGCTCGGGAGGGTGTGGCGAAACATACCGCGCCCTCTTGCCATAGGCAATGGCCTCTCTCCTGTCGGCGAACACGGCGTAATCACGGTTGCCCGGGAGAGTCTCATCGAGGAGCGGTTGTTCCGGTCCCTGCTGTCCTGGCCTAGGATCACTGTAGTCAGGCCGCCGTTCTGCAGCGCGCTCGGCGAGGAGCTGGTCAACCAGCTTCTTCTGTTCGGCGAGCTGCTGACGTAGCGTAGCCTTCTCGGGATCCTCCTCTGCCCTCTGCATGGAGGCAGATGGGTCGGCGGGCTTTATAGCCTCGCTGTGCTCTTTTCCTTTGCTGACGTTTCGGCTTAACGTCAGTGCTTCAGTGGGTGCGGGGAGCCCCAGGAGGTTTCTATGATGACGAGTAACTCTCACCGATGGATCTGACGACGGCTTGTCTTCGGGGGGGAAGCCCCCGTCGAGAAGTTCCAAGTCGTTCCCCTCTCCCGACAGGTCAGCCATATTGACCGTTCCTGTCCCTGGGGATATACCCTCAGGGCCACCCAGCGAATCGGGCTGTCGGCGGATCACACTGAAGCGTAGGGCAGCGTACTGCCCCCATCCACGGATATACACGTGGGGAGTGGCTTCCTCGATAACTTTGCGGAGTACTTGAAAACACTCAACGCATCGTTGTCGGAGGGCCTCGTGGTGCCCAAATGACCCGGGGTGCCGAACCGCGGGGAGCATGGCCAGGTCAATTTGACGGCACTGCTCACCAATATCCTCCAGGTGCGCTTGACTCCCGGGGTATGGCATTTGTAGGCAGTGAAGACGGGAGTGAGTCTCCCGGAGAGTTCGGCGGAAGCATTCGAACTCATCCGGGGTGAGCGATTCGGGTGCATCAAAGCCCGGTCCTGCGACTGGCCAAAACTTCTCAGGGAAGTGGCCCTCTGCAAGGACGGTCCAGAAGCTCCACGACTCAAACTCGGGACCCAGATCTCCTTGGTCCTCTTCCATGGCTGGGAACGGACGGGGAACTGGTAGTGGTGCCGAGGCGGGCCGCCGGGCTGACGGGCTGGCCGGCGGTGAATACGGCGAACAGGCCGATTGGCCTCCGTATCCCGGGCCGCCCTCTGAGGGTGGCGGTGCCCTGGCTACCACATCACGATAGGACGGGCCGGCGAGCGAACATCCTGCCGTAGCATCGGTGCTCGCCGAGGGTGCACCAGATCGTGGTTCGACCGTCGATCCCCAGAAAAAGTCTCCGGCTTCTCCGATCGAGGCGGAAGGCACTTCCGGAGGGGCCGGTACCAACCGCAAGCTTGATCCTTGGGGGTCTACCAGGCCCTCGTTACTCCAGATATACCTTCGGAGAGAAGCGGGGATCACATCGATCTCGCTCTCGGGGAGCACGAGGCTGACGTGCCGCATTCCTACTTCTGCCCTTGACTGGCGGGATTGGGGAAGGGGCTCTGTCGCCGAATCGTACTCCGCCTCTGAGTCAGAGAAGCAAACCGGTCGGATCTCCGTCCGGAATTCCGTAACATTCTTCCCTCGGCGTCGACGCCTTGCCTTCCTGCCCCTGGGTGGTTCTTCGGGGCAGGGCTGATCTCTGTCCTGGCGTTCTCCGGCCGCACTGGTGCTGGGGCCAAGAGGACTGGGAACCAAGGTGCGAGGGGCACCGGGACAGATATCAAAGGGGACGCGGGGAGAGATGATTCCGGGCAGGACTCCGGGCCGGGATCGGAAGGTGGGATGACCCATGCCTCCTGGATCGGCCACACAGAGTAGATCCTGCCGGTGAATAGCGCTACCGCGAGGTGGTCCGCGGTGGCTACTGCCAGTGCCAGCAACCGGGAGAGTCGACCCAACCTGCCTTTGGGGCGGTCGGGGCCTCGATCCAGGTCGGGCATAGGAGTTCCCCTGCTCAGGATGCGCAGAGGCCTGGCGACTGGAGCCAGCAGTGGCTTGGGCCAATGCGGCCGCTGTTGCTAGAGCCCCAAGGTGGGCATCCTCTTCCGCTCATGCCCGACGTTGGCGTCGAGACAGACGAGTCGGGATGAGCGGCGCGTGCAGGTGGAGAGTCCGCTCTTCGACTGGAGAGGCCTGGCGGCGGTGTCGTCGTGGCCTGGCGGGAGCCCTTACCGTAGATCCCTGGAGCGAATCCCGGATAGGATGATCCCGGGCCTCTTCCACCTCATCCGCGTAGGGAAGGGAACTGTCAGAGCGCTCCGGGGATAAGCTCCCGAAGCGATTGGACGTTGAGGTAGGCAGCGGTGCCTCCCTGCGCGGCCCTCGGGGCGGCGGTGGTGGCGAGGCGCAGCCTCCTCAAGGTCTAGGCGAGCCATTTCCCTAGTGGGGATGACTCCCTCTTCCTCGTATCTCCGCACCAGGGTGTTGATCACCCTTCTCTGGATGACCTCCGAGGGGGAGAGAGGGCGTGGTCGTCCCGCAATTGCGGCTGCTGGGACGGCTGTGGAACGGGCGGGACCGTGCGGAGTAGCCGCGTCGGTGTTTCCCCTGTCCCTGCGCCAGTGGGCGGGTGGCGATCGGGCACTGGATCGGGCGACCTGATTTCTGAAAGCAGGGAGAATGACCCATTAACACTGACAGGAAAAAGGAATCGACAACCAACCATTAGCGCCACGACGCCTTCCGTGGGGGGAACCCAGGCCCTCGACGTTGCGAGACGGAGTGCCCGATGTCCCTTCCCCAGCCCCTGGCGGGTAAGACTGAATGCTTGGCCGGGCAACACGCCGGTCTTCCAACACCTCTGAAAGCCATCGGTCTTCGTATCGAGGAGAAGAGATTCACGTCGGGTTCACCATTTTTCTGTTTCGGTGCGGATGTGCGTCGGGTTACGCTGTTCCGCCAGGACGCGTTCGCGCGTGCACCCGTCAACCCGAGGGGATGGGCGCGCGGCTTGTGGTCCCGCAGTCCCGCTTTCCAAGGGCGGGCGGCATTCGTCCCTTATTCAGGGGCGTCTGCTCCTTGATCGAAACCGGGATGATGGGATGTCGGCTCCTCCTTCCTTGGACGTCTCCTTGGAACTCGTCGCCTAATCCGGGTCTCCCTCATAGACTTAAGAATGTTCGTGAATCTCGTTCCCGGCGCCATATCTTCATGGACACCGGTTAATTACGCTGCTTCCGCCCGGACGCTCCAAGGAGTCTGGGCGGGGCAGCAACCTGCGGTGAGAAGGCCGGGTGGCTCTGGGTGCTGGGGGCGTGTCGTAGCACTGCGGCTCTGCACGTCTGTCTTCCGTCCCTAATAGGGCTTCTCGAAGGCATGATGGCCAGAGGCATCCCGTACTAGGTGCGGGGAACTGTGTCACCTGAGGTTTTCCTCAGCTTCCCATGTTTAACACGGGGTATGCCGCGAGTTTAACGTCCAGCGGGGACGGCATCGGACCGATCAACACGAAAAGTGGATCAGATGACAGAACCCCTTGCGGGGAACCTCCGACGCTGGGGCCAGCACATGGGCGGCTTCCCAAATGATGTGGAGTGGAGTGAAGTGGCATGACCCCACCGGGATGTGGCGGCCCGGGTAAGGATCAGGATGGATGATGGAGTGAAGAGCTTGGACCCCGTAGAGGCTTCCTACGTACCGCGCGTTAGCACGGATCAAAGTCAACGTAGTTCGGGTATACAGTTTAACGTCATGTTGGACGTCGGCAAGCCGACTCACGAAGAGGTCTAGGCCGCCGGGCGGAGGATTGAACCGAACCACCTCGCACAGAGGGGGATGGAACGGCCGGGTGGATCACAGTTTCACGTCATGCTGGACGATAAAAAGAGAAATGGAAAAAGGGGCTGTGGGGAGGCACAGTGGAGATACACACGGGCAGTCTCCCACAGGGGCGGATTCATAGGCGAATCGACGCAAGCGTGAACCCTGGAGGGGTCCACTGATGGACGAACCGACGTAAATACGACCGGGACGACCAGGTGGCGGGCTTGGACCTCAGGGAGGCTTCCTACGTACCCTGTATAGAAGACAGGGATCAAAGTCCACGTAGTTCATTCTGTCAGGACTTACGCACTTGGGGCAGCCCGGATGCGGCAAAACTCAGCTGGAAGGGACTTGGACCGAAAGCAGAAGACACCTCGATCCCAGTCACACCCTCTACTGGCTTCGGCAGTGGGGAGGCGCAATGGAGATACACATGTGCAGCCTCCCACGAGAAACTAGGGGTTTGTAATACCCTGCCCCCATAGGGAAAAGCCACTCCCATTAAATCGTCCCAAAAGGGGGACAATCCCGACATCCCTGCAGAGACGAGCGGGTGGGGTCCAGGTCCAAACCGGGGGAGACCCTGCGTGCGAAGCACGGGATCGAATGATGCGGACGGTTTAACGTCTTGCCGGACGATGTACAGTTTAACGTCGTGTGTTGAGGACGAAGCGGACGGTTTAACGTCTTGCCGGACGAAGTACAGTTTAACGTCGTGTGTTGAGGACGAAACACTTGGCAGTTTAACGTCTTGCAGCGCGGACGATGGGGGCTAGGCAGTTTAACGTCATGCAGCCTGGACGTATACAGTTTAACGTCGTGCAGGACGTGGTGCAGTTTAGCGTCATGCTGGACGAATATGCAGTTTAACGTCATGCTGGACGATAAAGCCGCCGGTAGGTCCGTGTCACTTCGCGCGAGCCTAGGGGGGGGGGGCCGCACGGAAAGACGACGCACAACGCGAGCACCTGCGATGAAGACCATCGGGCGCCACGCAGGCGGGTACCCAAAGGGGGTCAAGGGAGGCGACCCTGGCGGACTGCGCGCAAAAGAGGAGCTTTGCGCGCAAAACCGCGGATCGGCGCGCAAAATGGCGGGCTGGCGCGCAATTGGGCCAGCGCTTCGCGCGCGGATGAATGGGATTGCGTGCACCGGGCTTCGGGTAGCGCGCGGGGGCAACGGCTCATTCTCTAACGAATGGCCACTTTGAAAATGGGGGGTGCGCGCAATCGGGTTGGATTGCGCGCACCCGGGGGCAATTGCGCGCAAGAGGCTTCTTTTGCGCGCAAAGGCCTTCGGGTTGAAATTTATTCAAAGGGAAGGAGCCAAGGGGATTGCGCGCGAAGGCGGACCCCAAGGCTCTGTTGCGCGAAAGAAAGGAGGTTACCTGAAGATCGGCATTGCGCGCGGAAGGGGTTGAATTGCGCGCGCGGGAGACCGTTCGACTTCCAGCAACCTTTGAAACGTTGGGGGTCGCCTAGTATTTATAGGCAACCCCGGGCGCGGAATCCAAGGCGCGAGCGCGGAATTCTCCTCGCGGGCGCGGAATCGGGCACGGCGCGCAAGGGAGTTGCGCGCATCCCGGGGGTTTTGCGCGCGGATCATCATCTTTGCGCGCAGACCTCTGAAATTCCGCGCAAGGCCTCCGGGCCCTCCGAAACATTCTTCCGACTCCGAATATGACCTCGCTTTCCGCATCCGGAGCTTCGTTTGGGAACAACGGACTTTTCCGGCGTCTACAAGTGGGATTTAGTAGTTCAAGTTAAACTGTACCAAGGAATTTCATGGGAGGATTTTTGAAGAATTATTAAACAAAAAATTTTATCCTCATACGTTCAAGAATGAAATAATAATAGACTTTTTCAACTTGAATAATGAAAACCTATCAATGACAGATTATGTGGCTAAATTTATGGATTTAGTCCAATTTTCATCCAAACTTGCAGCTAGTGTGTCCATAAAGGCACTCATTTTTGAATTAGGGCTAAGGTAGGGGATTTGCTTGAATATTTTCATGATTTGTATAATAGATTATACTAAGATGTTAAATATAGGGATGATTATAGAAATGTACATCTTAGGATATAAGGGTGGAGGAACCATGTTGATACCTATAGGAAATGGTTGGACCTCTAATGCTATGAATAAGCGGAATA
The DNA here is from genome assembly GCA_963277665.1 of Viscum album. Lineage (NCBI taxonomy): Eukaryota > Viridiplantae > Streptophyta > Magnoliopsida > Santalales > Viscaceae > Viscum > Viscum album. The sequence goes on from OY728143.1 coordinate 320,292,913, forward strand.
GGGACACCTATTTCCAAGGTAGTGGGATGACTTAGAATTATATTGTCGGATTAGTGAATCTTCCTACAAAACCCAAGAGTAAATTTGGATGTTTATAATGTGAATATTTTGATCAAATTAAGTGAGTGTGTATGGAATCACTTAGAGAATTACATAATTACAACCAGATGGGGAATCTTCAGCACTATTGTCACAGTGCTCCAAGGTCAAGTGTTTGGGACACATTTCATGTTTCGCTGACGTTATATGCTTCAACGGGATGAGGGTAGTGGAATATCTATCTTCAGAATAATTGAGATATCCATGGTGATTCCAAGAAAACCATGACTCCTCAGACAGTTCAATCTCAACAAGGCAATAAAGAACACAGTGAAGTGAGTAATTAGTTATATGGAGCTAATCAAGTGGTGTTAGATGATCAATCTGGAGAATCAATGTTAAGAGGTTAGATTATTTTCAATTCTACCCTTATGAAATATTTGTTTTATATTTTTTTTATACCATTAATTTATTTCTTCTCATGCTATTGATTTGCTGGGTTTTTATGTTGAGATGATGCCTTCTATTTTGAAACTTCAAACTCCTATTGGATAAAGAGAATGCCAATCCTTTATGTGTAAATATTGTTCTATAATGGTTTATATAGATTATTTGATATGGGACTTATCTATTCTTGAAATGGATGACTACAACATAATCCTGAGTACGGATTAGTTGACTATGTTCAAATCTCACATCAACTATTATAACTGAAGGGTTGGTTTTATGATTGATGATGGCATTGAGCATCTATTTAAAGGATACCATAGTGTAAAGGAAGTTTCAATAGGATTTTTTATACTAGAAGTTGGAATGATCTCAAACCAATTTGTGGAATTAACTTTGGAATAAATGGAAGATATCGTAAATAACAGTTTTCCAGTAGTTTTTGGTCAGTTTCGAGATATTTTTTTAGATAATTTCTAATGGTTTCCACCCATAAGAGAAGTGGAGTTTATGATTGATCTCCTTCTGGGGACTAGTACTATTTTTATTCCATATTACCAAATAGAATCAATATAATTAATGAAATTTAAATTTTAGTTAAAATATTTTGAAATTAAAGGGTTCACTTGGACAATCATGTCTCTTTGGGAAGCACTGGTCTTTATTGTCAAAAAGGTGGATGGAACTCTTTGATTGTGTGTCAATTATCGTAATCTTAACCAAGTTACGATAAAGAATTGATATCCACTTCTATGCATTGATGATCTATTAAATAAATTTATGGAATCTCGGTGGATTTCTAATATTCACTTACACTTAAGATATCACTAATTGTGTGTTCGGAAGGAGGAAATTCCAAAGACAACTTTTAGGAGTAGATATGGTCATTAAGAATATGAGGTTATGCCTTCAGTCTTACGAATGTACCAGAAGTCTTTATGGAATTTATGAATCATATATTTTAAATATGTGGATTCTTTTTTAATGATATTTTTGGATGACATATTGGTATATTAAAGGAAAATGGATGGGCATTGGAAACAATTGACAATAGTGTTGTGAATTTTTAGGGATCATTGTTTGTATACCAACTATAAAAGTGTGATTTTTGGATATAAGAGGTGCATTTAATTGGCCATATTATCTCTTAAGGAGGTTATTTTATGGATACAAAAAATATAGAGGTTGTTTTCTCTTGGAAACCGTGAAAGAATATCTTTGAGATACATAGTTTCATTGGACTAGTTGTTTATTACCGATGTTTTGTTAATGATTTTTCATGAATAGATTCACCTATGACATATTTTACAAGGAAACATGTTTCATTAAAATGGAATAATGGGTGTCATAAGTCTTTTCAGGAGATTAAATTTCCCCTCACATCATCACCAATCTTGATTTTTCCATAATCAGGACAAGGGTACGTGGTGTATTGTGATGCTTTAGGATATAGGCTGGGATGTCTTCTCATGCAGGGATATCATTTTGTTGCTTATGGCACAAGGAAGTAATATTTTCATGAGAAGAACTACCCAACACATGATTTAGAGTTATTTTTAATAGTCCATGCTTTTAATACTTGTCATTATTGCCTCTTTAGTGAGAAATTTATGGTGTTTACAAATCATAAGAGCTTGACACATATTTTATCACAAAGGGATTAGAACATGATAAAAATAAGATGGATGGAGTATATCCAAATGTTTGAATTTTTTTAAAGTATACAATAGGTAAATTAAATTCAGTGGTAGATGAATTAAGTAGGAAGTCATACACTCAGTTGGTAAAAGAAGCTTTAGATCAGTGGAAGTTGATGTTAGTGATAACTTACATGCACTTGGACTGTGAAGATTGAGTTAGTGTAGTGGTTTTCTATCTAATTTATTTTGTTCCTAATTTGTTGGAGATGGTTAAATAGTAACAGGAATCTGATTCATAATGTATTTCTATGAGATTGAAAGTTAATAGTGGGGAGACTATTTAGGGATGGAATCTAGATGAGAGTTTAGTTTTGTGGTTTCAAAATTAGATAGTATTATATATGGATTGTCAGGATAAACTTCTTCATGCATACCACCATTTGAGATGGTTTTTCCATCCTAGAATATAGAAGATTTATAAGGAATTGAAATCATAGTCTTAACGGGTTGGAATAAAAAATAAGGTGGTTGAGTTTTTTTCAAGATACTTAACCTGTTAGCAATTTACGGAAAAGAATCAACAACCAGGGAGTATGTTGTAGTCCTTACTTATTCCTTTTTGGAAATGGGAGCAGATATCCATGTATTTTGTAATAGGTCTCCCATAAATGGTTCATAAACATGATTCCATATGGGTGATAGTGGATCATCTCACAAATTCATCCAATTTCAAACCTATTCATGAATCTCATATGGTGAAGGACTTATCAAAAATCAATATCTGAGAAAGGTAAAGAGGCATGGTGTATTAGTTTCAATAGTATCATATAGAGATCTGAGATTTACGCCTCAATGCTAGAAATTCTTAAAGTAATCACTTGAGACTCAATTGACTATGTGAATGGCATATCATCCTCATATAGATGGAAAATCTGAAAGGATGATACAAATGTTGGAAGATATGCTTTAGGCTTGTGTAATTGATTTTAGTGGCTCATGGGAGGATCATGTACCATTAATGGAGTTCTTATATAACAACAGTTATCATACATTGATATATATGAATCCTTTTGAAGTATTGTATGGGTATCCTTTTCGGTCTCTACTTTGTTGGGTAGAAATAGGTGAGACTTCACTGGTTGGTCTGAGCCTTGTCCAAGAGATAATAGAGAAGATTTATTTGATCAGGAAAAGGATGTAAATTACATAGAGTCATTAGAAATCATATGTGTATCATTTTTTGTGGTCTTTTTTATCCAAGGTGAGTGATCATGTGTTCTTGAGAATCGATCCAAGGCTTAGTTATAGTTTTCTTGGAAAGTAGGGTAATTTATATACTCAATACATAGGCCATTTTGAGATACTTGAAAGAATTTGTGTGGTGGAACACCAGTTGTCTTTTCCACCATGGTTCAGTGCATTGAAAAAGGTGTTTCACATATCTCATTTGAAAAGGTATCATCCAAATCCTGACCATGTGATTTGATGGGATTATGTTGACGTAGAGTTGGATGCTTCATTGGTACTTGTGCCAGTTTATATTATGCATAGGAAAGAAAAATTATTTCACTAGAAAAGCATAGGTCTAGTGTGGGTTTCTTGGAAACATGGTCAGATTTAGGAAGAAACTTGGGAATGTGAGATAGAAATGGTTGAACTATGGCCTGAGATCTTTTAGGAAAAATGTGGTTTTCTACTTTTTGGGGATATAAAGTCCAATGGAGGGGAGAATTTAGCACCCTCATTTTCATTTAAGTGTCCCTTTATTTGTTTTTTTAAGGATTTAAAGTATTTGGGTGATGTTTGGGAGGGTTTAAAGAACTTTCGGAATGTTTTTGGGGATTTTTTGGAGGTACACGGTTCGAGCACAGTTAGTAGAAACCATGAAACCCCTTCAAGAAATCAAGAAAAGTGAGGTAGTGGGATTTGGGTAGGTGCATGATTAGGTGAAAATTTTGGCCAAACTATGAGTCCACCTAAGAGAAATTTTTCTTTTGGATATAGATTCATTTTCATGATTAGTGAAAAGTTTTTCTAACCATGCGATTAACCATGCACGGTTAATTTTTAGATCCTAAAAAAGTGGATCTCACTTGTAATTACCTCCAATACACCCATTTTTTCTTCTATTTTTACCCTAACTTTTTTTTCTTCCCCACAAAGGTTTTGGAGTCTTTTCCCTTCAATCTATGAGAGATCTTCTAGCAAATATTGGTGCGTTGAAGGGTGTTTTTCTTGTTAAGTCTTCATTCTTGGTGGTTTTTCTTAGATATATTCTTATTCCCTCTCTTTGATTCATAGGTATGATCTATTGGGGATATATATATGATATTGTATTACAATAATGATTCTATATGGATATTTTGATGTTAGTTAACAATATATAAGGAAGTTTTTTATAGATTCAATATGGTTTTGCTGAAAAATTTGTGTTGTTCTTCGATTCTACCATAGTTTTCATGGTTGGTGTCTTCACTTTTCACTCATATTGTTATAACTTGAAGGATTAGTTTAAAATTGATTGAATTGTAATAAATTAATTGTGTATTTGATGTTAAAATCTTGTTAGAAACCTTCTTTAGTGATGGTTTGTAGATTTTTGGAAATTGGTTTTTATGAAAAGTGCTTCGTTTATGAATTTAAAAATAATAATTTTAAAATGTGAAGTTTTTTTTATTCATATAATGGTTTTATGGTTATGTTTTCAATAAAATTAATGTTTTATTGAAATTAATTTAAATGGTTGGTTTGACATGGTTTTGGAATACGTGGGTTGGTGTGAGTTCATACTTTTAACATGACCCAGAATAAGGTGCATGTAACATTGGTGTATAAAGTGATGTGACCCTGGATAAGGGGAATGTTCCATTGGGGAATAAAGAGATTGGCCACTTAGTGATGACTTAGTGTATAAATGAGAAACCACTTGTGAGTATGGAACTGTCACTGAAGCATTCATGTGTGGGTGGGTGTGTGAATCGCGGATTTGGTAAGCCAAAAAGGAATATGAAACGGTTTGAAGAATTGTTTGGTTACTTTCATTAGAAATTGTTTTGGTATGGAAATTGTTTTATATTCTGATATGAACTATTAAAAATTTTAGTGTTTTATATAGACTATTTTATATAAATGTGCTAACATGTTCTATCTAAGTGTCATTAGTAGGGAAGTCATTTTGGGAAAACATACTAAGTTTCATTAATCACCCCCTACTTTATCACTTTGGTGCTTTTGTAGATATTGTTTATTGAGACATAGGTAAGGGAAAAATATCTCATTTATTTAATGATGCATCATGATACTTTGGTATGTATTGTGGAGTTAGATCATGGATCATGTTGGGAGTTGTGGAGTTATGTCTTTAGAGTCTTTGATCATTGTAGTTTAGTATTCTATTTTTGTAATCTGATATTATTGGTTTCAATTTTTAAACTTTGAATTGTATACATTTTTATCATTCATCATATAGTGTTTTTCATTATGGTATCTATGTTTGTGGTTATTTTTATTTTAAAATGGAAAATTGTCCCCCAATTTTATTGAATCCCTTAGAATTTATTGTCAGCCTTTGGTGTCTTGGGGATGTCTCCTAAGGCCCAGTATAAATTATATCTCAACTCAAGCCAATGAGGAGGATAAGGATGTTACAAATATCCTTGGGATGCAAGTTTTTCCTTATTTTTCATTTTTACCTAATGTGTAACATTATTTTTCACAAAAACTAGTAATTAACATGTATTATTTTGTCTTTTATCCATCTTTTTTTCTATGTTAAATTGGTCTGTCCAAAAAATCATGCATACTTTTTTAACTTGTTCGATATTCTTCTTGTGTGAAAATTTATTCTTTATAGAAACATTTGTAGTACGGGAATACCTTTATTATTTCTTTCTTTTATTCACTATATTACACAATCTAGGTAGTAATTTCATGATAATTTAAGAGTGTAGAAAACTTTTTTTCATATTCATCGTTATTTCTCTATAACCTTAAGTTACATTTCTATAGAAAACTTTCAATAAAATCAACTTTTGATTAAAAAATGTCATCCACTAAACCAATCCTTTAGTTTCTTTTTTAGATTTATTTACTTTATTGTTTCATATTTCTACCTTTAACTTTAAAATTCATGGATTTCATTAAATAATACATAATGTGTCTATTCCTTCTATAATAAAATCATATATTTATTGGAATATCCTCTTTAATTAAATTCTTATATGTTGAGTTATGTTTAGTATCTTCCTTATCCTTATTGCCTAAGGAAAACTTACTATCTTTATTACTTTAATTTTTATTCATATTCTATGAACTATTTCCTTTAACAGTAACTGAATCTTAATTGGAAGGTGTAAACCAACACTTATAATCACCGTGAAGACTTTTTTACATCTTATAGAGAAGTTCTCAAGATATTAAAATCTATTGGAAGTAAATATATTTACCTTCTTCTATGTAAACATATAGAACATTATAAGATTTTTTATCACTATTTATTTTCTCCCCTTAATTAAGGAATTCATGGTTTTTAAATAATTGACATGTTATACAAATATTAAATGGTATTATCTACAAATTTTTTATAGTATCAACAATAGCTGACAAACCTAATTTTATTCCACTGAATACTAATCTGGCTATTAGAAGTACCATACATTTTTTGTATCAAGACACATTCCTTTAGATATCTTTTTAGAAAATTGAAATTCTCAGTCTTACTCATATATATCTTTTCTAAAGTGGTGTGTTTTTCAAAAATTTACTCCATCCACTTTAGTTTAATATTTAATTTATGTCCTACATTATTTAAGGAAAAATAATTAGTGTATATATAATTTTATGAACTATGGGTTACCTTATTCTAGGAGATGGCAGTGGATTTATATTCTATAAATTTCAAGCCCTTTTTTCTACTAGAATGATCATCTACGGAAGTAAGACTCTTTTAAAAAAACATTCATGGGGTTTCTTTTTATTTCACCTTGTTAGAAAGTTCCAGGTTGAATTTATTCAAGATTTCTCAATTTAACTTCATGTTGTAAAAATTTTATTATTGAGGGTATTATTCTCAACCTCAACATAATTTATTATCACTTCTCATTATTTATTTATCTTATCAATATGGTGTTTAAAAAACTTACACTTTTCCTATAAGTATTTTTCAAGATCCTATACCCTTTTAGACTTGATTTCCAACTAATAATTCTTAACATAAATAGTAGTTTTATGTGTTTCTTATAGTTCATGGATCCTCTCTTAGAAATTTTTTTGTGTCTTAGAATCCTCATCAATAATATTTTTTAAGAATTTTTTCTATGGAACAGTTTTATATATAGATCATTAAGGATTTTTCATTATCTTTAACCTATTTGATGAGAGTATTGTGCATTCTCAAATTCTCAGCTAATGTATTTTCTATTGCATATGCTATCATCACTGCCTATCACTTTTCATCCTATAGTTCCTAAATAAAATCAAATATATAAGTGATAAATTTAGTAGGAAATTTCTTTAAGTAATCCTTAACCTCAAATTAGAGGTCTTCAACTAATTTAATATATCCATTAACCTCATACTCTGCACAACATGAGCTCGATTCTTCTAGAGGATCATAATCAAAATATTTAATAGGTGAACTAACATTTTTATTATCTTTAAATTATGATGCATCCTATTTTTTTTATTTTATAGAATTTAACATCCTTAATTTCATATACTGTCATTTATTATTATTATTTAGTGTTTTGAAATAAACTTTCATGTTGGTATTAATGATAATAACTTTCTTATTCTATAAGTAAGGAATCTCAATAACATCCTAAAATCTATATTTCATTTAAAGTAGTTAAAATGACTAAGATAAAAAATAAAAAATAAACCAAAGTAGTCCTGAATTATCCATGATACCAATCAATGTTCCTAGTGGATTGTTAATTCATACTAAGAGGTGGAGTGAATCAGTGTATAATAATTTTACCAAATTTTTTTAACTTAAAATTTTACACCCATATTAGTTTTAAAACCTCTATCATGGTTAAGATTTAAGAACAAATTTATTCATTACCAAAACAAATTCACACCATAAGAAATATATAATGAAAATAGAGTGTAGTACATGGTATTTTTCAAGGTTCATCCCTAATGTAGGAATTTTATCCTTTTTTTTGTTTGAGTCATGTCTGAAACACATATTTATTACTATTATTTAAAGTGATTATAATGGGTTGGGTATCATTCTGAATCATATCATGATGTTAGAATGTATTATCCTTAACCCTTGGATAGGTACCATATATACACCCAATACTATCTCACAATAGTGGATATCTCCTGATAGCAATTCAGTCACTCGGTTTGTATGCATATTATTATTTTTGAACACACAAATATTCCACATTATAAGTTAAGAACATTCAAACAAGATATAAAATATATTCTTGGATGTCACTGAATCAACTAGTGATATCGTATTCCATGGTAATAGGACTTCAACTACTAATCTATATTATATAACTAATTAATAAATTCCATCTATGTTATATCAAGTTTCATAACATCGAAACCTTATTCAAGACTGGGATCATGGGCTTTACTCTATATCTTCTGGAATCTTAACTTCAAATATATCCCCTTCCTTGAGTGCTTTAATATTAAGAACTTTAATAAGTTTCTACTGAACATTGGTCTTTCTCACTAAATTTGGGTTTCTTAACCTCTATAAATATCTCACATATATTTATAACATCAAGTTATAGATACTAAAATTATTCAAACCAAATGATATTCACAACTTATAGACCATTTTAACCCTCTCTTATATTAGAGTGTATGTTCTCTCATCATAAACTCTTTTTGAAAAAAAAATCAGTATTTTATTTTTCTCACTGGATATTGACACTTCCATGAAATAAATTACTTCCTCATCTTCATTTTATTTCATACAATTAATCTAGATTTAGAAATGATTATTCACATTCAATTCCTTGGATAGCCTTCTTCACTGCTTCCTCAAATATTAGCTAGAATCATGGATTATGACTTGTGATTTTTGCAACTTGAATCGTATATCAGCATCGTCACTTTGACATTGACTTCATGTAATTGTTAAATGAAATCACTTGAAGTCTTATAGTAATTTAACATCCACATTCTCAAGATTATTCTGATTTGAACTTCATTCGAATTCAAATTTTGTATTACCTCTTTATCTATATTACTTAATGATATGTTGCCTTTTTAACTTAAAAAATATGTTGTTTTCTCTGAGCTTATGGTTGTATTATTTTATATTTCTAACATATAAATAAAACTCTATATTTAAACTTCAAAACCTTACAATTTAGCTTCCAGTATTCTTATACTTTTACTGTCTTGGCTTCTAATCTATATAACTTTCTATCATCTCAACTTCTAACCACTATACTTCCATGGATTTTGGGGCCCTATGCCTCCTTATCTACTTATCTTATTAACTTCCCATATTATAGAATTAGGAAAATCAAAATCTTGGAACTCATTTTAGAATTAACATGAACACATTCAACTTATACTTTGGTTTCTACATTAGCTTCCATTGATTCGCATTAACTTTTATTGATTTGGTTGTCTTCAACTCCTCCTAGATCAACCAATTACACTTGAATTAAACTGAAACTTCTAGATTTACATCAACAAATTTTATCATCATTACTAAATGATTCATCTTTCAGACTATAGATTTATTCTTCTCAATTCTTTCTTCGTGTTTTGAACTTTTCATTAAATAGATGATTATACTATAGTATCCTCAACATCCATTACATTAGATTCTAGATTCATCCTTTGAAAATAATCAAGATAAATATTTTATTACTTTAAAATTTGTAAATTTACCTCATCTTGAATAAAAATTGATTCTCAAGCCACCATGACATTAGTTACTTAAAAATTTCATCATAAAACCATCTAACATAGCTTCCAAAATTAGCCTTATAAAACATATTCAGAACTTATAATTTAAGCTATAATATCTTCCATTTACTTTACATTATTCATAGCTCTAACTCAAACTACAACTCTAAAATACTCTTACATGTTATTATAAGTTTCATTTTTAGATTACTATTATTTCACTCAATTATACAATTATTTATCTCGGGATGACTCGATACATTTCAAAATATCTATGTGGTATTTATATAAGATTTTATTACTCTTAATTATTATAATTTAGTTCTTCCCTTTTCTAATTTTATTCCTCTGAGAAATATTTTTCCAATCTCCATAATATTATTAAACTTCAAAACTTATTTTTCATGCTTCTTTATGGTTTGGAGTATCACTCTTTCCTAAAATTCATATGGATTGTTCTTCTAGGGGATCACAGTCTGTATCCACAACTTATCTTTGTTAAATGTAATAGTATATCTTCTAAATGTGTATATACCTTTGTCAATCATATTATATATTAAATTTAGCTTCACATTATCTTATCATCTTGTAACTTCAATATATTATATTTTGTAGTTACTCCTTGTAAATCATAAATGTGTGCCTCTTTCAGAAATAGAGATTTTGGAATTTATATTCACCCTCCTTAACTCAACTCACTAGATATATTCACCCTTAGAGAAATATTCCCCTTTTATAAATAGTGATTCCATAACTAATTTAGGTATCCATGGAAGAATTATCACAAATTTCATCATGAACATGTGGTATTTGGTAATTTTCTCATCCTTCACCGCTTGTCATAGATTCACACTTATGTTTATCCCAATAATCATTATATATATAATTGAATTCCATATTAAGATGATTTAGATAATTCATATAGATGTTACTTATTTAAAAATAACATCATACATATCTTCATCTTTTATACTGACATTCGGAAACTATATAACTCAATCATCACCTTGAATTCCCTTTTCCTTACTCAGTGACTTTATTAACTATTTATAACAATTACAACACTCATCAACAAAATCTGTTAAGTTATTCACACACTTTTTCTTTTCTTTAGTGGTTTAAGAGATTTTCCCCTTTATTATTATATAAATCCCCACTAAGTTATGTTCTCTATTATATATGACACCATAAATATTGGGGTCACTGTGAATTTATTCTTATGTCTCAGTGAAAGGATAATCCTCTATATATTTTTAATTCAATTCGGTAGTTGCTTCAATCACTAATAAAATAAAAACCCAATTTTTTTTGTTGAATCCAGTTCATAAAATAATTATGATATTTATGATGCAGTTTTAAAGGGTTAATACTTTTACCCTTCTTTACAAAATATCACATTCAAAAACCCCCATACATTAACTTTAATTTCACCCCTTTTATTAACTCATTTTAATAAAAAATCAACACCTAGAATGTATTATAATCCAACACCCAATTTTTTCAATGGTAGAAAATAAAAATGAATTCACAAAAAGTATATTTATATCCCTAGTACCATATACATGAACCAATTTATCCATATGAGTGACTATAATATTTTTCAACAAACTATGCTCATTAGGTTTCTTTGTATAAAACTTATAACCAGTAATTATGTTTCCATTATAAGATAAAAAATGTACACTTAGTCCTTGGTTAACAAGAATACTCTTTCATAAATTGATTTTAGATTTGTAATTAACTCCTTTGAAATATATTCTCAAAATGACCTTATAAACTATTTATTATGTGTATTTTACATCCATATTTTATCCCATATTGGATTCAATTTTAAATATGTTATTTATGAATTTTAATATATTGTATAAAATCCATACTATTACATAAAATATATTGATAAACTTTATCCCAAATTATGATGGATATTGTGATAGAAAAACTTCTTAAATTTCCTTCACCCTCAATGTTCTCACTGTGATTATATTTTGGGCCCCCAATTTTATCCAGGCAGTATATAATTCATCCACATATTTAAGAATATACAACCCCATTATACATCCCTCTATGTGACTTAGATTTTTTATGTATCCATTTAATATCTTTATATAGTATTAAATGGGTTAGATAAATCTATAATTTTTAGAACTAAAAATTAATATATATCTCACTAAGTTGGCCATAAAGTAAAAAATTATATCAAATAATTAAGTGGGAAGCGCAAATCCATTTCACATAATATGATATCAATTTATTTCTCCATTTATGTAAACTTAATAGGGTCTATAATATTTCAAGATAAATCCTTAATAAGAAATAATAGTTTTCTTATTGTGTTTCAAACAATTTTTGAAAAATTAAACATATATCCATGAGCATTAAATATTGTACCAAAACATAAAAAACATGGGATTTTATACCCTTTAGATAAAATTCATTCATTGATACAAATTTTTTAACATTTTTTAAATACCCTTATATAACCGTTACACCAATTTAAAATTTCAAAACTATAATCTCTCTTTTCTAAAAATAGTGTGAGATGGTGGAGGAAAAAAATTTCATCTTCCCACCATTAATAACACTATCCTTTCCCTTATCCCTATATAAATCATCTCTAACATAGCCTTAATTCCAAATTTCAGTTTTAACATACATTAATAATATGAAAAGGACACTACTAAAAACATTTTTTCAATATAAATGACGTCAAGAAAATATCTGACATATAAAAAAATCTAATAAGGTAATTTAAATAAAACATATATCTTTATCTAACTAATTAACATAAGGTTGTTTAAGAATGAATTATAAAAAATAGGGACAATAACATTTTCCTTCTCAGAAAATTATCCCTTAATAAAGGAGAAAATTTCATACATTCTTTTGACTTATCGTTGAATTTTTTTCAATGACCAATATATATTTCATTAGGGTAAAAATTTATAATGTTTAAAAAACATTATATTTGTATAATTTTCATCTTAACTAAGTGTGTACCATCATCACATATATTCATTTAATGTTATAAAAAGAAAAATTTCCATAATCAATAAAGTTATTTATCATCCTATAAAATATGTATCATAGCATGAACTCTTGTTTTCTATGACTATCAAGCATCATAACACTCATATCCAACATAAATTTCAGATCTTTAACCAATAGAGCCAAACAAATTTCAATATCATTACCAGGTTGATTTAGTCCTAAAATAAGTGTAAAAAATATAATATAATTTCCCTTCATGTATAACCATAGAAGAAAATAATAGTTTATCAACATAACCATCAATGTATTCTGAGTGCTTCTTTCTACACCAAAAGTATTCATTCCCTCTGTAGATAATGAAAGATATAGGTTACTCTTCTTTTTTTTATTTAAGGATACTTGTAATCAATTTTCATTCATAGAGGTGTGTCTCATGGGTATTAAATATTCTCATATTGAATTATTTTATCTTAATTTAATGATAAATTACTTATAGTATTTGTACTTTTATATATTCATTTAAACCTTGTAATTATTAGAAAGTATCATAAAATTTTCAAAATAGTGGATTCAATTTTCTTATATTGAATTTTATTATACATGAGGAATTTTTGAAGTGAAAAATAATCCTTTTAGAATAATATAAAGTAATTGGTATAGGAATTAAAATTTACCTAGTTCATACTCAAAGAGCATTAAATTTGATTAAGTTAATACGTTCGACAAGGAAGCTCGTTATTATATAGTAACATATATTTAAAGTGATAGAGTAGTTTTGTAAATCTATTTTCATGCCATTAATTTCTAGGTTTCATATTATATAGTTTTATTATGGATAATAATGACTTATACTTGGTATAATAGGAATATAATGGAATTTTTCACTTGTATTTAACTTCTTAAATTGTTTTTGACAATAATGATGGTCACCTTTATCCATGAATGTAATTTACTAAATAAAATCAACACTATAATAAAAAATTATAAAGATATCATATGATTCATAAACTGTATTGCTATTATTTTTCTACAAACAGTCATTTATTTCCCATGTTTAGTCTAACATTTATAAATCTAAAATAATTGTAACTGATCAAGTTCTCTTTCAAATCAACTGGGAAAATTCATCTAAAATAACTCTATCTTAAACATAGATAAATAATTAAAGAAGGATAATTTTTATTCTATAATAAAAACTTGATGAATTTTTTAACCCCATACTCATACTCTTTTTTCATACAACTAAAATGAATCCATTTATAATTCATATGTGTTATGTTTACTTTAACAACTTAAATTCCAAACAGGATCATGCAGTTACTCTAAGTGGGGGTGACTCATTGTAACCCAATTTTATCAAATTATTTTAACTTTAACTTACCCCTGTTAATAATTTTAACCTATTAACCTATTATAATGAATATATATGATTATAAATCCCTAAAATAGTTCACTATATGTAAATAGTAAATAAACATGAACAAAAACACAATTTGTTTTTACAAGGTTTGATCTTGATGTGTGTGTATCTCCGTGTTGCATTTAGGCCGAGTTTAAGACACATACTTTATCACTAAAAATAAGTTATTACATGATAAGGGTGCATGACATCCTTGGATCCTATGAGGACATCTCCCAATAGTAATTATCTCCTAATAAATTTACAGTTTCCCTGTCATGACCCCCCTTAATTGGTGCCACTCCTAATCAAGAAATGTATAGAATAAGTTCCCCCAATGTCCCTCCTCTATTAGGCCATAGGCTAGTGACTAGAACCTTGTGTATAAAATTCACAAAAGGGAAACATTACCCTCAAAAAAATATTCAAGGGAAAGAGATTAGGGGGATTTCACCAATCAAAACCCAAATAATTATCCATTACAAGATAAATTTTGATAATACCAATGACACTAACATGTAAAATATAAAATATCAAGGAAAATACATGTAATAGAAACTCTAAACTACTATACAACTATTAACTCCACCCAAGATACCCAAACAATAGCTCTGAAATCCAATGATGTATCCTATAAACACTTAGAAAACTGTGGTGGGTAAGCCCTTTGGGAGTAATCAGAAGAATATTCCTCCTAAACAAATCAACATCAATGTGAAATAATATACAAGGTTATACATGGGTGATAATCAGATAAGAAAAATATTCAAAACATAATCACTTCTATTAAATAGAATAATAATGGTAATAAATCAAATACAAAAAATATCCATAGTATAAATCGGATGTAGAAAACAATTTTGAATCCATTGTGATTAAATAAAGTCACATCATTATCCCTATAATTCTGAAAAATATACTATTGATCCCCCCACATCATGCGAATCATAAACTAATACCATCATTAACAACCAACAAAACCACAATTCTATATTCATCACCACAAAAATTCATCCTATAAACCCTATAATTTCTATCACCACACTTACCTATCAGTAGATTCATTTAACCTTTGAGTGGTAGATAACTATTAGGGAGGCCTCTCTTTATTTGGTCAAGAATGTGAGAACTTATCCAAATCATTATGTGCACCATCATTTATACTTCACTACCACATACCACATCACATATATATACAACCTCGTCGCCACATAACCACAACCATCACATATATATTGCCACATATCCTCAATGTCTACTTTCCCAAATCATATGTTGGTAGGGTAATATAAATATGAATGTCATCAACCTCATTATAACTTCTTTCCATGCACATCCCCCACCTATAACCATCTTGACTACTTCATCCTCATCATTATAGGGAATCATGACCATGTAAATCATCAAACTTGTGACCCCTATAGTGACCCAACTTTTTTATACATGGATATTACAATATTTAAGAGATAAATGGCATAATAGTGAAATAATCCAAGATCCAAAAGTTTAGTATCTTGGGAAAATTAGGATCATATATCATGTGTATATAATAAAACAGAAATATATTTTAAAAGTTTCTTTTTATCCTATTAAATTATCTCACATTATCCCCAGTATATGTAATCACCTAGGGATATATATTAAAGAAAGGAGTGAAATGAAATCTTAGTAGAGGGAGGGATAACATTGTAGGAATAATAGACATGAAACAATTATACATAGTTGATCATAATCATCATAATCATATCATAATCATAGTATCATTATCATAATCATGAAGGAATCATTTAAAATGACGTGGAATATAGAATATACATAATAATGAAATATCATAACATAGTATTTAAATACCACACATAGTTGGGAACAAAGATAGAATATTGTTCACAAATAATTCAAATAATATCATGAGATATATTATACTACCCAATGTACTCAAGATCTATATAATTCCAAGATCACCCACCACATCATAAAATGATCGTAATCATTCATGCTATATGGAAAGAGAGCATATAGCAATCGTAGTCATGAAATAAACCCATGGAAAGGAATGGGTTTCATAAATGTTTTGTAAAGAATAATTTCAAAAATAAACTTTGGGGTTCCTAGATGAATAAGATAAATCATAATTTGTTATAAAACATCATCATTCTTGAGTGGATAAGAAATAGCTTAAGAGAAGTAAATGTTGTGCTTTTGAAAATAAAGTCTCTTTAAAAAATATTTATATTTGGCTTAGAAATCATTTGAAAAGAGAAAAAACGTGTGTATACCAAGACATAGAAGGTAATGAATAGTTCAAGGAAATTTAAGTACATTATAAGAAAATCCATATAGAAAAAAATGTGAAAAGGGAGATTGCCCAAAAAAGAGAGAATCGGGTTCGAGAATCCCCTTACCTTAAATCCCAATTTATTTTGTCTCCTATTCACATCCTATATAATAAACTAAGGTTTACTAAAAAAATTAACCATAATTAATTTATCTTCATTTTTTCAATCTTGATTAATTAAAATCATTTTATTATATCACTTAATTCCCTTTATTGAAGGTGAAACGTTTTCATATCATATTTTTCTTAAAATATCTCATATTGCTTAGATTAAATGATCTTGATTTATTTCTATTTATAAATTATTATGATTAACTCAAAAATATTATAAATAAATATATGTATAAATTTATATATTATAAATAATTTAATATAATTATTCATAATGGTTTTGATAATTAGAGTGTTGGAAACCTTCTCATGGGTGGTTAACCGACTGTTGATGGGACATTATCAAAATAGGAGGAAAGAGAAGTATAAAATATAAATACATTATAAATATAATCATTTAAATAGTTTAAAATACTTAATATAATTTTAAAATAATATTAAATTAATCTAATAATATTTGGGTTTGAAAGGAATAGAAACAGAGAGGAATAGAAGGGGAAAATGAGAGAAAAGGGTGATGAAAACTTACCCTCTTCTCAGTGTTACTTATTTTCTACAGTGCTAAAATCCTTGAATGCTTGAAATTGTTTTACTCTAAAACATCACTAATAATTCTAAGTGGATTAATATATGAGATTTTTGGAAGATATTTTGATTTGGTAAGTGGAAGTAAAGTGGTTTTCCAAGGAGGGGAGAGGGGTATTATACTTGAGGAAAGGAGTATTTTAGGATAAAATATTGAATAAAACATAATTTCTAAGGTAAAACTTATAATATTGAATTTTTTGAAATTATGAAATATATTTGAATAAAATAAAATTATTTTATTACTTTTAAACACTTTATAATTTTAATTTATTAGTTTTATCAAATGGATATGATAAATAAGAAAAAATGATTATTTAAAGAAACAATTTAGAATTTTAGACTTTGGGAAATACCTTTTAGTTTTAGAAATTTAATTTAATAGATTTTTTAAATTATTAAACATATTTTTGGTCGATCCTAAAATTATAAAATTGATAAATTAATTATTACACCATAAATTATGTAATTTAAAACACAATGGTTACAAAAAATTGTATTTTTTCTATTCACCGAAAAATTATAGTATTTCAAAAAATTACCAAAAAAATAAACCATGGAAAATTTTCACATTCTAATTTTAAAAATTAAATTAATTTTATCAAAATAATTTTCTATCAAATGTAATTTTAATTATAAACATTTATTTTTTAGAAATAAATTAAAATAAAGTTTATTAAAAACGTTCTTATAGTTTCTTAGATTCTATAATCTTTATATTTATTTTATGGAATTATAATATTTATATTTTCTTAAATTACTTTTGATAAATATTATTTTTTTTATTTTTTTATTTTGAGGTAAAATTACTATTCTAACGATTAGGTTATTATTCCTAATGGTCAACTTACTAACCTCAATGGTCAGGTTGTTATTCATAATAGTCAGGTTACTATTACAATGGCCACATTACTATTACAATGGTTATATTACCTCGTATAAATACTACTTCATTCCTTAATTCAAAATTCACTACAATTCCTCTAAATTATATTTATTTTTTTATAATATGTCAATTTTTTACTAATATATTTTTTCTATAATGTTGTATGTGGGGTGATGATTCTAGATGATTGGCATGATCTAAATTTACTCATTCTAGTTTTTCTATTTTATATTTTTTTTCTTCTAGTATTTTGAATTTACATGGCTTTAGTTATTGACTAATGTAATGATATCCATTAATGACATAAAGTTTTTTTGGTTTCTCTATGTGTTGTATATGTATAATACTATATAACATAATATAATATAATGCATATTTATTCAGGAAACAAGTATAATTTATAAATTTTTGTTCATTTCATTTTTCCTCATTTATAAATTTCATCCCTAAAATTTCAACTCATATTCTCATTTGAGAATAGGTGAGGGTACTTTTTTCATTATTTACTCAATTTCCCACATCACCTTATCATATTTATAGTTACTCCACATCACTTTTAAAAGGTGAGTTGTATTGTTTCATATAACTTTGTCTCTACAGTCCAAGATCTTCATCATAATATCCTATTAAGAGAGGTCATGCTTTAGTTGTACTACCTCTAGATTCAGTACATGTGAGGGATCGGGAGTACTTCCTTAGAAGAGATACATAAAAAACATCATGAACTTGAACCATGTTTTCTAGAGGTTCTAGCTGATATGCCACTACTCTCATGTGATCATGGATCTCAAGGGGCCAATGTACCTAGGGTTAAGATTTCCTTTCCTTCCAAACTACATTTTTCTCTTTCAAAGTGACATTTGAAAAAAAAAATTCTCCAACTTCAAAATATGGGTCCCTTCAATGGTTTTTGGTATAGATCTTATGCCAATATTAAGAATATTTTATATTATTTTGGATGGATTGAACCTTATCTTTCATCTCTTTCACAATATTGGGTCCATGTAGATTCTATTCACAAACTTCAACCCAACATATAGGAGTTATACATTGCTTCCAATACAGAGCTTCATATGGGTCCATTTGAATACTCAAGTTGAAATTGTTTCTATATTAGAACTCAACCAATGAAAGATATTGGTCCCATACTCCTTTAAATATCATTAAGTAAGATATCAACATTTCCTCAAGTGTTTAGATGTTTCTTTATGATTGGAAGTCGTTTTGGGGGTGATAGGTTGTACTAATATACAATTCAATATTTATTTATTTTTTCTTTTTTATTCAATTAAATATTTTGATCATATTAAAAACTTATCCAAAATTTAGAGGTGAACCTCGGATCATGATAAAAATTTATCAAAACTGGTTCCCCATGCAGCCTCAACAATTCCTTTACATATATCTTGGAATGTTATTCAAGTGAGAAATATTCCCAAATAGTGATGAAGTGGGTAGTCTTGGTGATTTAATCCACCACAATCCATATCACATTTCTTCCTTTAGATGCCTTTAAGAGGCTAGTAACAATTTTGATGGTGATATTATCCCATTTCTAAGGGTTTATGGTAAATTGATACACTATACCCTTGGAATTTTATTACTTTACTTTAACTTTCTCACATACCAACCACCATTAGGTGTACTCAACAATCGCCTTTATTTTGTCCCACCATAAGTGCTCTCAAAGATCATAGTATATCTTGGTACTTATAGGATGGAAGGAAAATGATGAGTTATACACATTATCCAATATATATTTCCTTATCTTAGGTGATGAAGGAACACAAGTTCTCATTCCAAACTAACTAAAACAATATTCATCAATGTATAATTCATTAAGATTTCCTTTATTTATTTCACCTTATTTTGATGCTCAAAAGCATCCCATTCATCATCTTTGATCTTATCTTGGATAGATGGTTTGGAAATAACTTGGTCTGTATAGTATTTCTTCCCTACCATTATGAATTCTAGAACCATATGTTACATATCCATTAAGATAGAGTTTTTCTCAATCTATAATGTGGATAGAGTAACGAGTTTTTTTTCTAAGATCATCAGCTACCATGTTCACCTTTTTAGTATGGAAATGAATGGAGTGGTCATATTCCTCAATTAGATCTAACTATTTTTATTAACTCATGTTTATCTCCTATTATGTGAATATATAATTTCCTCTTCTGATCTTTATATGTGTCACATTTCTCGCCATAAAAGTAGCTCCACCAAATCTTCAAATCAAATATCACAACTACTAACACTAGATCATGATTCAGTTAGTTCTGATCATTGATATTCAACTATTGTGAGGAATAGGCTATCACTTTTTCATTTTTCATGAGTGCACAATCTGATCCTTTATTTGAAGCATCATTTTATATCACAAAACCTTATTCACTTGAGCGTATTTTGAGCACTGTCAAAGTGATTATCCTCTTCTTGATCTCATTAAATCTTTCCACACATTCTTTCTTCTAGATATACTTTACCCCATTCGATGTTAACTTAGTTAGTGCCTTAGATAATTGTGATAAATTTATCACAAATCTTTAGTTCCTAGTTAATCCATGAAAACTACATATTTATATGATACATGAGGATCCGTTCCATTATTTAATTTCCATTTTCATTGAATGTTCCATATAAATTCTTTCACTGGTTTTCATGTTCCCCAATAATATGACTTATTGTATCCAAAGTTCACACTTACTGAACTTAGAATACATTTTCTAAAATTTTTAATTTTTCCAACATAATACTTAGATTCTTTTCTTATTCCTCATTTCTCTTTGAGTAAATGAGAATATCTTTGATAAATACTTCCACAAATTTTTTTAGGTAGTCTTTGAAGACTCAATTCATCATATTCATGAATATTTCAAGGAAATTAGTAAGTCTTGCGGGTGTCACTATGAAATCATAGTATCCATACCTTGTACGAAAGGTAGTCTTCTAAATTTATTTCTTATTAACATTTATCTGATGATATATAAAATGAAGATCCACCTTTTGGAAGTACTAATCTCCTTGAAGTTGATTGATCAAGTCACCAGTCCTTGGAAAGAGACACTTTTACTTTATAGAGATCTTATTGATCTCTCATTAATCAATACACAACCACATAGATAAGTCTCCTTTATTAACAAAGATAATTGGTTCACACTATGGTGATACACTAGATTGTATGAACCCTTTGTAAAAATGTTCTTATAGCTTCCTCTTTAACTCCTTAAGTTCTAACAAGTTCATCCTATAAGGTAATTTGGAGATGAGAGTGGATATGGTTATAATATCTATTGATAACTATACCCCATGATCTAGGGGAAGGTTACTAAATTATTTAAAAAATAAATAATTATACTTCCTCACAATAGGGATATCATTAAGGTTGATACTTTCCTTTTTCTCAACCATTTGGGAAAGGTATACTTCTTTACTGGGTATTAACACCCTCACCATCGATGGATTTTCCAAAGGATATTCATGATCTTCCTTGAATTTATATAGGAGCATTGGATGGTTCATAATATAGAAATAAATTTCCTTTTACTAATAGTTTATGTAATATCTATATAATAAAAGTAAATTCATGCCTAGTATAGCATCAAATTGTACCAAGGAAAGGATTATGAGATTCGATGGAATAATTTTTCTATAGATGATAATAGGAGAATAGTATAACACTTAGGTTTCATTGATCACGCCACTAGGTGTTTTTATAGATAGTCTACTTTAAAGTATCAATTTTGTTATTCAACAGTTCTAGAAAACTTGCATTATATAAAGGAATTAAAAAAACTATAATCAAATAAAACTTTTTCAATTATTGAGTAAATAGTAAGTATACTTTATAAGACTTCATTTTCATGTTCCAACTCATCATTAGTGATGTAATAGTATTTCCATTGATCCTTTGGATTTGGTGGTTCCTAAAGCTGATTACCCCCACTGATAATTGGTTTATTGAACAGGATTTCTTAGTTACCTTGCTCCCTATAGGTGAATCATTGAACCATGGGTGGTGAATTTGGAGGTTTCTTCCTTTACTCTATCACATTGGTTGGATTCTTCATGTCTCTTTGACATTCATGAGCTTTGTGGACTTCACTCCCAATCTTAAACCACTTTCCCATCTCTTTGAGAAAATTCCCATGATACGTATTCCCACATTTTTACATGTGGGTGGTTGGATATTTTTTTCTCCTTTTTCATTTGTTCCTATATCTTGAAATTCCGTTCTTATCTTCTAATCTCCATGTCTGTAGGGTAATTCTCCAAAATCCATCTCTACTTTGAGATCACATCAAACTACTTCATCGTAACTACCTATGTATAAAATATCTATATCATTTGGAAGTTGTGGTTTAAAAACACTAAAGAATCTATATATTTTGTTATTGTTGTTGATAAAAAAACTCTATACATATCTTGTAATCCATGTGAAATTTTCCTTATAATCCAAAAAAAATTCACCCTCCTTTTTCTTAAGATATATGAATTATCTCTCTTTATTTGTGTGAATAGTTTAAAGGAAATACTTGTTAAAAATAACTTCATAAAGTGTTCCCACTCAATTTCTTCCATACCATATTTAGCTTCATATTCAATGTCAACTCCCACCATTGATCATCCTCCCCATCAAAATGATTTATGGCCATAGTCACCTTCTCCTTCTTCTAATAGTAAAGAATATAAAATATATTTTTCATTGAGTTAATCCACTATTCCATGACAAGTGGATTGGATGGCCCACTAAACATTATTGTTCATTTCCATATAAATTTCATGATGGTTAGTTACTCCTTCTTGGGTGAAGCAAGATTTTCCACATGGTTCAGGTTATTTTTCAAAGTCTGAGACAGCAAGGTAAGCATCCCTATAAAGTTTTGAACTACACCTACTATTTCATTAGGAATTTTATTTTAAAAATCATTACATTATCCCTCATACAGGTTATTGGTCTAGTTTCTCCTGGTACCCACCATTTTCTAAAATAGAAAAGGTTTGAACAAAACATAATTCAATAAGCAAGAATAAATAATTTATTATTATCTACAAATTTATTCTAAATTAATATATTATGGGATATATATGTTTATCATTTTTCTAAAATGATTCTTCTAAGATTATATAAATTAATAATTTTATAACATTAAAAAAATTATTACATTACCTATATATCCTTTATAATGGTTTGTATAGAGTTTTTGATTAACTGAAGCATATCCCTTAGGAGTGTCAAAAAATGTTTGCAATAAGGCATATTTTTTATACATTGGGTTGTGATCTAGTTAACACCAAATATAAAAAATTTAGGATTATTACCCCCTAGGTACATATATGCTAGATCCACATCCACTTGTAGAATCTAAATAGGGATTTCATTAGTAGTAAACCACAAGATTTTATACTTTACCATAACTTAGTGATGTTTCCCCAAAAAACATGGATTATACACGAGGTTTTGAATTATGTTTTCTAGTAAAAATATCCCAATTAACTAAACCATTATTTTGATACCAACTATAGTGACCCAAATTTTTTATACATGACTATTAAATCATTTTTATGATAAATAACATAATAGAGATACATCTAGGATCCAAATGTTTAATATCTTGGGAAAATTATTCTCATACATCACTTCTACATAATAAAACATAAAAATTATTTAAATCATTATTCTTTATCATTATAAAAGATCTCACATTATTCTTAGTATATGTAATCACCTCAGGATTTATATAAAATAAATGAGTTTAAATCCTAGTAAGAGGAGGGATAACATAGAAGGAATAATAGATATGAATCAATATGGGTGAGAATAATCATCAGAATCATATCATAATCATTATATAATCATCATAAGAATGCGGTAATCCTTTGAAAATTTTATGGAATATGGAATATTCATAATAATGAAAAATCATTACAAAGTTTTCAAATACCACACATAGTTGTGAACAAAGCTAGCATCATGTTCGTACATGACATATCTTCATAAATCGTAACATCATAATTTTGAAAAAATCTAGAATCAATTTCAAACAAAATACACATAATATCATGATATATATAATATTAACTAATAAATTATAGTGATATATAATTGCATCCCCACTCATCACACCATAAAATGCCCATAATCATGAATATCACATAGAAAGATAACATGTAACAATCATAGTCATAAAATAAAAACATCAAAAAGAATGGATTCGATAAATATTTTTTAAATAATACTTTCATAAATAAGCTTTGGGGTTCCAAAATTAAAAAGTTAAATGATATTTTGGAAAAAAACAGCATCATTTTTAGTGTATAAGAAACAACTCAAGAAGAGTAAATGTAGTGTTTTAGAAAATAAAGTCTCTTTGAAAAAAATTATTTGGTTTTGAAATCATTTTAAAAAGGTAAAAACATGTATATAAATAGATATATAATGGAGGAAATTAGAATATCATCCATATATAAAATAATTTGGAAGAGTAGATAACCCAAAAATAGATAATTGGTTTTGAGAATCCTCTTACCGTAAATCCTAATTTATTTCATTACTTTTCTGCCTCATGCATAGTAAACTTAGGTTTATTAAAAAATGGAAATAGAAGTGAATTATGTTAATTTATATCTCCCCTAATTAATTATAATCATCATATTATATTTCTTAATTCTAATTGTTAAATGTGAAATGTTATGATATCATATTTTCCTTAAAATATTCTATCTTGCTTCGATTTAATGATCTTTATTTATTATTATTTATACATTATTAACATAAACTCTAAAAGTTTATAAATAAATATATCTATATATTAACATATTATAAATAATTTATTATAATCATCCATAATGGTTGTGATAATTAGAGGGTTGGAAACATCCTTGTGGGCGGTTAACCAACCGTTAAGAGGACATTGTCAAAAGAGGAACAAAGAGAAGTGAGAAATACAAATAAATCTTTAATAAAATTATTAAAGTAGTTTAAAAACATTAACATAAAGTTAAAAAAACTACTCAATTAGTATTATAATATTTGGGTTTTAAAGTAATCAAGACAAAGAGGAAGAGAAGAGGAAAATGAGAGAAAAGGTTGAAGAAAACATACCATATTCTAGGTGTTATTTATTTTTTACTACACTAAACTCCCTGAATTATTGAAGTTGGTTTACTTTAGAATGAACCTAATGATTATAAGAGGATTAATAAAAGGTATTTGGGTAGATATTTATCTTTGGTAAGTGTAAGTATAGTGTTTTTCAAAGGGGAGTTAGAGGGGTTTTTTATACTTGAGGGGGTTCATTTTCAGGATAAAATATTGAATAAAATATAATTTCCAAGTTAAACCTTATAATAATGAAAAGTTTTAAATTATGAAATATAGTTGAATAAAATAACATTATTTTAGTAGTTGAAAAAATTTTAAAATTTTAATTTATTAGTTTAATAAAAATGAAATGAGAAAATGAAAAAATGATTTTTAAGGGACACTTTAGACTTTTATATTTAGAAAATAATTTTTAAGTTTGTAAATTTAATTTCATGGATTATTTAACTCATTAAACATATTTTGGTCAATCCTAAAATTAGATAATTTATTAATTCATTACTAAATCCTAAATTATGGAATTTTACCTTACACCAATTATAGAAAAATTTTATTTTTACTATTCACCTAAAAATTGAAGTATTTTAGAAAATTAACAAAAAAAATAACCATTAGACATTTTAAATGTGATAATTCTAAAAATTAAATTCATTTTATCAAAATTATTTTCTAAAATAAATAATTTTAATTATAAAAACTAAAAATTATGATATTTTGTGAAATAAATTGAAATACATTTTATTAAAAATATTCTTATGGTTTCCTTTAGTTTTAAATATTGATATTTATTATGGAATTAAAATATTTATATTTTATTAAATTAATCATTTATATATTATTTATATTATATATTATTATTTTGAGGTCATATTAGTATTCTAATGGTCAGATTACTATTCTCGATGGTTTGGTTATTATTTCTAATAGTCATGATGTTATTTTCATAGTCACATTATTATCCAAACATTCATATTACCTATTATAAATACCAATTCATTATTTTATTAAATATTCACTACAATTACTCCCAAATTTCAATATTTTCCTTTTCTAATTTTTTGATTGGTTTACTAATATTTTGTTTCTTTTCTATAGTGTTGTCTGTGGGGTGATGATTATAGAAGATTGGAATGATCAAAATTTTATCATTCTAGTTATTATATTTTCTATTTTTTTTCCTTGTAATATTTGGAATTTTAATTAGTTTATTTATTTAACAATGTAATGATCTAAATTGATGAAATAAAGTTTTTTTGGTTTTTATATGTGTTTTATGTGTATAATACTGTATAAATATAATATAACACACATTTATTCAGGAAACAAATATCATTTATAAAGTCTAGGTAATTAAACCATCCCCTACTATTGAAAACCCCCACTATACATCCTTATCTTTCCTTAACCACCCCATAATTATTTACACCATAGGAAACTCCTACACCTAGCATGGTTGTACCTACCTCAATACATCATATCCCATGATAAATATGTGAAAACTGAGACCAATGATAGATCATAGAGATATATAATCATTTTGATCCACTATAGACCATGGTATGAGTTAAATTGAATCTTCCATACTTTTCCATCATTCCTATACAACCATCACCATAATCTCCAGCCACAACATAAAAACAATTCATCAAAAAGAACATTTTACAAAAAATACAACATAAATAGAAAAGTCAACTCTCTTGAGAAAAGGAGTACAAGAAATAACAATTTCATAGGCCCATATCATTCTTATCCCCATCAATTACTAATTTCCATCCTTAATAAATTTAATTATTGGTTCATTCTTTCTATTTTATTCAACAATCATTATCATACCATATCTCACTTTAGTTATAACCTTAATTCTTTTCATTAAACAGTTATAATAAGCTAAGTTTCATCCTGATATCTTGTTTCATATTTAATCATCCAAACAAATTATTTTCTAGTTAACCATAATTTCAATATTCACACACAACAAATTCATTAAAAATATTTAAATAATTTAACAAATTATGAAGATTGGGATTATATCAACATAAGATTGTAATTATATCATAGTAGCACTCCATAATCAATCTATATATATAAATGAAACAAGCACACAAAAAACTCTTGTTAGAAAAAAAATGTGGAAATGTAAGTTATTATTTCACCTTATAGTTATGCAAGAATCCCATTAAATCATAAATTTTATCATTATAAATTTATTCAAATTGATTCCAGAATTTGACCACATCACCAATTCTCATGTTCAAGAGTAATAAATATCGAAACAAATTAGGGAATTTCTCAACCAGAAAAACATGTAGCAAAAATAATAGTACCACAATTTTCCCAAATTCCAACCATCCCTTTTTATTACTGGGTTTAATTGTCTGACCAATTATGGTGGTGGTAAAATTCATTAATGTTAGTAATTATAGGTAACTAAAACAACATCATATCAGGAAATAGAAAATTAACTCATAGTATTGGAAAATTATAAAACCACATGATTCATCCCTTCCCCCTTATAAATTTATTTAAAAGACTCATTGTATTAACTCAATTTATTCTTTAAATTGTGTTTCCCATATATTATTCCCATAAATTAAAACCACCCATCATGAATTATTAATTTAACATAGAATAAAGTACTATTTCATGCATGGAGAGAGTCGCATCAATTTTTATCAAGTATAATTATTCTATAATATAGTGTGATAATTCTTGAGATCAACTAACTTTATTCTAATTTCAATATTCTATAAGCAAGAAAGTAAAATCAAGAACCAATCACTATAAAAGGGAACACCATCAAAACCATGATTCATGAGAATTTAATCTAAATGATCCAAGTTTCTTAGACTCTCAATTTGATTCAACTGGAGGGTGGTGTGAGGCCAAGGGTTCAACTGGGTTTTGAGAAAAGATATGAAAAATTGAATAAAGTAAATTTCAACCCTCTATTTATAGAGGAGGTTTGAATAGACCCCACCATGGAATATTGATTCCCACTACACCCATGGTTCTTCCCAGTCAAGGGAGATCAGATTCTTCAATGTTGGAATCAGGTTATCCCCCCAATTCATAGGAATTTTAAAAAATTTATAAATAACCTTTGACCACCCCCATGGACTCCAGTAGAATATAGGGAGAAATCCCTCACCAATTTGACACCCACACCAAATCATATGTTGTGGAATGCTCAAAATTTATTTTTTATCCTTCCTCACATGAAACTCAACCTCTCTTCAACTTTTTACTTGAATTTCCACCACACCCATAAAAATGTCTAAACTAGAGAATTTTAATGTTTCTTGTTTTTCATAGCAAAAAAATCAATGAAATTTTTCTTCCAAAACTATCATCCAAGTCATTTGACTTCCCATGGTGAACCCCAGGACCAAACATCCCTGATATGTTAGACAAATAATTAGGAATTATGTAAGGGTCCTCCTGTTTACTCATATAAAATCTTCAGAATTTCCATATTACCCTTACATGAGATCCACCACCAAAACACTTCTCAAAATGGCCATCATGACCTTTTTACCTCATGTCGTTCACCAAGCACAATACGTGAAACTCAAACACCATTAAGTGATATAGGATATAAAAATAAATAACTCAAAATACCTATTGAAAATGTCATGTCCCATGCACACTACTCTGAGGCACCCAAAATGGTCATCACTACACCCTCTATTATGACATGGTGACCTACTAGTTAGCTAAAAAACATCATCAACTTCCCAGAACACTTTGAAAAATCCCCTCAAGGGATCCATAACACAAAACAAAAAAAGTAATGGGATAGAAATCCCCATTCTATTACATTAGATATCTCTTAAACAATTTTCACCTCATATAATTAAAACAAATCCAAAAAAGGAAAGAAATAATAAGAGGGAAATATTTGAAAAACCATCCCATGAGATACCTCTTGTAAATCTTGTTATGTCTAGAACACAATCACATATAGGAATAAATATCTCTAAAAACATGTAACACTAATATCCAAAACAACAATTTTAGGAAATAATGCCTCTCAAATAAAAAAATATCACCAACCAACCCTTATCACAATAGACTACACATTAGCAACCCCAATCACTTAACACATTTCAAAAATAAATATATATTTTTTGTAAATATTAAAAAATTTAAATGAAAAAATACATAATGTTTTTAAAGAGATCATTTAAAACCATTAAGTATCAAAATAAAAAGAATAATTCAATTGAGTTTGGAAATTCATTATATGGTTTTCAGATAAAGTTGTTAGGAAATCCCAAGGCATTCCCATAGTTAACTCTCCACCAAAGACTGAGAATCATGATGAATATTAGGGTACTCATACTAGTGATGAACCATAGTATTACACTAGAAATAAGGAAACTCTCCATACATTGACACCTTGATCTACTCATCCCCTGAGCTCATAACTATGCTCTAACTCAAGAAGATTATCCCACTATCTTTTACTCATAACTCAAAGTTTTGTAACTTAATGAATTCATCTCAACCTACCTAGACACTCAATAGATCCCTTTACTAGTACACTCCATTATAGATAAAACCTATTATGTGACCTCTCCTCAATCTTTCGCAACTTCCAAAAAAACAATTGAATCTGAATGATAGATTGATGGATATCTAAACTCATTTAAGACTCAAGGAAGTGAACTCATTATTTCACATTAGGTAGAAATAATGGAAACCAACTAATAAATTACATAAAACTATCTCCAAAACTACACACACTCTAATATACTTTCTAAATATTCATAAGATCCCTCACATGGTCACACATCTATATTTGGGAGAATAAATACTTCTTGAATACTTCTTGAATAATTCAAGGAATTACTCCCAAAAATTCCCCTCTAAGTTTCCACATTTCATCTCCCACCATCTTCAAACCTCCTTATGAAACAATCAAACCACCAAAAAAACTTGGAATTCTTCTAGATTATTCACCAACACATAGGTGACCTCATCCTCATTCATCTAATCCTTGACATTTGGGAGAGAGGCTCCACCAAATAACTTTGGTTCATTATGCCGCTAAAACCTCATAAGCATATATCCCATGATTACTCTTTCTCCTTTCTACACCTAATAGGTTGATGGTGTTTTGGTGGAATAACATTCAAATAATAACAACATAGTTAGAATAAAACAAGAAAATTACATCAGCATCATATAAAATGAAAAAATTAAACAATAAAACGTAATAATTCTTACACTTATCCATCTAACCAACTCCCCACACAACACTCTATATAACCATATCTTTATTCCCAACCATGAATGACATTGTATCACCTCTATCACATCACTCACATATCCTCATGACAACCAAGATAATAAACCATAACAGACAATACCAAATCATATTCCTCAAATGACATAAGCACCCACATCAGCATAAATAAAGCTTCCATAAGAAAAAAATCAAGGAAAATCATACACCGCGTCAAAATATTTTTTTATTTGGGTTCCATTAAATTAGTTATATATATTTAAAATATGTCACAAAATAATATGTCTTAATATTGGAGGTATCCCCTCTCTCTGTATTCTTTAATCCATAACATATGTTACCACTACAATATAATTCCCATTTTACAACAAGTCTATTATTTATTAATGAAAAGCATATTTACCCCCACATAACAACATATTTCAAATTTAAAAAATATGAAAGTTTCCATTTTAATAAAAACATATTTATAACAAATCATCATATCTTAATGGGTGTTTTCACAAAAGAACTCCATATTTACACACAAGTGGTTCATTACCATGTTTAAGTAAATATACTTTTATTGAAGGTGAGTCGAAAAATCCAATACTTATAAGGGTTTAAAATTTTAGATAATACAATAAAAATTTTCCATTATAACTACCTTTTATCATCATTATTTTCATAGGGATTATGTTTTGTAATTAATAAATTATCACAAGGTTTCATAATTTTCATACAATATCTTCTATTACCAACATTAACTAATTATTATTTTATAAAAGGTGATGTAATAAATTAAATAATAGAATTAACATATATTCATGGTAGCAATGAACATCATGGGAATAAATCACTTCATATAAAAATTTAGCCTACATATTTTATCGTTAAAAATTATATTTCTGATGAGACATATTAACACCTTAAGTAAATAAACCATTGTATAGTACATCATGTACTGTGATTAATTTCAAGTCGCGTTTTAAAGAGATCTTTATAATTTTCATCTAAAAAACTATATCTAAACATGATTTTAAAATAGAATTTAAGATATTCACATGTGAGGTTCCTGTGAACTGTGTTTTTCAGGTAAAATTGAAACCTTATTTAATCATCTTATTACCATAGAATTATTCTTCCATGTTGTGCTTAAGATTACATGTTTTCATTTCGATATTTTAGTATGAAATTCTCAACAAAAAAATCTTATAAAAATGTATACTAGAGTATCTATAATAAATTTCACAATATTCATAGACATTATGCATGCTTTTAAAGTTACAAAATGAAATCGGTTGGACATCACTTCCATGATTCATTTTACTCAGTCTTAAATTATATATTTCTTAATCATTTTACTACCAAAAAAATCTTATCTATTACAAAAAGGATGGAATGTTTACACTCCCGCACATAATTATAACATGCTTAATAAAAAATAATATTTTAAGTAAATATGAAATAATGTTTCCATAATAAGTCACAAAAACAAGTCTCATCCTTAAGCAAGCCTTCTACAATAAAAAAAACCATGTTTATAGTTAAACATACTCATCTATATTATAATAAATATTTATGTTATATTAATCATATTTTAATGTGTGATGTGTAAATATTTTAAAATCAAAAAATAGTTTTCGTACTTGAAATGAGGAAATAAGTTTGTTTGTGTAATTTTTTTTAAATTTAAAAGGGTTATCAATAAGCATGCTTGATGTCTTCCAAAAATTACGAAATTAAATGGAAAAATTATAGTCATATAGTGAACTACTAACACATGAATATAACATCTACTTATTATAAGGTAATACATGGAATATCAACCTTTATAAGTATCAAAATAATTCTAAGAGTGGTTCTAAAGAAACTTATTCTTAATCAATCTACATGGATTTTACTTTTGGAAACCTCCTTTATAAATGTTTTCAATGTAAGAAATTACATTCAATAAGAATGATTTAATCAAAATTTGAATAATCATATAATTATATTAACATTTAATTCATTTAAATAATAATAATTAAAAACACATTAATAGAAACATGTTAATGTAAGCCTGAGGATAAAAAATTGCAGTTTCAATAAAAATGTTTCAATGAAGCAGTATATTCTAATAAATTACATTTAAATCTTCTCTTTAATGTTGTTTAATTATTTCAACAATAAAAATAGAATTCATTAACAACTATATCATGGTAGTATAAACATATAATCATACATTATATCCATAATGTAATTTTCAATTCAAAAAATGACATGATGTATTCACCTCTAAATGATTTCTACAATGAAATGGTTACACTCCTTCATTAACATGTTTAGTATTTTATCAAAGTCCTTGTATCAGATTATGGGGGGCCTAAATATCTGTGACATATCTAGAATCCTTGGTTTTCATCACATGTTAGGTTTAAATTTTACTATTTACATACCAATCCCATGTAAATATCACATACACCAAAACCAAAACCCCACCATAACTCTCAACCAAAAACTAGATATCATTCTATCATAACCCCACCCCCCCCCCCCCCCCTCTATTGGTTTCCCTATTAGGTTGGTAGTGAAGAGGAGTAACCCTTGAGTCCCACCTTGAGTAGGCCCCAGGTTGGTGACTATCACTGAGGGTATAAAATTCTCAAATAGGAGCCATTACCCTCAAAAAAGATTCAACGTAAAGAAATAAGGGGGATAGCACCAATCAACACCAAAATAATTTTCCATCCCAAGATAAATTTCTATAATAAAAATGATACAAACACATAAAATGTTCAACATCTAGGAAAATATAATCAGGACGAACTTTGAACTCTGGTCCAGCTACTAACTCCACTCAAGCTAACCAAATAGAAACATCGAAATCTAGTGATGTATCCTAAAAAACATAGAAAACAATAGTGGGGTGATCACTTTAAGAGTACTCAATAGGATCATCCACTTAAATAAATCAATATGTGTTTTAAATCATATGTAAGGGTAGGTATGAGTGATGATACTCCAAGAAAAAATGTCAATTCATAGTCACCGGTAGGAAATAAAATAATAATGGTAATAAATTAAAGGCCATGGATATTAACCAAGTAAATTTGATGTAGAAAAAAAATTATAAGCCACAATGATCAAAGGAAGTCACACCATCCACCTTACAATTCTGGAACATCTTCTACCATCCCCCCCCCACCCCACGTCATGGGTATAATCAACCAATACCATCATCCACAACCAAGAAATACAGAATTCTACATACATCACTATAACACTTTCTCCACTAGGCCTAGTAATTTCTATCACTGCTCTTAGCTGTCAACAGAGTCATGAACCCTTTTAGTGGTAACTAACTAGTCAGGTGACCTCTCTCTATATGATCATGAATGAGATAATGGATCTATATCATTCATCACATCACTATCTATACTCCACCCCCACATACCACATCACATATATCCACAACCTCATCACCATGAAACCACAGATATCATGTATCCATACCCACATCTCTTTAATATCCACTTTCCCAAATCATAATTTGGTAGGGTAATATAAACATGAAATACATTAACCACGTTCTCTCCTCATTCAGTGTATATCCCCCACCTATAACTATCCTGACTGCATCATCCTCATTATAGTAGGGTATCATAAACATATATAGAATAAACCTCATGTCATCCCACCACCATGCATGAAACCCATCGTTCGTCGTTGTAATAATTTCACCACCCCATCATTAGGTACACCACATTTCATTAACACACCTATCATGGTCATACCTACCTCAATTCATTATGGTCCATGAAAATATGCAACCATTGTGATTCATTGTAGCCTGGAGATAAATTTAACCACTATGATCCATTATAGACCTTGACATAGGCTTTACAACATTCTCCCTCCTTTATCATCATTCCTCTACAACCACCTCCATAGATTCCAGTCACAACATAACAATCATATATCAAGTATCACATTTTAAAACAAAAACAACATTAATAGAAAATTCAAGGACTAAGATAAAATGAGTTCACTCGACAACAATTTCACAAGTCCATGTCTTCCACATCCTCATCAATTACTAATTTATTGCCTCATTAAATTTAATTATTCATTCTTTATTTCCATCATATTCAAAAATCATTATCATCTCCAATCTCACATTAGTTCCATCATTCATTATCTCCATTAAAAATTATTATACACTAATTTCTAGCCCACTATTAAATTTTAAATTTATTCAACCAAACATATTCAATTGCATTTCACCATAATTTACATATTTAAACACAACCAAATCATTACCTCAGTTTGGGTGTTTACACCAATTTTGAAGTTGCAGATTATATACATAGAAGTTTTAAATTATATCAATGAAGTAATCCATTATCAATACTTACATATAAATATAACAAGAAAAAACATAACATTGGTTTTAAATAGTATATGGGCCAGCATCAATAATTATTTCACCTCCTAGTTATGCAAGATTCCCATTAATTCCTATATTTTATTCTTATCAATTTAAACTAATTGATTCCATAATTTACTCATAGATGAAATTCACACTATCAACAGAAATAAATATCACAAAAAAAATAAGGTATTTCTCAATAATTAGAATAATCATCAATAACAATAGCACCATAATTTTCCTAGATTTCAACCACCCATTTTTATTACCAGGTTTAAGTGTTAAACAAATTATTATGGTGGTAAAAATAATCAATGTTATTATGATAATGTCTCCATAGTAGTAGCAAAACAAGAAATAGAAAATAAACTCAGAGGATGAGAAAATTATTAAAATGCCTGAAACATACATTTCCCTTCAAACTTAATTTAACTTATTAATTATCTTAGCTCAATTTATTCTTTAAAGTGTGTTTACCACATATTATTCCCATAAATTGAAAGAACCCGTCAATAAATATAAATTCAAAATAGAAGAAAGAATGATAACATGAATTAATAGATTCACATAAAGTTTTATCGAGCTTAATTATTCTAAGAGATATAATTATGAGTTAATAAATACCATAACTTGATTATAAGTTCAACATTCTCCTAGAAAGAATGAAACATCAAGATATAACCACCACTAAATGGAACACCATCATAACCATGACTCATGAGACTTTAATTCAGATAAACCAAGGTGTTTACACTCTTGAAGGGATGGTGTTATAAGGTGGTGTGAGGATAAGGGGTCAGGTAGGGTTTGAGAGAAGAGATGAAAAATCAAATCAAGGAAAATATATCCCTATTTTAATAGAGAATGTTTTAATAGTCTCCACTATAACGTAGTGATTTGTACTACACATGTGATGCTTCCCATTCAAAGGAGAACTAATTATTTATAATTTGAATCATTTTATCCCCTAGATTCTCACA
Source organism: Viscum album (assembly GCA_963277665.1). Lineage (NCBI taxonomy): Eukaryota > Viridiplantae > Streptophyta > Magnoliopsida > Santalales > Viscaceae > Viscum > Viscum album. The sequence goes on from OY728143.1 coordinate 320,328,962, forward strand.
CATTTTAAAACCTTTTTAAATCACCTTTGACCTCCACCACAACCTCTATTACAGTGTAGGGAAAAATCCATCACCATTTTAACCCAAAACACCAAGGTCTACAGTGTGGTGAGCTCTAGGTTTTCATTTCCTCCTCCCATATTTAAAACTTGATGTTTATTTAACTCTGAAATTAATCCACCTCCATGAAAATAGAAATATAAAAAAAATTAATTTCGACAGTCCTCATTTTGAAAAGGTGGACTCTCTATGAAAAATCCAAAATAGATAGTCAAGTAGTTTCACTACTTATGGTGAACCTCATCACCAATAATCTCTACCTTTTCTAGTACGAATCAGGACCTACATAAGGTAACTCTCATTTAAATGATCATTAAAAACCATGTGGTGCCCTTACATGAGATCCTCATATAAAACAACCTCTTATAATAGTCATCATAGTCATTTGACCTTCTGCGGTGCACCAATAATCACACATCCGACTTAAAAACCCTTATTTTAGATTGGATATATCTATATACAACTCAAAAAAATCACCGAAAATTCAATTCCCCATGATCACTGCTCTAAGGCACCCAAAACAGATAGTATTATACCCTCTACTATAGTGTGGTGACCCTCTAGATATCCATAACACATCTACTGCCTCCCAAAATGCCTCAAAAATTCCCCTAAAGGAATCCATCTCCCTGAATATTAAATGTATGGGATGTAAATATTTAGTGCATTACACTTCCAACTGGTTATTTATACTCGCTCCCACTAGTTTACAACAGTAACCCAAAATGTAACAAGAGGGATCTCTTTATATTTAGATTGTTTTTTATCAATATTTTATCTTCTTTTAATCCTTAAATAGTTTAGAATTAGAAAATTCTACCTTTCTTTACATATCCTAATATCCAAGCCTTATGAAAGATGCGGATTATTATCCTTGGTCATTTCTTCTTGAATCTCACTAGTTTGAGAGTCTTAACTTCTTCTAGTATATTATATTTCATAACTTTGAGAGGATATTATGGAACAGGGGCCTTTCTTATAACAAACTAACCCAGATACCCACACAAACTAGTACCTGACCCTACCTAACATATAGCTTAAGGGCATTCCCAATCCCCATGGGCTGGAGACCAGCACTTGGGAATCAATAACCAGAGAGAATGATTTCACCAAACCTAAAGTAGAAAACATGGCATATATATATACATCAGGAAGAATAGTATAAGATAAAAACAAGAAATATATGCCATAGAAAAGGGCAAAATCAGAAGAAAAACAACCCAAAAGTTTCTACACAAACTCCAAGGTACAAATCCAACAACAAAGGAAAAACCAAATAAGAGAAACAGATACTACTTATGATAAGTGGATAACATACTTCTCTTTCACCACTAGGTATCCAACTCAACTAATAGAACCTCACCACCTCACTATAGTGCCTTGTATTTCCCTACATAAAAATACATAATAAGTTTTGCACACCACCAAAAGGGTGAACAGGGTGTGAGATAACAATCTTGGTAGGATCTCACCTAGTTGTTCTATTAAAAGTCTCAGTACAATAATCTGAACATACTCAACTTTAATAAAAACAAGGCATGGTAATCAATTAATAATTTTTTATATCAAAATCATGGTAAAAAATTTCCATTTTTCCACAATTATAAATAATATAGGTAAAATAGTTTCAAATCATATCACATATATCAAAGAAGGTAATAAAATCTAAGAAGTATAACTCAAAATCACATGTAATCACTCCAAGGATCACTACTAGTTAGGCTACCAGACTACTCGTACCATAATCAATGAATAGTGCACACTCAGGTTCTTAAAACATAGGACTAAGGAGTATAAGAATGCCCCATGATTAAACTCCCCATAAATTTTAATATCATATCACCAAAACAAAAGGACTAGGGAGTATAGAAACATCTTAAGAGTGAATCCCCTAATAATACATGGATGATGGCCCTAAGCTACACCTCCCACCTAAGTACAAAAGGCTTCCAATGTGCTAAATTTTCCAAACCATTTCATCAAAACCCTTCTTGAAATCTATTTCTCAGACCCATTTCACAATTCTTTGAAAACACCCATTTTCCTTTTTCCAAAATAAGGTAAAACCCATCTTTTCAAAAAAAACCATTTTCAATCACATAAATAATTCAATCAATTAATAAATACATTTTATTTATGAAAAAAAAATTAAAGACTAGAGCGATCAAGGTTCATCAAACATAGTCTATAGATAGAACCACCTACCTTACACTCAATTCACACACACCCCCAAATAGATCCACAACCAATAGAAGGAATATATAACAAAAAAAGAAGGCTCTAACTATGATTCCCAAACTTTAGAATCATATTCCCTAACAACTAATGTTATAAAAGACGTTATATCCCAATAACTTATAGAAAACACACCCTCCCCAAAATTTTATGGGAGATATCCTTGGTTTCAATAGATATTTCTTCACATTTAATGAAAAAAAATCATACTTGAATCACGGTTAAAATCGTTGGGCTCGAACCATTATGAGGTGAACCCCTTTCACAATATGAATTTCAAGATTTTCATGACATGCCAAAAAAGGTGTCACCTCAGATTAAAATAACACTGATCAAACTTTTTAGGATGTGAACCAGTTTCATGGATTGTAAAATTTTCATGATCTGAACCAATTCACAGAATCTTCTTGCCAAAGGATTCAACTCATTTAAGCAGTTCATGATTTGAAAGTTTCCAGCTAGAAAATTCTATAGAAAAACTTAGAAAATCCCCCAGGTCAACCTGAACCCCAAATAAAATCCTCTTAATCCTCTTACACATTTATGCACATGCTCAATTAATTCAAACATACATTCCAAAGCATTAGGACATTTTCCCTAAAAAACACTCCTCATCCTTGAAAGGTATGAAACACAACCTAAAAAAAGGGAGATGAGAAATACCTAAAGGAAGGTAATAGGATGCTAAAACTCTCCACCATAAGAATTCCCATCCCCAAGAAGTCATGTGGAAGAATAGAGCTCCAGAAATATGTGAGTCCACTATTCCCACACTGATGCTTCACGCTCCCAAGTCTCATGAGAATCTGATTTGTGTCACCATAACACTCTAACTAACGGGATATACTTCCCATGAAATAGTTTCACCTGAGATTCAATGATCTTCACTGGATTCTCCAAAATAAATACTTCTGGCTCAAACTCATTAACTTCCCAACTCAGAACATAAGATGGATTATGATTATATTTATTAAGATAAGATATATATAAAACATCATGTATATATTTCATATAAACCTATAATTCCAACTAATAAGCAACCTTCCCAAGCCAATCAGTGACCTCAAAATTTCCAACATATCTCATATCCAACTTCTACTATTTTCCAAGATAAAGGTCACCCTACTAAGGGTAAACATTCAAGAAAATCCAATCACCAATAGAAAACTATAAAGTATGACATCAAAAAAATCATATGATTTCTAATGACTCTGAGATGTAACCATATTTTGATGTATATCTTTAACCCTCGCTAAATTATCCTTAATGATACTCGGTCTTATGAAAGAGACATCCTCCACATTTTCCCAACTAATAGGTGACTTGCATGTGAGACCATACAAGGCCTCGAAGGGGTCCATTCTGATCAATGATAAATAAATTTTGTTATAAGAAAACTCAAAAATTACTATATGTTTATCCCATGATCTAACAAAATACAAGATATATACATGGATAATATATTCTAGTATATGAATAGAACACTCCATCTGACCATCAATCTGTGGATGGAAAGTTATACTCAACTTGACTTGAGCCCCCATTTCCTCCTAGAGACTCTTCTAGAATTATGAGGTAAACCTAGGATCCCTTTCCAAAACAATGGTATAGGTAACCCCATGTAACCTCATGATCTCTTTCGCATATTACTTACCAAAATCATTAACTTTAGCAGTGTCCCTAATCATAATAAAGTTATCCAATTTCATCAACTGATCAATCTCCACCCATATATTATTCCTCCCTCAATGAGTCCATGGTAATCCAACAATGAAGTTCACGGAAACTTCATCCCATTTCCAAACTGTCATCAGAAGAGTTTGGAGAAAACATTAAGGTTTCATATTCTATTCCTTTATCAGTTAGTAGGTGTAATAGTGGGGCACATAATCTGCAATGTTTTGATTCATACCCGACCACTAGAATCATTATCTCATGTCATGATGCATGTTTTAGTGATCGAATGAATTTCACATGATGAACTATGATATTAAAACATTAATAATTTACTCATAGATAATGTGATGAAAACTAATACCCAAAATAGTGGATACCATATGAAGGGAGAGACTAACCAGAAATAGTCTCTGCACTACAAAGAGATTCTCTAATTCTTATTAAATCATCATCATATTGCTGACCTTATATAATATACTCAATGAGATATAATGATAACTAAACACAGTTCAGAATTATACCTAAAACATCCTCTCGAGCATCTAGATACAATTTATAAAAGATTCCCATAAGGTTCTACTCCTCCTTCTATTCCAGAATAGCCTCTGATGGTACTTTCTTACTGATATCATCCACAACAACGTTCCCCTTCCCTTAGGTTTAGGCGATGTAGAAGTCAAACATCTAAAGTTATTCCACCCACCTTCTTTGTATGAGATTCAATTATTTTTTAGAAAATATATAAATCAAACTCTTATGATTATAAAAGACTATGAACCTCTCCTGGAAGAGATAGTACTTACAACATTTAAGTTCTTGGATAACCATGAAAATCTATAAATCATGACTGGGGTAATTCCTTTCATGAATACAGCATTGAAGAGAGTCATAATCCACAACATGACCATACTTCATATGAAAAAAACCCATATCAATACTAGAAGTGGCACAGTACACCAAATACCCCTTATCAGGCTTAGGTGAGATAATAATAGGAGTCAATGTCAAAAGTCATTTTAACTCATTAAAAGAGGACTGAAATTTCACATCCCAAATAAATTCCACCCCTTTACTTGTAAGATCGGTCGAGGGTGATTCCAAATTTGAGAAATTATTGAAAAATTATTGATATTATCTAGAAAGATCAAGGAATCTCTAAATATCAAAGAATTTTTGTGGATACTCCCATGAAAAGACATCCTTCACCTTCTCAAGATCAACTGATAAGCCATGCTCAGAAATCACATTCCTCAAGAACTTCATTTCATGGATCCATAAACTACATTTTGAAATATTTCCATAAAAATAATGAATCCTCAGTATTTCCAAAACCAAAATCAAATGGTTATCATGCACATGCTGAGATCTTGAATAAACTAAATATCATCCATGAACAGTACCAAAAATGTGTTGATATACTCATAGAATATATGGTTCATAAAAGTTATAAAAACTAAAGGAGTGTTAGTTAGACCAATATGCATCACAAGATATTTTTAATGGTCTTAACTACTCCTAAAATCAATCTTCAATATATCAGACTACTGAACTCTGAGCTGATGACAACCCAACTAAAGATCAATCTTTGAAAACCAATTTTCCCCTTTTAAATGTAAAAATAAATCATCCATGTGGGGATAAGGATAATTATTCTTAACTACCATCTGATTCAACTTATGATAGTCTATGAACATCGAATTGGAACATCTGCCTTCTTGGAAAAATGAATAGGGGCTACATAAGTCAAACACACAAGGGATAATGAAACCTTTCACCACGAGATCATCCAATTGAATATTAAACTCTTACATATCCTCTAGTGCAAAACAACAAGATGGGATCGAAACTGGATGTGTACGTAGAACCAAATCAATCATGAACTCTACCTTCCTCTCTAGAGGAAGACCAGAGAAGTCATCTAGAAAAATTTCAAAAAAATTCTAAACAGCATTGGGAAGACCAACAATAGAAGAAACTTCATTAATATAAACTGCTACAACAAACAAAAAATTCCAATGATCTAGGTGGGAAGGTCCTACATGACTTATCCTCAGATCCCACTATCTTTGAAACACCCAAGATCGGCCATCAGCAACAAAGAAATAAACATGTCGATGATAACAATCAATATCATCATGGTGATAAATAATCCAATACATCCTAATGATGATGTCAAATAGATCGATATCAAGAATGAGTAAATCCTAAACTAACTCATCATCAACTATCGACAGCTAATAAGGACACCAAAACCCTTGATCTCTACTCTTCCTAATAGGTTTCACTAACTCCATAAAAAAGTACACGATATACATTGGAAGTTTAATCATATCAAAAAAATGGGAAAAACTAAATGAGTGGGAGGAATCGTTATCAAATAATACAACTGCTAAAAAATATTTAATAAAGATGGTACCTCTCACTATCGCTCATCTCGCATCAACCTCAAGAAAAAATTCATTTACTATGTGAAGGTGCTTCACTCCTGAGGCCTATGGCTAGAGCCTTGTAGTCCTTGAAGCATCTGACTGCATTGAAGTAGCCTTTAGAGCTGAAGATTCCTCACCATAACAAGGTGTGGACATAGCCTAATTGAATTTTTGTAAATAGTCATAGAGGCCACAACCATTTCACATCTTTGTAGGCACAGGAAAAGAATGTTGGATATCTCTAAAATTTTCTCATTAATAGCATGTTATAGGTACACTAATTGTAACGCCCCGACCCTAGTTACCTAGATTCGATGCATTATTACATAACATTGGCATGATATAAGGAATAATGTCCTGAAAGACTGATCAGTTTAGTAACCTTGGAAGTACTAGATACATACATAAGTTTTACATTACATTATGAAATAAAAAAACAACATTGTGTCCCCTTTGAACACACTCATATCCTTTGGCCTATCCTTATAGGTTAATCATAATATACTTCTTCATATCCTGGGAAAAATAAAACATAGAAAGGGGTGAGCTCAGATGCTCAGTAAGGATAAAAATATAGCAGAAACTTTCATAAATAAGCATAAACATTTAATTCAATGTATAAGACTAAAACAAAAGCCTTTTAAACTTAAAATTCAGCATAATATGGAAAATATAAATCAAATAATGTCATTTACTTAATCACATGGATATTCCACTAGTCTAATAATCACATATAATATCAATAGCTAATTTGATAATGATGGAATGCATAATTTCGGACATAATAACCACATAGTCAAGGCCTCATTCCAAGACTACAAATAAGATTTTGTCAAGGCCTTGTTCCAAGACACTAGATTGTCTCATGAGACCTGGCGATTCATCAAGGAGCTAGATCAGGCTCCACCCCTCACTTACTAAGTCCAATTCATTCCTCATATGAAAAGGATGAAATATAACATAAACATTCGTATGAAAACGAGCATACAAAATGTTAATACTTTAACCATAAACCATGAAAGGTATAAAAATAATACATCCATTGTCAAACCTTTTACAAAACCTTCAATACAATATGGAATATTGTATCATAATAAATAAACTTCAAAAAAGTGTAAAATCCATCAAATGATGTTGATATAGATGAAATCAAATCTATTTGATAGAAATGTCTATTTTTATTTTTAAATAATTTAAAAGTCACGTAATTATAAAAGAAAACATTAATTTTGAAAATATTCTTATATTCTTGTAAGGGAATATTCTAAGGTGTTATAGTGGTGGAAAATAGCCACACCTGATGTATAAGTTAAAAAAACATTCTTACCTTAATTTGTCGAAAGGTTCATAAAGTACCTTGTTTGAAAAACGATGGAAAGATTCCTTTAAAAACATTTTATAAAAAGTAAAACTAGGGTATAAATGAATTTAACCCATATTCTAGTAAATAGTAAAAAAAATTGAAATAAATTTTTAAGAAACACGGATGAGGATGATAAAGAATTCCTAGTAGATACTTACGTATAAACAACCTCGGGTAATAAAGAGATTGTAAAATTAACCCTTAACTTGTAATTTTACTTAGTATAGGGTAAATTAACCTCCTGTATAATAGTTAAAACATTGTTATTAAATTATACAACAACCACATACATAACTATGATATCATATATGATATTCTAATATTTCTTTGTTAATAATATTTTAGTAGTATCATTGTTCTCGGTGTTAACTGATTTGTTTTCCTTTACATGTTTTGTTACATAAGTCATGTTTGTTATAGAAAGGATGTATTTTATTCATATCCAGAATGATATTAAGTTCTTAAACATTATTTTAAATCATAAAATGAAAATTATCATTGAATGGTTATGATGGGGAATTAATCTCATCGCGTTTATGGAGACGGTAAGTCATACGTACGCACGAGTGGTAATATCATTCTATTGATGGTAAAATCGTATGTAATTGGATGTTATATCATATATATATAATAATTAACATATTATATTTATTATTTAAATAAATTATACTCATTATTATACCCATTCAAATAATTAAGTTTTGAATAACAAACAACACCACGACGCGGAGACGGTATGTCGTACGTACGCACGTATGGTGACTTTGTCATTCATAGGATGGATAGAATAATGAATATGGTTGTAACATATTTATAATAAAATCATAGTATGTATAAGTTAAATTAATTATTATTTTGGTATAGAAACAACAAATAAATAGGAAGTGGAAAAAGAAAAGAACTTTGAAAGAGGTGATGAAATTATTACCTCTTCTTCGGGTTCTTCTTTTGATTTGATCAAAAGGGCTCCATGGGTTGGATTTATGATCAAAGTAAGGACTATAGGTTTCATTGATGGTATTTGGTAGGATATTTAATCATATTTTGGCATATCCAAATGGCTTTGGAGGTGTTAAATTAAGATAATAAGAAGTACCCTTTTATAAGAGAGGTGAGGAGCACTTTAGGAAAAGCTTGAAATATTATTTTATTATAAAATCATATTCAGTTTATAATGGATAAAAATGGATTTATTTCTAGGATAAGGTGGTTATGGGTCTAAATCCTCTCAACCAATAGGTTTTAGACAATTTTATGTCACCATATTAACCTTATAATTTAGATTTAACTCTTTGTTAAATAGTTTAACGTTTACAATGTCTTCTTGTACTTTTATATTACATGGTTAATAAACTTACTATAAAATGTCAAGAAAACCCCAAGTGGTTCATTAATGATATATATATAATCATTTAAGTCCTTTTTTAGAACCTTAGATTTTTAGGAATATTATATCATTTAATAATATATTATTTGTTTTAAAAACACATTTATGTTAATATTGACACTATTTAGTATTTGGTTTTTGTGAAAGTCAAAACAAAACATGATTACTTAGAACAAAATACATTAAATAAATCCTAACATTTCATATTAACCTATAAAAAAGATTGTAATTCATCATAAGTCTCAATTTACATTTATTGTTGTATTTATAATATCAATTATTTTAATTTTCCATTAATAAGGTAATTACTACATCATCATTGTGTCATAAATAAATTAAATTATTTAATGTATAAAAATTATAAATAAAATACCATTATGTAGGAAATATTTTTATCTTTATAATTAATATTTATAGTCTGATTTATCTTATGTATATCTCTATATTAAAAATGTTTTAGTTATTAAAATGTCAATTTAACACTTTTAACTCTTCTTTAAATAAAATAATAATAAATGTCCTAATAAAATCCAATTGGATCAAAGAGTATAATATTTTATTCTTAAGGTTTATTTTGGTGGAAATAAACTTATTCAATAGAATTAGTACATGTGTTAGGGTAATTATAATATCTTTTTTACCTTTAATTACCCTATTTACTTTTAACCGTGGTAAATAAAATTCAAAAGTTGTTATTCACAAAAAATTAATTTAATCTTATTGAACCAAATTTTACTTATTGATATCAACCATGTCTCTTGGATTTTTGAAATTAAAATCATATAAGCGATAAAATTACTTTTTATGAAAATTTTCAAATGTGCCTAGAATGTGGGTAAAAGACGTTAAAAAGTTCAATAAAATTTTATATATCTAATCTTATTATAAAATGAATACATTGAATTAAATTGAACTAATATAGTTATTATGTGTCTATTTTGACTTAAAATAAAATTAAATAAAATGAATAATTATTTAAATAAAAAGTTGGTTTTAAACAATAATGCAGTGTTTTTCACTATTCATCAAAAATTGAAAGTTTTCAAAAAAATACCAAAAATCAACCCTAAGATAATTTTAATTATTTGAATACAAAAATGAAGTCCATTTTGAAAAATAAAATTTATAAAATTTCAAAAAGTGGGTATTACTATTCATAACTGCTTTTAAAATGGTTAGTTTGATTTGTCGTGTTGTGCTAGAAATCAAAGTTGAGTACAGTGAAATATATTGTATTATTCAAAGGGAAACATAGCATGGAAGCTTGGGGTGTTACACTAATGATTATAACTGATAGTTTTTAGGATTCTCGTTGCTAAGAACTTTCTTCACCACCCCTGCAATACTCATTTCACTTCATTTACATTCCCTACATGCCACTAAAGTTGCCACTGGGTGGGAGAGAAGGGATCGAGTGACCAACCTTTCCTACTATATCTATATAATCCATCATATCCATGTCTACCATATCTTCATTGGTAGAAAGATTCATCCTAAATATGTATGATCTGATATCCGCTGGTGAACCCTACAAGTAATTCTGAACCTTCATCTAATTATTCTTCACTACCTTCAAAGAAAATTAAAATAGCTCTACAAACCGATTGGTGTATGCCAACACTGAACATGCTCCCTACTACATGGAGAGTAACTCTATAGAATTTTCTATCATCAGAGAATCTGGATATAACTACTGGAATAAGTGAGTATTTAAATCCTTCCAGTCTAATCTCACATGTCTATCTGCATGTATCATTAAATCCTACCATCACTTATTGGGACCCTCAAGTATAAACACTACACACTTCACCTTGGTATTCTCATGTTTATTAAACAATTAAAAATCTGATTGATCTTGTACAATCATTCCTCCACCTCTTGAGGCTCATTTGTACCTCTAAAGGATAATGGACTCTCACATAAGAACTCTTATGATCGATCACTTTCTCCCTTAACTCTAGACTTTACTTCAACAACTACATTCTAGACTTGTGTTATATTTTGGTCCATGGTGTGAATTTCCCTCATAATATTATCTAAAATATTTATATCCAAAGAAACATTCCCTTGAGGAGTATCCACAGCACCCACTTGTGGAACCTAAGGAAGAGGTATCATGGTTATATTACTACACACTGAAAATATAAAAAGTGATCAAAAAAGGAAAAAACTCATTTCAAACTATAAAATCATAATCAGAACTAATATGAAGATCAAGAACTCAAAATAGGAGGAACACATCTGAAAATACCGTGGTAACTTGAGTAACATCATGGAAATAGATAGTCAGGAACTCATCGTAGCCTACCTCTCATGTCTTGAAAAACCTATATCCAATCTACCAACATACCAAAACTGAGTACATACCTCCCTTTGATACCAAACTATAACAAACTGACCCGGATACCCACCCAAACTAGTACCCAACCTGACCCTTCACATACCCGATGGGTGTTCCCAATCCCCACAGGTTAGAAACTAAAACATGGGCATCAAAAACAACCAAAGGGAATGAATTCTCCCAATATGAAGTGGAAAACATATAATATATATATATACACACAACATGAATAATAGTGAAAGAGAAAAACATTAAATATATTCCATAGAAAAGGGAAACAAACATAAGAAAAAAACCCCAAGATTAGTTGCACAAAATCAATGGTATGAGTCTAAAAACAAAGTAAAAAACCAAATATGATAAAAAATTATTCCATGTGATAAGTGGATAACATCCCATTCTAACACTACCAATTACCCAACTCAGATGATAGAATATTATCTCCTCACTGCAGTGTTTTTCCTTTCCCTACATTGAAATAAATAACAAGTTCTATGAACCACTGAAGGGGTGCACAAGGTGTGAGATAAAATGCTGAGTAGGATCCCACCTAGGTGTTCTCTAAAAATTATCTATACAATAATATGAACATGATAAACTTTAAAGAAAACAAGGCATGATAATAAATTAAACAATTTTTATATCAAAATCATGGTAAAACATTTTCCATTTTTCCACAGTTCTAAATAATCCAAGTGAAACAGTTTCAAATCATATCACATATATCAAAAAAGGTAATTGAATCTAACTAGTATAACTCAAAATCATATGTAACATCATACCAAGGATCAATACTGGTCATGCTAGCAGACTACTCATACCACAATAAAATACTTGTGTGCACTCAAGTCCTTAGAACATAGGAATAAGGACAAGAGGAATTCCCCATGAGTGAATCCCCCAATAATCTCAATATCATGTCCCTAGAACAATGGTCCTAATGAGTAGAGAAACACCTTAAGATTAAATCCCCCAAAAACACGTGGACAATTTCCCTAAGATACGCCTTCCACCTAAGTACCCAATTCTTTCTATGTGCTACATTTTCCAAACCATTTCATAAAAACCCTACTTGAAATCCATTTTGCAAACCCATTTTTTATCAAAATAAGGAGAAAATACTCTATTAACAAAAACACATTTTTACACACACAAAAAATAATCAATAAATCATGGAGTTTTAGTTATAAAACAATTTATAAAATTAGAACAATAAAGGTTCATCCAATATAGGCTAAATATGTAACCACCTACCTCAAACACGGGTCACACATGCTTGTAACTAGATCCAAAACCATCATAATGAATAAAGAACAACAAATGAAGGATCATCCTATGATTCTCACACTTTAGAATCATATTCCATAACAAAGAAGGTTGGAAAAGTGGTTAGATAACATATACCTTATAGAAAACAAACTCATCTCATCACAACTAACAAAGGAATAGTAGTTGGAAGAAGATCACACAGTAGATATAGAAAGGATCAATAAGAACATCACCACAAGATAAATGGATCTGAAAAAATAATGCAACAATGCTACTACAACCAATTCCATTGAATAATTAGAGATATCACTTGCCCAAAGAGATGCAGTGTTTCCACCATAATGATCAATATCTAAAAGAAACGATCTAAAATGAGTATAGGTCACCAAAATTTTCTGGGAGAGATCCTAGGTTTCAAGAGAGAATCCTGGTAGTTTGAGTTTGTCTTAGTGGTAAGCACCCTGTAATCCTACATGAATAATGGGGGTTCAAGACACATTGGGCACAGGGGTTGTAGAAGTACTATAGTGGTATTGTATCAGTAGAGGCACTATATAAATGGAGACATTGTAGCAGCAGCGAGCACGGTAGTAGTGGCAGTAGAGGATATTGTAGCAGTGGAAGGTACTATGTGGGTATTGAAGCAGGTGGGTACTGTAGTTGTATTATTCATATAATGGGCCTTGGGCCAAATATTTTGGGCCTACGGGCCATGTAATGGGCTACATGACCACTTAGCCTCCGGGATAAATATATATGATGTAATAAAGTAGGTATTTGGGTGGGTTATCCCTTGGGAGGCTATGACCTGCCTTTCAGACCTTTGTGTGTACGGTGTGTGTGTGTGTGTGGTTGATGTAATTGTACCCCCAAGCACCCAATATAATATATTAAAAAAGAGAGAGGGAATCCTGAATATTAAATGAAAATAAAATCATATGTTTAATATAGTTAAAACTACTTGCCCTAAACTATTCATGATGTAAACCCATTTCACGACAAGAATTTCATGATTTACATGATGCACTTAAAAAGGTATTTCCTCATATTAAAATAACATAGATCGACCTTTTCATGATGTGAAGCAGTTTCGTGGCTTGAAAAATTTTCACTCTATAAACTAGTTCATGGAATATTTTTTGTAATAGATTTACATCATGTAACCAATTAATTACATGAAAGTGTCTAGCAGAGAGATTCTATATAAAAACTTAGAAAATTCCCCAGGTCAATCTATACCCCAAAGTATATCCTCTTAACACTCTGAAAAATTTATATATAGACTCCATTAATTAAAATAAACATAAATCAACAAACATTAGATAATTCTCCCCATAAAATTATCTCAATCCTAGAAAGGTCTAAAATGCACCCTAACAAAAAGGGAAACAAAAAGAGATATGAAAAATACAAAAAGGAAGGTAATGAGATGTTACATTGCCTATATCTTCTTTTTTTACTTCTTCTTAGTCTTCTATGGTATATAGATATCATAGGGAAGGAATTCACTCATGTTTCTCCTAATTTTTCTTCTCCTTTATATTTTTATCACTACATTTACCTTTTTCTTTCTCTCTTATTAAACTTATTTCTTTTATTCCTTGACACTCAATTTTTTTCAAAATTGTATATCATCATTATATCACACACCATTATGCATCTTATTTCTTCCTTTCTATATTTTCTTTGTATCATGTGAATATTATTTCCATATTTTAATATAAAAATTCTATAATATTGAACACCATGATCTTATTTGTATTTTAATTTAACATAATCACATGGTTCTATCCTGACATTATCATAATATTCATGTTAATTATAATAGTTTATCCCAGCTGATATTTCAAAAATTTCTGAGACCCTTATTTAATTTATCCAACAATATTCCAACTTTTATCATCATAAATTATTTCAAATATGAATATTTGAAATCCTATAATTATCACACCAAGATCCTCTCATTTTATTTTCATTAATTCTACCTTTTATATTCTCTTTAATCATGGATCACTCATCAATATTATCATATTTAATCTATAAATAATATATCATCATGCTCTGAATTCATTCTCTAAAAATATCATATTTTCTTAAACTCATAAATCCTACATAAGAAATGAAATATCATTTACATTACTTATCTGAGCTCAAATATCTTACACATTACACAAAATATGTTATGTTCTCTCAAGAATATCTTATGTATGCTCATGATTATAAGAACCCGGGTTTTTGGAACGGGTTAAAATCTCGACCCTATTTGAATTTTTGACTTGTTTCCGAGGAAACTAGATAAAATGGGAAGTTTCTAGAAATTTCTAGACTACAATTCGTGTACTTTAAGTACACACCGTGTATGTGTAGGTGACTGACCGGCCGTGTGCTCGCCAAGTACATGTCGTATGATGACCGTGTAGTAGTTTCTTACTACACGGTGTATATTTTTGAACACGTCGTGTATACCCCCCGACTGTGTGAGGCCATACATAGCGTGTAGGCCTGGTGGTCGGGTAGAACTAGGGACACACCGTGTTCCCTTTGGACACGTCGTGTAGTCTAGCCGTGTATAAGGGATATACATGGCGTGTGGGTGAGTCGGTGAGGAAAGGAAGAGGAACCAAGTACACGCCGTGTACCCCTCGGTACATGTCGTGTACTCATGTCGGCAGGTTTGGAAAGTAAGTCGGCAGAATCCTATCATCTTAGGAATAATTAAATGAACTATACACGGCGTTTAGTCCTAAAGTACACTTCGTGTACTTTATTTTTTTTCACTTAAATGGGAAGTGGCCTCGTATTGAGGTAGAACCTCATACCCTCCGCCCGGATACGCAAACCAGGCCGGCTGAACCCCTTTTCTCCTCCTGATCATCCATCTGAGACCCATTTCGAACTCCGATTAGTGCGTTGGAACCCCCTCGGTAAGGCCTCGATTCCTCTTTGTTTGTTTTGTCTGAATTTTCGTTCTAGAATAATTTATAGGCATTTGAACGGTAATGAATATTTTGTAGATCTACCGCGTTTTAGACCGAATTGGCGGTTGTTACCAGAGGAGTAGCGTCGTACGAGTCTCAGGTATTTGTTGCATCCATTATTTTGTGATTTCGTGGTTGTTTGGGTAACGTGACCTTTGGTGCGTTTTTGGGTATTTTGAGCGGGACCTCTTCTATCTGATTTTTCATACTGAATTTCTTATGGGACCTCTAGGATGCTTTTGGGTATGCCCAGTTACTAGTTTGGGTGAGCAGGGCTGGGTGAGGGGTCGTTGCTCGTCGGGAAATTTTTGTCAGGGAACGCCAAAATGGTTTTAATTGAAATATTAATGTGTTAAACTGTTAGTTTAATTTATTAAGCATGTTATAATTGTTAGATTCATTTAAGACCTCAGTGATGGTATGGGACAGCACCTCGTATAGTGCAATTCAACTGTTTAGGTTTTTTTGCCGGTTTATGTTTTCTGTTTAAATATGTTATATATGCAATTGCCGAATTGCATCTTCGGGACCCTTTTGGGTTGTGTTGGGATTGTCCGGGTTACGCTTGAGTGATGCTGATCATAGGTTGAGGATTTTCTCAGGTTACTTTGGGTGGTTTTGACCACGGTATTGGGCGTCATGGACGTTGTCTTGAGGCAGTACGACTGTCAGGATGGGTATGGACCGGGATACTAGGATGGTGATGCCATCGGACTTGAGCGACATGGTCTCAGGGACACGAGGTGTTAGACGTGTTGGTGTCTTAGGACTATTTTGGTGATTACCGCTCACCCGGGACTTTGAGTAGTGTGCATACAGAGATACTCCGTGATGAGGTGGTTTTGACCACTCGTGTGGGTAGAGGCCCCTATAGTTGCAGTTAGGTATTTTGGTTGGGGGTTCTTGCTGTAGAAAGAAACGTCGGAGGTGAGGATCCTTCAGGGAATGGGCGTGCCTTCGGGGCGTCGGTACTTGAGACATGAGGTGTTAGGAGGCACATGGTTCCAGGTTACTATTCTTGGGTGTGCCTTCGGTTCATCGGTACTTGAGACACGAGGTTTCAGGAGGCACATGGTTCCGGGTTACTATTTTGGGCGTGCCTGTGGGACGTCGGTACTTGAGACACGAGGTGTCAGGTGGCATGTGGTTCCGGGTTACACGACAGAGATTCCGGCATTGGCCGAAGCAGGTGATACTCCATGGTGGCTGTTGAGCACCAGTGGATTTTGTGTTTACTTGTGCATAGTATTGTTTACTACTTTATTTATAATTCATTACTGCTTAAACCCATATATTTGGTACGCACCATTGGGTGGTATCCTACTGAGATTTGTCTCACACCCTACACGGGCCCTTCGGGACGCGTGCAGACTTTATGGATTTACGTGCAGGAAAGAGGCCAGCTTTAAAAACTAGGATGCGTTAGTTGTTGCATGGATATGGTATGGACCTTGAGTTCATGCCTATCTGGGTTTAATTTATTTTGTTTACTTTTATGTATCGTCATTCTTACTTGTTGTAGCTAATGTTGGTTAGCCATTGGCGCCCTCTTTATATTCATTTGTGTATGACTTGTTCTGGATGCATTTTTTACTGTTCAGTAGTAGTTACATGTTATCAGCATGTTGTTGTGTTTATTTCCATTGTTGTTATTATATTTACTGCTTCTTATGTTTATCTATATTGATTATGCTTCCACTCTGCGGGTCTGGTTCGAGTCTGCTGAGTCTTTCTTTCCACTGCATCTTTACTGTTATACTTGGACCAGTACCCTTATTGTGATTCCTCTGAGAGGGTATAGCCTCCCCACTATACCTATCAGACCCTCGCTCCTAGTCGGAAGCCTTTGGAGTTCAGGGTAGGTACACCTAAGGTAGTGACACCTAACTCATTCGGCACTGTTCGAGTGGATGCCCGGGTCCAGGTCGTCACAAAATGGTATCAAAGGAGTTCTTGATAGGGATTTAGTAGCACCATTTTACTGGATACTAATGATTTTGAGGCTTCTCGTTTCTTTCTGATGGTTTTACTATTTGGGATATGGTAGACTGGAGATATTTAGTTATTGGTACTAGGTTTCTATCTTGTTCTTGGGTGCCTGCATACCCAGGTACGAGGGATGGACCAAGTTTTCGTGGGTGGTAATTGTTGTTTCCTTTGCTCAGATTACAGTTTATATGATTTCCACCTCGGTGGCTCACTTGGTGTGTGAGGTTATTTATTTTGATATGTGACCCTTGACCCGGTGCGGTAAGGGGAGAATTTAACCTTGTCCCGGTATGGTGAGGCTTGTTGTGTGGATTTTGATAGGCACATTTTTAGGGTATTTCAATTTCATAATTACACGTATGCTCTATGAAGTGATAATACCATGTGAATGAAATATCAATTTCCATGCTTTATATGCTTTGACATGTAATTTGGTGAAATTACTGATAGAATTGCTTTTATGTTGCAATGTGTATGCCATGCTTTATTTTTCTAGAATTTCATGTTGCAGGATTTTGGGTCTGACTCTCATGAGAGCAGGCAAGAACTATGGTTGAGGCAGTGTAACTCTCAGGATTGGGTGACTCAGTCGTCGGTCTGAGGCAACGTGAGTTATCGGGACAGGCATGGCCCGAGGTACTTTTGATACTTGGCTCTGTTGAGGGCGGCTAAGGAGGCCATGGGGCCGGGATGCCGTGGGGCATGGGTTGCGGTGAGAGGGAGTAAGGGTAGTTGTTATGAACTACCTTTTACTGCTTTCCTTATCTGCGTAGAATATATTGTTGTATATATGTATGGGTTGTCTGACCATTTATGGTATTCAGTGGGTTCCTTTTTGGGCGACTCAGATGGAGCGTCATACGGAAGATGGTACAGTGCCGCAAGTGAAGGATTAGGCTCAGGATTTGGTACAGGCAGAGCACGAGCTGCAGGTACAGGCTCAGGGACAGGATCAGGTTCAGGATCCAGTACAGGAAGGACAACAGCTGGGTTTGGCATCATTCGGGTCGTGGCTCGATGAGCAGCTCCGAGCGAGCCCGGTACGCATATTGCAGGGGATTGATAGAGGCACGCAGGGTACAGAGCCTTCTATGGCGCATCTGACACGAGAGTTCCAGTCGCAGCACCTACCACTTTTTCAGGGTGAGGGTGGTCCACAGGCGGCAAAGAACTGGATAGAGAGTATGCAGATAATCTTCGATCAGCTCGAGACGCCTCCAGGGTGGAGGGTCAAGCTTGCGACGTACATGATGAGAGGACCGGCGAAGCGTTGGTGGGACGTACAGGTTCAGGCTTGTAGGCATGAGGGACTAGCATGGAAGGACTTCAAATACAAGTTCTTCAAACACTTTTATCCAGAGATGATGAGGACCGAGAGTGCTCAGGAGTTCTTGAGTCTTCAGCAGGGAGATATGTATGTCATGGACTACGCGGCTACCTTCACAGAGTTGTCTCGTTTTGCACCTGGTATGGTGAGTGATGATGCAGCTAGGGTGAGGCTCTTCGAGGATGGCTTACGACATGCTATTTGGGTCCAGGTGAACATCTTCAGGCTGGGTTCTTTCTCCGAGGCAGTGAATCAGGCGCTTATAGACAAGGGCAATTAGAGAGAAAAGTATCACTTGGGCAGGGCGATAACTACAGGTGATGGTTCGGATGGCAAGAAACGAGGACGGGATGAGTTCCAGCAGGGCAGTCAGGCCAGGGATTCAGCTAGACCACGTCGTGGTATTTCTTCGGTGATTCTCTTCTAGTGTGGACATACGGGACATGTTCGGGCACAGTGCAATAGGCCTCCGAAAGAGTGTCAGGCATGTGGACAGGACGGACATCTGGAGAGGTTTTGCAGGAAGCCTTCTCAGATAGCCGGAAGGCAGGGACTAGGACAGACTGTAGCGTCTGGAGTTGGTTCAGGTTCGATACCCGGAGAGGGTAGTGGAGGTTCAGCTATGCGCGGAGGTCGTGACAGAGACGGTGGGACCCAACTAAAAGGTCAGTGGCCAGAGACTAGATCAGCATCGTAGGGAGGTCAGGCGTCAGGTAGCCATGTTTCAGGCTAGGTGCACACCATGGAGCTTCCAGAGGCTGATCAGTGTAAAGACCCGTAAAATTCAAGGGAAATTTTTTCTTCATTTTCTTTGAAATTTTACAAGAACGCAGTTTCAGACGGCACTTGATTCTGAGGCCCGGTGTGCCCATAATTTCTATCCGAAGTTTAGCTCGGGTACGTTCAGTGAACGAACGAGCGAGAATTTCTAACTTTTGAACCGGTGCCCGGAATCGAATTACGAGGGCACCGATGGAACCGCAGCGCCGGTAATTTCTTAGGAACTCCTATTCTGGAGTTGCGTTTTCATGAGTGTTGATGATAAAAATTGTGGAAGTTTATTTTATAATTACTCTACAATTTTTATTATTTTTACTCTAAGTGTTTAGTTCTTGATGGAAGTTGGCTAACCACCCGACCTCCCTTAGGAGGTTATGAGGTTGGTGGGGCCCACACGAACCCCACCCCTTCATATCCTCTAACACCTCTCAACTCCCACTTAAATCTTGATTACTTAAGTTTATTAAACTTATGGTTTTAATGTGGTGAGTTAAATGTAAGTTTTTAAAATTCAAACCCTTGATTTTTCATAAGGCTTGTTGTGTTAATAAAATAAGAAAGGAACTTATTTTATTTTGTTTTTAGAGTTTTTCGTTGAGAGGTTTTGGGAAGAACATCTTCTTCTTCAACGAAGAACATGAAGAACACCCCGGACTTCGACGAAGAACACCGTTCTTCAACGAAGAACACCGTTCTTCAACGAAGAACATCTCCGTCGAAGAACGCGGATAACTTCTTCCACGACGTTCTTCTTCTGCGACATTTCCTCTTCGAACGCACCTCGATGAGAACGGAATTGACATTCGTTTTCCACGACACCCGACCTCCACAATGCTCATCTTCCGTAGCTCGTTGACATGCACCGTTCTTGAAACCGAGGTAGGGGTTTTATTTATTTATTTTGTTCGTGAATACCAAATTGACGATCTTCGTGGATTAAAACCAATTGTTATCGAATAACGCGAGGGGGCCGGACCGCACAAACACGGCCGACCCTCCTCTTTATTTCATGTTGATTCCTTTGTGGTTTGGTATGGGAAGGCGTGGTGCCGTCGCACCACGCGGAATCAAGCGAAAGGAAATGTGTGGCGCCGTCGCGTCGCGTCGTGGAAAGAAGATCAAGGACGTGACGCCGTCGCGCCACGCCGCGAATTAATCCAAGGACGTGACGCCATCACGCCGCGTCGGAGACACCCGAAAATACCGCGGCCGGTTCCGGGGCCACGGCGGAGGGGCGCGGGGTCGTCGCGCCGCGCCGGACGACAAGGGCCTCGGCCGGTTCCGGGTCGCGGCGGAGCAAGGTGACCGGCGGTCAGACCGGACCGCCGGCGTCAGAGATGGAAGGGGACCGGCTATCGCTGGTCCCGTTGAGCAGGAACCAGCCGGCCAGGTCGGGCCGGCCGGATAGGGAGGAGCCGGGGGAATTAATTCCCCTGGCCGAACTTCAAAACGGCCCCCTTAACTGGGGGGGCGCGGTTACACAAGGGGGGCAGCCCCCCCACCCCACCCCCTTTGACAACAGCTCGGCCTTCGGCCGAGCTGGCAGCGCGCTGGGCGCGCTGTTCCCCGTCGGGCCGATCCCAGGCCGCGTCGGGCCGCGCCGCGCCAACCAGGCCGCGCCGCACCGGCCGGGCCACGCCGCGCCGGGCCGGGCCAGGCCACGCTGGCTGGGTCGGGCCACGCCGGGCCGCGCCGGCCGGTCCGGGCCGCACCGGCTGCGCCGCGCCGCGCCGGGCCGGGCCGCACCGGCTGCGCCGCGCCGCGCCGGGCCGGGCCGCGCCCAGCCGGGCCGGACCGGGGTGGGTCGACCCGGTTCGGGCCGACCGGGAGGTCTCGGTCCGGGTCGGTCCGG
This sequence comes from Viscum album, assembly GCA_963277665.1. Taxonomy (NCBI): domain Eukaryota; kingdom Viridiplantae; phylum Streptophyta; class Magnoliopsida; order Santalales; family Viscaceae; genus Viscum; species Viscum album. The sequence continues at coordinate 320,350,649 of OY728143.1, forward strand.
GCCCAAAACCCCCGTTTTCAGACCATTTGGGTTCAATTGCCCATAACTCGGGCTACGGACCTCCGATCGATGCGCCGTCAGCGGCGACACGATCCTTGGAACGAGACGGTCGTTTAGGTATATCACACTCAAGTTTTACGATTACTTTGAGTTCGGCCGGGTTGGTTCGTACACAAAACCAACCGGGCCCGCGGAGCATAAACGCTCATATCTTAAGCTCCGGACGTCCGAATGACGTGTCGTCGGCTTTGTTGGTTTCCTCTTAGTGACACGGATCTTTTGGATTACTCCGCCCGAGGTTTGGATGCAGGTGGAGTACGGCCGGGTTGGTTTTGCCTTAAAAATCAACCGGGCCCCTAGGACGAAAAAGCCAATAACTCTCAGATCGGGTGTCCGATCGACGCGCCGTCTGCGACGTTGAGTTCCTGTTGACGATACGGAACTTTTGGATACATCAACTCTGGACTATGTGTCAGTTGATGTATCAGCCTCTCGACTCGTGGAGCGGACCCTCCCGAATGAGCTTGCTGTGTGCGGGAACCCTAGTGCTGGCTGCGACTGCTACTGTGACTGCGACGACGACTATATAGAGATCCTTAGTGGATTTGACGGTGATGACTACAGAACTCAGCGATCCTATGTGGATCAGTGATACCGATCCTGTGTGGGTCCGATCCTGTGTGGGTCAGCGCTCAGCGGTTCTGTGTGAGCCAGCACCTATAGATCCTGTGTGGGTCTGATCCTGTGTGGGTCTTTGCGGGGGTTAGTTTCCTACCGATCCTGTGTGGGTCTTTGCGGGGGTTAGTACCTATCGATCCTTTGTGGGTCCGACGACTTAGGTGGATCAGTGATCATCTCTATCGTCTTCGAAGAAGTATACCTGTGTGAGCTGAAACGTGTTTTCTATCCTGTGTGGATTGTGTTTTGCTATCCTGTGTGGATTACGTTTTTCTTTCCTGTGTGGAATACGTATACTTTCCTGTGTGGACTGGGTTGTACTTGGGCTCGGAGGTTGGAGCGTACTGGAATTGATGACTTAGGTATATGTATGGTCATATACCTAAGTAGTGTCGGTTGTTACTTCGTGATTGTATCTTTCCTTTGTGGTTTATCCTTTGTGGATTTTGGGAGACCTTCGGGGGTCTCGGGGTCCCTACTGAGTAGCTTATACTCACCCCTGCACGGGCTATGCCCGCACTACGTTGTGTTGGTTGCAAACGACAGACAGCGCTGATCGTGGTGGGGGCTTGAGGAGCAGGACGGTACCTGGAGGTGGACCACTGGGCGGGACATACTCGGAGCGGACGGTGGGACCCGAGGAGCAGTGGAGCTATCTGTACCCACCCTTCAGGTGGGATTTCCAGTGGATAGCTCGGCGTAGCGGCTTTTACTTTTCAGTTGTTGTTTTCCCTTTCGAGTTGTACTTTACTTTCAGTTTGGGTTTGTATACTGGCCCATTTACTTTTCCACACTTACTGTTGTACCAGTTTTTACTTAGTGTTTACTTTTTCCGCTTGCTTACTCTGAGGTGCTTGTTTACTTTACAAAGGCAATGCCTTCCCTTTTTACCAGGATTTACGCCTTGGTGCTAGTCGCCAGCCCCTGGCCTATGGAAGGCGGGCTTGGGGTAGTCACGGAACGGGCCCCGAGGATGGGTCGTGACAAATTGGTATCAAAGGAGTTCGGTTCTACCGTAGAACTTTGGACTTTGATCTTTTTCTATGTGAAGTAATAGTGTTTAGCGTATTGAGTGTGGTTATCAGTCCAGGGAGTCCAGTGTTGGTGCGGCGGCTGACGTATCCGTACACCAGGAACCTGACTTCTGATTTCTGACTTAATGCATGAAAACATTGATTGTGTGTGTGTTTCAAGTTTTCTTTGTGAATACTTTGTATCAGCTCACCAGGTATACTGTTCTAACCATGGCACACCTGTTTTCTTTTCAGGATGGCCCCACGACGGCAGCCAGCTAGGGTTCCGAGAGTCGAGCGTGACGACAGCCCACCAAGTGACGAGGCCTCGGTGCAAGGCCCTTTGTCAACAGTGGCACCGGCGGTAGCTCTACCCGCCAAGCCACTGATGCTTCCAGCCCCAGCCGCTGACGATGCACGTCGCCTTAGTGCACTGCATGAGTTCCAGTGCCAGCGACTGCCCAGGTTCTGCTGGGAGATGGACCCCCAGGTAGCCAAGGACTGGATGGAGGCAGTAGTGAGAGTTTTCCGATTAGTGAGGACACCAGCAGACCTCATGAGGATCCTCGCAGCGAGCCTACTGCACGCGGAAGCGGGCCGATGGTGGAGCTAGATGCTCCAGGTGCACGATGAGGCATCTCTTCTCTGGATGGACTTTGAGAGCCTCTTCCGCTCGGAGTTCATCCCAACCACCCTCCGTCCGGTGCGCATTCAGGAGCTTCTTCAGCTGCAGCAGGGCAGCATGACGGTCGCCCAGTACTCGGCGAGATTTACCGATCTCTCGCGCTACTCGACCGACATGGTACGGGACCCATTCTTCCGGGCCCGGACCTTTGAGTAGGGATTGAGACACGAGATCAGGGCATCGCTGATCTCCCTCAGCATTCCGACTCAGACAGGAGTACTGGAGCGGACCCTTTTGATCGAGAGTTTTCTTGATGAGTCTACACCAGCACCGAGACCCACCGCAGGGCGGTATGTAGCAAAGTCTTCTACAGAAGGCAGTCGACGGATGACTCATGGGTCCAGGCAGACCAAACCCTCAGGCAGACAACCTCAGGACACTAGCTCAGCAGTGCGGGGCACACAGCGCAGAGTCAGTCTTTCGAGATGCAGACAGTACTACTCGTGCGGCGGGCAGGGCCACATAGCCCGTGACTGCCCGACCCGCCGTGCAGAGGAGCAGCAGACGGTTGAGGGACCACCGAGGAAGAGGCAGAGGGTCGACCATGGCGGTCCGCAAGGAGAAGTCGGACGAGGCAGAGGAGCTGGCCGAGCAGTAGGTGGTGGTCGACGCTTTGAGGCTCTACCACCACCACCACCAGGAGGTCCACCCCGACCACAGGGAGCTGGCGGGCAGAGACAGGCACAGCTCTAGGAAGCAGAGGCCTACGACCACGGTGCGCCCGAAATGATTCGAGGTACTATCTGTGTCTATTCCACCCTTGCTGCAGTACTTATAGACACAGGAGCGAGTCACTCTTTCATAGCCGTTTCCCTTGTTCGGAGCTCGGAGATTCCGACGGAGCTGTTGGCTCGATCCATACGGCTAGAGACTCCTACGGGAGCAGACTCGACGATTACGCACTGGTGCTGGCAGTGTGAGCTTACTCTAGAAGGCGAGAGCTTCGACTGGGATCTTCTTGTAGCGGCGTCGAGTCCTTACGATGTCATCTTGGGCATGGATTGGTTATCTACGGTCAATGAACAGATTGACTATTTTAGGCACAAGGTGCGATGTGTACGCACTGACGGGAGCAGGTTCACCTTCACCGGCGAGAAGGGAGCCTTTGCAGCACAGGATGGACTTCCGCGGAGGAGAGGACAGCCCATCACTCATCAGTTGGCTAGCCTCATCCTAGGAGCAGCTGACGTGCGGAGTCCTGGTTTTCCTGCAGTGGTGGATCAGTTTGTGGACGTTTTTCCCGACGACGTTCTAGGGTTACCTCCTCGCAGAGAGGTAGAATTTTATATTGACCTGTACCCCGGGACAGCCCCGATATTGACTCCAGCATATCGAATGTCCCTAACTGAGCTTCGAGAGCTACGGATATAGTTGGAGGACTTGCAGGGCAAGGGGTTCATCCGACCCAGTGTTTCACCCTGGGCTTCCCCGATATTGTTCGCCAAGAAGGCGGACGGGAGCTTGCGACTGTGTGTCGACTATCGTCGCCTGAACCAGGTGACAGGGAGGAACATGTATCCGCTACCGATAATTGATGACCTCTTTGATCAGCTCAAGGGAGAACGGTGGTTCTCGAAGATAGACCTCAGGTCAGGCTATCACCAGCTCAGAGTTCGAGACGAGGACGTGCAGAAGACGGCCTTCAGGTGTCGGTATGGCCACTATGAGTTCTTGGTTATGCCCTTCGGCGTAACCAATTATCCAGCAGTGTTCATGGACCTCATGAACAGGATCTTTCAGCCATACCTCGATCGATTTTTCGTGGTCTTCATCAACGAAAATTGTATTTACTCGACGACTGAGGAGGAGCACACCTACCACTTACGGGTTGTACTAGACACACTCTGAGAGCACTAGCTTTATGGAAAGCTCTCGAAGTGTCAGTTCTGGATACGTGAGGTCCACTTCTTGGGGCACGTCATCTCTGAGGCGGGAGTTGCAGTGGATCCTGCAAAGATCGAGGCAGTGCTAGCTTGGGAGCCACCTAGGAGCGTGACGGAGGTTCGGAGTTTCTTGGGACTAGTTGGATACTACCGGAGATTCGTGCCAGACTTCTCCAGAGTTGCAGCACCACTCTCAGCTTTGAAGAAGAAGGGGAAACCCTTAGTGTGGTCAAACAGATGTCATAAGAGCTTCCAGGAGCTGAGACAGAGATTGACCAGCGCACCTATCTTGAGGTTGCCTGAGGAGGGAGTAGGGTATGTAGTCTACTGCGATGCATCAGGGACCGGACTCGATTGTGTCCTGATGCAAGAGCGGGAAGTGATCGCCTATGGATCACGTCAGTTGAGGTCGCATGAGCAGAACTACGCTACCCATGACCTGGAGTTAGCAGCAGTGGTCTTCGCTCTGAAGACATGGCGACACTATCTGATGGGCGAGCGCTTTACAGTCTTTTCTGACCATCAGAGTCTCAGATACATCTTCTCTCAGAAGGATCTGAATCTGAGACAGTGATGATGGCTCGAGTTCCTCTAGGACTATGACTTTGAGATAGTCTATACTCCTGGGAAGGGGAACGTGGTAGCCAATGCCCTCAGCAGGAGGACGGGCATTCAGCTACTTGAGGAGGCAACAGAGCAGCTAGCCTCTTTGCAGATATCCTTCGTGGATAGAGATGGAGCATCCTTCCTTCAGTCTCTCACAGTCACTCCTCCACTACTACAGCAGGTCAGAGAGGCACAGCGTGGGGACGCTGACTGTGAGACGTGGCGTGCACAGATATCCTCAGGACAGGCACCTGATGGTTTCTCCTTTGGAGCAGAGCACGACATCATTTTCAGAGGATGTACCTTGGTACCATTTGCTTTACGGGAGGAGGTTCTAAGAGAGTTTCACACTTCTCCCTTGGCGGTACATCCCGGAGTGGCGAAGATGTACCAGGATCTCAGACGACAGCACTGGTGGTCGGGCATGAAGAAGGTTGTGGCAGAGTTCTTTTCTCGATGCGTCACCTGCCAGCAGGTGAAGGCTGAGCACCAGGTACTAGCAGGCTTGGTACAGCCCTTGGAGGTTCCGGAGTGGAAGTGGGATGGAATATATATAGACTTCGTGACTGGACTTCCACGCACTTCCAGAGGTCATGACTCCATTTGGGTGATTGTCGACCGACTCACCAAGTCGGATCACTTCTTACCCATCAGAGAGCAGGGCTCAGTGGAGAGCTTGGGAAGAATTCACATTCAGGAGATTGTGCGGCTTCACGGTGTGTCATCATCTATCGTCTCCGATCGAGATGCTCACTTTACTTCCCGGCTTTGGAAGGGGTTGCTGGAGGTGTTCGGGACGCAGCTACGTCTAAGCACAACCTTTCACCCTCAGACGGATAGTCAGACGGAGAGGACCATTCAGACTCTCGAGGACATGCTCTGCGCATGTGTCCTCGACTTTGGTCGTAGCTGGGAGGACCACCTACCCTTGATGGAGTTTTCATACAACAATAGCTACCACTCCACCATCAGGATGGCACCGTACGAGGCGTTGTACGGCCGACCTTGGAGATCTCCTTTGTGCTGGACAGACCCTGGGGAGTCAGCACTTGTGGGGCCGGAGATGGTCCAGGCCACGACAGAGAAGGTCCAGGTCATCCAGGAGTGGATGAGGACAGCTCAGAGCCAGCAGAAGTCTTATGCTGACAGGAGGCGGAGGCCACTAGAGTTCGAGGATGGTGACCACGTCTTCTTGCGTGTCTCACCTCGACAAGGATTACGGATATTTGGCTGAGGCGGCAAGTTGTGTCCACGCTTCATCGGACCATTCTAGGTCCTCAGCAGGATTGGCGAGGTGGATTATCGTCTGGCTCTACCACCTCAGTTGCACTGGGTGCACGACGTCTTCCACGTATCTCAGCTGAGGAGATACGTGTACGACACGACGCACATCATTGACCATGGGGAGCTTGATGTTTATGATGGGACGACTTTTGCGGAGGTCCCAGTAGAGATCGAGGATCGACAGGAGTGGGTCCTACGTGGACGGTCGATTCCTCTAGTGCGCATCAGATGGCAGCACGGGAACCTCTAGTAGAGAACTTGGGAGCGGGAGGCTCAGATGCGTGCTCAGTACCCCCATTTTTTTCCCTAGTTTTAGATGTATCTTTACGGGGACGTAAATCCCTGAGGTGTGAGTAATGTAAAGACCCGTAAAATTCAAGGGAAATTTTTTCTTAATTTTCTTTGTAATTTTACAAGAACGCAGTTTCAGACGGAACTTGATTCCGAGGCCCGGTGTGCCCGGAATTTCTATCTGAAGTTTATCTCGGGTACGTTCAGTGAACGAACGAGCGGGAATTTCTAACTTTTGAACCGGTGCTTGGAATCGAATTCTGAGGGCACCGATGGAACCGCAGCACCGGTAATTGCTTAGGAACTCCTGTTCCAAAGTTGTGTTTTCACGAGTGTTGATGATAAAAATTGTGGAAGTTTATTTTATAATTACTCTACAATTTTTATTATTTTTACTCTAAGTGTTTAGTTCTTGATGGAAGTTGGGTAACCACCCAACCTCCCTTGGGAGGTTATGAGGATGGTGGGGCCCACACGAACCCCACCCCTTCATATCCTCTAACCCCTCTCAACTCCCACTTAAATGTTGATAACTTAAGTTTAATAAACTTATGGTTTTAATGTGGTGAGTTAAATGTAAGTTTTTAAAATTCAAACCCTTGATTTTTCATAAGGCTTGTTGTGTTAATAAAATAAGAAAGGAACTTATTTTATTTTGCTGTTAGAGTTTGTCGTTGAGAGGTTTTGGGAAGAACATCTTCTTCTTCAACGAAGATCGTGAAGAACACCTCGGACTCCGACGAAGAACATCGGTCTTCAACGAAGAACATCTCCGCCGAAGAACACGGAGAACTTCTTCCATGGCGTTCTTCTTCCGCAACGTTTCCTCTTCGGACGCACCTCGACGACAACGGAATCGACATTCGTTTTCCGCGACGCCCGACCTCCACGACGCTCGTCTTCCGTGGCTCGTTGACGTGCACCGTTCTTGAAATCGAGGTAGGGGTTTTATTTATTTATTTTGTTCGTGAATACCAACTTGACGATCTTCGTGGATTAAAACTAATTGTTATCAAATAACGCAAGGGGGCCGGACCGCACAAACATGGCTGACCCTCCTCCTTATTTCATGTTGATTCCTTTATGGTTTGGTACGGGAAGGTGTGGTGCTGTCACACCACGCGGAATCAAGCGAAAGGAAATGTGCGGCGCCGTCGCGCCGCGGCGTGGAAAGAAGATCAAGGACGTGACGTCGTCGCGCCACGCCGCGAATTAATCCAAGGACGCAACGCCATCACGCTGCGTCGGAGACACCCGAAAATACCGCGGCCGGTTCCAGGGCCGCGGCAGAGGGGCGCGGCGTCGTCGCGCCGCGCCGTATGACAAGGGCCGCAGCCGGTTACAGGTCGCGGCAGAGAAAGGTGACCGGCGGCCGGACCGGACCGCCGGCGTCGGAGCTGGAAGGGGACCGGCCATCGCCGGTCCCGTTGAGCAGGAACCGGCCGGCCAGGTCGGGCCGGCCGGACAGGGAGGAGCCGGGGGAATTAATTACCCCGTCCGGACTTCAAAATGGCCCCCTTAATTGGGGGGGGGGGGGGCGGTTACACAAGGGGGGCAGCCCCCCCCCCCCCCTTTTCCAACAGCTCGGCCTTCGGCCGAGCTGGAAGCGCGCGGGGCGCGCTGTGCCCAGCCGGGTCGGCCGCCTGGCCGGACCGCCAAGCCGGGCCGCGCCCAGGCCGGGCCGGGCCACGCCGCGCTAGCCGGGCCACGCCGCGCCGCGTCGGGCCGAGCCGACCCGGACCGGGGCGGGTCGACCCAGTTCGGGCCGACCGGGGGGTCTCGGGCCGGGTCGTTCCGGGCCCGAAACCCCCGTTTTCAGACCGTTTGGGTTCAATTGCCCATAACTCGAGCTATGGACCTCCGATCGACGCGCCGTCAGCGGCGACACGATCCTTGGAACGAGAAGGTCGTTTCGGTATATCGCACTTAAGGTTTAGGATTACTTTGAGTTCGTCCGGGTTGGTTCGTACACGAAACCAACCGGGCCCTCGGAGCGGAAACGCTCATATCTTAAGCTCCGGACGTCCGAATGACGTGCCGTCGACTTTGTTGGTTTCCTCTTAGTGAAATGGATCTTTTGGCTTACTCCGCCCGAGGTTTGGATGGAGGTGGAGTACGGTCAGGTTGGTTTTGCCTTAAAAACCAACCGGGCCCCTGGGACGAAAAAGCCAATAACTCTCAGATCGGGCGTCCAATCAACGCGCCGTCTACGACGTTGAGTTACTGTTGACGATACGGAACTTTTGGATACATCAACTCTGTACTATGTGTCAGTTGATGTATCAGCCTCTTGGCTCATGGAGCGGACCCTCCCGAATGAGCTTGCTGTGTGCGGGAACCCTAGTGCTGGCTGCGACTGCTACTGTGACTGCGACGACGACTGTACAGAGATCCTTAGTGGATTCGACGGTGACGACTACAGCACTCAGCGATCCTATGTGGATCAGTGATACCGATCCTGTGTGGGTCTGATCCTGTGTGGGTCAGCGCTCAGCGGTTCTGTGTGAGCCAGCGCCTACAGATCCTGTGTGGGTCTGATCCTGTGTGGGTCTTTGCGGGGGTTAGTTTCCTACCGATCCTGCGTAGGTCTTTGCAGGGGTTAATACCTATTGATCCTTTGTGGGTCCGACGACTTAGATGAATCAGTGATCATCTCTATCGTCTTCGAAGAAGTATACCTGTGTGAGCTGAAACATGTTTTCTTTCCTGTGTGGATTGTGTTGTGATATCTTGTGTGGATTACGTTTTGCTTTCCTGTGTGGAATACGTATACTTTCCTGTGTGGAATCGGTTGTACTTGGGCTTGGATGTTGGAGCGTACTGGAATTGATGACTTAGGTATATGTATGGGCATATACCTAAGCAGTGTCGTTTGTTACTTCGTGATTGTATCTTTCCTTTGTGGTTTATCCTTTGTGGATTTTGGGAGACCTTCGGGGGTCTCGGGGTCCCTACTGAGTAGCTTATACTCACCCCTGCACGGGCTATGCCCGCACTACGTTGTGTTGGTTGCAGACGACGGACAGCGCTGATCGTGGTGTGGGCTTGAGGAGCAGGACGGTACCTGGAGGTGGACCACTGGGTGGGACATACTCGGAGCGGACGGCGGGACCCGTGGAGCAGTGGAGCTATCTGTACCCACCCTTCAGGTAGGATTTCCAGTAGACAGCTCGGCGTAGCGGCTTTTACTTTTCAGTTGTTGTTTTCCCTTTCGAGTTGTACTTTACTTTCAGTTTGGGTTTGTATACTGGCCCATTTACTTTTCCGCCCTTACTGTTGTACCAGTTTTTACTTAGTGTTTACTTTTTCCGCTTGCTTACTCTGAGGTGCTTGTTTACTTTACAAAGGCAATGCCTTCCCTTTTTACCGGGATTTACGCCTTGGTGCTAGTCACCAGCCCCTGGCCTATGGAAGGTGGGCTTGGGGTAGTCACGACATGGGCCCTGAGGACGGGTCGTGACAAGCAGTCCGGTGAGTCGATGACGGTTAGAGGTACACCGCGGTGTGACCGTGATCTCCATGTTTCCTTTTTGGAATGACCTGTAGAGGCATGTCTGTTTTGAGAGCACGTGGTGCACTGAATCTATGTGGACTGACTAGATTCTAGTCAGTGGGATTGGCACCATATCGGGTTCGTGATATATATATATATATATATATATGAGATGCATAGCATCAGGGCATTGAGGATGTGGGTTACTTGCGGTTTCATGGGCATCAGGGCATCGAGGATGTGGGTTACTTGAGGTTCTAGGAACCAGGTTAGATTTTGAGCATCCATGGGATGCTGGACCTCGTGGATGCAGACACCGATGCGGTGTGGGATATGTTGGGTGTTGGTAACGACACAGGAGTGCCAATGGGGTGTAGGGGTGACGATGTGTCACGAAAGGACTATGCGTCCAGAAAACAGGTTAGTAAACCTTGTTTTCTTTGACTTTGTTGGTTGAGACTGAGTAGGCAATTCCTAAGGTGGGGATCCCCTTCATGAATTTATCCAGAACCTTGGGACCAGGGTAGTCCAGGTTGTTTAAACCGGTATGGGCGTGTTCGGTGCCATCTCTGGGTTTTGTTCGGTAGCTCGGGGATGAGCTACGTTAAGGTGGGGAGTTTGTAAGAACCCGGGTTTTTGGAACGGGTCAAAATCCCGACCCTGTTTGAATTTTTGACTTGTTTCTGAGGAAACTGAATAAAATGAAAAGTTTCTGGAAATTTCCAGACTACACACTGTGTACTTTAAGTACACGCCGTGTATGTGTAGGCGAGTGACCGGCTGTGTGCTCGTCGAATACATGTCGTGTGATGACCGTGTAGTAGTTTCTTACTACATGGCGTGTAGTTTTGAACACGCCGTGTATACCCCCCGACCGTGTGAGGCCATACATGGCGTGTAGGCCTGTTGGCCGGGTAGAACCAGGGACACGCCGTGTTTCCTTTGAACACGCCATATAATCTAGTCGTGTATAAGGGATATACATGGTGTGTGGGTGAGTCGGCAAGGAAAGGAAGAGGAACCAAGTACATGCCGTGTACCCCTAGGTACACGCCATGTACTCATGTCAGCAGGTTCGGAAAGTAATTCGGCAGAATCCTGCCATCTTATTAACATTTAAATGAACTATACACAGTGTGTAGTCCTAAAGTACACGCCATGTAATTTCTTTTTCTTCTCTTAAACGGGAAGTGGCCTCGTATTGAGGCAGAACCTCATACCCTCCTCCTGGATATGTGAACCAGGCCGGCTGAACCCCTTTCCTCCTCTCGATCGTCCGTCTGAGACCCGTTTCGAACTCCTATTAGTGCGTTGGAACCCCCTTGGTAAGGCCTCGATTCCTCTTTGGTCGTTTTGTCTAATTTTTGTTCTATAATAAGTTATAGGCATTTGAATGGTATTGAATCTTTTTTAGATCTACCGTGTTTTAGACTGAATTGGCGGCTCTTACCAGAGGAGTAGTGTCGTATGAGTCTTAGGTAGGTGGTGCATACCTTATTTTTGTGTTTTCGTGGTTGTTTGGGTAACGCGACCTTCGGTGCGTTTTCGGGTATTTTGAGCGGGACTCATTCTACCTGCATTTTCATATTGAATTGCTTATGGGACCTCTGGGATGCTTTTGGGTATGCCCAGTTACCAGTTTGGGTGAGCAGGGCTGGGTGAGGGGTCATTGCTCGTTGGGGCATTTTGGTCGGGGAACGCCAAAATGGTTTTAATTGAAATATTAATGTGTTAAACTGCTAGTTTAATTTATTAAGCCTGTTATAATTGTTAGAGGAATTTAAGACCTCAATGATGGTATGGGATAACACCTCGCATAGTGCAATTCAACTATTTAGGTTGTTTTTCTGGTTTAATTTTTCTGTTTAAATATGTTATATATGAAATTGCTGAATTGCATCTGCTGAACCCTTTTGGGTTGTGTTGGGCTTGGCCCGGTTACACTTGAGTGATGCTGATCACAGGTTGGGGCTTTGACCGGGTTACTTTGGGTGGTTTTGACCATGGGATTGGGCGTCATGGACGTCATCTTGAGGCAGTACGACTGTCAGGATGGGCATGGCCCGGGATACTAGTATGGCGATGCCATCGGACTTGAGCGACATGGTCGCAAGGACACGAGGTGTCAGATGTGTTGGTGGCTTGGGACTATTCTGGTGATTACCGCTCACCCAGGACTTTGAGTAGTGTGCACACAGAGATACTCCATGATGAGGTGGTTTTGACCACTCGTGTGGGTAGAGGCCCCCGTAGTTGCGGTTAGGTATTTTGGTTGGGGGTTCTTGTCGTAGAAAGCCATGTGGGAGTTGAGGAGCCTTCAGGGAATGGGCGTGCCTTCTGGTCGTCGGTACTTGAGACATGAGGTGTCAGGAGGAACATGGTGCCAGGTTACTATTCTTGGGTGTTCCTTTAGGACGTCGGTACTTGAGACATGAGGTGTCAGGTGGCATGTGGTGCCGGGTTACACGACAGAGATTTCGGCATTGGCCGAAGCAGGTGATACTCCATGGTGGCTGTTGAGCACCAGTGGAGTTTGTGTTTACTTGTGCATAGTACTGTTTACTGCTTTCCTTGTAATGCATGACTGTTTAAACACGTATATTTGGTACACACCGTTGGGTGGTATCCTACTGAGATTTGTCTCACACCCTGCACGGGCCCTTCGGGACGCGTGCAGACTTTATGGATTTGCGTGCAGGAAAGAGGCCAGCTTCAGGAGCTGGGCTGCCTTAGTTGTTGCATGGAGATGGTATGGACCTTGAGGTCATTTCTATCTAGGTTTACTTTGTTTAGTTTACTTTTATGTATCGTCATGCTTACTTGTTGTAGCTAATGTTGGTTAGCCATTGGTACCCTCTTTATATTCAGTTGTGTATGACCTGTTCTGGATGCATGTTTTACTATTCAGTAGTAGTTACATGTTATCAGCATGCTGTTGTGTTTATTTTCGCTGTTGTTGTTATATTTACTGCTTCTGCTGTTTATCTATATTGATTATGCTTCCCCTCTGTGGGTCTGGTTCGAGTCTGCTGAGTCTTTCTTTCCGCTGCATCTTTACTGTTATACTTGGACCAGTACCCTTATTATGATTCCTCCTAGAGGGTATAGCCTCCCCAATATACCTATCAGACCCTCACTGCTAGTCGGTAGCCTTTGGCGTTCAGGGGAGGTGTTCCTAAGGTAGTGACACCCGACCCGTTCGGCACTATTCGGGTGGCTGGCCGGGTCCGGGTCGTCACAATGATAATCTTGTACATGAATTTTCATATCTTCCAAATTATCCATAATATCATAGGTTTCATAGAAGGTCATATACTTTTCTAATTTTAACTCTAAAAATTGTTTCATTCCATCAATGATATATTACATATACTTTTAAAATCATCCATATGATCCAAATATCTTATGTATCATGGTGTAGAATTTCCATTTCCACATTTCAAGATGAACTCCAACCCATATATTTCACATGTTATGAAATATCATATGTATCACAGTAAGATATTTCCTTTTCCATATTTTTATATGAGCTTTAGAAAATATCTTTTGTATATGATAGAATATATATTTTGTATCAATAAGAAATCCTTATGTGTCATATGAAATATGTTACATAACAAGGTGCAAACTTCAAGGTGAATTTATAATTCATAAGCTTCAACATTGAATTCAAGAAATTATTAAAATTAGCTTAAGATCTCTTTAATCATTTTTAGGGAATATCTAATCAATAAAATTGAACTTAAGACACCTTAAATGACTTTATGTATTTATCAAACCCTATCAAAAGTTTTCCTCACAAATCCTAAATCATCTTATAAGATATAAATACTCATCTTGATTATTTCAATGTATTTCTACTTCCACATTAATTAAAGTTTCAAACTCATCTTTCTCTAACCATCATCCAATAGACATTCTCCATTTATTATAGTGTTCTTCATGCTTCATAATATAAGGATGGATTATTATACACTTTATCTATCTTGATTCATCTCTAACATAGCTATATTTTTAACCTCATTAAGAACCTATAGTAGGTAGTGATCTCTTAATCCAACTATACTTATTCATATAATGTTCAAAAGAATAATCATCAAAAGTTTTATATTAATTCACTGAATATTTTTATCCAGTAAATCTAAAAATAAATATATATTTACCTTTATAAAGAGAAGTATCTTCATATTCATCTTCATTACCATTATAAAAATGGATCTCTATCAATACAGTAATAGATCTACATAGAAATTTATAATTCTAGAAAACATATATAATTATCATAGAAAATCAAAGATGTATCTCACCAATTCAACTTATTCATTCATTGGGATTTCAATTATCACCCAAATTTAGTACATATGTACTTCACTTCTCATTTACATATTGATGATAAATATAACACTCTTCATAACAATCTATTTTAAAACTTCAATATTTCACTGTGAATTTTTTTTATTCCCATTTAAATTCTAAATTCATTATCATTTCCCATGTTATTGATAATAAATTAAAAGGTTCAAAAGTTAGGGAATTTCCTACTATTATCATGCTTTAACCATTACTTAAAATTTCATTGTTTATGCTTTATTAAAGCCTGGTTATCTTAAGAGAATCTTGAAATAACATTTTCTATGTTTTGATCCATAAATTAATTAACTCTATATTTATTTCTATTTTTCATGGTGTAGAAAATAATATATGTCAACCTATATATCAAAGTTTCTCATAAAACTATTCATCTTGTGATACCAACTTAGAAAATTTCTTGTACGGACTATTAAAGTTGATTTTATAATTTAATTTTATCACTTATGATAAACTCAACAAGCACATAAAAATCATTCAAGTAAAATAATGTTTTTCCCCCCTTCAATATTCCTTTTAGTTAAATTATATCCCCCCACCATTAATAATCAAATTTTATTCAAATAGAACAAGGGAGGGAAAGTCAATTTCATGCCTCGACCTCAGCTTTCTCTAAGAACATTCCATGTTTCTATATTTAAGTAAAATAGTAATATTATCTCATATTTTCTAAACAAATATTACTTAATGGGTAAACTTGAATAGTGTATCTGTCATGGTTGGTCTTATTTATAATAAAATCAAAAAATTATTAACTATAAATTGAAATATTACAAGGATACATGGTGATATCAATCAAATAATTCCCTGATGGATGTCTCTTTTAATGGTAAAAATTTTATAGATTTCATCAAGTTATCCCCTAACATAATCACCTTAAATTCCATATATAAAATCAAAGAAACAAACATATATTAATAATATATATTCCTTTATTTATTAGTGATAGAAATAGATATTATATTTTATTCTCAACCAAGATCCTTCAGTTAATTCAGTTCTGTATTTGTGAGAAAACTTCATTCTTACTCCTTGGATTTTCTAGGATTAAACATTCATAAAAATCATGGTCTTCAAACTTTCATCAGCTTTTTTCATATATAGAATTAATCTTTTCACATTATCTAGAAATTTTCATGAATTTTTTTTTGATTTCTCCATTTTTATTTATTTTTATAATTATATTGGTCATATGATCATGCATTCCTTAGAAACGTGCTTAGCTTTATCCTTGTGTGGAAATTAATTTTTCATTTGAAAATTATTAGCACATTGAGTCAATGGAATTTTAACTTTATTCCTTAATATATCCTCTTATTTTGGAAAAACTTTCATTTGTTTATTAGGATATTGTATAGTATGTTTACACATTCCACACATCTTCTCATGAATTCTTCGAAAACTATTCTTTAAAAATTTCTCATAAAATTTAGATTCTTATTTATAGATGTATTCTACTAAACTAATCCTTTTATTAATCTATTTTATTGATTATTATTATTGTTCAAACTTTCTTACTCAAATATTTATGTTCATGGATTATTTTCAAAGTTCATGTTGAACCTTTTTTAGGATTATGTTTTATTTGTTTTCAATACAATAAGAAGTATAATAATTGATTATTAGGTCTACATGTTTAAAGAACATGTGCTAGTGGGTAGCATATTGTCTACACCAATTAAAACGAATGAAGAAAATACTTTTTTTAATACTATTTAAAAATTAACTTATATAAATATTTTTTTTTGAAGGCCATGCAAAAAAAGTGGGCTAGCCCTTGGCCAACCAAGGACTCCCTCAAATAAACATATTAGACACATGGGTTCGAGCACATGGGATAGGGTAAACTTGTCTATACATAGATGGAAGGTGGTGGTGTACTTTCATAGTGCCCATAGGGAGCACACACTGGGGTGTGTAAGGAATTCTCATGGGGTGAAGGGCGGATGGAGGACCGTGCAAGTTTTTGGCATGGCCCATGCAGGGAAAGTGTGTGTCATGTATCTGAGTATTGACCACAGTGTCAGATCAAGAGGCTGTAGATGTAGAAATTATTCTTAATCAATACAATATATAGTTATAGACCATTAAAAGTTATACATATAAATTATATTATTAATCTATTCAATCTTTATTTTCTGAGCATCTTGGCACTTTATCTTCCACTATTTTCCATCAAAGGGATCTACATGTGAGCTTGAGATAGCTGATATCCATCTGAATCCAATGTTTGCTGTCCATCCTTTTAGTGATTAAACCATTATAATGATACATTCTTGATCACCTAAACCCATTCATGCAATATTCTTATTTCATGCGTGTGATTTTCCAAAGTTAGTGATATTTTGACATTAAAAATGCAAATGAAAAGAATTTATCATTTGAATCCATCATAATAATAAGCATCGATCACATGAAGACTTCGATCAAGAGAATCCATACTGATAATTTGTAAGATTTAAAAATAAAAATAGTTCATGCATAATTCATCCATCATAGACATCCTTCATTTCATGAATCCTGTGAAATTTTTATAATTCTAGTCCATTTAGGTGTCATGTGATCAGGTGAAGGTGATCACACAATCTCATATCTTCTCCAGTGTCACCTGAGCATGAATAGGCCAAAAGTTGCATCATTTAAAAATAAATGAGATACCAAGATCTTCAGTATCCTTTGAATGGGTCTTGATACAACATAAAATATGGATCATATGTGGAATTATTTCTAGAGGAGAGGTATAGTTCCTCATATATAGATACAGAGGAACTGGGATGAGTTACTATTATTGTTTAATTTGATTATTTGATTACAAAATAGAGCATATGGGTTCTTTGTTCATGAGATGTAGAAGATCTCATGATCCCACCATGGTTATTAAAAGGAAAGGATAACACATGAAGCTACCCTAATCATGCAAAGTAAAAAGATCCACATGCCTTGTTCACATGAGGAAGAGACTCATGAACCTCCTAGGATACATGAATAACCTTATATTATTCATGTATACTATTTATGTTGAGGATAAAAAGAAGTAATAACTAAGTCACAATATTATTTGTATACATGAAGTACTCCTGAGGTTATGCGAAGTATGCCAACTTTTTTAATAGGAAATATACTCAGACATTACAGTTTGAACACAATGGGTGTCTTGTGTAAATTTTGTGAACAATGAACAATGATAAGAACCTGAAATATTGATCATATGAATACCTATTCAGGTTAGTTGAGTTATATGAAAAGAAGTTTCTTTTAGAGCTACTGTGGAGGCTCATGCATTAAATGGTCGTTAATCATAATTTTTTCTAAGTTGTAATTTTTTAAATATGTCATTATAATAGGTCCAAGATTTTTCACTTGAATAAGTTATTCTTGATAATAAAATTAAAGAAATGTGTGTGGTATAAAAAAAACATGTCAAATTGGGGATGTATTCATCCTTAAATGAGGAGAACCTTATTAATAAATTTGTAGTGCTCATTTATTTTTTTCACTAGTTAACATCTTGTCTAAAAAAGGTGATAAATAAGCATGAGATTTGAAGGGATTTATGAAAATTTATAAACATTGATTCACACCCCCCCCCCCCCACCCCTCAATTTTTATCACCCTTCGTGTGTTACTTTAAGGTCTATCATGTGGAATTTTCTCCGATAGTGTAAACATATCCTCTCGTGTAGATCCTTTTGAGAAATCTTTATAATTTTTTTCTTCTTGGAATTTTTATTTTATCTATTCCCCAAGGAAGACCCGTCTTTAGTTATTCATTAATTATTCTTCATCTCTCATTTCATTCATAATTTGACTATTTTTTGTACATTCTTGGTTGATTAAAAATTGAACTCTTCATTATCATGACCAATATTGTTTCTATTCTCACAGAAATTCTCAAGTTTCACAACACTATTTCATGTAACTAAATTTTTCATTTTCAATGTGATTTTACTCTTTATAGTATGATTTTATTTCATTTTAGATATACTGACCTTTAATCCAATACTTTTATAATATTCATGAACTATAAACTTATTCCAATATTCAATGGAATTGTATTAAAACCTTCCATGACATTAACAATGTCCAATAAACCTCATTATTTTTCATTTAATTATAATTTATCTAGGCTTTGCACCATGTTTTTTTAGTGAAACATGTCATTTTTAGTGAACTTTAGAGAGTTATTCTTCTTCTATGTGATATCATCTGCCCTTCATGTATTGGTGCCTTTTTTGAATATTTTTCACCCATATATCTCTATAATTTGAATTATAACCTGTACTTTTTGGGGGGGAAATATTAGTGTTAACATATTTTTCAAGAACAATGGTTATATATTTATTTGAGATTATAGTAGATGGATATTTAGATAATATCAAGACCATATTTCTTCATGGTAGAGTCTTCTTAAAAAAAGACTCCTTTTAGATACTTTCAAGGAACCACATATCTTATCAGCTTCATGTGCAGATTCAACATGGGTGATTTCTAGATTTATCAAATTAACATTCAACCCTAGAAATTTAAAATTTAGAGTATTATTTTTATATTCAATAGATTTCACAATATATTCACAATAATTTCTCACTATATCCATCATATATTCATGCATCTTATTTTCTCCATCCAAGTAATTATCAACCTCCTTTATTCTTTTAGATTTGATCTCCAATTGAGATTTATTAACATTCATGGTAGATTTATGGTTTTCTTCCAAAACATGGATCCACTTTTCACTAGTTTTACTTATCAAATATTTCAAATCAATGATCTTTTAAAATTATTCTTTAACTATTAATAATTTTTCTTTATTGATCTGTAAGGACTATTCTTTGGATTTCACTTCTTTAATGAGAGTCTTGCACTTTTGTATCTTCTTATATAATTCATTTTTCATCACATCAATCTCTAACTCTATTAGTTTTTTCTCATCCTATATCCCATTGATAAAAAAAATAATATATATGAAAACTTCAAAAAGATAATTTTTCAAATAGAAATTTATTTCATAGTAGAAATCACTGAATTATTAACTATTCATATACTCTTCATAGCCTAAACATGATTCTTCATGAGGAAACTTATGAATAGATTTTAAAGATAAACTATAAGTTTTATTAGCATTAATTAGTGTTTTGAAATGTTTCTTCTTTAAGTTTTTTTTACTTCTTAGCCACTTTTTTCTCCTTTTTCTTCAAGTTTTTTGGATGAAACCTCCATGTTAGTATAGATAGGTATGGAAACTAAATTCACCATATGAGGAAACTCATAACATTATTAAAATATACGCATCATATATGTATGATAAAGAAAACTAGGAAAGAAAATATATCCAATAAATGTGAAATTTCGTTATCTTTGATACCACATGAAATGTCTAGCAGGATCATATGGTCACTCTGTGATGGGGTAGATCAATGTGTCCCTATTTTTCCAAGTTATTTTTACTTTTATATACCCCTATTATTAATTAAAACCCATGTACCTATTATGGTGAATTGATATTATTAAAAATCTATAACACAATATACCACATGAAAATAGTTAATAAACAATAATAGTGGCACATGGTATTTTTACAAGGTTTGATCCCAATATAGGTATCCACTCCTTGTTGTGTTCGGGTTGAGTCTAAGACAAAAAAAAATTAATAATAAACAATTGATTCCAAAAGAGGATTAAATTTTATACTTTTATCATATGATATTATCTCCCAACAATATCTATCTCTCGATAGCTTTACTTTCTCCCAACAAAATCTTTAGATTTTCTCTTACTAGCTTACAATGGTAACCTAAAACATAATAAATATATCTCTTCATCATTAGGATAGTTATACAACTGAAATTTTATATTCCTCTAAGAGTTCAATGGTTCATAATTAGCACATGTTTCCTTTATTCAAGTATCCTAACGTCTATACCTCATACAATACATAAATTTTTTTCCTTGCTAACTTCTTATAGTATCTCACTAATTTATTAATTTAAATTATTCAATAACTTCAATGTTCAAAAATTAGGTAATGTATCACAAAAAATTTTTCTTTCTCATATATCCTCTCCACTTATTCTCAGGGTTCTATGATATAAGGATATCACAAGGTAGAAATTCACTGATGTTTCGCAATCTTCTCCTTCTCCTTTGATGATAATTGGGTATACATAAGTTGTTGCTTATCATCCTTCTTATTCTTCTATTATTATAATTTATTATTTTCTTCTTCAACACTAATGATTTTTATAAAACTATATATCATCAATATCTTACACACCACAAAACATATTCCTTCTTCCTTCCTCTATATTCTCATTATCACATGAATATTATTTCTATATTTGAGTATACAAAACACTATGATATTAAACTTCATGATTATATCAATATTTTAATTTAACAAAATAATTTGGGTCTATCCCCACAATATCATAATATTAATTTTAATTCTAATAACTTATCTCATTTTATATTCTACAAATACCCAAGATGCTTATTTATGTTGGTCAATAATATTCCATCTTTGATATTCATAAATTATTTCAAATATTCATATTTGAAATATGATAATTATAACACCAAGATCATCTCATTTTATACTCATTAATTATTTATTTGATCTTATATTGAATAATATTCCAATCACCATCATTTTAATATTTTATCTATGAAGAACAGCTTGGAATCATTAGACATCATTCACCAGAAATTTTGTATTTTCTCAAACAGAAAAACCTTACATAAAAAATAAAATATCTTATGGATTTCTTTTATGAGATAAAATATCTTAACCATTATTCAAAATACAGTTTTTATTCTTAAGGATAAATTTCATATTCTCATGATAATATTGTGTATTCCTTTTCATATCTTTTGTATCATCCACAGTATCTTACATTTCACAACATGTATAATACTTTTCTATGTTTTATCTTTGCAATATCTTAAATTCCATCTATGATATATTATGAATTCTATAAACACAATCTATAAGATCCAAATATCATACATATCACAGTGTGTTACTACCTTTTCTTTATTTTAATATGAACACTAACACATATCTTTTTTAATCTCTAAAATATCTTATATATAACTATAAGATATTTTCTTTATTGAATTTCAGTATAAACTTTAGGAAATATATTCCCTATGAACTAGGATATAGTTCATATCAATAAAAAAACTTTCATATCACATGATATATGTTACATATCATAGTGTAAACTCCCAATTACTTTACCAATTATTTATCATTAACTCATAATTATAAAATATAAAATTGGATCAAGACCTATTCAAACACTCACAGGGTATCTCCAATCACTCCAATTCAATATAAAACACTTCTAATGACATTAATAATTCATTAAACCTTATTAAAAGTCTTAAAAACTATTCCTAAAGAATATTGTGGCATTTAAATACTATTAATGGGTATTTAAATATATTTCAATAGCCTCTTTAATTATATATTCAAATTCAACATTATCTAATATATATTCTCTATTTATTATAGTAGATTTAATTCTTGATAATATAATAAAGGATTATCATAGGAATAAATGATCTTGATTCTTCCCTGACATAAGAATATTCTCATCCTTATCAATAACCTATAGTAGGTGGTTCTCTTTTTATCTAACAGCACTAATTATTGATTCATGTAGTGTCTTGAGTCCAGTACCTTGGAGATGAAGGTTTTTTTATTATAATGGTATGGAATACATAGATCATAATTCATAGGACACATTATTTTATTAGTTTAAGGAAATATATACATAAAGTAACATTACATTATATTTAAATTGTAAGATACATTAACTCAATACATGAATATTTATTATTTTTTCTCACAAATTCATATATCACACATAGTAATATTCATGGTTTATGGGGGGAAATTGAAATAAATTTAAAGGGTCGAGCCCATATACTTAGTAAGGGGTACCATACAATGGAATTTATCATAGCATAATCATAGAATAAATAAATATAGAAGCAATAAGAAATAATAAAATAATTCCATATAACAGATAACATGAGCATATAACATATCCATATATAAAATATAAATATAAATAATCACATGGATAACAATAACTAATTTTATATTGAGGGAATGAAAAATTTCAAACATCTAGTATAAGATCCCATCTTTTTCTAGTTACGTCCCTCTTTGAGTTTCGGAAAACCATTTGGATTCTGGTAGCCTTTTTGTTTAATTTTAGTGTGGAAAGTATCTAAATGAATGGGTTATGAAGAAGTGTTGTAGAGGTGATGTAATTTTAGGCTGTGGAATGAATTTATGGTGTAAATGGTGAATTTACAACATCAACTCATTGGGAAAGAAAACTCCATATATCTATTTTACGATGTAAATGTTTCAATAAGTAAGTCATAAATCAAAGTATTACACCATAAAATATATATTTATGATTTAAGATCAAATTAAGTATGTTTTTAATTCCAAACGATGAATTTTTTTAGTATATGTGGGAATAATAGGATTCACAACATAAATCCCATATTTATATATTAAATTGCCCACAAATATAATAAAACCTACATAAGATTCATTCA
Organism: Viscum album; assembly: GCA_963277665.1. Taxonomy (NCBI): domain Eukaryota; kingdom Viridiplantae; phylum Streptophyta; class Magnoliopsida; order Santalales; family Viscaceae; genus Viscum; species Viscum album. The sequence goes on from OY728143.1 coordinate 320,373,530, forward strand.
TTCACATAACATACTTCTCCTCTCATTGCAGACTCTCTAGTGGTAGTGAATGGGAATTTCCCTAGATCCAGAAGTTCTATCTCATCAAATTTTCATGTTTTGGATCATTAGATTGAAGGTAAGAATTAAACTTTATTCTCCTATCTCATATCATCTGTTTTTATATGTAGTGACCTTTGTTGTGATGTGTGTGCGTTGGCAGCATCCCCGTCTTCGATGAAGGGGAGGAAGAATGAGTCTAGTTTTTCCTTGGGCATTGATATTGTATGCATCGACTCTGATTTTCAGGCGGTTGGGTTATAGCAACTCCCTTTGTTCTATTTTGATCCCTTTAGCATGTGAAATTTATATGATTGTACCATAGTTGTGTGTGTGTGACCCAATTAAATGGTAATCTTGCTTCTTTGAATAGAACCCACACATAGAGACCTCTAAAGGATCCCATGATATCTCTTAGTGATGTGACCTGCCTTGCTCCACCTGAGAGGTGATCCTTCCCTTGAATTATATATTGGGGAGATATGAAAAATATAGAACTAGTTTAATAATTTGAATTGAGTCATTGGATTAAAGTGACTTGGATTGTGAATTGAGGTAACTAAAAACCAAGCATGGTTTGATATCGGTGACTCATTCTGAAGCAGAAGAATCCACCGGTGAAGAATTAATTCCTCATTAATTAAATGTGATAAATTAACCAATAAAACATGACATATGAATTTTGATAAATGGAATACATGGATGGATGGTATGTGTGATATATTTTATATAATTTCTAAGGTATTGGACCACTGTCTCATGAGATGTGGCACTGATGGCTCATCCTAGAATTAGAAAACCCACCACATATGAGACGATCTTTCCCATTTTTATGGTATTTCACCCTAGGAATAAGTAGGTGACTCTAGCATGGGAATTCTCATGGAGACCATTATGAGGTGATATTTCTCCTTGCCATGGTCTTACATCTAGAGAATTCATAAGAGACTCCATCATGGAAATTCACATAGAGCCCAATTGTGTTATTTGAGACATGGTATAGGTAATCCATCCTGATGTAGTAAGATATACATCATTGGAAGTGACATCCAGGATAGAGTTGAGGCATGTTTGGTTGAACCTAGGTGTCTTAAAAAACCTAAGGGTCAAAAGGTTTATTTTTTACATTATATTAATTGATTAATTAATACCCTATTATTGTTTTATTGCATGCATAATATTCAAACTAGGTTTATTATACATTTTTGTCATTGTCCTACTGAGTTATACTCATGCCCAATTCAGGTCATAATTTTTTACCTAAAAGGATTTCTTGGATGCAAGTTTGGAAAAGGGAAAGGGTCCCTATGTTGATCGATACTTGTCAATTTGGATCATAGAGACGGGACTGCCTTGGGGTTCAGGAATGAGGTTTAGAGTCAATTATTATTGAACCAATTATAATTTATTTATATGAATTTTTTATTACATTTAGATACATTATTCCTAACATTACATTATTATATTTTTTTATTAGATCATTCATATTTTTCCCTTTTCAACTCTTGATGACTACTTTATTATTTAGTTTACTTTTGTTACTCTGTTATTAATAGTTTGTAGTTTCCATTGTATTTCCAATTTATATCATGGGGTATAGTATATCCACTACATTCCTTACACCCTCATTTCTAGTTAGAAACCTCATGTGTATAGGGAGGCATTCCTGAGGTCATGTAGTCGACTCGGCTCAATCACTTAAGGGATCACTAGGTTAGGGATGTTACAAAGTGGTATCAAAAGAGTATTTGTTTTTTGTTGTATTAATATTATGGAATGTTAGAATGGATACTAGTATTTTTTTGGACTTATTAATGTGGTAATTCATGGTAGTAGATAACCCATGTGTGGGGGGGAACCTGAGTCCCCATGGATGATATTATTGTTCATGATGTTCACTTATTACAGTTTTGATGTTACCTCACATTTGGTGATACAAATGTTGTGTGATATTACTGCTTATTAAGATTCTACTCATGGGATGGTATGTCATTGTATGAGTATTCATGTATCATGATAGGAACATAGGGATATATGTTGACATAAATTGTTCATTATAGGGACATATTTATAGCATGCGACATAATTGATCATATGAACTGTGAAATGAGAACCCTTGATATATCTGCTAAAAATAAATGAACGAAACTATTATATTATCCCAATTAAATTGTTAATACAAGTTAAAAGGGGACTTAATACTGTGGTTCTTAGTTTTTCTCACCTTTTTAGGTTGATCTGGTTGTGTTTTTTTAAGGTTTGTATTAAACCTTTGTAATGAAAATGACTCCTCCTCATCTTTGAGATGAGAGTCAAGAGATTCGTAACCAGCACAATCCTAATGCTATTGATTTATAAATTCCTATGGTTATGGGGAATATGATGGAATATAATCTCTATGATAGCTTCTTTAGATTCATGAAATCCATATAGAGGGATATTGTTCACACCATACCTTTGATGTTTAAGCTGGTGAGAGAGTTCAAGCTATAGGATCTGCCTACATTCATTGGGGGGAGAGGAACCCAGGAATCTGAGTTATGAATTGAGTCAGTAAATAAAATATTCAATAACCTCAAGAAATCTGAATATAGAAGGGCGAATCTTTCAACTTATATGCTTCTAGTGTCAATCAAGTGTTGGTGGTACATCCTAGAGTAGATGAGGAAGCAAAAGGAGTTAACCTCGAAAGAATTTGAGGTAAAGTTTCTGATCCACTTATATCTAGAGATGTTGAGGGATGATATGTCTCATGATTTCATGCACTTAACACATGAGGAATTTCTATTGATGGAATACACTAGAAATTTCACCGATATGCATCATTTTTCTATGTCCTTAGATGCTGATGGGATTTCTAGAGCAAGGTGTTTCCAGGATGGGATTCACTATGAGATACAATCATAGGTAAATGAGTTTTTCCTAAGTACCTTTGAGGATGAGATGAATCAATATCTCATCAAGGAATGGAATATGAGGTAGGACCCAATTAGTTTCTAGGAAGTTTCAGTAGGACAGTCTGTGAATCCTTCTTCTGGAATCAGGAACCACTGCTACGACAATTACCACTATAACAGTAGTAGGTAGAGAAGTCAGGGGATTGGGAATCCATCTCAGAATCACATTCTAAAAGAGTGATTATAGTGTTTAAAGGGATTCCAAAAGAACGATTAGTTTCTTTACTCCCACTATGGAGTGTCATGATTATGGAAGGATGGGTTATCTTCAGAGGTTTTGTAGATTCCCTCAATAGTAGAGTAGTGGTAGGGGAACAGGAGAGGCACCTGATGTTAGTGTTTGAACTTGGGTATTAATAATTTAATGGTTGTGTTTTTATAACCTATAATTTCCTCACATTAAATTAAATTCAAATTGTATAAAAAAATTATCATTTTTTATTACATGTATTAATTTTTTAAATGATTAATGAAACTTTATTAAAATTGTAATCATTAAAATTTTATTTATGTTGCTTTACTAAGTATTTTTTAGTGGTATTTTAGTTAAAAAAATGGGTCCAAACTTGACAATTCCCAAGTTCTATCCCATAAAAAATATAAGTTACCTAAGGTTCAACCCCATGGGAGAGCCAGCCTAGAGGACTAGCCATGGTGGCAAGAGAGAAAGCGGTTCATGTATAGGACTGTAGAAGCATTCCCGGGTTAGAGAACATGAGATTGGGCTAACGGGCCTACATGAGGAGGTTCTATCCTATGAGGAATGTGTGTGAATGGGTGTGTGTGGGTGGTGATCCCCCACTACTATCTCTACCCAATATCATCATGAATTTTAATATTAAAGAGTGTAATACAATTTGAACTATCAATGTGGGATTCAACTGTAGCGAATCACTGTTCATTCATCTTTAATGATACTTAAAGAATGGAACACATACAGTCCACTGAATCTGGGACTTTTGGTTTATCCATCATTATTATCTTCTACCTTAAAATGCACAAGGATTTATCATGCACAGTTCTTTATGTCTGTATCTCAGATGATCGAACCGAGGCTAATGTCAGTGTTATCTATTCATTTTTATGATGTGATGAGGTAGATAACCTTCATGCATGAAAAGTACATCTTGAATGCATGATTATTTTGAATAATATGATAATTCCAAATGAAAATGTATTTGTAAAAGTCTTATCATTCATTTTATATAAAGGGATAAGTTCAAGATGAAATGAGAAGAGGCACTTGATTCATATCGCATGCATAGCTTCTCCACATTTACCTAGACAGTGATTCAACATCATATTAACATAGAAACTGATAGTAGAACACTTCTTCAGTCAAAAGTATCCCCCTCAATTATAAATAGATTCGTCATTTAGCAATGTTATATTAATCTATTTCTCAATGGTATCTCCTCCTTCATGGTAGAAACGCCATTTGGATGGTATCTCACCTCCTTCACTATAGATCACAATAGTCGAATATTCATTCCCTTCAATGGTAGATAATTATACCATGAATCAGTGAATCATATTTATATTCCTTCAGTAATGTCATAGTATCACCACCCAAGTGATTCATAGTAGTATATGAAATTATGGTGTCATTTACTATTCTCCAAAGAGATGGTAGCGGCAAGATCCCTCCAACAGTAGCACCACTCACCTTTATTCATGGTGGCAACACTATTGGATGGTAGATCCCTCTAATAGTAGCAGTATCTACCATTCCTTTGCTTCATTGGTAGATCATCAATGATGGTAGCTTTCCTCCATTCTGTAATGGTATCTTTTCAGTGGTCGAATCATCATGCCACCTCCAGGTATTTTTTTATCAACCATTAGTTAACATAATTTTCTAAAAATATAATTATTTTATTTTACTTATTGAATATGAAATAAATATTTTAATTTATTTTTTATTATTTAAATTTTTCTAAAATAAAATTATAGTTTGATTAAAAAATTATAAGAAAAATTCTATACATGTATACATAAGCGGTATATTATTTATGATACTCTGTTTTTGTGAGTTTTTAATATTCCAATAAACTAAAAGTTTATTATTATTATTTAAAATGTTTTATAAATGTATAATATACATGTTTATATTAATGATTATGTTAGAATTATTATGGTGTTATTTACTATAGAATAAAAGAGCATGAAAATCCATTGACTTTGAGCATGTTACTTCAAATTGCAAGTAATGGTAACATTATATTTTTTTATTTTTTAACTCATCCCATATAGTGATTCGATAATGTGACTCTCATAGAAGATATTTTAATTAATAATGAAAAACTAGTCCACTGGAATCTGTTCATGAGATTAAAATAAACTTCATATTGTTTATTCAACAATAACATATGTATGACATATATTCTTGATTTGCATATGATCAAGAACTCATGTGACTTCTGTTTCCTTGTTAATGTCACAAAGAAACATCAATTTTACTATCCTATACTACTAATGCGATCAAGATCATCTAACATCATTATCTTCGTCATATAATTAATCTACTAGTTTTCATTGTTTTTTTCTTCATATTATCTTTTCCTTGTCTATTTGTAATTTTTTATGTTGGTTTATGCTTTTCCCAATCAAAAGAAGTTATTGTGTTGGTTATTATACCGCCTAAAAGAAATTTTTTAGGTTGTGAATCCCAAATAAAAGTCATATCCTAAAAATTTTAAGAATCGTATAAAAATTTTGGTTTTTCCCTCTAGTTAATGTAAAAGTTAGTGTCTCTAATAGGTTTTCACACCTATAAAAGTGAGTTCTTATTAGTGGATATCAATATTCTCATAGATTAGAGAAGGTTGATGAGTGGACTAGTATCTTGGTGATTTGAACCACTATAAAACATTATGTTCTTTCATTTAATTTCTTATATACTTCATAACTTTAACACATCACTCACTATAGATTATTTAATAAATAAAAATATTCTTGATTTCTGATAAAAAAAATTAAATGAATATTCACTCCCCCCCCCCATGACTCTAGTCAATTTTTTCCATTAATATTGATACATCAATTAGTATTAGAGGAGGTTCCTTAAAGGATAGTTAAACTCTTTGATTATTTTAATATAATACCAAATAACTAGTATTAGATATGGTCTTTGATTAATTAGTAATCCTTTTGAATATAGTTCTTTTTTTTTGAACTACTATGCTAACCTAATCATCATAAACCTAATATTCTAAGGAATAAAGTATATTTCTATAAGATGGAAGTTTTTAATACCATTGATGGATGGATTCCAAACAATTACCTCTTATTTGATGGAAGTTACTAAGGATATTGAAAAGATAGAAATAGATTCTTACCTAAAATATTTAAATGTCTATCATTAGACTATCATGGAGAATCCATATGAGCTTCCCAAAGTTGATACATAGACACTTATAGGTAATAAAATGTTTAAGTATGTTTTTAATTGTAAAGTTAAGAATGGTTTGTATCGTGCTATAAGTGTAAGTATCTATAACCATGTTTTATCCTGTAAGATATCCAGTGAAATATGGAGAATCCTTCATGTTACTCAATATGGGATAGAAAAGAATAAAATAAAAATTCTACGAATTATTTGAGCATAATACCAAGACTTCCAGATGTGATATGAGGAGTTAGTAAACTAGATGTTCCACTAGTTTACAAGTATTACAAACGGTATGACTGATCTTGGTGAAGTGTTAAACATTTCATCTCAAGATGAAAGAGTGTTAAGATCTCTATGAAAAAGATGGCACAAAAAAGGTGGTTATTAATGAGATTAATAATTTTAAGAGTATACCTTAGATGAACTAATATGTTATTTGTTTTAGTATGAGTGAGCATTGAAAAACATTGCTGGTGAGGAATCTACAAAGATAAAACATATAGATTTTAAGTCAAAAATTAATGAAATATAAAACACTTATGAACCTGAGTTCCAGGAAAGTGACAAAGAGATGGCTCACTTTAGTAAGAAGTTTTTTATGTTCATGAAAAATAAATGTGGTAAGATTTAGTTTATAATAAAGTTTCAAAAGGATATAAATAAAGGTAATTATAATAATGATGATGATGATGCATCAAAATTAACCTATTATTAGTGTATTAATATTGGTCACATTAGGACAGATTCCCCAAACTCAGTCATCCTAAGAAAGACAAATAAAAATTATGGAAAAAAATAAATATTTATTTGGTGGTTAGGGCTTCTCAAACAGTTTAGAATCAAAAGGTGATTCTGTAAGTGAATGGGAGATAGGGAATCATACACTTATGGGTGTACAATCTGAGATAAATGGTTCAATTTTCACTAAATTAATTACTCCTACTAATATTGATCATAATTTTATTTCTAATGATGAAAATTAAAATTATTATGATTCATGTTTAGATTCTAATTCCATTAATTCTAAATTTAAACAATTTCCTAAAGAAAATGAGGAATTAAGAAATGGAGATAGTATAATTGAAAAATATGTTGATATAAAATTTAAAAATAATAATTTGGTTAATGAAAATTAGAAACTTTAAAGGTGAGTTTATGATTTCAATATATGTATATCCTATAATAAGGAATCTAAAAATAATTATGATTATGAGAAATTGAAAACAAAGGAGTAAAATAACAAACTTAAATACTTATTTTAAGTTAATGATAAATACTATTAAATAAGATTTAATTGTTTTTTTAATAGTTAACTAGTGTTGAAAATGATTGTATGAAACATAAGAAATAAAATAAGAAACTGAGAAATAAAGCTTCTGGATCTAATGTGAAAGTTTATAATAATTTATAGACTATTCAAGGGGAGAATATGAATTTGAAAAAGGGAGATATCAATCTTAAAGAAAATGTATCTAAATTTGTTCAAGATAAACAAAAATATGATAAAATGATGTGTATGATGAAACCAAATAATGATAAGAATGGTTTCGGTTATAAAATTTTATCACCAAGGATAAATAAGACTACCTTTGTTAAAAGTTCAAAAGGAATTATTTTTAGTGTAACCTACTTTAAATGTAGAATTAAATGTCATTATTATAATGAATGATCCTTGATATTTAAATAGTAATTTGGGAACACTAAAACTTTCATTTATAGAGATTTATTTTCTAAACAGCCCACTAATTGATGTTTTAAATCTATCTGGGTGCTACAATTTTCTACTACTAATCTAGTTCGACCCAAGTTAGCATGAGTACCAAAACAATCTATTTGGTTGTTTAATTTCAAAAAAATATACCATATAAGTATCAAAGAATTTTGGTATTTAGACAGTGGATAATCTGTGCATATGATAGTTTTTTTAAAGTATCTATCTTTCAATACATGTGATGGTGGCCTTGTCACATTTAGAGACAACTCTAAAAGGTCAAATTAAAGGTATTGGTGGAGTTTGTTTTTCTAAAACTATTATTATTTCAAAAGTATTATTTTTAGATGGTTTTAAACATAATATTATAATTATATCTCAACTTTATGAAGATAGATTAATTATAATTTTTATAATGATAAATGTGCATTTTTGAAAAATAAATCTATTTTATTTTCTACAAATATAAAAGAGAATGTTTATACTATTGATTTTTTTTATCTATCTTAATAAAAGGTTGAGTTCTTAAATATTGTATAAGCATATGAAATTATATGTAATGGGAGTCTTGGGTATGAAAAATTAAAACTATTACACAAACTTTCAAAGCATGACCAATTTATCCAATTTCCAAAATTACATAGAAGTAAGTACTTTATGTTTGATTCTTGTTTTTAGGGTAAGAATCATAGAGAAATATTTAAATATTTAAACGATGTTAGTACTACTATATTATTATAACTATTACATATTGACTTATTTAGGCCTATTAAACCTATTATTTTTGGTTGTAAGGATTATTTATTTTTAATAGTTGATAATTACATTAGATTTATTTGGATTTATTTATTATCACATAAATATGGAACTTTAACTAAATTATATGCATTCTGAAAACTTTTTCAAATCGTAAAAAATATTTCAATAATATATATCAGAATTGATTGAGATGTTGAATTTTTTAATTTATAATTTGATAAATTTTATGATGAAAATGGATATAAACGATATTTTTCATCCCCTAGTACACCACAAAAAAAGGGTGTGGCTGAAATAAAAAATAGATCAGTACAAAAATGGATAGATTGATTCTTATGAAATTTAATGTGCCTAAATATTTTTTGGTAAGATATTTAAATACATATTTTCATGTTTTGTATAAATTATATATCAGACCATTTTTAAATAAGACTCCTTATGAACTATTTAAAGGGTTTAAACATAACGTTGGAGATTTTAGGGTATTTTGTTGTAAAGTCTTTATCTTAAATACAAAAGATAATTTAGAAAAAAAATGATTCTAAATTTGATAAGGGTATATTTATAAGATTTTACAATTCTATCAAGGCATATAGAGTTTTCAATAAGTTAAATTTAGTTTTTCAAGAGTTTTTAAATGTTAAGTTTAATGAAAATAACAATTACAAGAACAATTCTAATTTAAAAAAAGGTGATGATAAATTTAGGGAATTTAATTTTGTTGAAGATAATGATAAAGAAAATGAGAATGAATCAATTTAGGTGGATAATATTTCTTCCCAAACTAATCCTAAAGATTGGAAAACACTTAAAGATCATCTGATTGAAAAAATGATTGGAAACGTAAAATCTAGTATACAGACCAAAAAATATTTTTTACTTTACTATAAAAATTTTACTTTTGTTTTTAATTTTTTACCTGTTAACATTGATAATTATTTAATTTATTGAAATCGGGTAAATTCTATACATAATGAATTAAGTAAATTTGAAAGAAATTAAGTGTGTGGTTTAGTTTAACTTTTAAATGATAAACCAATAATAGGAAATGAATATATTTTTCATAATAAGCTTGATAAATATAGAAACATAGTTAAAAATAAAGAAAGACTAGTGGTTCAAGGTTATTCTCAGGAAGAGGGAATTTAATTTAAAGATTTGTTTTCTCCAATTTCTAGGATGGAATTAATTTTAATTTTATTATATTTTTCATTATTTTAAGATATCAAATTATTTCAAATTGATGTAAAAATTCATGTCAAAATAGAATAATTTATGAGGAAGTTTATGTTAAACAACCACCTATATTTGAATATGGAAAATTTCCAAATCATTTTTTAAAACATGATAAAGATTTATATGGTCTTAAGAAAGATCCTCAATCTTGGTACGATAGACTAACTAAATTTATATTACAAAATTATTTTGTAAAAGGAAAGGTTGATCCAACCTTATTTACAAAGAGAGTTTCAAATGATATACTAGTTATATAGATTTATATTGATTATATAATATTCATTTCAACAAATTATTTATTGTGTAATGATTTTTCTAAAATAATGACAAGTAAATTTAACATAAGATTAATTGTAAAAGAAAATATTTTTATTTTTTTACAATTTAATCAAAGAAATGATGATATTTTCTTAAATAAAACTAAGTGTGATAAAGAATTTGTTAAAAGTTTTTTCCTTGATTCTAGTAAGTTTTAAAACCCCAATGAGTACTAATTCAAAATTGGATTTTGGTGAGTCTGGTATTTGTGTTCAAATTAAACTATATAAAGGCATGATAGGTAGCTTATTGTATCTCACTACATCTATACCAAATATAATGTCTCCAATATTTTTATGTGCTAGATTATAGTTTTACCCTAATCAAAGTCATATTAAAGTATTTAAGAGAGTAATTATATACATTGAGGTAAATTGAGGAACTGGTTTATTTTATTCAAATCATAATTTTTTTTATTTAATATCTTTCTCTAATTCTGAATTTGGGGGTTATAGTCTTGAATAGAACTACTGGAAATATCACCTATACCCACGGTTTTAAACCATGGGTATAGCCCATAAAACAGTGGGTATAGGCTATATCCACGGTTTCATGAACCGTGGGCTAGAGTGGCGTCAGTATAGCCCTATACCCACGGTTTTTACAAAACCATGGGCATATCCCATGGAAATTTCATAATACCCATGGTTTGCTTAAACCGTGGGTATAAATATATTCCCACGGTTTTCAGAACCATAGGAATATATTTTCACAACAATTTAACATACCCACAATTCAATAAACTGTGGGTATGCTTCCTGGACCACAACAATACTAATATACCCATGGTTCATTGAACCGTGGGCATATATGCTTCTCCCAAACATAGCAGCTGCTACCCGCAGCCTTCCTGGTTCCTACTTCTAGTCATCTTGCACCCATAAAAACAAACCATAAAGTAATACCAAAACAACAAAACTAAACTTTCATTACTAATTAAAACTCCAAGAAAGTGTGATAAAAACCAAAACTGAACCTACATTACAAATGAAAATTGTCTTACCAAAACATAACTGTAATTAAATTCTAGAGTATATACTTTGGATAGTGCTAGATCCATGATCTGTAAAAAAATACAGACATCCTACACTGGGTTGCTATAAATGAAGCATTGTAGATAATAATAAATGAAGGAAGGTGAACAAATAGAAGATATATTTAAATGAATAAAGAATGCAGATACTTTTTCAAAAGATGATTCCTTGTCCTTGATCACATATATTTTTGGATTAAACCAAGGTGGTAATATTCTCAATATGTTCTTGATTATATTTATATTATTTTTGGTTTCTATAAGTCCAAACATATCACCTATAATAACATTTAACTTATAAAAGAATACATTAATATATTCACTCAAGTGAATCCTCAATTCCTCATAATTATTCCATATAACCTGCAGCATAGACTTATTAACATTTTCATCATCATAATATATTTTAAGAAAAATTTTCCACTTTACATTCAAGGATTTACATGACATCACATTTGGGTTTATTAGAGGGATGCACACATGGGTGAATGACTAGAAAATTTTTACTGGAGGCTATGTTGGTAACATGTATGTGTCTCAATATTGGAATCCATGTACTAGAGAAGCTGTATAAACTACATTGACATATCACATATGGAAAGAGGATTCTATCTGTGTGTAGACTATTCCATTTTCTATATACCATAGTAGCCACGCACATGGGAGGATATGAATATCTTAACCTAATTTCACCTCTTGAGACAAACTTCCGACCAATGATTCTGAATATTGTGGGAATTTTCCCATTCACGCTAGGTTTGACTAATGTGCTGAATAGGGTCAGGCTATAAGATCTTTTTACCATTCACCCGTTCCCCCTACCAATGGAGGTAATAACCAATGAAATCACTGGGACTAAAGAACAACAATCATTTCTCATGGAATTTTTAGGTGGAGTGCTGGTGGTAAGGGTCGATTGTGATCTGGTCTTTGAACCATACAACCCACATAGATTCCGAAGGAAGTTTAGATTCTTATTGAGGATAAATCTGAAGGTGTAATTGGAGATATGTTTTGAAAACCCCCCTTCAATTATGAGGATGATAAGGAATTTTTTCACATGTGAATATGGAAATATTCAGAATGATCTACCGCCATCCACTCTACATACAAGCTAAAATATGTGTATATGTAGAGCTGGGAGGCTGCCTATCTGAGGGTAACATGGATGCAGTGGACCATCCAAGACAAAGTAGTGGTCGCTTTACTCGAGGTCGAGGATAAATGGTGGTGAGATAGTGTTTTTGAAGCATGGCTAGTGCACATCTTGGCGGTAGAGCTACAACAATGAGCAAACATTTCAACATAATTGACTAGCCACTGGTGCCGGAAGAGGAGTAGCAGTTCCAAGTCCAATGTTTCGAGTCAGGTAGGATTGAGAGGAAGGGGAGACATCTAGGGGGTTCTATAGGACAATTTACCAAGATCTAAGGATGTGGTTTCTCTATGTAAATATCCTTTATGACACCTTCTTTCAAGAGCCTTGGGACAAATGGAATGTGAACATGCAGTTCCATGGTCCTCACAAGATGTGGTGACACCTCAGCTTGTACGTGCTATACCTTTTTGTGATTGTCCAGCCAATGGATAAATAACTAGAATATAAAAAATATGGGGAGTGGTTCATGATAGATATGGTCGATATAGTGCACTCTCAAGGCATTGTTCTCCCTTTAACAGATTGAGTAAAGGTGCTGCTAGTAAATAACTCTCCTCTAAAACTGTTAGTAGATGATCTCATGGTATGTTTTCCTTTTCCTAAAGAATTAGATGAGTCTTGGGGAGAGGATTCCAATGAAGGGATCCCCCAGGAGAGTGGTGAGATACGATTATTTTAAGATGAATTTTTCCAATGTTCTTAGAGTAATTTTAAATCCATTTTCCTCATGTTGTTACTTACTGAATACTTTACCTAGCCCTCCCAAATGAAATCTATTCTATGCAAGAGAAGCTTGCATCAAGGACCCGTGTTATTGAGGATAAAGGTACAAAAACATGTACAGATGAGAATTCTCTGAATCCTATGCTTGAAAAGAAGTTTCTAGTGGGAAGACCAATGTCAGGGAAGTTAGAGAAACCACCTCAAAATCCTTATAGATCCATTTAATTAATAAGGGGAGCTCCCTGGTATCCTGTAGATGACAACCCGATAGAATGATCCTCCACCTCTAGACTTCTGTATGTTTTCTTCCTTATAATGTTTTACCCTTTTTTTCCTTGATTAGGTAGACTGACATGTTCCATGTTTGAAAAATGTTGAGGGTAGAGTGTTCTCTGCTATTAAAAATAGGAGGGGAAGCTGAAATTACTTTTCTAAAGTGGTTCTGTTCCATGTTGGGTCGGTCATTTGGGCTAACCATTCCAGGACCTCTGGTGAATAATAATTTTTTTCCATGAGTAATTCCACTAGTGGGGTGTAACTCGAGGCTGTTAGAGATTAAATTGTTAAGGTAGGATCAAGTGAGGATGACTAACCACATGGGATAGATTCCATTATATCTGATAGAATTCTAGAGGAGGATCCTATAGCGAAACTCCTGAATATGTTTTTGTAGTACGGACCTTCTATCCAGAAGAGCTAGATGACACCGACTCTAACACAACCAAGGAATGTCATATTATTTTATATAGGGCATGGAAGTGCATAAAAAATCATTGATTAGACCATAATTATATATTGGGTGAGATATATGGGTTCATTTCACCACTTGTTACATAGTACGAGTGTTGGAGGGATGAACTCTCACAGTCTCTTTGGGCTTATTTGCGACTACCCCACCGACAATATGTTGGATAGCATCCAAAAACTGGATGTCACTTGGTGTTGGGAAAAGTATGATAGAATTCGAAAGATTCATAAGGCTAATCAGGAGATCCAATTAATGAAATTAAAATGGGACGAGTGTTCTTCCTTCATTTCTACTCAATCAGACCATGTTATATAACTGACGGCCAAGCCAGTGTAATCTTATCGATTAGACTTCAAACTCCTTCAAAAAAAATTATTTATGAATTCCACATTGTCTTCCCCACTCTATAGATTTTTCAACATTCATTATCAACAAACACCACTGACCTTTAAAATGGTAGGTTGTAAGGAGGATATGATGAAGGATATGAAATTATGGCATGTGGAACAAGTGATAGTGAAAATTTCTTATGTGATAATAGTGTGTATGATGGTGTCATACACCTTGATATGATAATGCAGTGGATAGAGTTTTGAGATGGGGGTTTGGGTATGATTTAAGGAAGGGATAAAACATGATAGTTGAATCAAGTAGGGTGGGATACTGATCCAAATTTCTTGTGGTTGGTGGATAGAGGATGGATAGTGGTCCATACCCACTAGCACCTCAAGTGGTTTTCCAAACTCTATACACTAGTCTAGGTGGAGAAATAAAAATAGACACATGAGAGAAGGGAATTTACTTGGGAGTTATGCAGGTTTATAAAAATGATTATGGTCCATTAACCTAACCCATAACTTATCCATGGGAAAATACATCACAATGGGCCTCAATGGTGTGGTCCAATCCCATGGGATGGTCTCCTTAGATGGCCTATTAAACTGACCAGGTAGGTCATAAATATGGTTTAGGTCTGACTCAACATGACCTATGGTAGAGGCCCCAAATTCCCATGTCGACTACCATGTGTGGGAATTCACATGTGGCGGGGTTCACTTCCCCCTTCCAGGGGCCTTCATATGGCATAGAACACCTCTTCTCTAGGTGTTTTTTCGGATTTTTTACACTGATGTCTGATTTAAGTGAATTAATTATCTCTTTATAGGATTTTTCAACATAGATTAATACATTTGGGTCCTCATTTCCACTAGAGGGAATTTCCAATACATTTTGGTCATTTAAGTACTTTGACTCTTCTGCCGATGATAATTGGATTTAGAAATAGTGTTGAGATAATAAAAAGTGTTAGGTACTCTTATTTTTGAATATCAAGGATAGTGAGTGGATCTCCCACATGATAGTAGAATTCATGGGACAGTAAAAAAATTCCTAAAAAGGAAAACAAAAATTCCGATACTTAATATTCATAAATAAATAAAAAACTACTTTTTTCAACTATTTATCACAAATGGTTGGTACAATAAATAGTTATAAATAAGTAATATCAAACAAAACCCAGGTTTTGAAGGCGTGGAATTATTCTTTTCCAATAATAAAAACATTACACAAAAACTCTGTGCTGTTAGGATAAAGGAAGATTTAAAAAAATAGAGCCATATTACTCACAGGAGTCGGTGCAGACTTGCCAGCATATATTCCTAAGAACATAAATGTATTGTGATGATGATACACTTGAAACCAGTGGGACAATAAAAAATTGTGAGATAGTAAAAAAGGTTTCATTACCAAGAAAAGAAATTTTCAAGTTTCCCCACTCTGAAATTTGATCAACATAATCAAAAGTCTTTACCATTTTTGAAAAGATCATACCCACAGGAACTGTATCATGGTAGAAATCACTGGGATCTGCAATAATGGAAACCTTCCCCAAAAAAATATTGGCAGTAGTTGGCTCATATGAACAGTATTCCCCATATCAAGAAGACAATCAATAACCCTAGAAGCCAAAACTAGTTAATCATCAATGCCTGAAAGTTTTCACCAGCTGATCAATTCATCTCCAGCAAAGGGGGCAGTTTGTCAAATGTGAACCGCAAGCCATGAAACAGCACATGTGACCACACCTGCATGTGATTCCTAATAAAGAACATGATGTATATCTCATTTTACCTACACAAGTTAGAATAGTAAATAGTTTATAGGAAGGCTTACTAGACAAAAATAGCATTGTATTCCTTCTCTAGGCATATTACACAAAGATCAGTTAATAGCTGGTCTCTCTTAATACCATTTGATTCATTTTCAGATTTCTATTTTGAATCTGGAAAAAATTCCATGGTTTGAAACATTTTATTAAAGGGAAAGGGACTTAAAGTCAAGAGAGTTGTCATCAACTTATACCACCATCTGTATCCTGCTGTGATCTTTTTCCAGTGGCAGTAATAACCCTACAAGGATGTCAGGGACTATTTGTCTCGATAATAATATGAAATGATGAGAATCAATTTTTCAGAAATAACAATGTCTTTAGCATAAACCATCAGCTAGACACGGTCATACTCACCTCATGCCCAGCTCCCCCCCTTCCCAGCCCCTCCTCCTCCCCCTCCCCCTGCCCAGCCCCTCCTCCTCCCCCATATTTACTATATACCAATCAAATATGAGATTCATTGACATCCCAAGGCATATAGTTTTTTTTAGGAAAATAAAATACACAGGGAAAGTGTTTTAGTTTTTGGTGTCATGATTGAACTGTGTAACAATATAATCATAAATTGATGACTGAAATGGGAAGGGAGAAATGAGAAAAGGTTACTTGCATTTACTTGTAGATAAATCATAGTCCTGATCACATTAACACCACAATTTTGTGCCAAGGTTCGAGGTATTGCCGCAAAAGCAACTGCAGCAGCTTTGTAAGGCCACTGTTTAGAAAGAAACCAAACACAAAAAAATATGAATAACTCCAGGAACTACAAATCAGTGCCTTTACATTTAAATAAAAATATCATAAGCAACTAAACCTTATCAATGCCTTCAATAGATGATCTCTTCTGCTTCAAAGTGGAGGACAAAGTCATACTTGCCTGATGAACATCCTCTGCATGCTGAGTATATGAAAGAGAGATTAAGTCAATGCATCCCCCTCCCCTCCCAGCCATTCAATACACCCCCCCCCCCCCAACCTCCCCCCCCCCCCTCCCAACCCTTCACTACAGCCCCCCATCCCTCCACTGCATCCCCCCCATCCCAAGCCTCCCCTCCACTACTAAGGCCAAGATTAGATGGTGAGATAATAACAAACACAACAAACCATAAAAAAATATGGCATGTGAAAATTACCTAAAGAATTTTCAAATAACACCCCTGATGAAAACATAATCCAAAATTCATTTCATTGCATAAATAAATTCACATACAAGCAGTCCAACAATACAAAAAAAATTAAAACTCAAACACAAGTCTCTCTACTAAGTCAAAAATGGAGGGGATTAATATCCCCCCCATCTCCATTATCATCATCCCCATGTCCAGCATCATCATCAGCAGCAGCAACATCGGCAGCAACATCATCAGCAACATTATCACCAATCGCACTATCATCATCATCATCAGCAATCTCACCACCAACAACAGCATCAGCAACATCCTCGCCAGCTCTATCGCCACCACCGTCATTGCCACTAGGACCCTCATGGGAATCACCTAAGGCATTATTTAAAGAGTTCATTGATTCCATACATGAATGAAAGGTGGAAGAAACCTCTGATGGTAGTGACTGACTCAAAACTAACATAGTTTTCATGAAATGTTCATTCATTAGCGTACTTTTTTCACGCTCCTCTAATATTATTTTCTTTGTCACAGCTAATTCATCACACGCACTTTCCAACTCAGAGGCCTTAGAGGCTTTAGAGGAGTTTGATGATGACTAATTCCTAGAGGGGACAATGTTTTTGCCCGGTCTAAAATGGACTCTTCCCGGATTCTCCACACCTAACACTTGACTCAAATGATCATTTGGCCCTAAGTTGTCATCTTCCTTCTCATACATGGCCTCCAAGGCAGACTGTTGAAATTATAAACATATTAAATTATGAATTTTGTATAAATGTTTGAAATATAAATAAAAAAATTACAATTTTATCTTGTGTTTGTGAATTTACTACAGTTCCATCTTTTTTTCCTACTAGAGCAGAATAATTTGGCACGAGGTACAGGACCTTCAATGCCCGATATAGCTTGCTGCATATGAGAAATGCACAAATTTGGATTACAACCATATATGATAAATGCAAAAAAATTGATTGAAGTGAGTTTAAACAAAGACCTACAAACATTGAGGTAAATGATAGTCATAACCGATTGGTGGTTTTCTGAAATGGTTTTCTAAAGTGGGATTCATGGAAATATACTACTTGTTTAGGAAAAATAGATAAGCCAAATCCTAGTATAAGATGTGATTTCCAGGATACATGGACTAACCAAGGGAAGGAATGAATAAGTTATGATGACATGTTATAAATAAGGACATTATTTTAATTCAGATGAACATACCAGCCGCTTCTCATGCTCAGGAATTGTAGTGCGCCCTAATGTGTGTAGATATGTCATTTCATCTTTGTTTTTTTTTCTCTGACACTTCCTAAAAAACAAAAAAAAACAATACATGTAATAAGAATTAAATTTTATATAAAAACCATTAAAGATGGGTAGTACCATATATTGTTCAGTCTTCCAATGTGCGATCATTTTTTGATATTGACTTTTTGGACAATCAGGGTTTGTGGGTACACCCTCTAACTCAGTACCCACTTTTCTCCTCCAACTAATAAGTAACTCATACTTTTATGACCGCCAATACTCTCCAAGATCACTCAACCTAGCAGCTTTGGCAGCTTCACTGTTAGGAAAGTTAAATCAACTCTGCAACGAATATGTTAAGTCATATTAATACATTACTAATATAAATATAAATTTATAAAGTTTATGTACCCATATATGTGCCCATTCCCTATCCTTGATGTCAACACTGATATGTCTCCATGAGACCAGTTCCACTGGAACGATATCATGATATTTGGCTAAAGTAGCCATGAAACTTCCACACTCCTTATCATTTTTACCTACCATTTTATTTTGATAATTGTAATCCACCATAATCTGAGTTTCACGATTCCAGGAATCCTGCATTCGAGTGCGCCCACATCACCTACTAGAAGATCCCACTAAATAAGATAAGAGGTGAAAAGAGAAGATTTAAGTGACAATACAATAGGACAAAAGTGAAATGCTATAATTTGAAACATTTATAATAAAAAAAACCTGATTCAGGCTCCTGAATAGACTGTGAGGCATCCCTGGACTGTGCTGAATCAGCATCCTCCGAAGAAAGTTTCTGTTCCACAGCATGCTCTGGCTGATCTTCATGAATAAGAGTGGAAACTGAAGGAACAAACTCAATATGTTTATAATGGATGGTAGGAAAATGAGGTGGCGTAGACATGTTAGAATATGCATAATAGGTCTGGGATACATGAATGGATATAGAAATTGTGCAGGTGAGAACATCGATCGAGTCAGCATGGACATGGAATGGGAAAAAGAGGGTAAATGGGATGATGGCGGCGGCATGTATGGGAACATCCCAGGGGTCTCAAGCGGGGGGCGGACATGTGTGGTAGATGGGATGTCCACTCATGGGTCAGTGTGGGGAGTGGTAAGATGGGAGCTCCGCCTAGGTCTAGGAGGATCCCTGCTCGGTCCCATACTGGGAAGAGGAAACTCTGGACTTATATATCCCTAAAAAAAATTGATCAAAAATATGAACTTGATATTATATGTAATGTAGAAGATAAATATTAGAATTATTATACTCATTGAAGACAACTCACGCTCGTTCCTAACAGGTTCAACATCAAATAATCTCTTCTTACGAGCTTTTGTAGTTTTCTTTATAATCTGCATAAGAATGAAATAAATATTTTTTAGCAACAATTTTTACAAATCATACATACAACTTAGAAGCAAAAGAAGACAAAAAATGTCATAACATCTTTCAGTAATGATAATTTACAACCAAGTTATACAATTTTTAAAACCACATTTTAAACCCATTTTTTTGAATTGAAATAAATATAATTAAATGAAATGAAACCAAAAAATACTAAAATAGACATATCATTCCAAACTAAAACTAAATTAAAGTAATTACATTATTACTAACCTGAGAAACTCACAATAAGGTAAACTGAATGAACTCTGAATATATATGGTTGCTTTTATATATTACCCTCCACTACCTTAGGTTCAACATCATCTCTCACAATGGGACAATTTGTGTCATCAAATACAATATTTTGGCTAACACCGATGGGGGCGTAAATGGTGACCATTTAATCCCCAGCATCATGAAAAATATGTCTTGGGATTACTTCATTAATGACACCGTAATCAGGTTTCAGATGATCTTTCACATAAAACACTTGTTTTTTCATTGATGCCAAAATGTATGGTTCATCGGTATGCAGGAATCGACTCATGTCAATAACTCTAAATCCACAATCATCAATAAATGTACCATGTCGCGTCATTGAATCAAACCATTTACATTTCATCATAGTGACTCGACCTTGAGAGTAGTAATCCAATAACAATATTTTCTCAACCAGTCCATAATAATACACATCTTCATATCGAGGTTGACTATCTGATGCACTGGCATAACAATCTGTTCTAGCAGTTAACATAACTCCATCATGTTGTGTTCTCATTTTCACCACTCTATCAGTTGTAACAAATTTATATCCATTGATTATTAAATATTTGCAGTCACGAACCAAAGAATTGTGACCAAAAGCCAATGCTCTTAATTCTTGAGAAATGAAGTCAGAAGGTAAACTCAATACCTGGAATACATATGAGTAATATAATTAAATATATATCTATATTTTAAGTTATTTAATTTAATGGTCATAACTTTTATTTCAAACAAGATGGGAACTCTTGGCTATGCATAGCCTCTCTCCTTCTCAACGGCAAAGACCGATGAACTCTACTTATAATTTTTTTATGTTCTCTACATAAAATGAAAATAGTATAAGGTATATGTGATATGATATCGTATGAGATAAAATATATATATTCAAATTACTTACTTGATATAGGCATCGAACAAACCACAATTAAACAAGACTGTATGATGTACCATATTTCGCTCTTCAAAACTCAATGTAACCAATGTATATAACCTGAAAATTCCACCTATTTGGGGAAGAGATGGAAACAAGGGCTGAATTTCCACATACTTATCATCTTCATTTCTCATTGGTCGATTATTTCTTGTGCTCACATCAGACAAGTACATTGAACAAAAATCCATACATTCTTGGGCCAGATAACTCCTCGCAATGGAACCTTCAGGATAATTCTTATTTCGGACATATGATTTCATTGTGCACATATTTCTTTCAGTGGGATACATCCACCAAAAAGCAACTAGTCCCCCAAGAAGTGTCTCAATTAGAATATGAACTGTTAAATGCATCATGCAAGTGAAAAAGGATGGAGGAAAATTTTTTTCCAACTCACACAGAATTAACGGTGCCTCTTGCTACATTTTTATCAACAATGATTTGGATAAACATTTAGCACAAAGGTCTCTAAAAAATGACACAACCGAATCACTTCCACCCTTACATTATTGGATAGAAAATGTTGAATTACTATTAGAATCAATTCATGAAGAAGGATGTGATAATCATGAGTTTTTAGGGATTTTAATTTCAAATGTCTTCGTTTGACTCGTTTAGATATGTTGTTGTAATAGCCATATGGAACCTTGATATTATCCAATATTTCCAGAAATTGATCTTTCTCTGCCGGTGTCATCACATAAGAAGCACAGGTAACTTTCCAATTGTTTTTACCGATACAAACAGGATGTGGTTCTGGTCAAATACCCCAATCCAATAAATCCCAATGAGATCAGAAGTCATATTTGGTCTTCCCCTTAATATTCAAAATAATTGCAAGAAAAATTTCACATATATTTTTCTCAATATTCCTTACGTCTAAACAATGACATAACAAATTAGTAGACCAATATGAAAACACAAAAAAAAATACTTCTCTTTTTCCAATTGTAAGTGACTTCAGTATCATCATTCTTCCTCTTTTGAGATTTCAACTGACCTTTATCTAATGAAAAACTGAAATATTTAAATTCATTAAGCACATCACTTCCTGACATACGTTGAGGTGGTTCTTCAATGTCAACATTATTATCAAACCTCCGACGATTCTTCCTGTATTGATGATCAATTGGAAAGAATCGGTGATGCCCCATGAAACTGAAACTACAAAGATATTTAAGCCTTATCGATCGTGTATTCTTCATACAAATGAGACTTGATAGTTTTCCATTCATGCTCCACCCAGACATCATTTTATAGGTAGGAAAATCATTTATGGTCCATATAAGGGAAGAACGCATCTGAAACATATTCTTTGAAGAAGCATCAAATGTCTGCACACCTAGATACCAAAGTTGTTTCAACTCTTTTATTAAAGGTTGTAAGTAGACATCTATATTATTACCAGGATCTGAAGGTCCAGATATCAGTATACTCAAGAAATTGAAAGGTTTTTTCATAAACATCCACGTAGGAAGATTAAAACATGAATAAAAACTGGCCACGTGCTATGAGCAGTAAGAATCTAACCAAACGGATTAAAACCATCACCTGATAGGACCAATCTGACATTACGCACCTCAGCCGCAAAATCAGGAAGTTGTGCATCAAATGTTCGTCATGCTAATCCATCTGTAGGATGAACCAACTCATCATTAACTTTAATTCTCTCAACATCGTGCCATCGCATATTGAATGAGATTTATAAAGACATAAATAGATTTTGAAGTCTGGGAATTAATGGAAAGTGCCACATGACTTTATGTGGAACATGAGATGGTGTTCCATCTGCATTTTTCTTCCATCGAGATGTACCACATCCTTTATAGTCATTACAGTCAGTTGTTTCCTCCAAAAATAAACTGCAATCTTTCGGACAAGCATGGACTTTATTAGTAGAAAATCCAAGCTGCTTAATTAACTTCCATGCCGTGTAATGATTTGAGGGAATATCTGCACAATCAGGAAACAATTCCTTCAAAAATGTAAGAATATAATCAATGGTGGTATTAGAAATCCCATACATGTTTTTCCCATGATATAACTGCATTAAAAATTCCAACTTGGTCATTTTAGTACATTCTTGATATACTGGAGTTCTGGCATCATCCAATAAATTTTTCACTCTCTCAACATCATCGTCTTTAGCATTTTCCTCATGTATACTGATATCATTGTCTTCTTTCACTGGCATGCTATCTCTCTCAGAATAATTCACATATGGAAACCAATCAAATATCAAATTATCCATGTCACTTAATTTCATTTATGAACAGTCGAAGATTGACTCATCTCTCCATGGTGAAACCAAACATTATAGTTTGCTTGAAATCCAAATTTTGTTAAATGCTAACTAACTTCTTCTCGTCTTAACCATGGTCTTACAACACAATTATAGAAGGGACACTGTATACAACCTCCATCTGACACATTGTTAAATGAAAAATCTAAAAAATTCTCCAAATTATTTTGAAACTCAGTTGAAATCTAATCTGTACGATACATCTAGCTTATGTCCATTCTATAACAAGAAAAAAATTATCTTTCAATCAACAATGTAAATCATATTTAAAAAATTCATTACAATCAATTTTATTATTAAATTAATCAAATCATATTAGTAGCTAGAAAAACATATTTAATTACAAGAGGATTCCACGATTGAATAAGTAGGAAAAAAGGAAAAAAGGTCTACCTTGAGATGTAAACTAAAGAAAAAAGTTAAAAAAGACACTCCCAAGTGGTCATTGATGGGGAATAAAAAAGAAAATTTCAATTTAAAATACTCCTTTATAGATATAGAGGCATTATACACATGGGAAGAAAATTTAATTTTAATAATATGAATTTATAATTTTATAGATTATTTGGTAGGGTTTATTTGATGGGGAATAAAATATTAAATTAAAATAGAGTAGTTATAACTTTAATTTTTTGGAATTAATATTGAAAAAATGTTTCAAGGTATCCTACAAATTTTTTACAACATGATGCTTAAAAGATAGACTTTTTATGGATTATATTGGAACTTTGGAATATTTGTTCATATGGAAAAGATATGTTTTTTAAAATAGAAATCATGATATACTAGAGAGTATTGAGAATCAATGTTTGGGGTTTTCAACACCTTTAATGGAATAAAAGTTAGAAATGTATTGTAAATTTTATATAGAAATCACAGAACATGTTTGATATTCTTGAATAAGTCTATCGAAGGTGTGACCATACTATTCATGATGAAAATGAATGCATCGTCATTATACCATCCTGAAAAAATTTGAGTTTTAATACTCAAAATCCTCAAAAGAAGAATAGAAAAGTGAAGGAGAAAGATTTAGTTGTTTAAGTTTCATACAAAGTATCCAAAGGGGAAAGTCCATGGATCTTGGATAGTGGATGTTCTTCTCACATGATAAAAGATTTAAAAACATTGAAATATATTTAAAAATGAAATGGATGATTATTTACCTTCATAAATAATGGGTCACTAAATGTTAAAGGAGTTGGTTTAATTGTTATTGGGAAAGAGAAGCTTAAATCAAAAAACAATCTTTATGTTGATGGATTAAAACACAATCTATTAAGTGTTTCTCAACTTCATGATAAAGAAAATATATATTTTTTAGGAATTATGGGTTATTGGTTGAGAGAATTGTGGATTAAGAGTGGTTAAAAGAGGATAAGAGTGCTAGAAAAAATTTATTCCAAGTGGGTGATTTTGAAAATTCATGTTATCTAAGCATGAATGAAGAGAATGAATTATAGTACCGGAGGATTGGAGAATATAAATGTTCTATTTTTAAAAAACGAGATGGAATTTCTTTTTATTTTTATAGGAGATGATAAATGGAGAATATATAGAGAGTGTTCCTTATTGGGGAGACTTAGGGAGTTGGCAGTTGAAACTTAGAGAAGAGTTCATGTGTTGTTTACCATGTTTTTGACAAATAAAAATGAGGAAATTGAAGATCCCTTGATGATTAGAAAACTTAACATGTCTTAGAGTATAATATCCCTCATTAAGTTAATTGATTAAGGGGTGGTGATTATATCTTAATTAATACATTTCTAGTATAGTGATGATCTTTACTCTGAGGGTTAGATAATTGAGAAAACCATTATTCATTACAATAGTTCAGTGTTTAAAAAACATTTTTAGTGTTCGATTTCTATGAAATTGTTAATGAATAAAATCCATTCAGGGATATTGAATGAAATTTTTATGTTTTATTTTCTGGAATCATACTCATTGATGGGTAATAAGTGAATTCGAGATAAGTTTAAGAAAAATTAATAAAGAAAATCGATCAAATTCCATGTCTACATCACGGTTGTAACGACCCATACTTTTTATATGGGAATTTACCATTGAATAAATTATATGTGTGATATTTCATAAAAAATAAATAAAAGAACATTAGAAATTCAGAACTTTACATGACCATAATATGATCATTATCCATTATAGACATTAGAGATGTAGTTGTTAGAATGTGGTAATTATAATTGGTGCATATTAAGGGTAATGATGAGAGATAATTTATATATAGGGGTAAATTAT
The DNA here is from genome assembly GCA_963277665.1 of Viscum album. NCBI lineage: Eukaryota > Viridiplantae > Streptophyta > Magnoliopsida > Santalales > Viscaceae > Viscum > Viscum album. Next base: position 320,399,319 of record OY728143.1, read on the forward strand.
GGCCTCAACTAGTAGGAAATAACATTTTTGAAACACAGTAATCTGATCTTGGGAGTGAAGTTTCGGAAATGGGGTTTTACCTTGAAAAATTACAATAATAACATTAAGAAGTGAGACTTGATCAAAACAATCATGTGATGAAATGAAGGTGTTGAGAGTATACATGTTGGTGAAGAATATTAATCAATTTCAAGTGATGGGGAACAATATCATTCATCTTATAATAGGCATATAATATAAGTGAAGCTCCAAAATATCATTAAAGACCAAATACAGTAAGTACAAAGTAGGAGAACTTTAAGGATAACAAATCATACTTCATTATTTTCTTAAGTAGAACATAAAAATACTGGAGAAAATGAAAATTTAGTAACCTAACCATATTACTATATCAAGACTCTATACATCATTATAATCCCCCTCCATTACTTCATACCATGTTTTTTGATCCATTCCCTATGAATCTAGGACCACGGTATCCTTATAATACTAGTTTCACTTACCATCTTTCTCACCACAAACATGCCCATCTTGAAATGGAAGAGTTTACAACTACCCATAACCTAACCATATCATCACCATCACCCATATTCAAAAAGGTTGTCCCCTTAAGGAAATCTCCTTCCCCTGACCTGGGTAGTCCTGAGCATCCTTAGATGAGGTGCCATCTAACCTTAACTCACAACCTATGTCAATTATCTAATTTGATTCAACAACTATCAGAGACTCAGCACCATTCTTATTCTTAAAATAGAATTTTATATCTTTCCTCTTATTAGAATAAAAATATCATGATAAATCATTACGACGTTCATCCTTAACAATCCCAATGGCTTGACACCCTGAAAAAAAAAGTGGGGTATCCTCATATTCAATTCTCAAACCGAAATCATTATCCAGCATACAGAATGTTGCCTTATAAATGTGAAGGGGTATTAAGTTCACTTCGACCAAGATACAAGCATAGAATCCAAACTTGGATTCCTCTGTTTCTTGGTCCATTTTAATGGGAAAACCCAGAGTAGTATCAATTTCATAGAGATTTTTTTATGACATAAAATCCATTAAATACCAAATATTTTCAAACAAACCTAAGACCTCGAGTTCATCACCTCAACAAGATTAAATATGTGATCCCACTCCTACAAGAACACTATTCTCAGAATTAACACAATATATCCAATTATTCATGCATTTATCTTTAGCTCATGAGAAGAAAATAGTATGTGAAAGTATCCACGCCCCATAGGGATAAATTTTAAGTTTCTAAACCCCTAAAAGTTTGATAATTGATTGACTAATTTTTGTGTATTCTATAACTTATTTCCAAAAGGATGAACTAGTCGAGAGATTACCAAATACCAATAGATCTTGAATCATTTCAAAATTACATCCTGATTCATAGTAAGATGTACAATATTACCTTGTTTAAGAGGAGAAAGTCGGGATGTTGAGGCGGAGGTAAAGGTTGGGAGGTCTAGGTCAAGAGCGGAGGTGGAGCCAGGAGGTGGAGGTCGAGGAGAGGATGAGATGGCTGGGAGGTAGAGGTCAGATGGCCGGGAGGTAGAGGTCAGAGAGGGGAGGAGTAGGCTGGGAGGCAGAGGTCGGATGGCCGGGAGGAAGTGGTCGAGGAAGGGAGGATAGGGATGGGAGTCGGAGCTCGAGGAGGTAGGGTTGAAGTAGGGGGAGCATGATGGAAGTTTGAGGAGTAGCCCGATAGTTATGGGATGAATACCCACAGTTTAAATAAAACCTTGGGTATAGACAGCTAAAAACAATCTATCCCCACGGTTCTTTAAACTATGGGCATAGATGTGTGGGGATAAACTGCATTTAAAGTATTGTAGAAAAGACCAAAAGGTATGTGTCATTTTCTGGGTAACATTTTAATTTCATGGAGTTCTAAGAGACAACTATCAGTAGCATTGTCTATATCTAAGTTTGACTATGTTTTTGTTTCTAGTTATTGTTTTCAATTCATTTGGATTAAACAAACATTATATGATTTTAATATTTGTTTTGATAAAGTTCCAATATTCAATGATAATTCTAGTGAAATTTAAATTTATAAAAATCCTTATAAAAAATCTAAAACAAAATATATAGATGTTAGATTTCATTTTATTAGGGATCATGTGAATAAGGGAGATATAAGTTTAAAAAAATTTCCCACTAAAAAATAGCTTGTCGATATTTTCACTAAACCTTTATATTCTATAAAATTTCATAAAATGAAGTTTGGAATGGGAATTCTATAAACTTAATATTTTTTTATTATAATTACTAATTTGTTAAAACTATACACTATTTTAAATATATACTTACATGTGTACACTAACTAAATATTAATTTTTATGAAATAATTATACTTTTTTAATTGTAAGTATTTGATACTATTTAAGAGGTAGAATGTTTTAAATATTTAATTTAAATGTAATTTTTAATAAATTTCAAAAGGGGGGAGTTTTCTTAAAGTTTAAATAAATGTTTGGTTTTTTAATTTATAAAAAGGGGGAGATTATTAGTGTTTGAACTTGTGTATTAATACTTTAACAGTTTTGTTTTGATAAACTGCAATTTCCTCGCATTTAATTAAATTTAAATTATTTAAAAAATTAATAATTTTTATTACATGTATTAATTTTTGAAATGATTAGTGACACTTTTTTAAAAGTTTAATCTTAATACTTTTATTTTTATTTTCTTTGGTAAGTATTTATTAGTGTCATTTTAGTAAAAAAATGGGGCCAACCTTGACAATCCCCAAGGGACAGCCCATAAAACACATAAGGGACCTGAGGGTAAACCCCATGGGAGAGCCAGTCCGAAGGACTAGCCATGGTATTTGGGAAGAGATCGGTCCATGTATGGGCCTGTATAAGTGCCCCTAGGTTAAAGTGCATGGTACAGGGTTAGTGGGCTAGTATGAGGAGGTTTCGGCCCATAAGTCCCATTTTTGAATGGGTGTGTGTCGGTGTTGATCCCTTATTTCCATATTCAACCGGTAGTATCATGAATTGAATATTAAGGAGTGAAATTTCGTTTAAACTACCGATATGGGAATAAACTATAGATAAGAATTGTTCATCTTTATTTAATGATATGTAAAGAAAATCGCTCAGCAGATCTAATAAATCCAAGTTGTTCGATCTATACAAAAGAATTTTCTTCTACTGTAAGTTTCCTGAGGATTTCTCATGTGCCATTATTCATGGTTGGACCTCTGATGATCGAACAGAGGCCAACATGGGTGTTTTATGGAAATTTTTTTGAGACGATGAGGTTGAGCACCTCCATGCATGAAATATACATCTTTCATGGATGATTATTTTTAATAATATGATACTTTTGAATAAAAAAGAGTTGAATATGGATTCTCATTCATTTTATATACATGTATGAGTTCAAGATTAAATAAGAAGAACCATGTGATTCATATCGCATGCACGGATTCTCCACATTCACCTGGATAGCACTTAAACATCATCTTCACATAGAAACCAATAATATAATGCTTCATTATTCGATTGTATCTCCCTTTATCTATCATAGAAGCACCATTCAGAAATGGTAAATTAATATACCACTCTATGGTAGCTTCTTCTTCATGACAGAAACACCGTTGGGATAGTATCTTGCCTCCTTAATGATAGATCATAATGGTCGACCATTCCTTCCCTTCAACAGTAGATCATTATACCATGTGTCAGTAGATCCTATTTATATTCCTTCAGTAATTTCATGGTAGCACCACTTGATCACTTCACAAAATCATATGAAATGTTAGTATCATTTACTATTTTCCAAAGTGATAGTAGTGAAAGGATCCCTCTAACGGTAGCACTGCTCGCTTTCATTCATGTTAGCAACACCATGGGATGGTAGATCCCTTTAATGATAGAAGTATCTACTTCCCCTCTACCTTGATGGTAGATCATAAATGATAGTAGCTTCCCTCCATTCAGTAATAATATTTTGTTAGCAGTAACAGCAACATTCCACAGCGAGGTATTTTTTTATCAACCATTAGTTAAAATATTTTTCTAAAAATATAATTATTTTATTTTACTTATTGCATGTGAAATAAATATTATTATTGATTTTTTATTGTTTATATTTTTCTAAAATAAAATTACATGTTTGATTAAAAATTTATGAGAAAAATTTTATACACATATACACAAGATGTATATTATTTAAGATACTCTATTTTTGTGAGTTTTTTATATTCTAATAAACTGAAAGTCTATTATTAATATTTTAAATGTTTTATAAATGTGTAATATACATGTTTTTACTAATGATTATACTGGAAGTATTATTGTGTTATTTCATGCTAAATAAGAGAGCACAAAAATTCATGGACTTTGAGAATATTACTTAAATTTATAGGTAACAGTAATATTATGTTTTTTTATTTTCTAACTCATGGTATCCAGTTATTGGATAATGTGACACTCTGAGAAGATCATTGAATTAATGATGTGGGATTAGTCCATTAGCATGTGATAAAGGTATTAAAATAAACTTCATATCGTTTATTCAATAATAACATACGTTTGATAGATATTCATATTTCACATATGATTAAGAACTCATGTGAATTATATTTTCATGTTGAGATCACAAAGTGACTTCAACTATACCATCTTCTACTACTAAAGTGATCAAGATCATAGAACATAATTATCTTCATCATTTGATATTTTTTCTGGATTTTATTATCATTTTTCCCTTTTTATTATATTTTCTTTATCTATTTGTAATTTTTCATGTCATTTTATGATTTTCCAAATCAAAATTAGTTCTTATGTTGGTTTTTATACCACCCAAAAGGAATTTCTTGGGTTGTGACTCCTAAAAAAATCCAAGTCCAGACTAGGTTAAGACTTTTGTAAAAAAAATTGGTTATGCATCTGAATAATGTAAATGTTAGTGTCTATAATAGGTTATCACATGTCTAAAAGTGAGTTATTATTATTAGGTATCAATCTTCTCATAGAGTAGATAAGGTTGATGAGTCGAATAAGATATTGGTTATTTAGAACACTATAAAAAAATTTCCTTTATTTTAATTTTGATTTCACATTATAATGTGATCACCACACTAACTATAGATTCTTTAATTTATAAAACTCTAATTTATTTTTGATAAAAGTTTTTAAATTAATATCCCCCCCCCTCTAGTCTATTTTTTCATTAATATCAATCTAACACCTATTTATAGGAGGGACTCAACTGCCCCTCAACAAACTAGTAGCTAGTGTTCTACTATATGTTTAGGTCGAGGAAGGGGACATGGCACCCTTATATAGAAGTCAAAATACCATCTAGAGGGAATAGAATAGGTGAGATAAACTAGAGCTTAAGGCATAAGGGAAAGTCAGATACATGTTATGCAATCTACTCCTACTATTGTAGATGTAGGATCTTCTACCATCAGAGGTATGATTCTTATATCATCTACTCTTGCTTGCATTTTTTTTGATACAACAGAATTAGATTCCTTTTTATCATCTCAATTTTAAAATGGTTTGGGATTGGTTATAGAGATCTTGGATGGTGTTATGACCATAGAAACACCATTGGTTGTGCGATCAGAGGATATCAATTGTTGTAAGGAGTGTTCTCTTGAAATAAGTGGTTATAATTTCCTTTGGGAGCTGTTTGTACTTGAAATGATAGGTTTTGGTTTGATCCTTGGTATGGATTGGTTATTTTTATACTAGGCTGGTATCAACTGTTAACAGAGGAGATTTGTCTTTATATCACTATAAGGGGGAAGTTGTTGAGATGGTATGTGAGTATGATATACTCTATAATACCAAATTTTGGATCGAAAAAATAGAGATACTGAATAAAGTATCTAGTGATGCTCAATATACAAGAGGGGGGTGAATTGTATTCTTTAAAAAAATATTTTGGAACTTTTAAAGATGGTTATGTTTAATAAGGTTAAACAAGGTAATTCACAAAACCTCTAGTTCTACACACTTTCTTGATTCCGGAATTATGATTCTGAGAAAGTGATTCCAGAAAGATGGTTTCATAAAATGAAACTTAATGAAAGTTTACAAAGATAAAGATTCTACCTTAAAGTGTATAGAATCTCACTAAATCATAGTAAAAGTATAAGGAATTATAAGATAGTTATACTTTCCTCAACAAATAAAATGCAGCGGAAAACTTGTAACAAAACAAGTAACAAGTAGTAAATATTTTAACCTAAAGAGAAGGGTATCCAATAACCTTGGATAAAGGTCCCTTGATTTATACTTTCAAGAAAGTCTGTCTTACCCACACCAAGGTAATCCCTCGATATGAAGATCTGAGTCTCTCTTTATATCCCCGCAAGCCCTCAACTTCAAGGTGGTCAGCACCTCTATCTTCCTCAGCAAGGAAGCCCTCAACTTCAAGGTAGTTGGTACCTCTGTCTTCCTATCTCCAGAAGCCCTCGATTGTACACAGCAACAATTGGAGTCATACAAAGCAAATCTGAACAAGAATTTTAGTACGCACTAATCAATAAAGCCTCTCTCTCTAGAAATCACTTCAGCAGCATGTAATCTCTAGATTGATCAACTTGTTCATCAAAGTTGTGAGATATTTTAAATGAGATCTTATTTATAGGCACGGATTCAATGGTCGGCTCCCTCCTCCAATGGTCATATTTTTCCTTGAATTTTAGAGGGACCTGTACATGTGTCACTCAAACAAAGGTTAGTTAGTAACTGAATGCACGACATCATTTTAGAACAAAAACAAGTGTAAGTAAGAATATTGTTACATAACCAAAATCCAATATTTGGAATGTAAGAAAATAAAGGTTCAGATTCTAACCAAAAACACATTCGGTGTCTATAATACAAGGATATTCGTATTCTATTTTCTAAGGAATTCGGAACCTAAACTCTATAGAATTTCAGAGTTTGAATTTCAAGGAAATTCGGAATCTGGATTCACAAGAATTCGGAACCTGAACTTACAAAGTTCGGAGTCAGAGTTAATGAGAATTCAGAGTCAGAACTCTCAAATTTCAGAGTCTTAATTCATTAGAATTTAGAGTCAGAACTCATCAGAGTTCGGAGTCTGAATTCAAAGAACTCAAAGTGAGTACTCAAAAGAGTTCGAAGTCTGAATTCAGAGAACTCGGAGTCTAAATTCGGAGTCTGAAAACAGAATTCTCTTTATCTAAGTATTATATGATTCTGAGGTTTTAGATATGAAACCAAATTTTACACTTATACAAGATAATGAAAAATGAAAAACATGGTAAGGATAAATTTCCTTGGGGAATGAAAATTTTCCTTATAGAAGTAAAACGCGGGGTAAAATGAGATTTTCCTTAAGATAAGGTGTTTGTGATTTTCAAAACAAGAATGAATGGTAAAGTCATAAGGAGACCTTATTGACTCAACAATCTCCCCCAAATAAGAAGAAATGGAAAAGTTATAAGGAAAACCTTATTGACTCAACAATCTCCCCTTTTTTGGAAAGCACAAACATCCTTACGAAAAAGAATAAAAGGACTTGGACAATATTTTTCTAGACTTTGAAAATAAAACTTATCTCCCTTTACACATGGGAAATGATGAATATGACTAAATCGACCTTAGGCTTTAGAACTCTAATAATCATATTATAGATTTCTGGAATGAGATTTTTCATAATCTTGAATACGAAAATCTTTGTAATGAAAACTCCCCCTTAGATAAACTCCCCCTTAGGAATATTTCTTCTTTTCTTAGTATTCTTTTTCCTTTCTCACCCCTTTTGATTTTCAAAAAGAATTTGAGGGAATGGAAAAGAAATTATAGTACCTGAAATATTTGTACAAATCATCTAAACAAAAATTATCAACAAAAAATTTCATAAAGATAGGAAGAATTTGTACAATGAAAGAATACAACAAAAGATCGAATTGGGTCTATTTTCATTCCTTCTACTTGGGTATCAATTTCTTCACTATGGTTTTCAGCTTTTTGAGTTCCTTGTGGTCTTTCTCTGCTTTATTTAGGAGTTGATCCTGATCCTCTACTTTATTCTCTAAAGCTTTGATCATTTATTCCTAAGCCTTCAGAGCCTCTACCTGAGCCTTCAACAACTCATCTTGATTAACTAGCTTCTCTTCGATATCGATTTGAAGATCCCTTTCCCTCTTCCAACTTTGGGTAACAGAATATAACTTTCCATTCAAATCCTTTACCTCTTGAATCCGAGTATTCTGCAAAAGAGTTAGATTTTCCTCAAAGTTAGTTGTGAGATCCTTGATTTTACTATCTTCATTATCAGAAGCTTCCTTAACATCATGTTGAAACTCATCAAGCTCTCTCAAGTCTTCAACTATTTTCTTTGACCATCTAATCACTTTATTACAAGATTTTTTGTGGGCATCATAGTTAATGAAGAAGTTCTTTAAATTAGCCTTAATTTTAACACACTTATCCATCACCAATGATACTGAATCCAATTTTTGATTGAAGCTATGTTGGAGCATCTGACATCTCGAGTTAATGCTTGGAAAGATTGTAATGGTGTCAACAAGCTTCTTCAGTGATTGAATGACAAAATCATGTTCAAGGGATGATGATTCCGAATCTGAGACTTTTCTTGATAAGGGCTCTTTCTCTGGCTCAACAATCTTCCTCTTCTAAGATCCACCTACTTATTTTTTCTTTAAAACAAATTTAATAGGTGTATCCACAATCACTTGTTTCCCCTTATTAGTTATCGGAACAGCTTCCTCATCCGAAGACTCTTGTTCACTATCATATAGCTGAACAATTCTATCTTCATCTATCTTCTCCTTCTCAGCTCCTGCCTCAGCATCTTCAGGGTGAATGAAATGATGATTATAACTTTCTTCCTCAGAGATCTTATTCACTTCATCTTTAGCTTTTTCATCTAACCCAGGAGTAGCAATATTTGAAGATCTAGATTGAGAGGTCCGTATTGACAATTTCTCAGATGCACTTTCCTTCTCATGAAAGTATTCAACTTGATTTATGAGGTATTCTGTGTTACCACTACTTTATTATTCTTTCACTTCGTCCACAGCTTCTTTTTCTTCAACAATATTTTCTTGTACTTTTTCCGAAGTGAGAAATTTATTCCCCGATGTCTCAGTTAAGGGTTTTACTAGGAAGGATTTCAGTATAGAGATATTATCGGATGTTATTTCAGTATCCCTCAGAAGGTATTGAATAATCTCAACTTCTGAAATTTTCTTCTTTTTCCTCCTTTCCTTAGCTTGCTTCTCAAACTCGTCAGCTGTCTTATCTTTCAAAGCCTTGGCCTCAGCAGGATCCAAAACAAAACTTGGATCCCCTACTTTCCTATTCTTTTTGTCTTCCCTCCACTTGGATACAACCTCATTCGGATAATATTTCTACTTCTTGGGATTTGGAGGTGCATATTGGATTCCTTTAGCCTCTGGGTTTTTACCTTCAACTACTACATCTTTAAATTTCCTCTTATTTCCTCCTTTTTTTGATGGTTCAGGAACTTCTTGTTCCTTCGGAACAGCTTCAGCCTCTTCCTCTGGTAATTCAGATAATTCTCTAGAATCTTTAGAGAAACCAATATTCATTCTCTTCAATGTATCATCACTTACTAACATGACTTTTCAATTTCTTAGCTTGGAACTGCAAGGAATCTTGAAAGACTCAAGGCACCGAACAATTAGCTTAGAGAGGATGGATGGGTACATGATTATCTGAGCTTTCATATTTCCATTCTTGATATTATCTATCGTAATCAGAATATATTCATCAAGCTTATCTTCCTTTGGTTTACCAAGAAGTACAAAAAGTAAATATCACTCTTCTTCAATGTGTCCTTGTCACCTTTTCTCAGAATGATAAATCCTTGAACCCATAATTCAAGGATCTGATTATTTGTAGACAAATGAGCAGTCTTCAGAGTCTTGATATCGGAAAGTCCAAGACACTCCATAGATTTTACCTTGACAAAACTTCCTTGTACATCTGGAAATTTATGGGAACAAAATTCAAATTCCCCTTCATAAGACAAACCCACTAAGCTAGCATCCTTGGTGTATTAAAGGGAATATGTTTTTCCATAGATTTTGAAAGAAAATTTACTCCTCTATTCTTCTTTGAAAAATCTCACAGATTCATAAAATTCCACAATCATATCCTAATATACTACATATTGAGCTCCTGGATTTGATATGAAAATGATTTCCCATCCATTCAACCTGATGTCATTGGATATAATGGAATTTTACTTGGCAAAGAAATTCGAATGCACCAACCTCTCTCTGTAAATATGTCACTCCGAAATTGACTTGATAGTTGACATCTCTTGAGAAGGAACTTCAATAGACATTTGGATTGGAGCAATATTTGAGAGGTTTGGAACGGGATTTTGAAAGGGGGGAAGAGCTTTGGCATGCAAAGGCTTGAAATCCGATGTGGGATCACCTTAGGGGGGTCCTTTATATAGGTGTTGGAAGCGACGATTCATCTTCCAAACCCAATCCAATGGATAAAAATACTTCTGATCAGATCTGAAGGTTGATATAATAGACGCAAGGAAATCTAAATAGAATCCGATCTTTTGAGGTTTTTAGGGAAAAAACATTCAGATTTAAGGAAACTAGAATCTGAAAAATTTAAAACACAAAATATAATACCAGTAAGTAAATGATGACTACAAAAACTTAAGAAATAAAACATACCTTTTGGATTTCCAAAAAGATTATTCGTATATAGGAAAAATTCTTCTTGAAAAATTTAGATTCCAAAAATTTTGATTACAGAAAAATAAAACGAAAAAAAACTCCATTACGAAAATCTTCATTACGAAAATTTTGATTATGAAAATCTTCAAAAATCTTCATTGCGAAAATTTTGAGTATGAAAAGTTTAGACTACGAAAATTTTCATTACGAAAGATTTGAAAATTTTATCTATGAAATTTTTGAAAAACTTCATTATAAAAAACTTGAAAAACTTCATTACAAAAAACTTGAAAAATTTTATTATGAAAAATTTGAAAATTTTCATTACGAAAAATTTGAAAAATTTCATTACGAAAATTTTGAAAAAGTTAATTATGAAAATTTTGAAAAATTACAAGCAAATATACTCTCCCTATGAAAAGGAGTTTATTACTATAAGGAGATTGGTTCAACAAAAAAGTTAACAAGGAAGATTACCTTATGGTTATCATTCATAACTTCTGTTTAATGTTTTCAAATCTATCAGAGGGTAAAGATTTTTCAAAAATATCAGCAAGTTGATCTTGCGTTTCGATAAATTGAAGAATGATATATTATTTTTGTGTGTGATCCCTAAGAAAGTGATGCCTATTATCTATGTGTTTTGCACGAGAGTGATGTGCAGGGTTTTTACTAAGGGCAATGGTACTTGTATTATCACAAAAAATTTGTGTTTTGGTAAAACTCATACAATAGTCTGTGAGTGTGTGTTGCATCCACAACACTTGAGCACAACAACTTCTAGCTGCTACATATTTATCTTCAGTAGTGGAAAGTGCTACGGAGTTTTGCTTCTTACATGACCAAGAAACTAATGAATCTCCTAAGAAATGACAAGTTATTGATGTAATCTTTCTATCCATTCTACATCCACTAAAGTCATCATCTGAAAAAAAAATTCAAAACAAAATCATTTCCAGAAGTATAGAAAAGTCCTAAATCCATGGTTCCAAGTAACGAAAAATTCTTTTCACTACCTTTAAATGGGATTACTTAGGATTGGATTGATATATTGTACATAATCATACTAAAAACATTAAGTCTAGATGATTAGATATCAAGTAAAGTAAACTTCCTATCATACCTCTAAAAGATGTTTGATCTACTGGTTTCCCAGCTTCATCAAGATCACGTGTATTTGAGGTACTGATAGGAGTACTTATACTCTTAGTGTTTTCATATCCATACTTTTTAAGAAGATCTTTAATATAATTATGTTGGTATATATATATTCCTTATGGTTTTTGAGAAATTTGAAAACCAAGGAAAAATGTTAACTCACCCATCATACTCATTTCAAACTCATATTTCATTAGATCCGCAAAGGAGTTAGTTAAAGATTGCTGAGTTGAACCAAATATAATGTCATCAACATAAATTTGAACAATCAAAACATTTTCCTTGTCTTTATTTATAAAAAGATTTGTATCTTAATTTCCCGTAACATAATTATTTTGAAGCAAAAATCATGTAATTCTATCATACCAGGCTCGAGGGGCTTTCTTAAGTCCATACAAAGCTTTGGTAAGTCTAAAAACGTGATCAATATATTTTGTATCTTCAAAACCAGGAGGTTGTTCAACAAAAACTTCCTCTTGAACATAACCATTAAGGAAAGCACATTTCACATCAATTTTAAAAATTTTGAAATTGAAGAATGCTGCAAAATCAAGTAAGATACGAATAGATTCAAGTCTATCTACTGAAGCATAGGTTTCTTTATAGTCTATTCCTTTTTGTTGATTATAGCCTTTAGAAACTAATCTAGATTTATTTCTTACTATGATTTCATTTTCATCACACTTATTTCTGAAGACCCATTTGACTCCAATAACAGAAGTTTCCTTAGGTCTTTCAACCAAGGTCCAGACTTTATTCTTTTCGAATCCATTTAGTTTATCTTACATAGCTTTAATCCAATCATCATCACCTAAAGCTTCATCAGTGCTTTTTGGTTCTAATTGGTAAAGGAATGCTAGATGTTCTACTTCATTTCTTAAGGAACTTCTAGTCCTTACAGGTTAATTCACATCACCAAAGATACTATCACTGGGATGATTCTTTAGAAACAACTGGTTTGGGTTTTGTAAAACTTTTTCATCAACATAGGGTAGGAAATATTTTGGGGTAAATGCTTCAGAAATATTTTCTTGGGAATTTTATTTATCAGAAGGATCTTCTAACAAAGGTTGATAATCAGTTTTTGAAAACACATCTGAAGATGTAGGTTGGGGTTGTTTAAAAACCAAAGGATCAGTTTCATCAAATTTGACATGTACTATCTCTTCAATAGTACAAGTTTTTTTATTGAAAACTCTATAAGCCTTAGAAGTAGTGGAGTAGCCTAAGAAAATTTCTTCATCAAATTTTAGTGTGAATTTGTGTAGATTATATTTAGTATTCAGAATGAATACCTTACAACAAAAAACCTTGAAGTAGGAAAGTCTAGGTTTTCTACCATTCCATAACTCATAAGGATTTTTATTAAGAAAATGTCTAATTAAAACTCAATTTATAGTATAACAGGCATTAATTACAGCTTTAGCCCAAAATTTTCTTGCTATAGAATATTCACTCAACATGTTTCTTGTTATCTCTTGAAGAATTCTATTTATTCTTTCAACAAAACCATTCTTTTGATGAGTTCTTGGTGCTAAGAAATTGTGAGTAATGTATTTTCTACTACAAAAAGTTTCAAAATCAGAATTTTGAAATTCTCCACCATGATCACTATGAATAGTTTTCAATGGAAGGTTTTTCTCATTTTTAACTTGGGCTCTAAAACTTTTAAAATACGAGAAGGCTTCATATTTATTTTCCAGAAAATAGACCCACATAAATATAGTGTAATCATCAACTAAAACAAATGCATAATACTTGCCTCTAACGCTTCCAGTTTGTGTAGGACCAAAGAGATCCATGTGAACTAACTATAATGAATCAGTAGTTGAGACTTCATTGACTAATTTAAAACTTGATTTATGTTTCTTTCCATATTGAAAAGGGTCAAAAACTTTTGAAGAATCAAATCTAAGCTCCGATAGATCCTTAACTAATCTTTTCTTAAAAAGTTTTCATAGGTTCTTAAGGTTACAATAACCTAAAATTATATGCCACAACCAAGAATGATCTTCCCTTGCACTAAGGAAATGTAGATCTTGGCTCCTAAGGTCTTCTAAGTTTAGTGTGTATACATTATCTTGCCTATGGGCAGTAAGAATAAATTCTTCCTTGGAATTGTGTACTAAGCACTTTTCATTCCAAAAATTCACAAGGTAACCTTCATCACATAATTGTATTATGTTAATGAGGTTGTTATTAAGACCTTTAACAAATAAAACATTTGAAATCAAATTTTTTACAAGAATAATGATGTTACCTATACCAATAATTTATTCCTGAGTATTATCTCTAAAAGTTACTTTTCCTCCTTTCATCTTGATAATCTTTTCAAAATAGTTTTTGTTACCAGTCATATGCCAGGAACATCCACTATTCATGTACCAAGTATTTTTGTTGGTACTCTCTCTATTTTCTTGAAAACAAAAGAGTTATACTTTTGGAACCCAAACTTTCTTGGATCCAGAAATTTCAGAAAGCAAAATCTTAGGCACCTGCATTTTCTTAGAAAAATAAGCTTTATGAAATCCCAAAGACTGAGTTTTGTTTAAGGAACAATTTTTTGCACAATTCCCACCACACTGACACTTAGTAAAGAATGGATCACTTTGAGGAACAAAATAATTATTATTAAAAATTGGTTTAGAACTTGTATAACCAAATCCATAATTTTCCTTAGAGGTTGGATTTGATAATACATCTTATCAAAATTTTCCTTACCTAAGGTAAAGTTTTACAAACACTTCCTCAAGGAAAAAATATCGGATTTCAGTTTGATAACCAAGTTCTTGTCTTCCAAAACATTTTATTTTTAACTAAAGTTAGGATCAAAAACATTTTTCTTAGAAATTACATTTTTTAGATCTTTATAAAGTTTATCTTCTCAGAATTTACTTCCTCATGATTTTTTAAAATAATTTCAAAATCAAAAATTTTCTTATCAAGATCTTTAGAAAGATATAATATTTCCTTTGTAAAAATATAATTCCTATAATTTTCTTTATCAATATTTTTCATGAGTTTCGAATTCTCAATCTCAGGGAGTTTAGAAAACCTAGAAACTTCTTCATAGGTAGGTAAAGTATTGCCTTCATCAAAAAAAGATTCTTCATCCAAAGATTCATAATATTTATCATTACTATAATTTGAATTTAAAGAAACATTGGTCATTTATTCAGCATTTTTTACCTTATCCATCAAACAATGATTGTCAATAGGTAATCTGGATATTAGACCGAGATTCTTCTATCCAGAAGATTCGTAATCTGATGATTCATCTGAAGAGACACCACCACTAGCACTCCAGGTGTCATTAGCTTTTAAAACTTTCTTAGCTTTATCTTTGTAGTACTTTTTTCTATTTCTCTCAGAATGATTTTCCTTTATTTCCTTTATTTTAAGCATAGGACAATCAGGTCCTATATGTCCATCTCTCTTTCATTCATAACATGTGAATTCTGAATATTTCTTGTCTTTCCTTTCCTTCTTCTTATATCTGGATTGAAAGTTCTTATATCCAAAAATCTTGTTCATACTTAAAGCAAGATTTTCTAACTCATTTTTTAAAGATTCACTTCCACTAGATTCAGATTTAATAACAATCTTCTTAGATTTTGATCTAGTAACTCTCTCAGGAGTATTGTCTTTCATATGATTTGAAGTTATAGTAAAATCGACATTGTCATTCCCATTCTTCTTCTTTACATTATCAACATCTCTCTTCATCCTGGTCTCATGTTGAAGAAGAGTTCCAAAAAGTTCATCAAGATAAATCTGAGTAACCTTTCTGTTCTCATCAATAGAAGTTATCTTGGATTCCCACTCATTGGGCATAATATCTATGATCTTATCAACAAGAGCTTCATCATCTAATCCTTTCTCACCCATAGATTGTAAACTATTCACAATAGTCATGAATCTTTTTTGCAGCTTACATATGAGTTCTCCATAAGGAAATAAGAAACCATTTTATTCAGTTCTTAACATAGCACTTCTTGTTTCAAGAACTTTAGAAGTTCCAAAGTGAGTAACTTCAAGTTTCTTCCAAATAAAATTTGATGCTTCACAGGATAAAATTTGTCTATATATATTTTTAGTCATAGAACAAATCAAGGTATTGCGTACCTTATAATTAAGTTTATACTCATGCTTTTATTGATTAGTGAAGGTACTAACTTCCTTGTCAGGGATTGTATATCCTCCAGTAAGCATAACAAAATTATCAACTCTAGTATTGATAATAAATGTCTTCATGCGATCTCTCCAATATTCTTAATCATTCCTGTAAAAAATAGGTGGTCTAGTTGGATTGAGATTGTCTATGGAACCAACATTGATTCATACCATATTAAAGAAAAATCTTTCCAGAAAAACTTGTTAATATAAAAAGTTTGTAAACAAGGAAAATATTCCTCAATAAGAAAAAAAAAGTGTTTCTAAGGAAAATATGAATCTGAAAAATATGAAGAAAAAGAATTATCTTCTGAATCTAATCGTGAGATTAATTCAGATTGAACCAATCCTCTAATACCAATTTTTGAGATGGTATGTGAGTATAATATAATCTATAATACCAAATGTAGGATCTAAATAATAGAGATATTGGATAAAGTATCTAGTGATGCTCAATATACAAGAGGGGGGTGAATTGTATTCTTTAAAAAATTATTTTTAAACTTTTAAAGATGGTTATGTTTAACAAGGTTAAATAAGGTAATTCACAAAACCACTAGTTCTACACACATTCTTGATTCCGGAATTATGATTCCGAGAAATTGATTCTGGAAAGATGGATCCAGAAAATGAAACTTAATGAAAGTTTATAAAGATAAATATTCTACCTTAAAGCATATATAATCTCACTAAATTAGAGTAAAAGTATAAGGAAGTATAAGATAGTTATACTTTCTTCAACAAATAAACTGTAGTGGGAAACTTGTAACAAAACAAGTAACAAGTAGTAAATATTTTAACCCAAAGAAAAGGGTATCCAACAACCTTGGATAAAGGTCCCTTGATTTATACTTTCAAGAAAGTCTGTCTTACCCACACCAATGTAAGGCCTCAATATGAAGATCGGAGTCTGCCTTGATATCCCTACAAGCCCTCAACTTCAAGGTAGTCGGAACTTCTATCTTCCTATCCCTAGAAGCCCTCGATTGTACACAGAAACAATCGGAGTTGCACAATGAAAATCTGAACAAGAATTTCAGTACACACTAAGCAATAAATCCCCTCTCTCTAGACATAACTTCAGCAGCATGTAATATCTAGATTGATCAACTTGTTCATCAAAGTTGTGATCTCTTTCAAATGAGATCTTATTTATAGGCACTGCTTCAACGGTTGGCTCCCTCCTCCAACGGTTATATTTTTTCTTGAATTTTGGAGGGACCTGTACACGTGTCACTCAAACAATGGTTAGTTAGTAACTGAATGCATGACATCATTTTAAAACAAAAAAAAAATTGTAAGCAAGAATATGGTTACATAACCAAAATCCAATATTCAGAATGTAAGAAAATAAAGGTTTGGAGTCTAACCAAAAACAAATTCGGTGTCTATAATACAAGGATATTCAGATTCTATTTTCTAAGGAATTCAGAACCTGAACTCTATAGAATTATGGAGTCTCAATTTCATGGAAATTTGGAATCTGGATTCACAATAATTTGGAACCTAAACTTAAAAGTTTGGAGTCATAGTTCATGAGAATTCAGATTCAGAACTCACAAAGTTCAGAGTCTGAATTCATTAGAATTTGGAGTCAGAACTCACAAATTTCAAAGTCTAAATTCATTATAATTTGGAGTTATAACTCATCAGAGTTCAGAGTTTGAATTCAGAGAACCCGGAGTCAGTACTCAGAAGAGTTTGGAGTCTGAATTCAGAGAACTCAGAGTCCATACTCAGAAGAGTTCGGAGTCTGAATTCAGAGAACTCAGAGTCTGAATTCGGAGTCTGAAAACAGAATGCTCTTTATCTAAGTATTATATGATTCTGAGGTTTTATATATGAAACCGAATTTTACACTTAGACAATATAATGAAAAATGAAAAATATGGTAAGGATAAATTTTCTTGGGGAAGGAAAATTTTCCTTATATAATTAAAACACACGGTAAAATGATATTTTCCTTAAGATAAGGTGTTTCTGATTTTCAAAAAAAGAATGAATGGTAAAGTCATAAGGATACATTATTGACTCAACAATCTCCCCCAAACATGAAGTAATGGAAAATTCATAAGGAAAACCTTATTGACTCAACAGAAGTTCTACTCATCAGGGTGAGTGGGATCTTTAGGATGGTCATGCAGGACCAATTCAGTGTAGATTGGATTGTCTTATGGCTCAAATAGTGGGCCTTATTATGAATGATAGTGGAATTCAGTCAGACACTTTTTCTCCAGTGGTTAAATATTTCTATGATGTATTTACCAAAGATTTATGTGGGTTAACTTCTAAGAAATATATTAATTTCATGATCAATTTTATGTTAGGAGTTGAACTAGTTTCTATCCCACCTTAAAACTTTTCACCAGTAGAGCTTCATGAGTTGAATTTTCAGTTGGATGATCTAGATAATAAAGGATCCATCTATTCAAGTGCATATCTATGGGGTTCTCCCATTATTTTTTCCATGAAGTATGATGGAACCTTGAACTTATGTGTGGACTATTAGATGTTAAACCAGATTACAATTATGAACCGGTATCCCCTTCCACACATCAATGATCTCTTCAATCAGCTGAGAGGTGCCAAAATCTTATCCAATATTAGTTAGGGTACCATTACTTGAGGGTTATTCTATCAAACATACCCTAGACTACTTTTAAGAGTGGGTATGGTTTTTATTATTTCATGGTTATGTCATTAGGTCTGGAGAATGCACCATTGGTATTCCTAGATCTAGTGAATCAGACCTTTCACCCTTTTTTGGATCTGCTTATGGTAGTTTTCATAGATGAAATATTAGTATACTCTGAGTTAGTAGATGGTCATGACCAGCATATTTACATCATCTTGAGTACATTGAGAGAGCATCATCTTTATTCCAAGATATCTAAATATAATTTCTTGATTGATAGAGTTCACTTCTTAAGCCATGTTATCTAAGAGGATGGAGTGGCAGTGGGCCCAGATAAGGTTTAATTTGTGGTATCTTGGGAGTGTCCCAAGAATGTGTTTGATATTCAAATATTTATGGTCTTAGAAGGATATTATTAGTGTTTCATATTTAACTTCTCCCATTTGGAAGCATTGATGTCTAGGTTGACCAAGAAAGGGGTGAAGTTTGTTTGGTCAGATATTTGTGAGAGGGCCTTTTAAAAGATGAAGAGTAGGTTGACCTAAGAAATAATCCTCACTTTTTATATGATAGAAAAATATTATACCATTTACTATGATACATCTAGAGTTATACTTAGATTAGTCCTTATAAAGGATAACTGATTGGTTGCTTATGGCTTTAGATAGTTAAGACTGCATCAAGGGGATTATCCTACTCATGACCTGGAATTAGATATGATGGTACACACCCTAAGATATTGGAGAAAATATCTTATGGGAGAGAGTTTTATGGTGTATATGGACCATAAAATCCTAAAGTAAATATTTTCTCAGTGAGACCTGAACCTTTGGTGGAGAAGGTGGGTCAAATATCTACAGTCCTTCAAATTCAATCTGGATTAAACATCGAGAAAAGATAATTTTTTCGTTAGTGCCTTGAGTTGAAAGATATAGATAGATATAGTGTGGGATTATTGCAAATATTTGTGGCTGACATCACTCCTTACATACATGCATCTAGATTTTTGGGAGTCCCAGTGATGAGTACATATAACTTCGACATCAGTTATGCCCATAATTCTTGACCGGTTCATGACAGGTCAGTTATTTGATTCAGAGGGAATATATTTCAAGGGTATCTTATAGGGTAGGGATCCACCATCGGGATGGTTCTTAGTAGTAGTGACATTCTTCTTTTTCATGGTCAATTATTGGTTTATATGGGTTTGTGTGAGGAGTTGTAAGGGAGTTTCATGCTTCTAGATGGGTGGTACATCCGGGTCTAAAAAAGATGCATCATGATCTATATAAACAATAATATTGTCTAGAAATGAAATAAAATATAGTAGTTTGTGTACCATGATGTTTCACCTATCAGTATATGAAGGTCAAGCATCAAACTCCTACTAGGTTGTTATATCCTCTACCCATTCCACAATGGAAATGGGATAATGTAACCATGGATTTTATAATAGTATTTCCCATGAAGTATCGCAAGAATGATTCATTATGGGTGATCATGGATGTACTTATAAAGGTATGTCACTTATTTCCTATTAGGGAGACCTTCATCGTTAATGATCTGGGTGGATAGTACATGCGGTAGATAGCTTGATTACAGGGAGTTACAATGAGTATCGTTTCTAACCAAGATCCTTGTTTCATGTCTTATTTTTTGAAGGGTATTTATAAGTATTTGGGATTGTTGGTTCTTCTAAGTATATTCTATCATCCTTATATGAACATCCAATTTGAGCGGATGATTTATATTCTAGAGGATATTTTGAGATCTTGTGTTTTTGATGTTGGTGGTTCTTGGTAGAATCATATAGAACACATGGAGTTTTCATAAAATAATAAATTACAATAATCAATTAAAATGGAGCATTTTGAGGATTTGTATGGTAGCCCGTATAGTTCACTTATTTCCTGGTTAGAGGTAGGTGAGTCAGTGCTTATTGGATCTAGTCTCATGAAGGAGACATCTGAGCAGGTTAAGTTGATCAGAAAGCAGTTGATGAATGATGTGTTTCACATATCATAGCTTATCATGTGATGTAGGTTGATTATGTCAAGCTATATGTTAATGAGTCCTTTGAGGAGTATTTGAGTCATATTATAGACCATAGTGAGAAGAATATTCAGGGGAAGATCATGCCTCTAGTGCAAGTATAGTGGCAGTATGGGCATGTGCAAGAAGAGATGTGGGAGATGGAGTTTAATATAAAAACATAGTTTTCATACCTTTTTTATATACCCCAAAGTGATGCATGAAGAATCTCTAGGATGATCTATTATATGGTGTGGAGGTTGTAAGATCCATTCTTTTTCCAAGTACATTCCTCTTTGAGTTTCAGTAAAAAAAATTGGAGTCTAGTATCCTTTTTTTGATTTTTGGGTGTAAATTCTCTAAATTAATTGGTTCTAAGGAAGTTCTAAAAAGGTGTTGGAATTTCATGCTACATGGTGAAATTATGGAATAAATGAATAATATATGATGTAAATTTTTTAGGAAGGATGACCACATAGAACCATTTTATAATGTAAATATTTTAAGAATAAAGATGTAAATTGACGGTTTACACCATAAAATATATATTTATGATGTATGATCAGTTCAAATTGGTTTCTAATTCCAGGCGATGGGATTTTTGGCATATGTGGGAATCATGGGATTTATGACATAAATCCCCCGTTTATGCCATAAATTATTTGTTCTTATTATAAAACCTATAATGGAATCATGCATTCACATAACACATCCCTCCTCTCATTGCAAACTCTTCAGTGGTAGTGAACAGAAATTTCCTAGGATCCATAATTTTGATCTCATTGGATCTTCATGTTATGGGTCATGGGATTAAAGGTAATCCTTCACATTTATTCTCCACTCTCATCTCATCTTTTTTTCATGAAATGATCTTTGTTTTGGTGTGCATGTGTTGGAAGAATCCCTAGTCTTTGATGAATGGGAAGAAAAAGTCTAGTTTTACCTTGGATGTTTAGATTGTTTACATCAACTCTATTTTTGAGGTGGGTGGTCTATAAAAACTACCTTTGGTATATTTTGATCACTTTGATATGTGTAATTCATACTATCATTCCATTAAACCATGATCACAACCTAATTAAATGGTAATATCACATTTTTAAATGGAACCCACATATAGATACCACCCAAGGATCCCATGAGATCTCTTGGTGATGTGATCTAGCCTTAATCCACTAGAGTGGTGATCCTTCCCTTGAATTTTAGATTGGGTAGATATGATAAATGTGGAACTAGTTTAACAATTTTAATTGATTAATTGGTTTAATGTGACTTGCCCTGTTAATTAGGATAACTGGAAACCAAGCATGGATTGATATCGACAAATCATCCTGGTGCAGGAGAATCCACCAATATAGAATGCATGAATCATTAATTAAATGTGATAAATTTATCAAATCGGCATGACATATGAATTTTGATAAATGGAATACATGGCTACCTAGTATATGTGATATTTTAGATAGAATTAATAGGGGATTTGACCATTGTCTCATGAGACATGGCAGTGGTGGTTTATCCTAGCACAAGATAACTCATGACATATGAGATGATCTTTCCTCTTGGCATGGTATTGTGACCTGAGAAGATGATGAAGACTCTCGCATGGGAATTCACATGGAGAATAGTATGATATGATCTTTCCCCTTATCATGGTGTTTCACCCTAAGATTATGTAAGTAAATTCATCAATGGAATTTTCATGGAGCCCAGCTATGTTATTTGAGAAATGGTACAAGTGATCTATCTGGATGTAGGAGGACCTACCTCACTGACAGAGACATCTGGTATGGAGCTGAGGTGGGTTTGGTTGGCCCTGGGTGTCACTCGGAACCCAAGGGTCAACAAGATTATTTTCAATGTTGTATTAATTGATTGATTAATATCTTGTTATTTATTTAATGCTTGCACCATATTTATACTAAATTTTTTAGACACTATGGGTGTCGGCCTACTGAGTTGTACTCACACCCTATTTGGTCCACCATTTTTTACTAAGGTAGATTTCTTGTATGAAAGTTCAGAAAGGGGAAAGGGGTCTTACGTTGAATGATTTTGGTTGGGTTGGATCATGGAAATGGGACCAAATTGGGGTTCATGATTTGGGTTTAGAGTCATTTTTTACCTAGTCTATTAAACTTTATTTATATGACTTCTGCATTCCATTTAGATACATTTTTTCTTGACGTTGCATGATTCTATTTTTATTAGATCAGTTATCTTTCACCTTTTAAACTCTTGATGAATATTTTTTTAAATTTGGGGTTGATGTCTTTTTTATTGAAATAAAGGACCTATTTTTTGGGAATAGGAGACCCATTTCATGGACCATAGGCCCTGTAGGAATTAAATCCCATTATATGGCCTTTAAGGCTTATATTTTTTACCCAAACACCCTATGATGAATAGTACTGCTACAATACTTGGGATACTATAGTATTTTATCCACTGTAGTTCCTGATATAATTCTTTCCATTACTATAGTATCAATGGTGTTATTGTTCCAATACTTCTATAGTAACCTATTCCCAATGGGTTTTGAACCCCCATCTTTGATGACTACTTGATTATTTATTTATTTTCCACAACTCTTTTATTTATTGTGTGTATTTTTAGTTGTGTTGATACTCTATATCAAAGGGTATAATATCCTTACTATATTTCTTACACTCTCAATGTTAGTTGGAAACCTCTAATGTATGGGGAGGCATGACTAAGGCCACATATCCAATCCGAATAGATCACTTGAGGGAGCATTGGGATGGAGAAGTTATATCTAATTTAAACCATTAAGGACTCATGCTAAAACATTGTAAATAATTTAAATCATTAAGGCCTCATGCTAAGAAATTATAATTAAATGGGAAGGTATATATCAAATACCCATACAAGTTTGCCTCATGAGACCTACCGATTCATCGAGGGGCTATATAATTTTAGTACCAACTCATCACTAATTAAGTCCAATGCATTCATCGTATAAAGAAATGTATAAACAACACATATCAATATGTTCTCTAAGAAACTTCATATATAATCATGGATAAGTAAACAATAGTTTTCCATGTAGAAATATTTGATTTATAGATTATACATATTTCCCTATTGATTATCATTGATTTATCTATGAAGACGGGTTAGAGAGATGGGAGACCATCTCTCTCTAAAATCGCGAGTCGTCTAGGGTTTGCCCCTGATTTCTCTCGATCCTCACTCACATGGAGGACTTCCTTTTGCCCGAACGATTTCATTCTCATCTCTATGATTCTACTCGGATGAGCCATGGATCCCAGTTACTTCTCCCTGTTGAAAATACAAGCAACGACGATGACCCTCAGGAGATCGCTCGCAGCCGTCTCTCTGGTCTAACCCAAGGGATCTCATTCCTCGATGCGCTGAAGTCTTCCGATTATAACGTAAATTCGACGAAGACTCCGCTGGTCAAGAAGCTTGATGATGGTGGATTCCTGGTCGAAGCAGATCCAGACGCGATTTAGCAACGCACGCAAATGTGCAGGTTCTCCATTATGGCCTGTATCTCCTATCTTAAAGGTAATCGTCCCTGGCCACTCTCTGAATTGTGTGCTCGTATCTCACAATGTTGGAAATCTGTTAACTGGAAACTAATTCCAATCAGCAAAGGTTACTTTCATATATTTTTAAACTCTCAAGAAGAATTTGACCGTTTCTGGAAATTAGGAAATCTTAATCTCAAACCTGGCTTGCTTCGCCTCTCTAATTGGGACTCCAATTTCAATCCACACACTTATCGCAATACATTAGCTCAGGTATGGATTAAACTTCATGGCCTTAATTGGTTTTTTTGGCATCCAAAAATACTGAATGACATTGCTTCATGCATCGGCACACCCCTCAAAATTGACCAACGAACGTTGAATGCTGATTTAGGACTCTTTTCTAGAGTCATGGTAGAAATTAATCTGGAATCAAAGCCTCCCAACACTATTAATTTCACTTCTAAAGATTACAAAATGGAAATCAATATTGAGTATGAGAGGATACCTCCTTTTTTCGACCATTGCAAGATCATTGGACACAACATTTATAACTGTAGATTGATTAGAAAATAGCCAATCCAAACAACTGAAAATGATTGGAAAGAAATCAGGAGGATTAGGAAGGACAAATCCCCCTTGGTTAATGCTTCTGAAACAACTAAAACTGCAACCTGGGTGAAAAAATCCATAGTTTCATCTCATTTAGGGGAGACCTCGGGTACCAAATGGGCCGACCTTGTTGAAGAAGAAGAAAACAAAAAAGTACACTCTGAAAAACTGGAATCTACTGTTTTAGACAGCCTTAAACAGGATACTGGAATTGTTAAATCTGGTTCCTGTACTGCTGAACAGAACAAGAAATCCTCTAATGACTACACTTCTTCCTGCAACACATTAACTTCGGATGTGCAGCCTGCGATTCAGGACAACTTGAATATTAGTTTACATGAGCCTATTTCTTTGGAAAATGTCTCCACTAACATGCCGGACTCTATCACTGACCTGCCAGAGAAGCAGTGTTCTTTAGATTTGTGCATGGAAAAGCAGCTCAGTGAGGGCCATACCTTCCCGGTTGTTACACAGCAGATCCAGAACTACACTCTCCCGATTGCGGAGGCTTCAGTTTCTGAACATAGCACTGGGCAGAGCAGTGATCCTCATTGCTCACTCATAGAGCAAAGGTCAGTTAATCTTTTTGCTCCTCAAACTGATCCGGACGACTCGCCAGGTACTTGCAGCAATTCTGTTCAGCATGATAATTTACATTTTAAAAATGTTAATGCTGATAAAAAAAAGGTTCTCAGTTCTGCTTTGCCAACAACCGATAATAATAACACTCATGTTATTGGCACCCAAACTATTTCTTTAGTTGATATCTCTGACCCTACCAAAGGCAGGAAAATGCCTACCTCAAGCCCCAATATGTCAAAAAATTTCATAAGATCAAATAGGCATAAAGGCTCGGATAGTAAGAAAAAAGGGAGTTCTAGCTCCAAACGTAGATTTAAATGAAGATTCTCTATTGGAACTTTCAAGGTATTGCAAACTTTGACACCTTTAATATTTTAAAAAGAATGGTTAACATTCAAAAGCCTTTAATTATTGCCATTGATGAACCTAAAATAACCTTTTCCACTGATCTAGTTCACTTTTTTCGCTTTGGATACACCTTCATCGGTGCATGTCAAAACAACAAAAATTTTGATTCTCTTTGGACCTTTGATCACCCCTCCCTATCTAAGGTTAATTTTTTCCATATTTCTGATCAAAGTTTCACTTGTGACTTTATGATTGAAAATACCCATCTCTTTTCTTCCTTTATCTATGCCAAGAACAAATATCAAGATAGGAGATCTCTCTGGAAGGACCTCTCCTCTCTGAACTCAAAAATTCATTCCCCCTGGATCGTTGCAGGTGATTTTAATGCTATTATCTCTACTGATGAAAAAATTAGTCCTTTACACTCTAGTCTATCTATGATGGATTTTAAGGTTGCGATTGAAACCTCTAACCTTACTGAGATTTCTTTAAGAGGCGCCAAATACACGTGGTACAGGAATCATTATAATAGAGTGGTGGCGAGAAAACTGGATAGAGCCTTTACTAATGACCATGCTTTAGACACTTGGGACTCCATTTCCAATACCAACCTTCCAAAACTTCATTATGACCACCATCCTATTTTGGTCACCATTTCCTTCAATACTCAGAAACTATTTTTCCCCTTTAGATTCAACAATGATTGGCTCTCTGATCCTGACTGTTGTAAACTCATCAAGATTTTCTGGTCCTCTCTGAACCATTACGATGATGATTTTTTTTGTCCTCTTAAATTAAAATATCTCAAATGCAAGCTCAAAAGTTGGTGCAGCAATAAAGCGACTCAAATTGATAATGACATCCTCTCTCTGGAGAATGAGTTGTAACAAATTCAAAACAATATCACCCACTCCGACTTCACTGCTGATCAAAATCACGAAGCTCACACTACTATGAGCCTGAATATGCTCCTCTCTTTCAAGGATAACATCCGCAAACAAACTTTTAAACTCAAATGGCTGACTGATGGTGACTGCAATACCAATTTCTGTAACTCTTTACAACGAATTCGCAAAGCTAGTAGACCCCTTGCCTCCCTTAAATATGGAGATAACCTTTTGGATAAAGAAGAAGATATTGTTAATCATGTTGTTTCTTACTTTGAATCTTTATTCAATGGGCCTTGTATGAACAAAGACCTCATTAATGACATCATTCCTACAATTGTTACGGATGCTGATAACAGTTATCTCCTAAGTTTTCCTCTTGATCATGAAATCAGAGACACTATCTTTGGTTTGAACCCTGACAATGCCCCAGGTCCTGATGGTTTCAATAATGGTTTCTATCAAAAAATTTGGGATATCATACATGCTGATGTTTGTAAGCTCGTTAAAGCTTTCTTTGATAACGGCTTCTTACCTCATAACTTAAATGCCCAATTCCTTGCTTTGATCCCCAAAGTTGATAATGCCTCTGAAATCCACCTCTTCCGCCCTATTGCTCTGATCAACACCCTCTATAAAATTATCACCAAGCTAATTGCTAATAGACTCAACACTATTACTGATAAAATTTTCTCCTGTAATCAATTTGGCTTTATCAATGGGCGATCTATCCAAGACTGCATTTGTCTTGCCTCGGAATGCACTAACATGTTAAATAACAAAAATAGAGGCGGCAACATTTCCATTCAACTAGACATTTGAAAAGCTTTTGACATAATGGACTAGAATTTCATTTTCAAAGTTCTTCATGGTTTTGGCTTCAATGATAACTTCATATCTAAAATTAAAACCCTCTTCCACTCAGCTCAAGTTTCCATCTTGGTCAATGGTTCTCCTAGAGGATTTTTCAAATGCTCAAAAGGAGTCAGACAAGGAGACCCCCTCTCTGAAATTCTTTTTTCCATTGCAGAAGACTATTTTAGCCGCTTTCTCACACATCTGGTTGATCAAAATAAGCTCAAACCAATTCATGCTTACAGAAACGTGAATGCCCCCACTCACCTTTTTTATGAAGATGACATCATTCTTTTTTTAAAGGGTGATATAAAAAACATCAGAACTCTTAAATCTACTCTTAACCATTACGAGGAGGTCTCGGGCCAAGTAAATGGATGGAATAAATCTTTAATTTACTTTGGGAAAAATTTCCCTCTTTCTAGAAAAAAATAGTATTATCAATGAGCTTAACATCAAAGAAGGTACTATTCCCTTCAAATACCTTGGGGTTCCCATTTTCTGGGGTAGACCCAAAGCTTGCTATCTTTCAATCATTGTTGACCAGGTCCTTAATCAGCTTTCCTCCTGGAAAGGAAAAGCTCTCTCCATGGCAGGGAGAGTCTGCCTTGTCAAGTCGGTTATTGTTTCCAAACTTGTCTACTCGATGATGGTCTATAAATGGCCAACTAGTCTCATTAAAAAAGTAAACGTTTACATAAAAAACTTTTTTTGGAAAGGAAGCACCTTGGACAGGAAACTTGTGACTATCCCTTGGGCTAAGTGCTGTAAACCTCTAGACATGGGTGGTCTTGGCATTAAAAACATTAAGCACTTTAATTAAGCTCTTCAAGCCAGATTAACCTGGAACCTGATTCACAATGACACCCCCCCCCCCATTTCTTTTATCAAAAACAGGTTCATTGATAGATTAAAAAGATCTAATAGGGGTTTCATGACCTCTTCCATTTTTCCCTCTGTTAGAGACACGTTTGACATAATTATGCACAATGCTAGATGGATGGTTTTGAGAAACTCTTCCATGAGATTCTGGTTGGACAACTGGAATGGCGCTCCTCTTATCTCTTTGACCTCTCTTGCCAATATTCCTGATGACATCAACTCCACTGTTAGCAATGTGCTTAATTCTCACACTGAAAACCTTCCCGAAAGCATTGTTCAAATTATTGATTCTTAAAATTTTTCTACCTCGTGTGACTTCTTGATTTTGGAAACTTCTCATAATGGAATTCTTAACTCCAAAAAGTTTTATAATAACTCCTTACACAATGCTGATTATGATTTGAAATGGATAAAAAACTTTTACAAGCCCTAGATTAAACCCTCCAGACTCACTCTTATTTGGCGTCTCGCCTACAATAGGGTCCCCACTAATGCTTGTCTTCAAAGTTTTGGTATTAATCTTTGTTCTAAATGTCGTTTTTGAAATCATCATAGATAAGATTCTAACCACTTATTTCTATCTTGTTCTACTGCCACTGCTCTTTGGAACTATATTTTTGACACTTTTGATTGCAGATGGCTGGTTCATAACTCTATTGATGAGCAGCTTAAACGTTGTGTTGCTAAGGAAAACTCTCAACAAATCAGAAACTTGTTCCTAGCTGGGTTTGCAGAGTTGATTCATGTGATTTGGTATGATAGAAACTCGATTCTTCACAATAATTTCTCACACAACATTTATACAGGAAAAATGAGGATTCTCATCACTATTCGGGAAGCTGCTTTGATCCAGAAGGGTTCCTGTAACAACTCGGTGGCTGACTTTATGATTCCTAGACGTCTTCAAGTTGAGGCAATTTTCTCGAAACCGTTGTGCACTTTTGAGGTTTTTTGGAGACCTCCCTTCCCAGGTTGGATTAAAATCAATGTGGATGGAGCCTCTAAAGGTAATCCAGGCCCTGCGGGATGTGGAGCCGTCTTCAGAAATCATCATGGCCACATCGTGGGGTGCTTTTTTGGAGGCTGTGGTACTGCTTCCTCTCTGGAAGCTGAGATGCTAAGTGTTATTCATGCCATTGCTTTTGCTCTTTGACATGGGTGGAACAACTTATGGATTGAAAGTGACTCTACTACTGTTGTTCAAGCCATCTGGAAGGGATACTTTCATCTTGCTTGGCCGATTACTACGCGCTGGATGAATTGTCTTCAATCTCTCCATGACTTCAATTACATTACAACTCATACTTACCGTGAAGCTAATATGGTTGCGGATGCTCTCGCCAACAAAGGAATAGATCAGGAAATAACATGGCTGGAGGAGCTCCCTGAAAACCTGATTCCTTTGCAAGTTAAAGATTGTAATTTGATCCCGTCTTTTTTACTCTTGTAATATTTCTTTTCTCTTTGCTAATAAAATTGCTTTGGTCTTTTGACCAATGATCCACCTTTTAAAAAAAATATTTCCCTATTCAATGGAATAATGTTGCTAATTAACTAAATATTCAGCCATCATAATATTCACAATGCAATATAAAATACCCTTATCAAAGGAATAATATTAAGGTAGTAAAAAGGAGTAATTTCATAGTGTAGGGATATCAATAGAAAATTACCATCCTTTTTGGTTTGTAAATAAGCATGTGAAATATCTAAACCATATCCCCTGGGAGTGTCAAAACATGTGTACAGTTAGACCAATTATTTGTTAACCAAGTAAAGATAGAGTTATTACCCAACCAATAATTTTTAGTGCTATCACCCCTAGGTGCATCTAAGCAAGATCCTTCATCTTCTTGATTATATCCAGATAGGGATGTCATTTCTAGGAAACCACACCCTCTTTACCTTACCAGAGTTTTAAGATGTCTATGTCTATAAGAATATTTGGGAAGTATAATAGCTTATAGAGGTATTACATGGAGAAGGAATGGTGATCTATCATTTATAATATAATAAGGAATTTATATCAATTGGATTTACCATTATAAGAAAATGAAATCAAAAGGATGGAAAAAATAAAAGGAAGATAAATT
The DNA here is from genome assembly GCA_963277665.1 of Viscum album. Taxonomy (NCBI): domain Eukaryota; kingdom Viridiplantae; phylum Streptophyta; class Magnoliopsida; order Santalales; family Viscaceae; genus Viscum; species Viscum album. Next base: position 320,429,795 of record OY728143.1, read on the forward strand.
CTTAGTAATCCTTAAGGCTTAAGTAACCTTAAAAATCAAATCATTTTGAAAGAGAAAGATTGAAATATAAATTTAATTACAATAAATAAAGATATTATTATAGTAATATATTACAAAGTGGTAGTATATACACCACACAAAATAAAAAAAGTGTGTAATGTTCCATATTTCACAAAGAAAGAAAATTGAGATGAGAAACCCTTACCTTAACTTTAGACTTCTACAAAAGAGAATTAACCTACTATTTAATAAACATAACAATATTAATAGCTCATTTAATAAAATTATTCATAATTATTAGCTTTTCAATACTTTAATTATAATCAATAATTAATTAATTATTGCTTATTTTTATAATTGGATGTTAGTACACTTGATGGTTTCATACAAGTTTTGTAATGTCAATTTCAACCCTCATTCATTCATACAAGTTCATCATTCCTATATTATTCATGGTACTATAATATAAGTTACATAATGATTTTTAATTTTTTTAATTTCATTACATGATAGTTTTATTTATAATTCGTGAGTATGAAATTGGTGATAAACTAGTTTTGGTATATTTTAATGAATAAAAGGTAGTATATTAATAAAAAGTTTCAATTTTAATATTATATTTCCAGGAAAAAAATCATTATTTTCTTATTAATATCCAATAGTACTATTAATTATCTTTACATAGTCATCCATGATGGAAATTTATATCTTCATTCATGTAGGTGGTTAAACTGACCCAAACAAGAACATGTTATAATCTATGGGTGAGTATGGTTATGAAAGTGATTATTTTATTATAATATAATTATAACAGGAGAAAAAAGGTATAATTTAGATTTTATTAAGGTTATGAATCATATTTTAGGATATATTGATGATAACATAAATGAAAAGTAATCATAAGATGTTATTACTTAAAAAGAAGAAATCGTTTTTCCTTTTAATATGATCGATTTATGAGGCTAAATTTATTGTTAAAATTATTAATAGAAAAACTAATTTATATTTAAAAAATCTTAAAAATATCATAAATATAAATTTTATTCATTATATAAATTTGTATAACCATCCATGAAAGGAAGTGATAAAAAATTAAATACATCATTCATGGAGGTGGCAATCCACACATAACACGGGTGATGTTTTCATTTTCCAATGGATGGGAGGGAGATAGATAATGGTTGATCCATAAATATAATAACATTTTAGTAAAATAATTATACCAATTTCATTATATTATTATGTTTAGAGATTTTATATAGTATAAATATATAGAATTAAAGGTTATAGTGTCTATAGTACTCGCATTGAGAACTTGAATCTTCATTTGAAGGACCTCTTCCAAATAGAGGACTTAGGATACTTTATTTTAACTAGAGGTTGAAAAACATGGAAGAAGGATCTAGTAAAAGTAAAATTTGTTGTGATTTTAGAGTAATTTTAAGTTATATAGTTGTTCATGGTGGTTGAAAGTGATCCCCTTTTATAGGTAAAAAATAGGTACTTTCCCTTTCATGAAAGCCCGAAGGCCCTTATTTTTTTATTAATTTTAGATAATCCCCTTTTTAATTGGGTTGAGGGGTAACCTTACATAGCCCATAGTCCCATAAGAATTATTTCTAGTACATGAACTTTAAAGTCCCAAAGACCAGACACCCAATAGAAATACCTCCCTAGCTATTGCTTAAATTTTCTCATAAGCTCCCTACCTGTAAAGTTGATCAGTTAGAAATTCCCCATGCAGGACTACATGGTGCCTAGTACCAATGGAAAATTCATACCCTCTCATTCGCATGAGAGTTAAGTGTGTTGGGTGGGGAATTTTTTGTGAGACATGTGGGTGTGAATTTAGAACCTATAAAAGGTTTATATAAAGTTTGAGTGTAAAGTTAATTTATCAAAATCCGAGCCACTTTAAGTTACCCTTTCTTACCCTTATTAACCTTGATTAAATTTTTACCATAGTGATTATTTTTTTACTAAAAATAAAATATGACCCTTCTTACTAAATTTTGATTTTCTGATTATGAATTTGGACTTCATTTAATCTAATCCAATCTCTAAATATAAAAAATATATATTTTAAATTCAAACATAATATTTATAAAAAAACTCTTTTGTAGAGAAATTCATTTTTATACATTAAGTGTTTTTTTATTATTTCCTATAAATTACCAATTAAATGAGTGTTAATGTTTTATATATATTTAAAAATAATATTTAATTCATTAGTTAAATGATGATATTTATTTATTTATATAAAAATACGCAACCCCAAAAATTCACCTTAAGTTGATTTTGATATTCGAAATCCTAAAATGATATATATTTTATAAAATTAAAAGTATAAATTTAAAATATATTTATGAATAAAATCCCTTTATACTATATTATAATGATGAGGTAATAGAATATGCATTATTATATATTCTTATCAATATAGTGTGTACTTGATATAAAAGAATATACGGTCTTACAATTCATATAAATTATAACACAAATTTCATCAGATGTTTTATAATGGTTCCTTGAATCTATTTATCCAAGAACCCCAAGTAGAATCATATATTTCCCATTATAATGGGAAGTATTTTTGTCTTCATATTCACTACCACAGTATGAAAGGATCTCTACCATAATTTTAGTGGATCTCTATAAGAATGTATAATGGAAAGCATCACATAAAATTATCATTGAAAATCCAAGGTCCATATCACAACTTCAACCTATTTATTAATTTGTATCATCATCATAATCCAACATCAACAAATATTTACTTCACTTATCATTGACATATTTATATAAAATACAACACTCTTCATCGCAATCCTTTTGGGCACTTCAACAATATTAATATTTCATTAAAAATAGATACATACACATGCATATACAAATAATTCGTATGAAGTATGCATATAACTAGTCATCTTTTGTGTATAAATTATATGAAGTATACATTTAAAGAATATAATTATAAAAAATATATATGCATAAAAAATGTATAAAAAAGTATAAATATAAATTTTATACTATATAATTATATAAATTTTTCATATAAAGTATAAACATGTTAAAATTTAATATAAATTATACATATAAAGTATAATTTAGAAATTAAAAAATATATAAAGTACACAAGGTATAAAATATACATATAAATTATATTGTGATATAACATCAATACATTAAAAGTATATATATATATATATACACAAATGTCAGTGTGTGTATGATTTTTTTTATATAAAACAAATACATATTAACATAATATATGTAAATATATATATTTATTCATGTGTGGGTGTGTGTGGTTTTGGGTGTATTTTTGTTTTTGTTTGTGTAAACAGATTACACAAAAAAATTATTATTGTTTATTCCTTAAAATATTTAAGTGACATTGACTCATGAACATATTTTATCATATCATGTATATTAATGATAATATTTTATCATTCATTTATGTTTTTTGTATAAAACATGGGTGATAATATGATCACAAAACCCTATAATATATGTATTACTAGGATATCCCTAATTAATGATCATAATGTGGGGTTGAGATGATATATTAAGATCAGTATGAGTAGGATCACTTGTATAGAGATATTAATAATCATTCATGGGATATAATTTTATGAAATTGTAACTAGATTAACACACTTAATGTACACCACATTGATTTATATATATGTTTAAATTTTGATACTTAAGTAAACATTTGATATGGATCTTCTGACTCAAAGTTATCAAATAGTTTCCTTACTTTTGAAGTTTCATACTTTGACACCTAACAAAATTCATTTAAGAATTTGGATTAATATAATGTGATTGGATATGAGATTTATTGATTAAAGGGATTTGATTAACCACAATAGGATGTTTCCCCCTATATAATGAGATTATGACATCATGACCCTCAATTGAGTATTAACTAATTATATACATGATAATGATAAGATAATTACATGTCATTTAATCATAAAAATAAAATTGGCTTGGGAATTGATAAAAGAGATAAGTTATGTGGGGTTGATATTATTCATGTCTTATACTTTATCTTGATGATGAGGACAAAAAGAACTTTTCTAATGGACATGAGGTGGATATGATCACACTAAACCCCTTTTTAATTTGGGTAGCTAGGACATGTTTCTATATACCCCTATTAGTTTTTTATTATGAATGAGACTCATAATAATTTCCTTACAAAGGGCCCAGGGGTCGTACATAAGATAATTCTAATTGGTATTTTTGGACAAAAGTGATTAGTTCATGTATTAAAATGTCTATGTTAATAATAAACACAAATAGGATTTTTGATTTTCACATTTTGAATATTTAATTAGATGGTGTTTATATAATTAAATAATTAATGTGATGTTATATTATAAGTAATGATTCATTTATATTATTAATATGTAAACTTGAGGAAATAATAAAGCCCAAATAGGATTTAGCCTTCAGATTAATTTAATGGTCTACCAAGGGCTATTACATACGAAAATTTCATGGGGCGACCTAAAAAAGGTCATTTAAGCACCTCTTTTTCTAGTTTTAATACATTTGGAGGCGCATTAAATCACCTCTCAAGGTTTTTTAGGACTTAAGTCACTTTAGAGGATATTTAATGCTCTGAATGGACATTGGATTCTCTTTATTGTGCCTTATAAGGGTTTTATGGTATTGGATTCATTGAATATTATTAAATACCCTTCATGATATAATAATAAAGGAGGAAGAGTGTAGTCTTCATTCCAATTAGAGAAAGTAAATGTGACACTTAAAGTTATCTATATTTTCTCATTGGAATGAGTTCCATAGTTTTCCTTAATCTAGAGGTTGTCTAATGTTTTTATCTATCCTTCATCCATCATTTTCCTCTAGAGTGACTAGCACCATTTTTATAGTAATATAATCTCACCAAAGCATTGGTGATTATCATTATTGGTGGATATCTAAGGATTATTGAATTTGATAAGTCAAGTTTGATATAAATATTAAAAACCTTATTAAAAATATATTTTATTTTATTATTTTATTATTGTGTTTTCATGTATTCTTTATTCTCTTAGATAGGTTTTATTGTTACTGTTGTTGTGTAACAAGTGTTGATATCATCACTAAAACCTAATGTATTTATGAATGTATCTATGTGTTGGGAAAAATCCCTCAAGGTTTCTATTGGTGTTTTTGGGTGTGATTATGTTTGTTGACAAAATTAGATGATCATGAATGAGTATAGTTGGTGTTTGCTGAAGAAGGTTTTTAAAGTGGTTTAGTTTCCCAGTGTCTGCCAAATTTTTGGGCCTCAAAATCGAAAGTTTGTTTTTGGAAAGGGGAGGATTTACACAAAGGAATTCACGGTATGTGGACCACAAAGTGTAGTTTGCATATTTAGAAGGAATTTTTTGGAATGGCAAAGGAAATTGACAAATGAAAAGATTCCTCATAGTAGTTCTATGCAGATCGCGAAGCATGGTACATGGACTACATAGAGAGAATAGTTCAAGGAATTATTTTAGTCTACAAGAGGTTTTTTTATTCATGGGAAGACCATTGTTTATAGATGAGATGCGGTGATTCATTTGTGGAAGAAATCGGCTGCTACGAGGAAAGAAAGGTGTTATACAGACCACATAGTATAGTTTGTGGTGAAGGATGTACCGCATCTAAGTTTTGGGTAAATATGATTAGTGGATTTTTTAGATCTCTTTTCCTATATAAGGATCGCTAATTAGGTCATTACTTATAGAAATTATCATTATAAAATATCTTTGATCCGGGAATAATTTGGGGAAGTATGAAGTAGTTTGTGAGGGAAGATTCTACATAGGAGAAGTGGTTCGTGAGGGAGGATTCCATGAAAGAAGAAGACTTCCATGGATACAATCCATCGAATGGATTTTGTGGGCCACTATATCCCTCAAAGAAAAGGGTTCACAAAGTTGAGGTGGTCCACAGAGCATCAAAAGTCCGCGGAAGTTTAGGAGGTTCATGAATAAGAGGTGGTCCATGAAAGAAGAATCTATCTATGAAGTAGGGACAGTCCACAAAAGAATTGGTGGTATTCAAATCACTCGCACCACCTGGTGAAAGGAATTTTGTGGAGGAATCAAGGAAGTTCATGAAGGGACTAAAATATTTCACGAAATTAATTTCTACAAACTAACAATATGAAGAAAAGTATATTTCATCTACGGGTGAAAATGGGACATCAAAAGAGAATCTATCTATAGTTGAGGATGCGTACATTCATGAAAATAAAGGGACCTATATGTCCATAAACTATGAATGGATCCCTTCCAGAGTAGTGAGAAAATAAATATGGTGATCCTTTCCACTGATAGTGAGCTAGAGAAAGATACATAGAGAGTGACCCTTGGGAAAAGAGTGAGCAGACCCTAAACCTTGTAAAGAAAGTGAGCTTGGGAATAGAAGTGATCTAGAACGAACATCATTATTAGTAGTGATACTTAATGAATTTGGTGCAATAGGCTCATTATCATTGTATTCTCCTTGGATGTAGCCTAGTGAGGTTGAACTAAGTAAAATCTTTGTGTCCTTAGTCCTTCTTTATTGCTTTACTTGTTATGAATGATCTTTATATAGAGTTGGAATGGATAAGATAAATATAAAAACTAAATAGAAAATGAAGTGACCCTTTTAAGAAATAAGTCGATATTCAGTGGGGAAGGAAGAATTTAGAAAATAATATCCATACCCTGATTCACACCCCCCCCCCCAAGGTATCAAGTCCCCTTTTAGACTTAATAATTGGTATCATAGTAAATTTTTATTTTATTAGATTTGTTTTATATGACTTGATTCAGTTGACTATTGAAGTTAAGGATTCACTATACTCTTATATTGGTGTTCCATCGCAAAGGGAAGAACATCAAACAAGAAGAAGAAGTCTAGTGTAATTCCTCAGTGTGGAAGTGTCTATAGAAATAGTATGATTCGGTTGTAGGAAATGAACAACATACTAAGGAAAGACTTGGTTGAATCAGATAGTGAAACTATTCACTCTTTCAATTATTCTATATAAATTAGTGAATAACCTGATGTTCCTAGTGATTTTGGTATAACTAATGAAGAAAAAATTGCAAGAATTTCAAAAGTAGAATTTTTCCATGTAACAAATGAGTTGGATCATAAATTGAATCTAAGTATATCCAAATCCAATTATATGAAATTGATTTTAACAAGATCATAGGTTTAAATAAAAGGCTTATTGATGTGTCTAATAATTTGAGGAATAAGAATGATTCTCGAGCTGAAGAACTGAAAAATATGTCTACAAAGGTAGAAAAATCAAAACTGATTACAAGGTAAAAATCTTTAACTCAGAATAAATTTAGAATTTGGAATCTAGAAATGATTATATTACTACACATAAATCTGAAATGGTTCAAAAGAACCAATGGATACAGAAAAATAATGCATGTTGTAATAAATATGTTGCTCAAAAATATTCTAAAATAAATGAGAAAGATGACATGATAGATAAGATCTCTCAAGAATTAGAAGTTGAGATAAATAGTGGGAAGACTCTCATAAGATAACATAATGCTCAACTTGAATCTTGGGACAAGAAGATTCAACAATTGGGAGAATATATAGAGTAAATCAAAAAGAAGTGGGGAAATCCAATTCTAAATGAAAGCCCAAATTGAAGGATGTTTTTCACTTACTATTTGATTATCCTTCAGTTGGTGATAATGAAATTAAAATAAAATATTCTACTTCATATAGAAAACATGAAAGTATTGTCTTGTCCCAAAGGCCATCTAGTTTTGGAAAAATTGGTATTGTATATGATGATCCCTATCCCATGCATACTAGGAAGAGAGTTGTGAATAGTTCCAAAAATAGGAAAAATCTTGTAGATACTGGAAGTATACCTAAAAAGGCTTTTACAGGAAGTAATGATAGCATGTGCTATATATGTGGAATGTTTGGTCATACTTCAAGTTTTTGTTTTTAGGTGTTGGAATATATTTCATGTTGTGAAGACAAAAAACTTTCAAAATCTTAGAATAAGAAGAAGTGTCTTGAGAAATCAGAAAGAAGATTTTCTCAAAATAAAGTATCCATGAAATGCTACTATTGTGGAAGACTGGGACACACCATGAGTATGTGTTAAGTAACCCAAGGTCTCAATGTCAAAAGAAGAACTCTAGTTGCATCAAAATTTCATCCAATAAAGGATGAAATGAGGTATTCCTTTAATGGAAGATGTTTTATATATTATGATCATGGGTATTTGTTAATACATTGTAGTAAGGAGAAATAAGGGAAGGAAAATGATCCCAGAATGAGATCCCCAACACTAGAAGTGTATAAAAAATAATATTTTGGAAGACAACATAATGAGTTAAAAAATAGTTTTACAGGATCAGGAGAATCACAAGGATCCCAAAGAAAGGTGTATCAATAACCTCTTATGTTACACTCACAACAACTCTCTTGGAAAGAATGTGAACGGACCCAAAAGAAAAAGGGAGGAGATGCTCCAGTTTTGATTAAGAAGAATGTAAATTCAGTGGAAGACTCAACCCCAACGAGAAAGGGTGGAATGACTCAAATAATTGATAAAATAAAAGTGAATAAATAATTCCTTGAAAAATCACATGTCATGCCACATGGTGATAAGTGAAGAAAGAAAAAAGATCCCTCTAATAAAGGAAGAAGCAAGATAAGATGACCAGTGAAAAGATTCCCTCTCAAAGAAAGATTCATGAAAAATGGAATATCAGTGGAGAATCAAAGAAAGAAAATTTTACACATGGTTTTAACACAAAAACTATAAAAAATTCCAAGACTATAGAATCCAATTATCAAAATAATACTCATCATATGGGTAAAAAATGTTTATTAATATGTCCAGAATAGTTGAAGTTTGTTGGGTAGTTGGAACATGAAAAAAAACAGTTCAGTTCTTTGCAAGAAAGTATCAAAGGTTTTATCCATCAGGATCAACCACAATACTCTTCTTGAGTATTCCAGAGGTTCCACTCTCCCTATGTGTATAAATCCTATTAACTAATGTTTAGTTGTTTTAGGTTCAATGGGATATATGATCCAAGGGGAAGTTTCATCAAAAGATGCAAAGTGGTGATGTGAAGTTATTCAAAATGTCAACTGATTCAAATCAGTTAAGAGAGATTAAGAACAAATATAGAATAATTCCTTGAAATGAGTTAATGGTCTATGGATTCATGAGATATATGGAAGTAATTGAGTGAAATGGAGAGTTATGGTGTTATTAACTTTATCTATTGTTTCCTTCACTGGGTTCCAACTTATTAGGCTTAACAGTTTTGTTGATGGCTCATTGTTAAGTGGTAAATTAACCCAATGAAAATATCATTTAAGGAAGCTACAAATGGAAACTATTATTAAGCTAGAGAATTTTCTCAAACCTATATTCACATGTGAAGAAATTGTGTAGGAGAAGAATAATTTTTGTGGGTCTAAATAGTGGGCCTAACAACCAGAAGGGTTTTATATCATAGGGGAATCATCCTTTATCCTAATAAAATAAAATATCTAAATGATATAGAAAGGATGAAAGTTTATGTTCAGGAATACCGATTGGGGGAAAAGTAGAAACATTCATGTATTTCATGATTATCTATTTTTCTCTTACGATATTGTATTTCTCTTATGATATTGTATCAACTGACTGTTTTCATGATACTAAGAAGCTGTGAGAGAATATTACCAGTTTTTTCAACAAGTGGTGTACCCATTCTAAAGAGTAATTCAACACCTAAAATTAGTATAAAATTGTTATTAAGGATTTATATTTGTTTAATACTATAGGTTTTCTGGTATATTGATTTGAGACTAACAAGCAAGAATTTTATTGGGACTAAATGTGTATTTTACAACAATATGAATGAAGATGGAACAGTAATTCAAAACAAAGAATGACTAGTGGAAAAAGGGTACTCCCAGATAGATGGTATAAATGTTTATGAATCATTTTCACATGTTGAAAGGCTAAATACAATCACATTATTCTTGTCCATAGCAGTGAAAATAATGTTCAAATTTTTCTAGATAGATGTTAGGTCTACATTTATGAATGATATTATGGAAGAAGAAGTTTATATTGAAAATAAAGATGGTTTTATCATTCATGATGATGAGAAAAAAGTTTTTCATCTAAGAAAGTCACTTTATGGGTTAAATCAAGCATCAAGAGCGTGGTATTCAAGGCTCAATAAATTCTTAAATAATATTGGTTTCCAGTGTGGTGGAGTTTATTACAATATTTATGTCAATAATGATAGTAATAAAAGGACAATGGTGTTATTGTATGTCGATGAAATGATATTCCATGGATTAGATGAAGCGCAGTGCAGACAATTTTCTGAATTCATGAAAAGTGAGTTCTAAATGTTAATGATTAGTGAACTTAAATTTTTCCTTGGTTTACAAGTGACAAATGAAAGAAATGGAAAATTCATTTCTTGATATAAATATTCCAAGAAGGTTTTTAAGAAGATTTGGAATAGATAATTCCAAGGAGATGATGACTCTGGTAGCTACCCGAATGAAACTATTATGGGATGATAAAGGCAAAGTGGTTAATTTCATATAATACAGGAAGATCATTGGAAGCTTGTTATACTTAATAGTGAAAAGACCTGATATTTTTTTCTACATGTAAAGTAGAAAGATATAAAATTAATCCCAAGGAAATCCACTTTCTTACAGTAAAAATAATACTTTAGTATATCAAGGGCATGGTGGATTTCAGTTTTCTTTACAATGACAAATCTCAGTAAGATTTATTGGGCTATATAGATGAAGATTGGTCCATATTAGCTGATGATATAAAATCAATGTCAGGTGGTGTATTTTATCTTGGTGTATTATGTATTTATTGGATAAGAAAGAAACAATATTTCATTTCATTGAGCACTGCAAAAGCTGAATATATTACGGCTACTCAAGCGTGCACACATTTATTGTGGATGAAGCAGCAGCATGATGATGTGGGAGTTGAAGTGAAATCTCTTATTGTAATCCATTGAAATAATTAAATTGTTTTAAATATTAGAAAAAATCCATTCCATCACTCAAGGAAAAAGCACATTAAAATAAAGTATCATTTTATCAAGGATAAGGTTGAGTAAGGGATTGTTATGTTAGAGTATTTGTCTACTGAACTAAAGGATATGGAAATTATGATGAAGTCCTTACCCAAAGAATCATTTGAATGGAATCAACTGGTTTTAGGATTCTATTCAAATCCATACACTTAAAAAGGTGTGAATTTGGGACCCCCTCTCCCTGAGGTATGATGTTTTTTTCCTGAATGTGTTGATCTGTGTTATTTACCCTATTTCAGACCACAATGTAGTGACCTTCAGGTTCGTTGAAAAAGTGGGAGAAATTGTGGCTATCAAAGGTGAGTAAATGTCTTAATGAAGATAGGGGAGAAACTGATAGGGAGATCATTAACATAGGGGGAGTATTAAATCTTACAATGTTATAGGTGATCGATCAAAGTTTATATATTATGACAGATGAGGTTCATGATGAAAGTAGATGAGTGGTGTTGGAATGAAATGAAGTGATTCATTAATGAACTCTAAATTATACTCTTGTTTATCATGATGAGCATGGATCATGTGGGATTAGAGTATGTGTTGAGAAAATAATTTATCATTATCTTAATCGCAAGAAGATAATACTAATAGGATATGGAAGGAGCTTTAACGTGGTATCAAAATGAGAAAAAATGTCAACAAACCCAAAGGGGGAGATTGTTGGGTAAAAATCACTCAAGGTGTCCTCTCTATGTTTTTGGGTGTGACGATGTTTTTTTGAAAAATATAGATGACCGTTAATTAGTATGGTCAGTGTTTGTGAAGTAGTTTTTTAAGGTGGTGCAATTTTCCAATGTTTTCTAAATTTTGGGGCCTCAAAATTGGAAGTTTTTTTTGGAAAAGGGGGGATTTCTGAAAATTAGTGCATAGTATGTAGATCAAAAAGCATAGTTCATGGATTGAGAAGGAATTTCACAGAACACTAAAGGAAATTTGAAAAGGAAAAGATTTTGAATAGCAACACTATGCAGACCGTGAAGCATGGTATGCAGACCACGTAGAGAGAAAAATTCGCAAAAGGCTTGTAGTCCATGATATGTTTTTTTATTCATAGGAAGGTCATCATTTTCAGCTAAGAGGCAGTGATTCATATATGGAAGTCATAGGCCGCCATGATGAAATAAAGGTGTTATGCTAAACACATATCATATTCCATGGTGAAGGATATACCGCATTATATTTTTAGGTATATTGGATTATCATGTTTTGTGGATCTATTTACCTATATAAGGACCGCTAATCAGATTATTACTTAGAGCGATTTTCATTAGAAAACATCTTCACTCCTAGAATAATTTGAATAAGTTCGAAGTAGTTCATGAGGGAAGATTTCGCAAAGGAGAAGAGGTTCGTAAGGGAGGATTCTGTGAAAGTACAACAGTTCTGCAGAGACAGTCCATGAAAGAGATTTTGTGGGGCATTATAACCCACAAAGAAAAGGTTCCTCAAAGTTGAGGCGGACTGTAGAGAATTAGCAGTCTACAGAAGTTGAGGAGGTCTGGGAAGAAGAGGCAATCTACAAAAGAAGAATCCATCCTCAAAGTAGGGATGGTCCGTGGAAGAAGAGGTGTTTTTTAAATAACTCACACCACGTGGTGCAAGGTAGTTCATAGAGGAAACAAGTAAGCTTACAAAGGTACTAAAATAGTTCACGAAAGTAATTTCCATAAACTAACAGCATGAAAAAAAGTGGATTTCATCTATAGGTGAAAACGATACTTCAACATATAATCTATCTATAGTTGAGGATGTATGTATTTATTCAAATGAAGGGATCTATATGTCCATAAAATGTGATTGGATACCTTCTAGAGTAGTGAGAAAAGGAAGATGAAGATCGTGATCCTTTCCACCGATAGTGATCCAAAGAAAGAGACATAGGGAGTGACCCTTGGGAAAGTAGGGATCTGACCCTAAACCATGTAAAGGTAGTGACCCTATATATAGAATTGTTCTAGCCCAAACATCATTATTGGTAGTGAGCCTTAGTGAATTTGGTACAATCAGCACATTATTGTTTTATACTCCTTGGATGTAGCTCGGTGAGGGTGAACCAAGTAAAAATCAATATGTCCTTGTTTTTTATTTATTGATTTACCTTCTATGCATTATCATCAGATAAAGTTAGAAAGGATAAGATAAATATAAACACTAAAGATAAAATGAAGTGACCCTTATAATAAAGAGTTCAATATCCAGTGGGGTGGGAAGAATTTAGAAAAGAATATTCATACCCTGATTCACCCCCCCCCCCCCCTCAGGGTATCTAGGCCCCTTTTAGACCTAAAACTATGTATGTATGTATGTATGTATGTATGTATGTATGTAAGAACACATACACACACCAATAGCAATATATTCCGAATATATATATATATAGTATTGTGTGTGTGTGTAAGAAGTCCATGATGGAAACTAAGATCAATCGCTTAACAAACCTATTTGATTCATAAAAAAATAATAAAAGAATTTTTTGAGGAATTATCGTAGGATTATGAATTGATTTTTCCAAAAAAAAATGGAAAAAAATTATAGGAATTGCATGATGCAGAGCATGATAAATAAGGATGAGTGTTAAGAAAACTATGTTTAAAATAAAAAAAATGAAGATCTTCATCAATGCTCTAAATAAAGTGTTAAAAAGGGTACCATTTTTTAGTGATAAAAACATTATCATTGATAAAATATAATATAAATATAAAAAACATAGGCCATGGGAGGCTGGTGGGGTTCATAGCTCTGCGATGCAAACTAAAGAGTGGTTGGATAACCACTCAACTCAGCGATTTCATTCAGTATTATTAGTAATATTGTATTTATAAATATATAATGTCTAGGATGTTATTTTATACACACATATTTATATTTTTTTTATTTAATTACAACTACATTAACACAAACATGTGTGCGCGCACACAGACACACACACACAATCTCATTATTTATATATTTGAAAATACATATGCGTTTGTGTGTAAAAATATATTTACGTGTAACTATTTATAATAAATATATTAAAATATACTTGAGTATATATTAATTATATTTAAATATAATTCATAATTGAAAACTATTTAAATATTATTTATATATTTATATATATATATATCATTGTATGTATATATGTATGCATGCGTGCATTTATTTATATATCACTACTAGAAATATTAGTTTATGTGTTCTTAGAAGTGGGTGACCTCCATTGACGATTGCTAAAGGTGGCATTAGGGATCTCTAATAGCGAGTGCTAATGCCAAAATTAAAAAGCACAAGATTTCTTCCACCTCCATCATGGTTTTCCTCGATATTCCACTATAACACGGCCTTCGTCACCCTCGTTGCCCCCGGCCACCCCTAAAACTCCCCATTCAACACCAGAATCTCCCAAAACATTCCAAGTAGTAATCGGATCACTCCACTACCAAAAACCACAGATAATCAATGCATGCTTTTATCATCTCTAAATGGAAAGCATTGATAAAAGGGATAACTTTATCAGCGCTAACTAAAAGTGCTGATAAAGGTAACTTTTACTAGTGTTAAAAAATCATTGATAAAGATGGGTCTTTATCAGTGCTATTCTTAGCACTGATAAAACCTTTTAATAAAAAATATTATTAATATATATATATATCATATTTATATTTAAAAAATAATGTTTATTGATATACATTAATTAAAAAATGCATGATTATAATTAATATAAATATGATATATTAATATATTTTTTTAATATTTCAAATATATATATAATGTTTTAAAAAGTATTTATAAAATTATATACAAATAAATATATATTTAAATAATTATAAAATTATAATAAATATATATTTAAATAATTATAAAATTATAAAAAATATTTTTATTGTATTTATAATTATATATATTTATATATTAATATATATATATATAATTATATAAATATATATATAATTATATAAATATATATATGATTATATAAATATATATAATTAGAATTATTAATATATATTTGTATATATTTATTTAAATAATTATAATATTATAATAATATATTTAGATGATATATATTTATTATATTTATAATTATATATACTTATATATTAATAAATATTTATAACTATATACAAATATTTATAAATATATTTATTTATAATTATAATTATATTTATATTTATATTTATATTTATATTTATATATTTAATAAGATTTATATTACAATAAGTATATATATATACTCAAAAGGCTCAGTCATGGGCTGGGGACCCATGACTAAAAATTTATTAAGAAAATAGAAAGTACAACAGATGACAAAGGAAAACATGGCACCAGATGCCCACAAAAGAAAAGCATAATATCACTTCCTAAGACTTCTCTTGCTTCCTATATTTCTAGGATGTCTACCCCTCCCCTTGGGATGTTGACCACACCGCCATGTCTTTGGTAAATCATGCTCATTAGATGATGAATTAGATGACGACTCATAGGCATCCTCCAAGATTCTAAATTTCTAAGATAGGTCCTGGAAATTCATCTCTGAATTTGAGAAAAGTCCATCATCAAAATTGATTGTAAGCAACTTCTGGACAGCTAAATACTCACTACAGTCAAACACCGCGGACTCCATCATGGAAAAAGTGACCTCTAACTACAAGAAGAACCAATCAGCTGTTTCTTCCTCAATGCCTCTAAGAGACCACTCACCTTCTTGACCTTTTGGTAAAGTGACATTCATGTTCTCATGGAATGCATGAAAACAATTCTCATCTGAGGCCTTCCCAAAAGATGCATAGGCATTTTTCATGAGATCAGAGAAAAATATAGGGTAAGTCTATTCCAAAAGCTGAGATACTCCCCCATCCATAGTTGGTAATACCTCTTGAATCTTACCAGAGAGCATGTCCTTCTGAGGACCAAGATCCCTTTCATCCTCCTGAACATTCGTACTGGGATTTATCTTCCCCATTTCAATATTAGTGCAACCATCCATATTAGAAAGAGCCATCCTGGAGATATGGGCAAAAGGAGCCTGCTTAGAAAGTGTGACTTGAGGATCATACCTGGGTTTCTGAGGAAATACCATCTCAAATCCATCTGCATCTATCATTGTTTGCTTTCCCTTGTGACCTTTCACCACCACCAAGTTTTATTGCTAAAGGTCCTGGTCAGCAAATTCCTGAATAAGCCCCTCATTAAGAGACTGATTGTCTACTGAAGTTGCATGAAATTCACCAGCTGTATTCCCAACAGAAGTCGCAATGTCACCAGGTATTCTGTTCTGATAGTCATCTGGGGTTACCAATGCCACAGCATCCCCAGCAGCAAGCTCAGTCTCCCGACCCTCCACAATTTCAGCCCAGGTTCTCACACGTTGCCCACTGCCACAATCAACATTAGTGACTATTCGCTCTTCTCCAGTGATATGTGTTGTAGGAGTCACATTACCCTGTGGACATTTACTATCCTTGAGCAGGATACTTCCATCACCCTTAACATTTGGCAAGTCAGACTTCACAACTCTTTCCTTGAGTCCATGAGGCCCCCCCATCTTCCTACAATTCATCACCACATGACTGATAATCTTAAATAATTTAAAATATATGTACATATATAATAGCATGGGTGTGTGTGTGGATGTTTATGTGTACAAATATATGTTTATAATTCAAGTAAATGTTAAAAATTCACTTTTTAATATTTTTTGTAATTTATTTAATTTAATTTATTCATTTATTATTTTATATTCATTAATAATGTTAAAATTATATTTAATAATTTTGTAATATTTATTTATACATATTTTTATTGATTATACATGTAATATTTTTGATATTTTTGTAATTTATATGAATAATATTTATTCATTTTTATTTATTAAGTTTTAACATTTAAAATATGTTTGAAATTTTTATAATTAATCTATTTAAATAATTTTTTTAATAATTTTGTAATTTAAATATTTAATTATACAATTATAAATATATATAATTTTTTTTAAAAATGTATATATGAAATTATAAATAAATATATATATTTAACTAATTATAAAATTATAATAAATAAATTTAAATAATAAATATATTTAGTATATTTATAATTATATATTAATAAATATATCTATAGTTATATATAAATACTTTTTAAATGTATTTATTTATAATTATATATATATAAGTTCATATTTAAATAATAAATATATTAATTATATTTATAATTATATATAAATAAATTTTAAATATATTTATTTATAATTATAATTATAATTGTAAATATACATATATATATATATATATATAATTATAAAATTATAATAAATATATTTAAATAATAAATATGGTTATTATATTTATAATTATATATATTTATATATTGATATAAGTAAATATAATTATATAAATATACTAAACTAGTGAAGACCATGAGATATAATTATATAAATATATTTATAATTATATAGAAATATTTTTATATTTATTTATTTATAATTATAATTATAAATATATATATATATATAATTATAAAGTTAAAATAAATATATTTAAATAATAAATATATTTATTATAATTTTATAAATATAAATATTTATATATTAATAAATATATATAATTATATAAATATATATAAATATATTTATAATTACATAAAAATATTTATAAAATTATAATAAATGTATTTAAATAATAAATATATTTACTATATTTATAATTTTATAAATATATACAATTATATAAATATATACAAATATTTATAAATATATAAAAATATTTATAAATATATAAAAATGTTTTTAAATATATTTATTTATAATTGTAATTATAAATAAATATATATATTATTAAGATTAGATTTTTATCAGTGTTTTTTTTCACTAATAAAGATACCCCTTTATTAGTACTAAACAACGTTGATAAAACCACTCTTTATCAGTGCTAGAATTTTTGTGTTGATAAAGAATCACTTTATCAGTGCTTTTTTAGCATTGATAAAGGGGTATCATTATCACCGCAAAAAAAACACTGATAAAGAGTAGTTTTATCAGTGCTTTCTATTTTAGCACTGATAAAACTATTCTTTATCAGTTCTTTTTTGAAATCACTAATAAAAGACGTATGAGGTCTTATAAAAAGAACCCTAATAGACTATTGTCACTGCTCGTGCCATCAAGATCTTACAGAACTGTACTACTGATGCCACCACTCCCCCTGTCATTACTCTCTACCATCACTCCTTTCCATCATTCTTTTTCATCGCTCACTATCGTCGTCATCCCCGCCACTCCCTCATGGAACTGAACCCTCGTCACTCTTCATCAACAAATCAATCCTTTTAAGATCTAAGGTATGAGATTATTTCTTCTCATCTTTTTTTCTCCTATGAATCTTCTTACAATGTGCAAGCGATTTTCTAGGTTCGATGCATTGTGCCTCAATTTCATTCTTCTGCCTTGATGCTTGGTTTTCCTTTTTTATTTTCTAGCTATCTTATATAGTTGTTTTTCTACTATTTGATAAAATAAATAAAAAAAAATTGAATAGTGTTTTCACATTTCACATTCAGTAACAAAATTTATTGATGCTTTTATTCAACTTTTGTTTGATTTAATCAATGTTATTCAGGCTTGTGTGAATCTTATAGTTGTATTAACTTGTTATGAATCATTGTAAAAATGTTTACTGGTGTTCTGGTATGTCACTTTTCAATTGGAAATATTGTTTATTATTTTCTTAGATAGGAACTCAATATCAATATTATTTCTTATATATTTTTTATTTCTTTTATGATATTTTATTTAAAATTGGGTTATTAATTTTTTTTATTTTTGAAAAAAAAATTAGATAAACCACGTGACCATAACAAAATAAATTTTATGGTTATTTTTTTACAACAATAATTTACTACAATATCTTATTAATTAATATTTCACAAAATCATGTATTAAAGAAATTGTTAAAAAATTGATAGTTTTTTTGTTTTTTAAAATGACATTTATAATTAAATTCATGAAGAAAATCATTCAACGTATACAATTTTATTATATTTCTTGAATTTTTTAATTGTTATTTTAATATGAAATAAATTATTTCAAGCGATTTAACCAAACATGTTGCATCATTTAAAATATAGTTTAGTTTTTGTAAAGATTTTCACAACCTCTTTATTTAAGATTTTTCAGTAATAAAAATTTCTTTTATTTATAATATAACTTGTTTGAAATTATTGTTCTTTTTTATTTGAAAAAAATTATTTTAGAAAAAATCATTTTCTTGTCAAAAATTTATATTGATTATATTTTTTTTCTTAAAAAAATTATTAGCCTTTTAAAACTAATTTTTCAATTTAAATAATAGTGTTTTTTATAATTTAAACACAAAATATTTTTTCCCATTTTCTAGATCATTTTTTAAACTATCCTAAACTTAGTTATGTTTTTAAAATTGAAATAAGAAAGTTTTATGAATAAAATTATTTTAGTAGTAGGAAATTTTATTTTATTTTAGAACAATGCAATAACACTTATGCATTTACAAACTGAAAAAATGGTAGCAAATACGGTTGTGATGACCAAAAATTTAAGACCCTTTTGTTTGAATCCTCTTACCTCAAGAATTTCCCACTTATGATAAACATTTCCCAACAATATACAACCAAACACTCAAATTCAACATTAATAATATTTTAAAATACTAGGCCAAGAAACCATGCCACTTGAATAATGTTGAAAATCTATTTATAGAGATTGATATTGAGATACAAAACTCAAGATAACTATAAAGTACAAAATTTAAAATAAATAGAAAATATATATGACAAATCTATTCAAATATATTGATCTTAAAAAGATCCATTTCCCTCATTATTTAATTATTCTAAAACTATATTTCAAACTAAGGCATACTCTATCTAATTTCACTAATTTAAAAAAAATGGAACTTTTGATGATAAACTTCCTTCAAAGGTGATGTTACTAACACATAAAAATATCTAATGTAGATGATTCCAAAATTGTTTTAAAAATGTTCTTATTTTAGTTATATGGATGTCATGATCTTCCTATACATTAAAAAAACTTTCCAAAATAGGTTTAAAAATGGTTATCTTGAAAATGATTTATGGAAAATATCATTTGGAAAAGGACATGTGTATAAGATTGTTTGGATGAGGATATAAGAAAAATGTTGTCTGAAATAAAACATAATATCTTTAAAGACTGTGTAATATAACTTTATGGAAAATAGGTATGAAAAGCATAGGAGTGATAAAGGGGTATCAGAAAGTAATTACACTAAAGGGAGGGATGGAGGGTGACTTTTAAGTTTTCTAGGCTTTGATACCATGTAGAAAGAATAGACCAAAAAAATTATTCTTTAATAAGTTTGAAAATTTATTTATAAAAATAGATAACAAGATACAAGACTCTATATAGATAGAAAATTAAAAATTCAAACTAATAGGAAAGTGATATGATAGGCCTATTAAAAAACAGTCTTAGATAAGTCATTGTCTTGATTCTTTAATCACCCTAATAGATTGGTAACACAGAATCCTAATGCAATTCAACATAAACCTTTCAATTTAAATTAAACAAGAATAAACACACTATTTTGTAAGCTTTATTAGTGTAATAGTTAAATTTCCCTTCCACACACTAAAACATAAACCTTCTACCAAGATAACCATTGAGTATTCCCCAATAAGAATATACCACCATCAAAAGGTAAATTAATGTTTAACCCCATTGTAACTCCTAAACCTAATTTACATCCAACATCACCTGCATGGTTTAAATTAGGGGAGTCCTCCACAACTACATCTTCTCTCTAATTTTGTGTTAGATTATAGGGGTTGATATCAGTGAAAATGTGAGGAAATATGGGATTAGAAACTATGTTAGTTCTTTAGTTAGGGAAAAGGTATAATCCAATATAATTAGAAATAATATTGATGATTTTTGGGTTTCTGAATGGTAGAGGTAATTCCTGAATCCTAAGCCAAATCATGGAGAAGAAGGAGGGACTCACTTCATACGTAAGACAAAAGACTATATGAATCGGTAGAAAATTGATAAATCCACTACCCATAGTGTAACACTCATTTTTTAATAATAATTTTATTAAAATATTTTATTGGTAAAAATAATGGGTAAAGTTTTAATTTTTATTTTTAATTAAAAAACTCTTTTGGTATCTATATTTATAAAATCAATGATATGAGTGGTATCTATATTTATAAATGAAAACATGTATAAGGAAAAAGGGTGGTATCTATATTTATATGATCATATTAACTTTCAGACACCTCCTAGATACATAGAGTATCACCTCCTGCATAATATAGATTGATAATAACGCCATGGAAAAGACATGTCACTAACTCCATCCAAACCATAGGATATCCATCATGACCCCACTCTCATAACCTTGGCCTCATAGGAAGCTAAGTGCTACTAAAATTCAATCCTTAGACCAAAATCCTTTTTTCATAGATTAATTAATGGCTTGCATTGAATGTTGAAACTGCAATGGATGTCTCACCATGAGTACGTGTAAGGCCATCTAGCTGAGGCTTCTCATGGTCACACCAATCAAGGATCCCCTTGTGGGGATCAGACTACTACTGATTCTTTTTTAAACTTTATACAACAAACTAATAAATTTTGTCTAGTTCTTTTCCAACTCCATATCCTAGGACCATTTACATTTAAGGAGAAAACTATCATCCTCATTAGCTTCATCTCCCAAATAGTTATTATTACATTTTTTTCCTGAGAATCGTCCCTCATGTCTTTTGTACATGCACCTTTATTACCTGAACTACCATGAGAAGTAGTCATCCCATACTAGGTAATGGTGATCATTATGGATGACTTCATAGGATGACACCTACCACTAGTAGAGTAATTATTTTGTTAAATTAAATTACCAATTTCCTTCAAAGTATGCTGAAATTATTTGAAACATTCAAGTGTTGGGTTCCCCTTATTTGAAAGGCCCTTTTGGTGTATTTATTTATTTTGTTAAATATTAATATTACTAAATAAAATAGTATGGATATGAATCAAAAATGGATGGATTCCAATTATATGACAAAAGAGTATGAAGATAGGGTGAAAGAGTTCTTCAAGTTTTAAAAAGTTCATGCATATAAACCTTCTCAAATACTTTTTTTATGTTTACAATTGTTATTCAAGACTAATTGGTACATAGGAGTTAGAAGAACACTTGAACTATCTCAGAATAGATCAAAGTTATAAATATTGGACTAAACATGAGGAAAAAGTGAATATAGCTAGTAACTAGGATAGCACTATTTTTTATGGATTACCTATTATGATTAAAATTGTGTAAAATGAAGAAGATAGTATCGAGGATATGATTACATGTGTGAATAATGATGAAGATAATATTGAGTAAAATTGAATGAAAGTTGAAAATGAACTTTGTGATTGTCTAAAATTGTTTGAGAATTTAAATAGTTGTGCAAAGATGTCATTGTATACTGGTTTTACTAAATATACAACATTGTCAGCAATACTAAAGCAGTATAATTTAAAATCAAGCAACGGATGGAGTGAATCTAGTTTTACTGAACTAATTTCTCTCTTGAATTATGTGATCCAATAATATAATAATATTCTTATCCGAACTTATGATGCTAAATGAATTATATGTTCAATGGGTATGATCTCTGAAAGACTACATGCCTATCCAAATGATTGTATACTATTTTTCAAGGACTAAAAATCACTTAATGAATTCCCAAAGTGTGGTTCTTCTCGATACAAGAAATATTAATCGGTACCTATAAAAGTTGTATGCTACTTTCTAATCATTCTAAGGTTTAGTCGCCTATATATAAGTGAGGATACTATAATTCAATTGACATGGAATGAAGATACAATAAATAAATATAGAAAACTTATTCACTTAGTAGACTCTCCTTAGTAGAAGAGGATTGATCATGGGTATCCTGGATTTTGAAATGAGCTGAGAAACATTCATCTTACACTATCTATAGAAGGAGTGAATCCTTTTGGTTTTAAAAGAAACACTCATAATACATGGACGGTTATGTTGGTAAACTATAATTTTTCCTTATAGTTATGAATGAAACAAAAAAAAATTATGTTATATATGCTTATAACAGGACTAAAACAACCAAGTAATGATATTGATGTTTATTTGGATCCATTTATTGAAAATTTGAAATTATTGTGGGATTCAGGTGTTATATTGTATGATGCTTACAGAAATGAATATTTCACAATGAGTGACATGTTTTACTTGATGATAAATAACTTTCCTACTTATGTAAATTTATTAGGATATAGAATTAAATGAAATCAAGGGTGTCCTATTTGTAAACAAGGTACATAGTCAATTAGGTTGAAACATTCATTGAGGACTATGTTTCTAAGAAATTATAAATGTATACCCTAGAAAATTAGTACTGGTCTTGGATTACATCATTCGATGGGAGTTTAGAAGAATTAATAGCACCATATCCACTAATTGATGATCAATTATTTGAGAAAGTAAAATACATGGACACTAATTTTGGTAAAAAAATTCAAAAAACCTTACGAAAACCAGTTGGAAAAAGAGATTTTTTTTTTTTTTTGAATTACCATACTAGAATTTTCTATACGTAAGGTGTTTTCTTGGTGTTATACATGTTAAAAAAAATGTATGTGATAGTTTCATTGGCACATTACTAAATGAACCTAGAAAAACAAATTAAGGAATTAAGGCTTGGTTGGACATGATTGACATGGGAATATGGGAAGATTTGGCACCAGTGAAGGGTGAAAACCTGAATTTTCTTCCTTCGGTTGATTACACTCTGTCTAAGTAGGAGAGATATTAATTTTTTTAATTATTTAGTGATGTAAAGGTTCCATATAGGTATTCATTTAATATCAAGAATATCATGTCGATGAATGATTTAAATTTAAAGGGAATGAAATCACATGAGTTTCATGTTTTAATGAAAGATCTAATGCATGTAGTTTTACATTTCATTTTTCCCAAGAATGTATATCATACATTAACCAGGCTTTGTTTATTTTTCAAATCTATATGCAGCGAAGTTATAGACCCGATAAAATTGAAAACTATGGAAAAGGAAATTTTCGTCATATTATTTGAATTAAAAAAGTTCTTCCTGCCGACATTCTTTGTTATGATGGTTCACTTGATGGTTTTCTTAGTAAGAGAGATTTGACTATGTGGTCTTATAAATTATAGATGGACATAACCCATTGAATTGTATATGAATATTTTAAAATGGTATGTCAAAAATCGATTTCGGTGAGAGGGTTATATTGCAGTGTGATATATTGTTGAGGAACTTGTTGAATTTTGTACCAACTACCTATCTGGTATGGAAAACATTGTTCTATCGAAATATCATCACACTGGAAGGCTTGTGGGTGAAAGAGTTTCTAGAATGTATATTATCACAATCACTATTATAGATCGGGAGAAGGACCACCTTTACATTTTTCTTAATAGTTTAGAGATTTATCCATATATTGAAACCTAAAAATAAATTATTAATAATTTGAATCCACCAAGGGATGAAATTTGGATATAAAATATGTATAATCAATGGTTTATAAGATGGTTTCAAGATCATATTTTTAAGAAGTCGGATGAAAATTCAAATTAAAATTCAAAATGAATTTGATGGCTAACCAGAGGACCAAGTGTGCATGTATTGTATTATAATGGTTATGTAATTAATGGTTATATGCTCTATAAAAATGAACATTGTAACGACCCAAAGTTTTTCAATGGAAATTACCTTCTTATATTTATGTCTTAAAATAACATTAAATCACAACATAATGAACTACTAAGTGATAAGTGACCTTCAAACAAAAGTTTTTCACTTCTGTGTTTGGAATTTCGAAAATCCGAGATACACGGTTGTGTTCAAGATGATTTTTTGGAGTCTAATGAAACAAAAATAATTTTTAGTGAATAGTGACCTACCCTTATGAATAGTAACATACCATTATGAATAGTAATATGACCCTTATGAATATTAAATCATTCAACATAAGAGTAACATTACCTATGAATAATTAAACAAAATTTAGACATCTTAGAAAGTGACAATTTGACCTTAGTAAACATTTTGGTATTTTGTAAGTCATAAATAATTAATTATAATTAATTAATTAATTTAAAAGAATATTTATTTCCCTAAAATTTATTCATGAATTATTGAATCAATGTATTATAGTTTTAGATAATTTTATAAGACCCTGCGTAATTTTTGAAAGCACCATAAAATCAGTTTTAATCTTAAAAACTGTTTTTTTAAGTAAATTATGATTTTAATTAAATATTAAATTAATAATATTTAGAAAATTATTTTTGAAATATGGAATTCATTTTTGGATTCTACACGTCGAAAAATGGTTGGGGTAAATTTTTTGGATTTTTCTGAGATACTTGAATTTTTTATGAATAGTAGAATCTGATAATTTACAATAAATGCTAAATAATGGATTAATTGAGTCATCGATTATGATCTTCTGATTTAATACCAATTGGTTTGGGATCACATGATAAAATTACTATTATTTTTCATTCAAGAATCACTATTCCTTGTCTTAGGGTAAATTAATAAACTAATGAATTTTATATTAAGGAAACCCCTCTCCCCTCCACTATAAAAGCCACCCTCCACACCCTCATTTCCTCACACCTCTCAAGCTCCAAGCCTTCTCTAAACTCTGCCCAAACATCTTCCCTAGCCCCTTACCCACGTCCAAGAGATTTTGGTCTCATTAAAAGACCAATCTTAGGCCCTTAAGGAGGTTCTCAAGAGAAGGATTCAAGAGGTAATTTTTCTCCCTCTTCTCCTTTAATTTCCTTTCAAGTTCAAGTTCATTTCTTGATCTCTCTCCTCCTATATTCATAAAAATTTTATTATAACTCCATTATTATACATATAATGTAATTTTATGATTCTGATGGGATATTATATCATCCAACCCTCTTTCCCTCTTCCTTTTATTTTATTAAAGAGAACGTTGTTCGTGAGGTGTTAATTTATCACCTTCAAAAATGACATGCTTTCTTCTTACATTTCTACCTTCAGATCTGTTCATGAAACCATTTTTATGGTTGAACCAGAATATTTTATATTTATTATGTTCTATTTAAAGTTCTGGAAATAACCTATAGCCATATTACTAAGTGATAAGTTAAAACAAGTTCGTTGTGATCCAAAAACCGCCCAAATTGACCCAAATAACCATCATTTAATTCTTATCTGATGATTCATCCACATGGATATAATATAATTCATTATAAGGTCATTAAAGATCCTGTAATATCATTAATTACATTTAATATCATTTCTGTATGTTTACTCATGTTCTACCCAAACTTCAATTTAAGAATACAAGTGAACCACCCAAGAAAAACCATTAAAACGAACATCCCCAAACAATGTTTTTAAACTCTATAAGTCATCCAAAGGAACATAATATGACATAATGAAACCATAATTAACCCTATTAATGTAAACATGGTTCTGTATTTCTAATTAATGAATATAATGTCATTATACAGGACATTAAAGAGAATTAAGCATTCAGATACAAGGTAAGGGGAAATCCTCAAACCCAACTTTCATCCTTCGGGTTCTACCTCTTTCACTCCATTTTTGATATGGTTACTCCTTAAAGATAATTTGTTCATCATTTTCTTTACTTTTCTGTGATATACATTTTTAACACTACTGTTTATGTAAAACCAAATGTTTTCCAAAAGAACTCTTCTTTTAAGAACTCACCTTTTACTTCTCATTCAAGGTTGATGGTTCTTATATCAAGTATGTTATTCCCTCTTTGTTTTGGGAACCCAAATTTTATGAATGTGTTATTAGGAGATGTAACTCATTACTTTACATGGGTTAGTTATGTTCACTTTTGAGATATGTTCCATGTGGAAAGTATGATAATGATAATGTTATGATGTGACGGGTGTGCCCGGAATTATATAGCGCAATATGAATGTTTAAATGTGACGGGTGCGCCCGGAATTATACAGTGCTCCAATACATTGGGTAAAGTGATGAATCTCATGAGTAAATGTGAAATGATGTGTGAACAATATGCTATATTGGTTCACAAGTATGTGTGGTGGTTAACCAATAAGACATGATGTTTCATTTTTATGCATTGCCACATTTCAAGTCTTATATTTATGCTTCCTATCATGTTCAGGATCTTTTCCCATGTTATGATTATGCCCACCCCATGCTATATTGTTCTTATCTATCCTCTTACTGGGATTTTAGCTCACCCCTTTTGATTTATATCCTCAGGTGGCTATATATACTAAGGAGAGGAAAAGTTCCAATAAGAAGCTAGAGAAGAAGAAATTAAATAAATGTTTATGCATGATGTTGTATTTTTTATGTATGGTCCTAGTTTTCCCAAGACACTAAACCTTCAGATCCTCTATTTGTAATAATATTATGTTGTTTATCTTTAAAATGATTTAATAGTAATGTAAGAAAAGGATCGGGTTGCTATAAACATGATAAAGGCAATAGCATGAAAAATATTGTATTTACACTTTTTGTTGAAGTGATTCATGTATCTAGTACCAAAGACAAAAATCTAATTTATGTGAATATGTTATACTTTGGAATCATCAAACAAATATGGGAGTTGGATTGTACAACATTCCAAGGGTCTATTTTTCAATGCAAGTGGTTTGATAATAGGAGTGCTGTTAAAATATATGAATTGGGATTCTTGAAAGTGGATTTCAGTAAGGAAGGGTAAAAATATGAACCATTTATAATAGCATCATAGGCATTGCAAGTATTTTATGTTCCAGATCCCACAAACCGAAAGTGGTTGATTGTTCTGTTATCAACTAAAACCACTGAAGGGACAAATGAAAATTCAACTGAGGACAACCATTTTATTGGGACATAGTAATAATTTTATAGCAGCCCCAATGTATATGGGTCTTGTATATTAGAGGATACCACAATGAAGTGATTTGGATACATGATAGAGGGGTCAAATTCTTTCAAACTTTTAAAAAAGTATTCAATAATCTAGTTATATTTTTTGTAATATACATTATTTTACCTCATATTATTATCTTTTCATTTATTTATTTATGTAATATAAATTAAATGTTGAAACACTTATGCATGTTTTGATGCTCCCAAGCCTGAGGAACAAAAGGTTTATCTACCTACTGGTGCTCCCAGTACAGTGGAATAACAACCATCTACACATGTCAATACTACCAATCTAGAGGAAAAACATATTGTTGATGTTGGACTTGAGGAAATGGTATATGTTGAAGAACCGATTTCCTAGAATAAATATGATCATCGTAGCATGACGGTGTTGGTAAAAATTATTAATCTTAAAAGCAAAGGAATCAAATTTGAGGTTGGATGGAATGTGCACGGTTAGAATGTTAATGCCAACAAGGCCACGTTCAGTAGTTTCATTGGTCTCATCACTCAACATCATGTGATGATTTATGTATATTTGTGCCACCATGTTGTTTCCACTCTTAAGACACTAATTTGGGAAGATATTAGGGTAACATTATGATATCCTTTCTTTATTTTACTAAAAAATAAAATAATTAAATAATTACTTTCCCTTCATTATCCCTTGAAGACTGCATTTATAATAGATGACTCCCATAGGAAATTTGTATTAATGCCTTCTATAAAGGCTCATAGAGGCTTTTTCACAATTCTAATGAAGTTTCATATCAAAAATGTTGAAGGGAAAATAAACTTTCACCCACTATATATTCATGCACACTTGATAAGACAAGAATCATGGAATCAATTTACTGGTCATCATGAGGAGAAATATTTTCAGGTGCATTATGGATGGTAATACATTGTTTGAAAATATGTTTATTAATCACTTTTGTTAATACTTGTTAATTTATAAAACAGTAACTGAGTGCTGAAAATAAGCAATGGGTAGCAAAACTAATGCACCCCTACTGTAAAGCAAGGATGGGGTATGCTTCACTTGAAAAAAATTGGTACATCTTTTAAATCTACCATAATAATTTTATGTGATATGAAACAACAACATAATTATGTTCATTTTTTTATATGTAGATTGATGAATCCAAATCCAAATCTACTTCCATCCCACATCATGTTCTATGGAATGAGGAATGTGTAAATAAATATGGGATACTGATAGATGAAAACACACAAAAATTGTGGGAAGCATGTGTAAGTATGACATAATAAAAAAAATCTTTAAATCGCTATTACATAACAATGATTACTTATTTTCCTATATTTTTTATCCGAATTAGATATAAGAACCATCAAAAACTGTACTGGATGAACAACTACTATTAGTGGCCTTGAATCAGCCAGAACAGTATGACCGCATCAGAGGTGAGGGGTTTTGGGGTGACACCCTGAACATATTTTGAGAATCAAAAATAATATGGTGATAAAGATAAAAAAAGGAAGAGATTTAGTCATGATTAGATGATCTTGAAGAAAAAAATCATTAGCAGTCTAAATTTTGAGGAACTTTTATAGGGGGAAGCAAAGAGAAGAAACAACTCAAGAAAAATAATTGTGTGATGATCCCCCCACCCCTACCCCCGCTATCTTTAAGGTGATCCATTTCCCTCAAAGATCTATCTTAGATAAGGTAATAAATATTATCATAATTATTTCTATGAAATATGAATCAGGAAGACATTGATACCTTTCCTATAATTATATTCTACAGGGTCAAAATTATTGTGATTTATATCTATCAACACCCACTCATTTCCTTGTTATGGGGGATACTGTGTACAATATCCAAGAAGACACTCTACACAACAGACAACTTTTAACAGGTCATGTGAGAGTGGCGATTATCATAGCACATGAGATGAGCATCGAGATACCTATTACACTTGATGATGCAGATATCACTACATTAAAATCGCTAAGTAGGGGAAGTTATTTTTTAATTTGGTGGTGGTTTAAACTGTTTCCAAATGGTTCTGTGATGGTTTCAAAAAACCACCGCTAAATTTGGTGTCGCCATCCAATATGCAGCGGTTCCTTCCATTTAGCGTTTATTTCTAGTATATGTTGTAGAAATATTATTTAGTGGTGTTTTTCTTCATTTTAGTGGTGGTTTTTTGGAAAAAAAATGACTAGGATATAGCGGCGGTTTTAACCACCGCTAAATCTTAAAGTTTTTTTTGACCATGCAATCACCTCTAAATAATAGTATATCATATTTCGTGGTGGTTTTAACCACCACCGATAAAAAAACATAATCATATAGTGGTGATTTAAACTGCTGCTAAAAAAATATTCCATATTTAGCAGTGGTTTAAACTACTGATATATGTTGATTTACAAAAAAAACCAACTGCAGATTTTGCATCCCCGGAACTACCCTGAAAAAAAAATACACAGATTATGTTTATTCCCTGTCATAAGCACACAAAATCACACACATGAAATAAATGGTTTCAAGTATATTAATCTACATGAACCATAAATGGTTTCATCCTCTTCAAACATGGGAAATCATGAAAATTTCATGTGGATACTTTGTACCACAAATGATACATGAACAAACCCTCTCTTTCCATATTAGTCCAAGACATCAAAAGGACCACTAATCATTACCCGGTGATGAACTCTACTCATCACCCTCTCCATATCCGTCTCTACTTCCTACTAACAGCACCTATAAGATAATTAAATTTAAAATTAAAAATTTTGTATATTTATATTTAAACTTAAAACTAATAAAATTTTGTGAAATAAATTATTTTGATGTTGTGTGATTTACCTACTCACCACTATTCATCGATATAATATCACCAGGGAAAGATTCAGTCATCTTCTGATATAAACCAACTAATGCTTTCTATAAAGTGGATATCTAAGCCCCCTGTTTCTAAATTGTTCTTTGCATAGAAACAAAATCTATCTGAGCATCTCTAGGTAGGGAGTGACGACAACTAGGAGTAGATATAGCTACAATCCTTGATGTCATGCCAAATAACTCAGATGGTAATGGTCCCAAATTCATCCCACACACTTGACCAGGATACTCCTTCCCAAAAACTTTACCAACTAGGTCATCCTGGGAGACTGAGTAGGACTGCGCGGGATTGGCATCCCATGGTTCATTAATTTTTACCTATAAATCAAATATAAATAATATTTGAAGCAATATATATTAACATATTTATAACTAATAATAAGTTATTATAATTAAAAATGAATTCATACCCCAACTTCTTTGGTAGGAACATTAACATAACTCCCATCAGATTTTTTATGAATATCCAACTACAATTCTGTTTGGGAATCTAGATGCCCTAAATTTTGTGACTGCATTAAACAAATATAAATCAACAATTTAATATATGGAATAGATAATATTTTCTTATAAATATTTAATTAATGAAAATATTACTAGAGTTGATCGAATTCTAAAATAACTCTTTGACCCCATAGTGTGAGGGATGATTTGCTTAGCCCGACTCGATGCATTCTTCCTTGAAACATACTGAAATAAATAAAATGTAACTTAATAGTAATTTATTCAATGTAATATCCTTTTCATATGCATGTATAAATGTAAAATGATATTAATATAATAATATATATTTAAATACCATGTTATTATCATCACGATGGCTATCAATAAAAACTTTCCATTGCTCTCTAGGTACCCCAGTGGGTACCTTATCATACAGTTGTTGGGTGCTCAATGAAGTATCGTTAAATTTGTTCCACAATCTCCATTTAAAATCTTTCCATTTCTTGCCCAAATTTTTCAATGTCCACTTTCATATTATAAGATCAATAATGGGAAAGTGGAAAATCATCTGTAAAAATAGATTCATTTTGAAAATATTAGAATTTAATAACATAATGACATTAAATTACACCATAATGTATTAAAATTACCTTTATATTTGAATCAAAAACTTTATTTTTTTCCAAGATGAAGGAATATGCCTCCAATAATCATACATAGTTGGAAGGGTAACTAGATGCGACGCCATATGGCCTAGAATATAGCCAATTAATCTAGCAGTGTCATCTGTAGGGACCCCTTATTAGTCAAATGGGACAACTATATTTAGTCTGTTCAAATTCTAGACATATGAACTTTTCATATTTTTCTTCGTAGTAGCATTGTTTCCATCTTTTATGAAAAAAAAAGTAGTAATATAAAAAAATGAAATAAATTTATTCATATTAAAATTTGTACCTATAACGTTCACCCTCCAATATCCTCACCAAGAACCAGGAGTGGCGACTTGGTCCCTCACTACTGAGGCTATTGAATGGAGAGGTGTTGGTTGAGCTGTTGATGGGATGCTGGTAGAGGGTGTGAGAGATGGTGTAGAGGTAAAGTAGATGGTGTCTCAGATGCTGTAGTGAGGGAGACATATGGATCATCATCTATTGTTATGGTCAAGGGAACACTGACTGAGAGTCAAATGGCATCGGTATAATGCTTCCTCCTTGGAATTCCTGTCATTTAATAAAATAAAATTAACTTTAAAACATATATTTCAAAAAATTCATACAGAAAAAAAATTAGAAATGATAACAGATACATAGTACTAGCAAACAAAATATACATAACTATGATAATGAATGACTACACAAATGACATAAGTTGTTGATAAATTAATGGATTCACTACTGGAATTCCCCTCTATACCAACTCACTAATGCCAATGGTTTGGGAAAGTCGTTGGGATAGGTACTCTATACCAATGGTTTGCACTAAAATGTTGGGAAAGGGTAAAAAAAGTTGAGTTTTCCCAACGGTTTTGAAAAACCATTGGGAAATTATACATAGACTAATGTTTTCCCAACGCTTTTTTAAAACCATTGGAAAAAGAGTGCATATAACAATGGTTTCTGTTAACCGTTGGTATAGAAACTATATGCCAATGGTTTTTTAAAACTATTGTGAAATATTTCCCCCAAATACAGCCAAGACACCATCCTCATTCCATTCTAGATCTGATACTTTTTCCCCTAACATGCGGTTCTCTCTCTCCCAGTCGGTGACCATTGTCTTCCAATCATGGTTCTAAATCCGTTTATTCCACTTAAAATCAGTTTCTTCCATCTATGCATACATTTATCTTCAAATTGATGAGTTTTTTTTCTTCCATTTATTATTTTTGTACCTGACATATGTTAATCTATTTATGTTTAATTCATTAAACACCTTGTTTTAATTTTGAAAATATATTTATCTTGTTTTGTGGTTGCTTGTACTAGATTTTTTATTTAGAGGGAGTTTAAAAAATAATTTCTTACACTAAAATATATTTTCAAAGGGGATAAATGATTGGTTTAATGGGGATTATACATTACATTCTTACCATTTTTTATCTTTTAACAATTTATATCCCCTTAATTGATATAATTTACTATCTTAGTTTGCTTTGTACCTTGTTTTTTGTTTATTTCTTTGTTTTGATTTATTTCAAACCACTCATTTTATGTGTTATTATATTCCTATATAAATCTATGTTCTTGTTCAATTATATTATATTATATGAATTATAATATAATATACTGTTACATATGTTATATTTATTGATCTGTGTCATTAAAATAATGTATTCATCTTTTTTTCTATTTTTTATTAAGGATATAGGGTTTCAGTATAATTAAAATAAATATACTTTGTATTATTATATTCTCTAAGAACCAAAATTAAATATTGTATTATATTTATTTTATATTTTAGTGTAGTATTATTCCATTCTCATATAGAAATATTTTATTTGGATCTCTTTTTCTTTGTTGTT
Organism: Viscum album; assembly: GCA_963277665.1. Lineage (NCBI taxonomy): Eukaryota > Viridiplantae > Streptophyta > Magnoliopsida > Santalales > Viscaceae > Viscum > Viscum album. Next base: position 320,463,744 of record OY728143.1, read on the forward strand.
AAAACTTCAGTTAGAATATAATTATTATACCATTTCATATATGTGCATAAATTAGTATAAGACTGGATGGACTTTGGGTTTTAGTGGTGTCAATCATGATATTCTATAGATTTCAAGGTATTTTTCATGTTTAACACATGAGAGATCACATGGGTGAAGTATTTTGTGTATGTGCGATGGTGTATGTGCTAGGATATTGAGTAACAGAAATACATTACCTATAGGACAGAACTTGTTAAATGATCTTACATAATGTCATAGACACAATAGATATCACAAAAAATACCAAAATAACATCATTATAAGGATGATAATAATGAAGGACCATCATACGATGTTATAATGAGAACAAAAACCATGATTGGTTTTAGGAAAACATCTCATATATAATGTACTCCATTAGCTCAATACACATGGTGAAGTAAACCAACATAGTGATGGTTAGTATATGAATGAAAAATAGATACTCTAATGCATACAACATCTGAAATACATGTACCAAATAAGTTCTTGATGAGGGTATACCTTAAAGTCAAAATAAATCATATGATGTTTTTTTTGGCGATTTCATAATGGAGATTTGTGTATGTCATAGGGTACGATATACATGAATCCAAAAAATATCATATGAATTGAAATAAGGTATTTCATAAGGCATGATATATTGGTATCGTATTAACACTTCCATAGTCAATCACATTGCACAATATGGCCATATCATAATGTAATGATGTGGTTTAAACATATATTATGACTAACATAGGCATTCAAACATTAAGTGTTAACATTTTGGTAATCTTACACATAATCTATCATTAATCATTAAAATTTCATAGATTCATTGATTTGGTTGCATATATGACATTTTTATACTCATAGATACACTAATTTTGTATAAATTTATTATATTTCATTTGTGTAAATACACTATATTTATATCATTTTCTTTGAGAACCTACATGTTTCTAGTTTATGACACCAAGATGGATACCTTTTAAATAACACACCTTTTCTAATTAATTTCATATATGTTTTCAAATGAAGGAAATAAAACCATATGAGGAGCGGTGAATAAAAAAGATGATAGACAACAATCGTCGAATGGATGAGATAGGAATTCCTCTATTAGTGCATGTTGTGAGTATTTTATTTCAAATATATATATATATCAATAACATATAATTTCATGTGATTAATTTTTTTTAACTTTTATGTAGAATCCACCACTTAGGCATCAGTTATTCAACAATCAGTCTAGTAGTGGTCTCAGTACTAAGGCCAGTGGTATGAGGGAGGTGGTATGAGAGCTAGGCACTCCAGTTAGTGTACCCATTTAGACCATGACCCTCCCACTGTCATACCATCTTCCACACATTCTGATCCCATTTTTTCATTAGGGACACACTGGATATTTAGTCCTCCCGTTTTTTCACCACCCTTCACATCTGAGCCTCCTAACCCATCTTTATTGTATCCCATGATGATTCCCACTCCTTATCCATATTATGCAGTTGGTCAGTCATCCATGACATCTTTTTTACCATCTAGTTCTTTTTATTCGGGATTCTACATTCCTTCTTCGACTCCTACTCTGACACAGTATGTGCCTACAGAGCATACACTAGGACCCACTCCAATGGTATAGGGTGATGTTCCTTCAGTGGTAGTGGATCCAGAGGTGCCCATTGAGCTGACTTCCATAGGTATATTTTAGAACCCTAAAAAATATTTTTACAATAATTTATTTTCATTATAACATGTATTGATATAATATTTTTTTTCTATTATAACAGATACATCTACTATTAGGTGGCAGGGGCGGGGGAATACCCGCATGCGTTCGGTGTGTAATTTCCGCATGCAGTTGATGGTGGACTACAACGAAGACAATCAAATGATTGAAAAAATAGGGCAGTAATGTCGGAGTTTTTTTGCGATGTTTTCCAAATACTCTGACATCATTCTTGACAGCCCAATATCATAGAGACAGTTGCCAAATGAAGTTAAGTATAATTCTTGGGCACAGATATGGGTAAAAAAATCCATTGTATTTAATGTAATATTTTTTTTTATATGAATTAGTATTTTGGTGTTAGCTTTGATTTAATTTCCCTGATGGTGAGGGTGCACGATTAGCATGTCTAAAGGAGTTAGGTGAGATTTGGAGAGCCTATAAGTACGAGTTATATATTGTATGTCATACTAGAGTTGGAATAGAGTTAGAGGCGGTACCTATTGTATATTATTGTCTGATATAACAGTATCAAAAAATGATTACTCATTGGATGACTATCAAGTTTAAGGTATTAATCGCATTTGTGGTATTTAAATGAAAAGTTTCATGTTTTTCATTAATACTATCTTTTGTATTATTGAATTTTATTTAGGAATCATCTAGAAAAAATAAAAAAATAAAAACATTGATGCTAAAAAATACCTCCACGCATTGGGACGTACTATGATGTCAGATCATGAGAGGAAGCAGGTACAATGGTTGTTTATAATTTTTCGTCAGGACTTTCATTTTATATTATTTCCTCCATAATTTATTCTATTTCTAAAGTTTTCATATAATTTTAGTTATGAAATTCATTATTGGTAACCTATTTTTAATTATGGTTTCCTACATTCAATATCATTCTAGAGATAGGTATTGAATATTAAAGGACGTGTGCCTCGAGCAAAACCGTTTTGCTTGAGTAGAAAGAAAAAATATGGAAGTGTGGTTAACGAACCAACACAACAAAAGATTGTAAGTTTTAGTTTTTTGATTTCAAATTTTAATATCTATTTTTTTAACTTAATAATCTATTTATATTTGTAGCATTCTACTTTAGAGGCCCTTGATGCCCAGGAACCTAACAATTTTGGGCCAAATGATCACTTACATCAGGTGTTGGGAGATGAACACTCTGGAAGAGTACACTATCGACCTAGGAAGAGTATAGTCATAAAAAGTTATTTTCACTCTTCAGGTACTAGTTTTAGTGACATTGAGTTCAAACAGGTTAAAGCATGGGCAGAAAAGGCTGAAAAAAGGGCCACACCGGTGGAAGAATGGTATGCTAGGGAAAACACCAAATTTATGAAACTGATGAAAGTTGTATGTCCAAAACTTCCACCAGAGGTCAGCACAGCTTTTGATGAATATATTTCATTGATGTGTTCAATATATAGTTCACTAGGTGGAAGTTCTAGTGGTGGTCAAGAAGATTTCGTTCCTGGTGATGGCAATGGCGAGGAAGAGTATGAGGACAAGGATGATGTCGAGACCGAGGCTGAGGTCGAGGGAGAGGCAGAGGAAGAGGCTGAGGTGGAGGACGAGGGAGAGGATGAGGCCAAGGATGAGTATAGGGACAATGATGGGGGTAGGGTAGGGATGAGGGTGAGGATGAGGCTGATGGTGGTGGTGGTGATAGTGATGATGATGGTGGTGAGGGAGAAATTGATCTGTTACATGTTTGACAGATATTACTGACATTTGATGTTTGTTGATTTATTGTGAATGAATATATGTTTGATTAGGTATGTCACATTATTCTTGTATCTTTATTTGTTTATCTATAATTGGATTCTATGAATTCTTTTTTTACATGGTATCAAAGTTATTTCACAACACTATATGTGACCGTGTTGACTTTTTGTTCCCTTATAGGGAGCATTATGATTTCTAAGTCTACGACCAAGGTTGATGATATCCTATTATAAATTGACACCCATAACTCCTTGGATGAAAGAAAAAAAATTCAAAAGGGTATGAATGGTAGTAAATTTTAATTGTTTATGCTTGTTTAACTATTCCCCTACATGACGTGTTGATTTAAACCCTAAGCTCATGTAAGTATCTGTAAAAAAACATAGTCAACTTAATCCACTAATGGGAGACTAGGACTCTTTCACCTATTCAATTGGAGGTATCTATAACCTAGGAGTCAATAAGGGTGGGCCCTCCTGACCCACCTGAAGTATACAACTAATGTATCCATAATGTTTCACCACGCTACCACATTATAGCCTTTTAAATTGGTGAGTTGGATGTTATTGGAAAGAATCGGGACCTTCCACTTGATCAAATTAGAGAAGGAGATCATGAAATCTTTGCAGTTTTGGACTATAGATTAGTGAGGAAGATTGTAGACAAATAAGTGATTATTAGAGAATAATCCTTGGATGTTCCACTAGAAGAAGGAAAATCATCTGAGAAATACACTATTCTAAGAGTATGTGGGTACCATATAAAGCCCTTAATTTGACCTTTGGAATTCACCTATTAACATATTAATTTCTATAGAAACTTTTAGTAGTACCGTAAAAAACATAGGATCTCATTGAGGAATTTATCATCCCCACATCCCAACTGGAAAAGTGCATGGATGTTTAGATTACGTAAAGGTCCAAAAGTTCAAAGGGTGATAGGAAAGTGGCCTCTTTGAGTAAATTATTCCCTGAATATATTTCATCCACTCAGATCGACCCTGATCTAGGTCAATAGGCCCCCACTTTTTGGCATGCTTCCTATCAATACATGTGTAAGGAAATGTGAAAACTAATTTTTAGAACTCCCTTAGAGGATCTACTAGGAAATTTATAGAATATTCGTCACATGTTAAAAAAAATTAGGATACAATGGTTTTTATTACTGATCCATCCATAATAATATGAAGGAGATCCTTTGAGAGAGAAAATAAGATAAAATTCCATAGATAGTTTTCTTCAATAAAAAATCAATGTCACATTTTTTTAACCTTCTAAATGAGGCATTTCAATATATATCCCATTACACTAAGTTGGAATCAGAATAGTACTATTTTTTAGATGAATAATCTATTCAAGTAATCCTCCCCTAAAGGGATATAGATAGTACTAAGGAGATATTGTAAAGTTACCAAAATATTTTAGAAGATACCAAGACTGGGTTGATGAAATGGAAGGCTTCTAGCAGTTGATTAATTATGATGGGAAGTTTGGCTATTTTCTTTTGTTGCATCATCAAGGGAACTGGGAAATCACTGTAGGAATCGAAAATGTTGGGGGGAATCGGTTCCAGGAAGATCATTTATTTCCTGCTACTTGAAATCCTCTCTATTATGTTATTGAAAGCTGTCTCACTCCCAGGTCTTTGGTTTCTTCCCAACAGGTCCCGGACATGGGAGGTCTTGTTCTTACTGACATGGGAATCCAACAGGCTAAGTCTCCCTCTTCCCGGTCTGATCTGGGATTTTGGGTCCCTCCTAATTGTATGGAGTTGGTCCCTACCTTTTCTTCTCTATATTCATTAGGGGTACTATCTCATTCTACTCATTCCCAATTAGATGTAGGAGAGTTTGATGATACTTGTAGGATCCATCTTTCTTCTCATGAGGATCATTCGACTCATTTGGTGGTGAAAGATTATTCTCTTTAGAAGAATAAATGAAAACAAATGATTTTGGATGGAGAAGGATTTACTCTCTACCAAGGGAGAAATACTAAATATTATAATCTCAATAGGAATCCCCATGGGGAAGCCTCAATTGAAAGGAGTTATAGTTATCTCATTATTGCATCTAATATGGTAAATAATAGGACAACTGAAATGTCTTTTAAGGTTGGTAGTTATGGTAGCAATACAATTGGTAATCTCAAGGGGATGGAAAGAGGCCTTAGTGGTAATAAGAAGATTTTTCTGGTGAATATTAAGAATCTGGATTCTATGAAGGCATCCATCTTTCATCCTCGATATGGGGAAGGTAAGGTAGGAAGTGTAATCACAGCTTCTCCTAGGATAACATTAGAAACCTAGGGAAAGAGGGATTTTTTATCTCAGTTTGACATCCCTTTGGCGGGTTCCAATGTGGAAACTATTAATGTTCCTTTAAACAAGAGTGGAGGTTCTACTAATCAGAAATAAAGTTTTAAAAATGAGGTACATCCTCTATTATGAAACCAAAATATGAATATCTATAATTTCCCTCCCCTATCCTTGAGAGGTCAGTCCATAAATATGGTACATTTTAACTTAGATAACTCTATTTACATGAGGATTCAAACTAAAGGTTAATTCAAGTGAGCGATTTAATGATTCCCAAGACTGAATCTTAATTTGCAGCTTCAATGAAGGTATGATCGAGTACATCACAAGATTCAAGTCAGTTGTTTTTTTTAATTTATTATGGAACAAATTGGTGATGTATTATTAAGTTTTACTCCTTATATGTGGTTTTTCAATGTTTAGATTCTCACTCAACCCCTAAAAGTGATCCTTCCTCAACAAAATATTTAATTTCTAGTCAATGGAAATCACAGGTTACTCTACTTTACATTGTTATTGAGTTATTTATCTCTTTTATCATCCTAATCATAAGTTTAATGTAACTAGAGAAAATCATGAAGAATTACCTCAAAATAACTGAATATACTCAAATATTTAATTGAAATGGATTATGTAAATCATAGCCTTTAATTTTTTGAGTCAATTGATGAAATATGAGGAAACTCTTCATCCCCAAAACATGTACCCAGAGATATATTAGGAGGATTGAATATTAAGGTATATATACCATCACTATAAGTCAAGGTTAATTCATGATATGGAGGATTGTGAGGTTTGGTTTCCTCGTAATCATGTACAACTGGATGAATATAGGTAGACCAAATATAGCAACACATGTACCATCACCATAATCCAAGGTTGTATTATTTGGATATGAGGTATGGTCTCCTAATTATCATGAATTTTTTCTTTTTTTAACAAATTTATAAACCCACTATCCTCATTATGAAAATAATTTCACACCCACAAGGATTCATGAAGATGTCCAAGTATACAAACCTGTATGATTTATGAACCCACACTCTCATAATACCTAGAGATAAGAGTAAAATAAATAAATAATATCTCTCCCAAAACATCATAATTGAATAAAAATATCAATTAGAACATTAAAAATAAATTAAAAACAATCTCATCACCTTATAGATTTGACTTTCCTTATACATGGGTTAGTTACATACTAGTGCAAGGTCTATTCCAAGTTCCAACAACACATCCTACCTCTAACTACCATGCTCAAATAGTCAAACAACCAACAACAATTCTATGTAACATCTTTGTATTTCCTCAACTAAAATAGCTCATATAAAATCATTGGTAAATCACCACAAGACCTCAGGAACACCTATCCTTATACCAGATGCTTTAGACTAGTGTTGAGAGTCTATAAGTATCGTGGGGATATTATACTCTATATACCCTCCTAAATAAAAATATATAAATAACATAATCAAAATAAAACATTAGAGTAAGCATGATAAATTATAGCTAAGAGACAACCAATAATAACAAATAACATCACCATGATATAACATAAATGAAACTCATGCTAAACATACACTCATACAACAATGTCCACCCACTATAATGAAAATTTAAAAAAAAATACAAGGGTGACTTGACTATAAAACATGGGTTCCTCCACGTACCCATCTTCCAATATCCTTTTAAATGATCCAGTATGATTCTCCATACAACCCGTCACCTGAAAGTGAAACATAAGGTCTCAACAGGAAACAGTGCTCTCATATAGGGTGTGAGCATATAACTTGGTAGGGTATCACCAATTTCCCCCAATATACATCATTATATACAATATATACATGTATGGGAAAATAAAACAAGTACCAATATACAACATGCAACAATTGTGTTAATGGAGATGTTTTTTTTTTGGGTGTTGTGGTTTCCAGTGGGGTATTCTTTATATTGGTTGTATTTTGAATTTTGTGGTGTATTTATAGTGGTAATTGCAGAGGGTTACACTTACAGGTAATTACAGTAATTGCATAGGGGTGATTCAAGATACTAGTTGTTGTGGAATTGCAGCAAATATATACCAATAGTTTGGAAATCGTTGGTATAGATGTGATAACCCAATATATACCAATAGTTGGTATAAAACCTTTGGTAAAACTATATACCAACAGTTGATAAACTATTGGAATAGAGTCATTTAGAAACTATATAAAACCGTTGGTAAAAATATATCCCAACAGTTTATAAGAACCATTGGGATCAGGTGATTTTCAGTTCTCTATTCCAACGGTTATTCAATAACCATTATCATATGTCTATCCCCATGCCTCAGCAACCAATAGTTTGGAAAACCATTGGTATTTTTTATACCAACGCTTTTCCAGCCTATACCAACGGTTTGAAATCATTGGTATATAGTAAGTTTCCAGTAGTGACTAATGCACATACAATCATTTTCTCCTTCAATAATGTCATTTTCCTACTCCGTTATTACTTCATCTGCTTCATCCACCCTTGTATGACTAATATTTTCAATATCATGATGGAAAAAAAAGTTCGCTTCTTACTATTGATGTGATTCAATGTCAGAGGTCAAATATTCCACTTCATCACCCATATTATACAAGTCTCTTTGTTTTATGTGAGAAACTACACTCCACCCTTCATCCAAAAAATCTTCCACATAATATACCATTTTCTATTGTGATGATAAGATATATGGATCATGTAATTCATGATCACAAACATCCATCAAGAGAGAGAAGTTCACAGAATTAAATTGCAAGGAATCTCTTTTAACACCCTTGATAATATCTACCCAATTGAATTTGAATAAAACAACTGAAAAATGCCCATGGTAGTTTAATTCAATAATATCAGTCAACTTTACATAGTATCCCACTTCAAAAAATGTAAATATACCATTATTTTGTGTTTTCAAAGCCTCTTCCCGGTTGATTGTATGAAATTTAAAGTCATATACATTGTAAGTGTCAAGCTTTCTAGCCTGCTTTAGAGGACCTCGAGCAAGAAACTTCAAATATTCTGAAAATCATCTCGAGTATCAGTATTCATGATCTATAAAAAGTAATATACATTATTATATTTACAAAAATATATTTTTCAACCTAATATCTGTATTGATTTCAATATTTATGAACTTACACATCGTGCAAACCATTCTACAAGCTCTTTATTAATAGCTTTTGTTATATCTTTCTCATTTCGTGTCTGGTTTCTCATTCATATATTTGTTTATATACTTAACTCTTTAATAAATGGATCTGAAATTTCACTATTTATTAGCACGTATCTATGTGTCTGTAATAATTTCATTTTTGTCAGTGTAACGTTTGAGCTCCTCCCAACTAATCGGCCAATAGCAGGAAAGATTTTTTATTTCCCATGTAGTTGAGATCGAGACAATGTGTCATCAACACATCCAAATCAATTGAATCTTGTCTCAATATTATCCAATTATCTAGAAAAAAAGGTGACACACTCCTCTTCCAAATAGACTTCATAAATAGAGCCTTCAGGTTGGGCTTTATTTTTCACATATGATTTCAAATGCCCAAGATATCTATGAAATAAAATAAAAAAACATAATTGTGTATTTAATGAAGTGATAAGAATTGTTTAATTAAATTAAAAACATATAAATAAAGTATCTATCAATTGGATACATCCATCGATAATGTACAAGGCCTCTCAATTTATCTTCCTCATCCAAACACACAATTAAATGCATCATGACAATAAAAAACAATGGAGGAAAGATCATGTCTATTGCACAAAGTGTTAATACAAATATCTCCTAAAGGTTTTCAAGCTCAAATGGTTGTAGAGTTTTCTCACATATTTTTTTGAAGAATGTGAAAAATTGGAGTACAATAGAAGTAACCTTTTTAGGTAATAATTTATGCAATGCCAATGGTAGTAAATGCTCTAACAAAATATGTGAATCGTGAATTTTTTATCCATGTAACCTATGATGCTTTAAGTCAACACACCTTGATATGTTACTTTAATACTCATCAAATACCTTAACATGTTTTAAAATTCAAAGAAATGTATCTTTATCCCTATTTTTCATTTCAAAAATTGTCGGAGCATACTTTCCATTCTCATCTGTCTAGAGATCATGCTTTATGTTCATTGCTTGTAAGTATTTCGAAGCATTGATATGATCCTTCGATTTTCCATACTCATTAAGAAATGTAAAGATCAAATTGTCACAGACATTCTTCTCAATATGAATCGCATAAATATTATGTTGCAAAAAATTAAATACCCAATATGGAATTTTTAAGAATATATTATTTTTCTTCCATTGTTGTAGTCTGATTTCACTTGATGATGCACTTTGAACTCTTTTCTCACTATCATTCAAATAATGCACCTTACAAAATTATGTTTCAACATTTTCAAGTTGTTCTAATATTTTATAACATTTTAACAACTTTGGAGGGGGTTTATGATCAATTGAACCATTGAATTTTGACTTGTTCAACCAAAATCTATGAGATGAATCGATAAATCTTCGATGACACAAGAAACACCATTTTTTACTATGAGGTAGTTGTTCAGGCTCAAAATCAATATTACAAATAGGACAAGACAAACCCATGTAAGTGTTCCAACTAGCTAAATTTCCAAGTCCAAGGGAGTCACTAATGGTTCACATTAGAGTAGCTTTCATTTTGAACATTGTTCTAGAAGATGCATCATGTGTCTCAATAACATTGCTCCATAACTCCTTTAATTCTTCAATTAGAGGCTGCAATTATACATCAATATCATTTCCAATCATTTTTTTCTAGTAATAATCATCGAAATGATAAAATGCATTTTTTACATACACATCAATTGAAGTAGATTATAAGGGATCAGAACAACCATCCAAATGCTATAACTGATTCTCAAAGTCCCAAATAGGTTAAATCCATCAGCATCTAATACTAATAGAAATTCCTAGGATCAGATGAGAAATTTGGATGTAATGAATCAAATGTATTCCATAATTTTGAATCTCTTGGATATCACATTAACCCATCATTTTATTATCTATATAATTTCACTTCATGTGTTTGGAGGTTTTCAATGACATAAATAATCTTTGCAATTGAGTCTTTAAAGGAAAGTAATGCAAAACCTTTAAAGGTGTGTTCTTTTTCTTCTTCTTCATAGTATTATGTTGATTTATACTTCCAACATCACTCATTGACTACCATCTAGAAGAACATTTTTTCAATCTTGTCTTCTTGAATCCTCTCCCCAATAAAGCATACAATCATTGGGACACGCATGTATTTTTTTATAATTTAGACCAAGCTTGGTAACAACTTTTTTCATATCCTAAAAATATCCATGGATCTTTTCTTTAGTAAATGCATCACGCAATAATTCCAATATCATGGACATCACCTTATTTGTAATTCTACATAAGTATTTGGTGTGGTACAACTTTAGCAAAAAAGAAAGTTTTGAATATTTCAAACATCCACTATACAACTCTTGATTTCCATCATCAACTAAACCATAAAACACGTTTGTCTGCTCAGTGGAGTTTTCTATTACATTAGTCTCCACATAATAGAGAGGAGGGTCCAATGATATGTTACAATCTTGATCTGGTTATTCTATACTCTAAAAAACATCACTTTTCAAGTTGTTGTTTGTATCACCCTCAACTAGCTGTTATGATATGTTTTGATGTTGATGTTAGTGTCTTCCAATTCCAAATGCGTCATTTATAAGGTTTTTTCATTTCATTGTCTATTGTCGACAAAGTTGGGAGCTCATTATGTTGATTGACATCAGTGTTCAAACTTTCTATAACATTCAATTCTCTGTGCCAAATCCAACAAAAATATTGAGCAGGGAATTGCTTCAATATCAAGTATTCATAAGCTTCATCTCTCATCAACCATCTTCTAAATTTATATTTAGGACATGTACATATTATTCTTCCATAAATAGATTGATTGGGAATTTCAAAATCTAAAAACCCCTCCAAACCTTACCATACTGAGGTGTGTTCCTTGGTAATGTGATTCAGCTTTTATCTATATCATAATATACCTAAACTTTATTAAAAAAAATTAAAACACGTAAGTATTACTAAGTAAGAAAAGAGATAAATAAAAGTGAAAAAACTCAAGCCAATTAGTTATAAGAAGAGTCATATAAGTACTAAAAAGTCAAAGTAAAAAAAGAAAATCAATCATGTATATTATTATGTAAAATATAAGCAAAAGAAAAATCATACATTCATTAATTTAAAATATGCATCATGGGAGAAACACCCTAGGGCCACTAATTATAGATGAACTTAGTAATTCTCTATCACCATAGTTGTGGATTTAGAGTTTTAACACATCTCTAGCTAGAGGGGGTGTCACATAATGCTTCACTATCATTGATAGTAGTGATCTAAGAGATTCGATTTATGTATGTCACATTATATTTTTCCTTATTTACAAATGGTACATCTCAAACAAACTAGAGTGGTTTTAAAATTACATAACAGAGCCACTACATTCCAAGTGAGAGTATTTGAAGATGTTTTATTTGGAGTGAATAATTTTATCTTCCCTGCTGATTTTTATGTTTTAATCGTAGAGGAAGATAGGACCTCTACTTATTCACCTATAATATTGGATAAACCTTTCCTAGAAATATAAAATTCAATCATAAATGTCTATAAAGGTGATATAATAATGAATTTTGGTTAAAATGTTTTCCACTTTAATATTTTTGATTCCATCATGTACCCATAATAAGAGAAATTAGTTTTTTACATTGTCACATTCTGATGAGTATAATCCATGTGAAGAAATTTGTTTAATATAATAAATTTTTCATATGGGAAACAAATCAAGATCTTAAAATTTGATCAAAAATAATTGGGAAAAACATAAATATTCTATCCAACCATTTGAAGATGAAATTACTTTTGATTTATTTAATGTATTTTACTATTTATTAAATAAAAAAGTGTTTGATGCTTCATCTCTTTCATAAGAAGTGTAAACCATTGAGTTAAGTAACCCAGATCTATTTTTATCTTTAGTTCAGCCTCTAGATATAGAATTAAAACCCTTTCCTACTAATTTAACATATGTATTTATAATAGAGAGAAACAAGACACCAATGGTAATCAAAAAATTACAAGGGATCACTAAATCATTGGGGGTGATTTTCCCTTAAAACAAACACAACCTGTCAAGACAATAAAAAAACACTAAACCCAAACTATATGTTCCATGAAATGTAAACAATACAACTTAAAAACAAGAAAAATATCCAAAAATATCTAATTGGTAAGAAAATATGAAACTAGAAAATGAGACACCATAATAAATCATGACTAAGGAAAAAAATTGGAACTACTCCAGACTGTAAGTACATGACCAACTCTAAGGCTCTGATGCCATAAAACTACATTAAGATAAATAATAGAGAAATAAAAAATATTCCTTTTTCTAATATAATGGAAAACACCATCTGAATACACACCAATTTTTATATTTATGGGTTTAGTAATCATACCCTATAGGAAATCTAACCAAAAGATTACCACACACGCCATTAGGAATAGAACAGCTTAGATCATAGTTCAAAATATAAATAAAACTATAGGGAGAAAATCCAAAACAACATACTAATTTATTTCAATTAAATATAAACATCATAAATAATTTATCCATTTCATCAACTTGGAATATTGATTCCACATTCACAAAAACAAAAAAAAATCCATGCATCTAACTAGGATCATTCCAAACTCATGATAAGAATCCCATTATACTAGTCAAGTCATCACATGTACATGAATCCAAGGTTCCCTTATCTAGAACTAACCCATGCCCGAACTCAACATTGTGTCATCCAATGAAATATGAACTCATGTAATTCTAGTATATGGAAAGGTCTCATGACTATTAATTTCTTAAAAATTAATGAATATTTGAAAAAATTATCAAAAAATATTTCATCCCTTAAACAAAAACCATAATTTAAAATCCTGAATCTAAAGGTGTTTTTACCAAAAAAATTATTCAAAATAATTTGTTTCCAATTCAACCAAAATTATTTTCCAAAAAGTGAAAGCATCCAACATTTCCTTTGTAAATAAAATAAAAAATTTAAGAAAATATAATACTAATAGTTCTAGAGAAATTAGAGAAAATTGGGAATCCATATACCTAACGCGGGTTCCAATTTCAAAAAACTCTTACAATTACATAGAATGGTCAGATTTTCTCCTCCTTTCCCATTAACGATTTGATGATATTAGCCACTAAATTGACAATAACCTCAAAAAAACACTTAGAGATAAACTTAGATTTGAGAAGAATAAAATGATAAAAAATGTGCAATTTCATGTGTTCAAATGGTTTAAATATGATAGACCCAACTTGATTCAAGATTTGATAGAGATATTTAATTCATGGATCGTCGAGATGTCACATACACTAAAATTCATGTCACCTCAGCTTTAAAATCTGAAAACTCATCAATGTTATGAATTATATTCCACATCATGAATGTCATAGAATAGAAAACCATTCATTCCTTAAATTAAATTCATGGAATATACAAAGAAAAAATTCATATCATGAATAACCATACATGTTGTGAACTAGATCCTGTAGTTATGTTCTAGCTTCTGAGCTTTTTTCTCCAATGAACACTTCTAGAAATGAAACCCAAACATTATATAAAATAAAAAATATATAATAAAAGGGTGAATTATCTCAAGATGGGGAGAGATGGGTTGGCGGCTTGGGATCGGTCTCGGATAGAGGGGTCGGCGGCTCGAGCTCGGGCTTGTGGAGCGACGATAGTGACAGTTCGGTGGAGTAGGGAGTGAAGGTGGTTGACAGCGACAAAGAAGGGGGTCGGCGATGAGGGGGAGAAGGGGTTCAACGGCGAGGGGCTAGGGTTCGATGGGGTAAGGGGAATATGGGGGGGTTTGGGGTTTGGGAGGAGTGTGGGAATAAGTATCGCGCGTAAAAAAGAAAAAGTTCTAGCAGTGGTTTCTTAAACTGCCCCTAATTACTAAATTTGGTGTAGTGTATTCATACGGTCGAGAAAGCTATTGGAACATTCATATCTTGGTCATCATGTCTTGTAAAAAAATATCAAAAAGGTGGTATTCATTTCCAATTTATTTTTCATGCTAAACATTTAACGATTAATGAAAAAAGTTTTGAACCGATGAATGTTATTACATATAAATAAAGGGAAGGGGTGAAACGAACGGTAGAATCAAAATGATCTAAAGGATCAATCGAACAATCAAAAATATCTTCACAAATCACTTTTACCCCACCCATTGAATATATGCATTTAATAACATTGAAGGTTCATGTAGATACAAGGTTATAAAGTGGTAGTAATCACATAGTTTATTTTTGAATAAAAAATGTATGTAGATGCCATTACGGACCTCATTTCTCATGAGAATGTAAATTAAATCATCGAGTATGAATGTTTAGGAGTCTCAATTGTAAATGTATACATGAGGTGTGTTTTCATGATTTTTTTTCTAATAACTGATATACTATGTTAATTATGACTAAATATAATTCATATTTTTTACAAGAATCTATATCAATACTATTTGAAGGGAAAACCCTATGAAAATAAATATGGACTCATTAGTTCTCGCATCACTTATATAGACCAAACTAAAATAGAATAGATAAAATTGATGAAATAGTGGCAAAACTGGTCGCAGTGTTTGAAAGAAAACTTACAGATGACAGACTCTACTTATTAATAACAATGGAGCGGTAAAACTCTATAATTTAATCATATCAAATATATTTTTTCCTTTCATTACTTATTCCTTTTTTTAGAAAGAATTGGGTACTCATTGCAGTAAATTTAGATACTCCAAAGATTTATTTCCTAGATTCACTGCATGGATGCCCAAAAAACTGACCACACATGATGACGTTTGTTAATTTTTAATACACTGCATCCAACATTTTAGAACTAAACTTCAAGTTATATATTTTATATTATGTTTTAATGAGAATTCTGTTATGATAGGGCAGTGTTTAAATATTATGAAAATCATGATATGAGGAAAGTCCACGCGTACAAGGAGTCTGTAGACTTCTACAAGTGCATAAGTATTAGGGTATATATAATAAGATTTCACTATCAAAACACATATAAAAACAAATTACTTACTTTTCTTAAGGTTTATGTAGTGTTTGAAACAAACCAATGAAAAAGATTGTAGTTATTATGCTTTCAAATTTATGAGAGATATCATATACCATCAACAAACTAGCATCCCCAGGGAGGTATTTTTAAAGATAATTACTATTTCATTTAAAATATTTATTAATCCTTTGTGTATTTATATTTTTTCAGTACTACCATGCCTATCAAAATTCTTCATATTCACAGGACAAAATATATTTGTTTAGAAACGGCTAGCCAGCATACCTGATGTCGGAATGTACACATATATCATAAAGATGTGAGTTCCTACTACTTATTTATTTGATTTTATCATCATTTTATATACTTTTTTTAGTCAATTTCATCATCATTTCTATCTAATACTAATTTTGTTAATTTTCACAGATATTATGAAGAAATGACTTCACTAGCATTGATGATTCATTCATGTATTATGATCATGCACTGTAAGATAAAAAGACACCGTGGAATCAACCATACCTCAATATGAGACACAGTGTACCTGGTATGACTCAAATTGTGTGGTTTCTATTTAAAATTGACATTTTATTAATGTATTGTTTCATATTAATTTTTAATTTATTTCTTTATAGTGTTACTAACATAATAATTTTTTTCTTATATGGGTGGATTCTTTTGGGAAGTCGTATTTTTATTTCATTTGCCTGCAACAAGCCAAAAAAAGAGAGAACATGTTGTTTTTGGATGAGGCGTTTCAGGTAGCATGGGGTTTCCATTTCCATCCAAATGGAATAGTCCACTAGTACAAAAAGTATTTTTAACGTCACCCGTTTCACGTCGGTTTTTTAGAACCGATGTGAAAACCTCCGAAATTTTATTTTTCACGTCGGTTATTATATAACCGACCTAAAAATCCTTTTTCAATAATTTTTAAGGTCGGTTATTAAATAACCGACGTGAAAAATAATTTATGTTGATTTTTCACGTCGTTTATTTAATAACCGACCTGAAAAATCAATTTTCGCCGACTTTTTACGTCTGTTCTTATAAGAACCGACGTAAAAAATAAATTATAATGACTTTTTTATGTCGGTTATTTAATAAAAAACGTAAAAAATATTTACAATCATGTAGTTTATTTCCCGATCTTTGATTTGATAGGTCTTGAAGCTCAAACGGATTTATGGATCAAAAGTTATGGCCATCGGAAGTTGATCATCCCTAAATGAAGTCTTAGAGAAGGCCAACTTCAGAGGATCATAACTTTTGATCCGTAACTCCATTTGAGCTTCGTGACCTATCAAATCGAAGCTTAAAAATGATATACTTTTTTTTAAGAATTTTTAACGTCGTTTATTTAAAAACCGATGTTAAAAATTCATGAAACCCATTTTTTTACGTCGGCTATTATAAAAACCGACGTAAAAAATCGGATTTCATGACTTTTTAACATCGGTTTTTAAATAACCTATGTTAAAAATGCTTAAAAAAGTTTAGTTCATTTCGAAAGATTTGATTTGATAGGTCACATAACTCAAATGGAGTTACAGATCAAAAGTTATGATCCTGTGAAGTTGGCCTTCTCTAAGACTTCATTTAGGGATGATCAACTTCTGATGGCCATAACTTTTGATCCGTAAATCTGTTTGAGCTCCACGACCTATCAAATCGAAGCTTGGGAACTAAACTACATGATTGTAAAACAATTACGTCGGTTATTAAATAACCGACGTAAAAAATTGGAGAAAATTGATTTTTCAGGTCGGTTTTTATATAACCGACGTGAAAAATCAACGAAAATTTCGATATTTTTCACGTTGGTTATTATAAATTCAACGTGAAAGATGATATTAATATCCTGCCAATGCGGGATTTCAAATTTTTATTAAAATTTTCAATTTCCATGTCGATTATTTAATAACCGACGTGAAAAAAGTCACGAAGATTGATTTTTCACGTCAGTTTTTATATAACCGAGGTGAAAAATCATCAAAAAAATTAATATTTTTCAGGTAGGTTATCATAAAAACCGACGTGAAAAATGATTTTAATATCCCACCGATGCGGGATTTCAATTTTTTCACAGCGCGGGCTCAAAATTTTCAGTTGTCGCCTAAATTTTTAATACCGTGTTTTCTTTTTCCATAACATTTATATGGTTTCATTATACACAAATCGTAATATATTGATCTTTTCATTCAACCATTATCATTCCACCGACTCAACCCATTTGATCTTCAACATGAATTCACTATTTCTTCTTTCCGCGATCTCGTCAAGGTATTCGTAATTATGTTTCCATGATTTATGTTTTGTTATGATTAGTTTTCTTAATTTATATATCATTTAATGATTTGGATTCACTATTTCTTCTTTGTATCATGGTAAAACTGCAAATCCTCATTCAGATTCTAAATTTCCTTCTCAGACGAAGCTTTGGTTGGCTCATTCTATCTTTCCTCGAAAAAAAATACATCAAACTTCTAATGGTCATAACTTTTGATCTGTAGCTCCATTTGACCTCTATGACCTGTCAAATCGAAGCTCGGAAAATTATCTACAAAATGAAAAACATTTTTAAAGTTGGTTATTTAAAAACCGACGTTAAAAATGACTTTTAACGGCCGTTATTTAAAAACTGATGTTAAAAATGACTTTTAACGTCCGTTTTTAAATAAGCGACGTTAAAATTAGCGTTTCAACGTGATTTTTTTGTATGAAATATGGTCTTTCGCGTCGGTTTTTTAAAAACCGACGTTAAAAATAATTAAAAAAACATTTTTAACGTCGGTTTTTAAATAACCGACGTTAAAAAACATATTTTTTACGTTGGTCGCAATAACGTCGCCACAACGTTGCCACAAAACCGATGTTAAAAAGCAAAAAAAACGACGTAAAAAAGCTTTTTTGTACTAGTGGTCCTCTCTTTTTTAGCTTGGTGCAGACAATTGAAATAAAAACACACATCACAAACTCAATCAGTCACGCCTCAATCTGATACACATTATGCTCGGTATGACTCGAATTGTATGTTTTTAGTTTATAATTTACAATTTAGTTCAAAACACACATCACATACTCAAAAGTGAGAAAATACATTTAGATTATTTTGATGCTTTAGGAAAACTATCCATAAATCATTTATGATGTGTAGGAATCAACCACACCTCAATCAGACACGCGGTGTGACCGGTATTACTCCAAGTGTGTCTTTATTTAAAATTGACATTAATTTATGCAAAAAAACACAAGTGACATACTCAAAACCGAGAAAATGTATTTAGATTGTTTTTATACTTTAGTTAAAATGATGCATAAGCCCTTTTTGATGTTTAGGAATTACACGTACCTCAATCTGACGCATGATGTGACTGGTATGACGTCAAGTGTGTCTTTTTATTTAAAATTGACATTAATTTTAGTAAAAAGACAACTTACATACTCAAAATCAAGAAAACGCATTTAGGTTGTTTTTATACTTTAGGAAAATGATTCATAAGTCATTTTTGATGTGTAGAAATCAGTCACATCTCATTCTGACACACAATGTAACCGGTATGGTACCAAGTGTGTTTTTTTATTTAAATTTGACATTCATTTTAGTAAAAAAGACGACTAACATACTCAAAACTGAGAAAATGCATTTTTATTGTTTCGATACTTTAGAAAAATGATCCATAAGTCATTTGTGATGTGTAGGAATCAGTTACACTCAATCCAAAACACTGTGTGCCCCATATAACTCAAAGGGTTCGTTATCAGTTAAAAATTGACATTTTAGTTCAAAAAGTGTTTCACTCACTAAAAAACAAAAAAAACACACTCGGATTGTCTTCATAATTTAAGAAAATTATTCATAAGTCATTTTTGATGTGTAGGAATAAGTCTTATGTCAAACCAACATACGATGTGACTGGTATGACTCAAAGTGCATGTTTCCGGTTTGAAATGACATTTTAGTAAAAAACACAAGTGACATTTTCAAAACCGACCAAAAACATTCATATTGTTTTGATACTTTCGAACAATGATCTATAATTCATTTATGACATGTAGGAATCAACTGCACCTCAATATGACGCACGATGTGGCCGATGTGACTCAAGTGTGTCTTTTTATTTAAATTGACATTAATTTTAGTAAAAAGCACAAGTGGTATACTCAAAATTGAGAAAATGAATTTACTTTTTATACTTTAGAACAATGATGCATAAGTCATTTGTGATGTGTAGGAATCAACCACACCTCAATCTGACGCACGGTGTGACCGGTATGACTCCAAGTGTATCTTTTTATTTAAAATTGACATTAATTTTAGTAAAAATGACAAGTGGTATACTCAAGACCGAGCAAATGCATTCAGATTGTTTTGATACTTGGAAAATGATCCATAAATCATTTGTGATGTGTAGGAATCAGTTGCACCTCAATTTGACACACGGTGTTACCGGTATGACTCCAAGTGTGTTTTTTTATTTAAAATTAACAATAATTTTAGTAAAAAGGATTAATGACATACTCAAAACCGAGCAAATGCCTTCGGATTATTTTGATACTTTAAGACAATGATCCATAAGTCATTTGTAATGTGGAAGAATCAACTGCGCCTCAATATGACGCACGGTGTTGACGGTATGACTCTAAGTGTCTTTTTATTTAAAGTTGACATTAATTTTAGTAAAAAACATAAGGGACGTACTCAAAACTGAGAAAACGCATTCGAATTGTTTTGAGACTTTAAGAAAATGATTCAATTTTTTTTTGACATTTATGAATCAACCGCAACTCAATCCGATACACGGTGTGGCTGGTATGACTCCAAGTGTGTTTTTATTTAAAATTGACATTTTAGTAAAAAACACAAGTGACGGTCTCGAAACTGAGAAAACACATTCGGATTGTTTTGATACTTTACAATGATCCATAAGTTATTTGTGATGTATACGAATCAACCGCACCTAAATCTGATACACGGTGTGTCCGGTATGACTCAAAGTGTCGGTTATCAGTCTAAAATTGACATTTTAGTTCAAAACGGGTGTCACTCACTGAAAACTGAGCAAATGCGCTCGGATTGTCTTGATACTTTAGAACAATTATTCATAAGTCATCTGTGATGTGTACGGATCAGTTTCACATCAAACCAATACCTAATGTGACCGGTATGACTCAAAGTGTGTGTTTGCTAGTAAAAAAGACAAGTGACATACTCAAAATCGGGCAAACGTATTCAAATTGTTTCGGTACTTTAGGAAAATGATCCATAAATCATTTGTGATGTGTATGAATCAGCTTCACCTCAATCTGACACACGGTGTGACCGATTTGACTCTAAGTGTGTCCTTTTATTTAATTTTGACATTTTATTAATGTATTCTTTCATATTTATGTTTAATTTATTTCTTTATAAAATTACTAACATGAGATTTATTTTTTTATACAGGTGGATTCTTTTGGTCGGGTTGTGATGGTTTGTTCGGTAACTGATACCATAGTCGGACTTTTCTAAGAGGGGGTCGCGGGTGCCAAAGACAATGTAACATTGATGTTTTTAAATATTTGTGGATAGTAATTGCAAATTTAATTATACAATACATTGTTTGAAATATATATAATAGTGTTTTTGTTTATATTTGTGATGTAAAATTTATTTCAATTAAATTATATATTTGCATACAGGTGTATTTGCATATAGGTGTGTGCAGGTGCATTCCTTGCAGTGTGGTGTTATTTAAACATCACACTGCAATAATAGAACCTTTATCGACGACTATTTCTAGCGCTGATAAAGGGGTCTCCCCTTTAACTGCGTTGAGGACGACATCATTTTTTTAGCGATGTTAAACCCCTTTTTGTGCGTTGTTAAAGGGACGAACTGTGATAGTGCTCCCCCGACATCCCCCCTGCTACCTCTCAACATCCCTCCTTGTACCCGACTCCCTCCAACCATTGTGCATTTGTCATGGGTGATGTCCAAAGGTTTGAGATCCCTTATCATCTATCACCATGTCCCCAACCACCCACCCCCCATTGTGTTGTCACCAACAAAATTCGATGGTTGGGGGGGGGGCTCCTTTAGCGTCCGTCAAAGATAGTCGCTATTGACCTTCAGCAATGAATCAACTGCAACCACTAATCGCGGTCACTTGGCATCCACTAAAGACCTTTAATGATCGCTTTTGATTGTATGTAAAGACCAATGTTCTAGTAGTGTATGTATTTGATATATAAATTATTATATATATATATACACACAATATATATATTTAACTAGTTATGTGTATTGTAATATAACTACACACATATTTTTAGAATTGAGACAGGAAAAAATAGAAAATGTAAATACATGTGCATAAATATATATATACTTAAAATACATATTCTAAGATTTCAAATTTCAATTATTTCATATTTAAAAATATATATTTTTTGAATATAATAAAATTTTAAATATAATAATTGATATATATATATATATATATATATATATATATATATAATTAAAATTAAATTTCAACACACAGAGGGATATCTTATTCATATATATTCTTAAATTTTGATTTTATTAAAAAAAGTCTTTATCATCACTTATTTTAATGGTGATAAAAACAACTCGTTATCGGTACTAAATTAAATTGGGTGTGACTCTTTATACTCGATATGTAATTTGATAACAATAAAAAAACAATTAATAACTACAACATGTGTTTTACGACACGTGGAAATTTATGATAGGTCATTTTAATATAAAACTTGTGTAATATGTATTCAATTTTAATAGAGGAAGATTCGTTTGGGCCGAGGAGTCCCCACCCCGCCGGCGCAGGTCACGCCCCTTTTATTATTTCACCAACCCACCCACCACCGGCCTGCCATACGGACCCCTTTATTGGGTTATCTACGGATTATATATATTAAAATTTGAGATAGTTTAATTTTTTAAATACATTATCTTAAGTTTATTATATTCTATTTTAAAATACTCATCCAACACTGACTCCAATTATAATTTTCAATTTCAAAAAAATAATTAATTATAAATTTAAAATGAAAGTATCTCAAATTAATAAACATCTTTTATAATTTTATTATACATTGAAATAATATATATAGGGAGTGAACAAATAATTACTAATTTAATTGGATTTGGGGTTTAAAATAATATATAAATCTATGCGACAAAATTGAAATAGATAAATATATTTCATAATATCACTATTATTTAAAAATATATAACTAATAAATTGATAATATTTTTTAATCCGATAAATATATTTCATTGAAGGTATTTTGAACTAACTTGACCTGATAACCACTATCGTAACCCTACATAATTGGGTTTGCCACCCTTAAATACTATCTTTTTTTAATGTTAAAATAAAAATAAAAAACAGATTTGTATTCAACGTGTTTTGAAACCGTTAAATATTTTATTCTCATAATAAAGTAAACAAAATCGATAAAGAATAAAGGATTTTTAGTCATTTAGTGGTACACTAAACTCCCCCTACCCCAGTCCAACTACCGATGCGGCTGATAAATTTAATTTTTTTTAGTTTTGTTTTTTGTTTCTATTCATTTTATTCCCTTGTGTAGGGTAATCATGAACATTTATTAATGTTTTAGAATTTTTGAAATATTTTGATGTTTTGAAAATTAACGTTTAATATAGCTTAAATATGAAAATTATTTTGATAATAAAATGAACGGTTGAAAGTCAATTTTCTCTTGATTCGTTTGTAGGGTATGTTTGGAGATCATATGAGGTTGGAAATGTAATGGAACTACTGAAAATCAAGACTCGAGCTATGAAATTTGTGAAGTGTTTAGATTTCACAAATGCGATAGGCTATTGTTGGTCATGACTATTGAAGAAGAGAAGTTACAAAATGACATTGGATGTTGTAAATGACGACCCAACACAAGAATGCTTTCACAAACACACAATAGGATGTTGTAGAAATCGATGTGGGTGCGCGTCTTTGGAGCTTGACGGCGTCGATAGCGATATGGAGTCGTTGCTACCGGCAAGGGAGTCGTTTTTTCAATATAAGGTGATATTGTCGTGACAACAACCAATTATGCTAAGATGTTAAGAGATATTATTCATATATGTTATATTTCCATCAAATTTGAACTCAACATGATGTATGTGATTTAATGTCCGGTCCTTCATTCTCATTCCATTTTACATGCATGTCCCATATTTTATACTTTCAAATGTGGTGTTTGTGATATTTTTTTATAACATTTCACTATCGTTTATTCTTTCTTTTTAAATTCAATATGTGTTGTGAGATCACATCTTTTTTTAGGTACGACTCTATTTAAGTTTTGATAAACCTCTTTGACCCTGTTGTTTTTAATTAGAACCTTGGTTGTCGAGCCTTAATCTGATCGGGTTGTTCTGGGGGAAAGCAGGAAAGGTGAGCTATCGCAAAGGATTATATGTCGTAAAGATCTTGGCTGGGCCATAAGGCTGGTCATTGCGTTGTGGAGCTCCAGCCTTCAGCGTAAGGTGGGAGGAGGAGAATCTGAGGTACTGCCAATTTTGACATAGCTACACTAGGGAGGAAGGTTAGGCGTAGCGGTTAAGCGGTTGTGGCGTGGAGGCCCCGACTGCAGCATAGGGGTCCAAGGGGTGAGTTTGGATGGTTCTGTCTTTTAGGGGGTAGTTGCGATGTGGAGTATAAGATCCTGGTTTTTTTCAACGAGATACGGATCTGTTATGGGGACTGTGTGTTCTAAACAATATCAGTGTACCAACAAAACTCCAAACCGAACAAGATCGATTGATTTATTTGCTAGATAATTGCAGCGATTACAAAGCGGAAGTACAAAAAAGAAATTGAAAAACATAACAAGAATGCAAGGATTTACGTGCTTCAGTCCCGCTGGGACCTACTGCATGACAAGAACACCACTCACACACGCATTTTTGTTAATTGCTCAAAGAAAAAAAACAGGCTTACAACATACAACATATGCGACTAACAGAAGCAGCAAAAACAAAGGCCAACGAAAGACAAAATCAACAAGCAACAATCCGGGTAAAGAACAACTAGAGCGCCAAACTAAAACCGACCGTCCAAATCCCTTCAGGCTTTCGCTGCTCCAAAAGTCGGTTCTTATTGCTGAATCAGATGCTCATCAAGAAACTCCCAGATCTGGTTCATCATGTCTCGTACAGACCCACACCTAGCCGAGGTCGAAAACACCAGATGTCGAAGCTCCACCAGAGGCGGTTGCCGCTGCCTAGCCACCGAGACAACCCAAAACCAAGGTTCGATAACCAGATTCAAGGGGAGAATCCACCGCAACAGGGAACTGAGAATGAGCAGCGAGAGATCGAACCACCAACCGCAACTTCCAACGGTGAGAGGGCGAACCGGCGACAAGAGGAGAGTCCCGATTTCCAGATTTGTCTGCTCCCGAGGATCACACAAAATAGCCGAGATCTTGAAACACGAAAATCAAAGAATCCTCAGCAAGAGAGGAAGCCAAATCTCTTGAATCATACTCAACGAACCAGAGCCTCTGTCAGGAAGAACCACACTTTCAGATCTATTCATCACAGTCGAAACAAGGCACCGCAGGGGTGATGAAACCCCCTGCCCAGCCTGAACCACCTAACATCACAAGCCAAGCAAAACATGCCATAAAGCAAAACTAGCAACAACCAGCACAATCACCCAAAATGAGTGGACAACCATGATCAGATGGGCTGCCACATACATCAACGACTTGCATGCATTATTTAAATTTAAATTCCAGAATTAATAATAGGGCAATTTTAATATGAAAATTGAAATATTCAAATTCACAAATCTCCACCATTTTCATATAAAATTGGCGATGTTCTTGCACCTAACCTATCAATTGAACCAGACAATCATGCTAAACAACCTTAGCAAAACAAAACCGACATTAAACAATGCTAGTCAAACTATACACTACTTATTCCCAAAATGTGCATCAATATGACACACACTTGCCCTAATCAATTACATCTAAGCTACTACTATAACATGCTTAGAATTAAAACTTCCAACACAAATGCATAAACCGAACTTACCTTCACATACCTGAGTTTCTCGTCTCACATACCTCAACTTCCCGCTAGTCACATGTGTAACACCCCGCACCTACCTCATTGGCTCGAGGAGGCGGTGGGGGTTACTTGGCCTTAAGCGACGTTCCCAAGGCGCCAAAGGCTGGCAATAAATGCTGAGGGCTTTGAGAACAAATTGGGGAACAATTTGCCCTTAAGACAAAACCAACCAAAACATCCATTAACCACCACTATATGATGCATGTAAATAAAACATTCCAACATGAATTCCCAAAAGGCAACCAAGTTGTTCCACCATACAACCCCAAAACCAATTCAACCAGACATGTCTACACCACATCAGAGTACAACCGGAAACCAAACAACAAACACTATGAACCATGACACCACCACAGCTCCACACCAAGCTCCAAGCTCCACCAAGACATCACAATGCACCACTAAAGGAGGGAGATGCCTTACCTTTTCCCAAGTCACGATACACAACATCTGCAAAGACACCAACGTGCCAAAACAGGGGCTGAGTACTAAAACTCAGTAGGTTTTCCCCAAATGACTTCCATACACACACCACTAGGATAAAACCATTAGCACATTTATATAAAACAATTTATATAAAATAATCACAAGTGCAACCATTTCCATAAGTCAAACACACCCTTATCAAGCCATCATACCCAAACCAAGCAACCAAGGGAAAGCCAACCAAACACGCCACAAGCCATTTCATCATTCACACGTTAGCACAACAATTTTCAACTTGCAAAGCGATGCACAACCAAACAAACAAAACGATGGAGCTTCCATCCAACCCGTTCACCCATTCACACCTAGTGGCACTTCTCATCCACTTATCCTTTGATGGTGGCCCTTCCGTCCACTATCCATCCCCTTTTTATAGTGGTACTTCTCGCCACTTCCACACAACATTCCAATCAATCACAACCAAGCATATAACCCACCATGGTAACAACAACATGCAATCAACCAATTCCATTGCATATCAATCCACTTCAATAAATCACCCATTTATTGAAAACCATTTTCCATGCCCAACAACATTTCAATAAAACAACATCTTTATTGAAAACCATTTTTCATCAATCATTTTCACAAATCAACTGTAGCATCCCATTTTAAAATCTCCATTTTAAAATCCACAACAAAAAGCATTTCACCATAAAACCCCCTTTTTCCCCCAAAATCCCCAAAACATCCCCCAAGGGATTTTCAACCAATTTCTCACAACAAATCATAATTAATTTCAAGCCAACCAAATTAATTGTAACAAAAAACCACTAACTCTAACCAAGTGGAATCGAGAGAGAAGCCACCTACCTTTAGGGTTCTCGAGAAATCGACCCACAAGCACTCGCACCTCAAATCCGGCGAACGCACCACCGAAACCTCTCTAGATCCCTTTCCCTAGCATTCACAAGCCTTAAAATCATCATCCAAGGAAACCACAACCCTAGATCTACACAAAACAGGTGTAGATCTAGAAAACCACGAAAGAGAGGGATGTAGATCTAGAGGAAAACACAAGAGAAACAAGAGGAGAGACTTACCCGGGAGAAACCACCTTCAAACTGCCAAGAAAACCCTTCAAAACGCTTCCAAACCAAGTGGGAGAGCCCCTCCAACCCTTGAGAACCGAAAATCCCGAGTGAGGCTCGAGTGGGAGGAAGATTGGAGTGGAATAAGGCAAGCCTGACTGAACTCGGGTTTTAAAACCCTATTTTAAGTGGCCACAAGGTTAGCCTGCACGGTTTGTCAAACCGTGCGCTAACCATGCGCACGCTACTATCTCGAGAGAAAGGGTCCACATGGTTTCCTCGCATGGTTTGGAAAACCGTGTGCAGGCCGTGCAAAGCCTACTGTCTCCTCCTACACGGTTTCCTGGAGAATCCGTATGGTTTCCACTAACCGTGCTCAAACTGTGCACCCATTTAAAAGCCTCCAAACTCATCCAAAACCATTCCAAACTCTCCAAACCTCTTCTCAACTCATCCCATGCACTTTAAACACATAGAAATGAATATAAAATGTCTACATACCTCAAACCGAGGGTACTACATTCTCCCCACCATTGGACTTTCCATCCTCGTAAAGTAGTGAACCCGCCCTTTGCCGAAAGAGCTCGGGCCACTGCTCGATCATCTCTTTCTCCCGCTCCCAAGTCTCCTCTTGAATTTGACCATGATACCACAAAACACGAACTAAACCAATGCTTTTACCATGCAAGACTTTCTCTTGCCTATCCATAACTCGTACTGACACGTGAACCAACGAAGCATCCAGTTCTAGCTCAACATGATCCCATCGAATCACATGGTCACGATCCGGCTGATACTTTTTCAACTGCGACACATGAAACACATTGTGCACCGCACTGAACCTAGGTGGAAAAGCAAAATGATAAGCCACCTCACCAACCTGCTCAAGAATTTTAAAAGGCCCAATTTACCTCGGAGATAACTTTCCATGCTTCCCAAACTGACGCTGTCCCAACCCAGGAGAGATCCTCAAGAAAACATGATCACCCACCTCGAACGAAAATGACTTTCGATGATGATCCACATACGATTTATGAAGACTCTGATCCATATCCATTATCTTTCTGATCAACTTTATCTTATCTGTAGTCTCCTAGACAAGGCTCGGTCCAACCATCGAGGACTCGCCTGTTTCCACCCAACATAGTGGAGAAAGACACGATCGTCCATACAATGCTTCAAACAGAGCCATATGTATGGATGCCTGATAACTGTTATTGTACGAAAACTCAACCAATGACAAGTGCTCCTCCCACGAGCCACCAAAATCCATAACACAAGCCCACAACATATCCTCCAGAGTTTGTATTGTCCTCTCGGATTGACCATCCGTTTGAGGGTGATACGCCATACTCATGGTCAACTTAGTTCCAAGGGCTTGCTGTAAGGATTTCTAGAAACGAGATGTAAACCTCGGATCTCTATCGGATACGATCGAAACTGGAACACCATGCCTCTTTACCACCTCCCAGATATAGATTTTGGATAGATCCTCCACTGTATGAGATTCACAAATCGGGATGAAATGGTCCGACTTCGTTAGCCGATCCACTATCACCCAAATGACATCGTGTTTCCTGACCGTTCTTGGGAGACCTGTGACAAAATCCATCACTATCTGATCCCACTTCCAAATAGGGATTGGTAAAGACTGCAACATTCCTGCTGGCCTCTGATGCTCTACCTTGACCTGCTGACAAGTTAAACATTAAGAAACAAACTTACCCACTCTCCTTTTCATACCAGTCCACCAAAACTGCGCTTTCAATGATTTATACATTTTCTGAATTCCAAGATGAACAACCCACCTGGAATGATGATACGCCCTGAGAAGATGCTCCTGAAAAGCAACTGGTACGACCATCCAATTCTGAAAACACAAAACCGAATCTCCATTCAGTTGCCAACCCTCAATGGTCTCCCCACCATTGAGTCTCGACCCCACGACCACACACTCAGAATCAGATATCTATGCCTCTCTAACTAGTCCAACCAAGTCAGGAATCAACAAAACCAGAAAGAAGACCGCTCTATCGCCTTGGTCCTCACATTCCAACCGCATATCGGCTATAACCGAAATCAACTGCCACTATTCCGATGCTTGTTTCACCATATGAGCATATGATTTTCTACTTAATGCATCTGACACCAAATTTGCCTTACCTGGTGTGTACATTAAGTCAAAATCAAACATTTAGAGATATTCTATCCATCTCCTTTACCTCAAGTTCAAATCCCTTTGTGAGAAAATGTGATTAAAGCTCTTATGATCTTTATATACCGTGAATTTCTCACCGAAGAGATAATGACGCCACACTTTCAAAGCATGGACCACTACTGCCAACTCCAAATCATGAGTTGGGTAGTTCTTCTCATGCACCCTCAACTACCGTGATCCATATGAAACTAAGTGATTTCCTTGCATGAGAACGCACCCCAAACCTAATCCCGATGCATCACAATACACCACGTACCCTTTTCCAGGTTTTGGAAAAACCAAGATTGGTGCTGATGTAAGGCGACCCTTTAGCTCTTCAAAACACTACTGACACTATTCATTCCACTGGAATGGAACATTCTTTCTTGTCAAAGCTGTCATCGGTGAAGCCAAACGTGAAAAATCACGAACAAAACACCGATAATACCCAGCTAGACCAAGGAAACTCCGTATCTCAAACACATTCTTTGGCGGCTGCCACGAGATAACAACCTCTATCTTTTCTGGATCCACTAAAACACCCCTTTCAAAAATCATATGGCCCATAAAATGAACTTCTTGTATCCAAAAGTCACACTTTGAAAATTTGGAATACAATCGATGATCCCTCAAGATCCCTATCACTGTCTCCAAGTGCTGATCATGTTCCACCCTTGTCTTTGAATACACCATAATATCATCTACAAAAACCACCACAAATGAATCCAAATATCTCTAAAATACCCGATTCATCAATGCCATGAACACCGCTGGCGCATTTGTTAGACCAAAGGGCATAACCACATATTCATAATGGCCATATCTACTTCTGAAAGCTGTTTTAGGAATATCATCCTTCCTCACCCACAATTGATGATATCCTGATCTCAGGTCGATCTTGGAGAACCACTGGGCTTCCCTCAACTAGTCGAACAAATCATCAATTCGTGGAAGTGGATATCTATTCTTTATCATAGCTTGGTTAAGTCTATGATAATAAACACATAGTCTCAAAGTTCCATCTGACTTTTTCACAAACAACACCAGCGCTGGCCATAGAGACGTGCTAGGCCGGATAAACCCTTTGTTTTCTAACTCTTCCAACTGGACTTTAAATTCCCACAATTCAGCTGGTTCCATCCGATAAGACGTAAGTGAGATAGGACTGGTCCCCGGAAGGAGATAAATCGTAAACTCCACTTCTTTTACGGGAGGTAACCTAGAGAATTCTTCAGGAAAAACATCCATGAACTGATCTACCACTATCAGAAGAACACTCTGCTCAACACCCTATACCGATTCCAATGACAACACTGCCAACTGATACGATATCATTCCCACTGCTGGTACCAACAAACCCATTGCAGCCTGCCTTTCATGCCTCTCTCCTCTAAAGAGATGTATAACGCCATCGTGTGTCGTAAATGCCACTATTCGTTCATCGTAGTCAATGTGGTCCTTAAAAGAAACCAGCCAATCCATTCCCAGGATTACATCATACCCGTCCATCTCAAGCATTGAGAAATTCCACATTAGCTCAACCTCGCCCACAATGATACAACATGCTCTACACAAGAAGGCTCGACACTCTCTTCGACCCATAGGAGTTTTAAGTTTCAAAACCGAAGGCATTATTTCTACCCTTAAACCCAACAAATCAACCACACATACAACAATAAAAGAGTGTGAAGCACCCGTATCAAACAACACTTATATCAAGGTAGAATTTAAAAGAATAGTACCTCGCACTGTGGATGGTCCCGACTGATCATCCACCACAACCTGATCAGCTCCAAACACATGTTTACT
The DNA here is from genome assembly GCA_963277665.1 of Viscum album. Taxonomy (NCBI): domain Eukaryota; kingdom Viridiplantae; phylum Streptophyta; class Magnoliopsida; order Santalales; family Viscaceae; genus Viscum; species Viscum album. Next base: position 320,495,357 of record OY728143.1, read on the forward strand.
TGCCACTCTCTGCTCTTTATTTCTCTACTGAGGCGTTTTGGTATTTCGAGAATCACCATGAACCACTTTACTCTGCTGATGAGGGGTGTGCTATTGTCCCCGTCCTCTCGAAGCATACGACGTCTGCGATCCCTGAGGAGTGTCACGCACACCCGACCTCGGAGCATTCCGACAATAACACTACAGATTCCCCATATGCTTACAATTATGACATGATCGAGGTTGTGCCGTACAATCCCGCTTTATGTGGCTCGTCTAACCACACTGAAAACATCCCGTCTTGCTCTAGGGATTTGGATGAAGATTCACCGATCATGCCATCAGATTATATTCCATATTCCTACCCTGGGAATAAGTGTCCCTCCTCTGCTTGAACCCAACATTAGAGTTACCACTATTCCCCATGGGTACCACCATGCTTCCTCCACCCGGAGCGCCCAACAGATCCTGCTCAGCCACCGAGGCTCTATTCATCATCTATGTGTAATCATCTATACACAACACCACTATCTTTGAACGAATTTCTTGCCTTAACCCCGATTCAAAGATCCTTGCCTTCAACGACGTGCTACCCACCACCTCGGGTGAAAACCTCACTAAGTTCATAAACATAGCTGCATACTCCGTCACAGACATAAGCTCTTGCTTCAAACTGAAGAAATCAGTCATATGCTGAATTTTGAACGTATGTGGGTAGAATTGTTTATTAAATAATTCTTCAAAGCCTTCCCACGTCACACCCTGGTTCGTCCCCGCTTAGACTACTAACTCCCACCACTGAAGGGCAAGATCTTTCAACATATACGTGGCCAAATTCACTTTTAACTCTACTGGTGTTCCTAAGAACTCGAAGATCTTGTTCATTCTATTCAACCATGCTTCTGCCCTCTCCGGCTCTGAATCACCCTTGAAGATGGGTGGGTTCTACTTTTGAAACTGAACCGCATGATCCACATGCCTTGGCTCATCTATTTTATTTTTACTTTCAACAGCTTGGAAAGCTTGCACTATGCTTTGCACTAGCTGCTGGTTCACCTGAGGCTCAGGTGCTACCAAATTCTCAACAGCCTCCTCCGGTTGGTCTCTACGATGCCTACCCGGTGCCATTTCTTTAAAAAGAAAACAACCAACCATGAGTCTCACTTCCGTAGACATCACTAAATCCCATTTCAAATCATAGTACAAAACACTATCGCACAAGGCTTTCCACAAGTCCACCCTTTCCATGTTTCACTATTTTGAAAACCAAACCATTTTCAAAATACCAATTTATTCACATTACAATTTCACACATTCATATCACATCATAAATCATTATACCACAATGAAATATGAATCCTATTGGGAAGTCATTTATACCATGCATTCCATGCTCATCTCATTTGCTACACCCATGAAAATGAGATATCACTACTGGAAAATGGGTCTATACCCACGGTTTTACAAAAAAACGTGGGTATAGAGTACCCATATGCCCACGGTTTTTCAAAACCATGGGTATAGGGTTAATATGGGGACCTATACCCACAATTTTCCAAAACCGTGGGTATAGGTGACCTATACCCACAACTTTACTTGAAACTGTGGGTATAGGTTTATTTTGAACACCTATACCCACAGTTTTTCAAAACCGTGGGTATATGTGTTTTTTTTCAAACCCTATACCCACGGTTTGGCCAAACCGTGGGTATAGGGTATTTTCTGAATACCTATACCGACGGTTCATCAAAACCGTGGGTATTGGGCCTTTTTTTTTGAAGACCTATACCCACGGTTCTCCAGAACCGTGGGTATAGCCTTCCCGCGTTATGGCGGGGAAATAAAATTAGGTGGGACACGAAAAAAATTTGGCGGGTAGGAAAATATTCATGGTTTAGATTAATATATTTACATAAATATAAATATATAATTACAAAAGTTCAGTAGCTCGGTTGGTAAAATGTTATCTGCGTCTGCTGTAGGTCGCCGGTTCAAATCCCCCTCGCTGCGTTTTTTGAATTTAAATACCCATGTTGATTATATTTATATATATACGCAGATGTATGTGTATAAAACAAATATAATTCATAGCTTGCTTGGTTGGTTGGTGGGGTGTGGCCGCGAGAATTTCCTTGAGGTACGGGTTCGAAACAGGCTGGATGTTTTTTTGGAATTTTAATACTGCATATTAATATATATGGGAAGATATATGTATATATGACAGATTGAAGTCGCAGCTTGGGTGGTATGTTGGTGGGGGCGCGGCCGCCAGCGCAACGTGAGGCCTGGGTTCGAAACCCCCTGACATCATTTTTTGAAGATTAAATCCCCACGGTTCTCAAACTGTGGGGTAAATGCTGTGCCAGCATGTCCACACACCTGCCACGCTATGGAAATCCTATCCCCACGTTTTCTTCAAACCGTGGGTATAGGTCGACCCCCCTATCCCGACGCCGTTCCAGCCCACGGTTCCCAAAACCGTGGGTATAGCCTATACCCACAGTTTTGGGGGCTATACCCACGGTTTTGAACCGTGGGTATAGGGCAGTTTTCCAGTAGTGTATCCAATGGCTATAAGTGTTTCCAAAACACTTACATACCCAACTCCCTGGTAACATGAATTTTAGCATAAAAGGGTTAGCTACGTCCTTTTATGCTATACATTCCAAGTTTTGACATTCCTACGCCTTGCTACCATCCCAAATCAAGGAATATACCACCATGAATGTCAACTCCAAATCCGAGAATCAACCCCAAAGGACTGAACAAGCTGATACCACTTGTAACACCCTGCCCCTACCTCATTCGCTTGAGGAGGCGGTGAGGGTTACTTGGCCTTAAGCGATGTTCCCAAGGTGCCAAAGGAAGGCAATAAATGCCGAGGGCTTCGAGAACAAATTGGGGAACGATTTTCCCTCAAGACAAAACCAACCAAAACATCCATTAACCACCACTATATGATGCATGGAAATAAAACATTCCAACATGAATTCCCAAAAGACAACCAAGTTTTTCCACCATACAACCCCAAAACCAATTCAACCAGACATGTCTACACCACATCAGAGTACAAGCGGAAACCAAACAACAAACATTACGAACCATGACACCACCACAACTCCACACCAAGCTCCAAGATCCAAGCTCCACCAATACATCACAATGCACCACTAAAGGAGGGAGATGCCTTACCTTTTCCCAAGTCACGATACACAACATCTGAAAAGACACCAACATGCCAAAGTAGGGGGTGAGTACTAAAACTCAGTAGGTTTTCCACAAATTACTTCCCTACACATGCCACTAAGATAAAACTATTATCACATTTATATAAAAAAATTTATATAAAATAATCACAAGTGAAACCATTTCCATAAGCCAAGCACACCCTTACCAAGATATCATACCAAAACCAAGCAACCAAGGGAAAGCCAAGAAAACACGCCACAAGCCATTTCATCATTCACACGTTAGCACAACAATTTACAACTTGCAAATAAATACACAACCAAATAACCAAAACGATGGAGCTTCTGTCCAACCCGTTCACCCATTCACACCTAGTGGAACTTCCGTCCAACCCGTTCACCCATTCCAATCAATCACAACCAAGAATATAACCCACCATGGTCACAAAAACATGCAATCAACCAATTCCACTGCATATCAATCCACTTCAATAAATCACCCATTTATTGAAAACAATTTTCCATGCCCAACAACATTTCAATAAAACAACATCTTTATTGAATTTTTTTTTCATAAATAATTTTCAAAAATCAACCATAGCATCCCATTTTAAAATCTCCATTTTAAAATCCACAACAAAAAGCATTTCACCATAAAATCCCCTTTTTCCCCAAAAATCCCCAAAACATCCCCCAAGGGATTTTCAACCAATTTCGCACAACAAATCACAATTAATTTCAATCCAACCAAATTAATTGTAACCAAAAATCACTATCTCTAACCAAGTGGAGTCGAGATAGAAGCCACCTACCTTTAGGGTTCCTGAGAAATCGACCCACAAGCACCCGCACCTCAAATCCGGCGAACACACCACCAAAACCTCTCTAGATCCCTTTCCCTAGCATTCACAAGCCTTAAAATCATCATCCAAGGCAACCAAAACCCTAGATCTACACAAAACATATGTAGATCTAGAAAACCACGAAAGAGAGGGATGTATATCTAGAGGAAAACACAAGAGAAACAAGAGGAGAGACTTACCCGGGAGAAACCACCTTCAAACTGCCAAGAAACCCCTTCAAAATGCTTCCAAACTAAGTGGGAGAGCCCCTACAACCCTTGAGAACTGAAAATCCGGAGTGAGGCTCAAGTGAGAGGAAGATTGGAGTGGAATGAGGCAAGCCTGAGTGAACTCAGGTTTTAAAACCCTATTTTAAGTGGCCGTACGGTTAGCCCGCACAATTTGTCAAACCGTGCGCCAACTGTGCGCACGCTAATGTCTCGAGAGCAAGGGTCCACTCGGTTTCCTCGCACAGTTTGGAAAACCATGCATAGGCCGTGCGATGCTTACTGTCTCCCCCTACACGGTTTCCTGGATAATCCACACGGTTTCCACTAACTGTGCTCAAACTGTGCACCCCTTTAAAACCCTCCAAACTCATCCAAAACCATTCCAAACTCTCCCAACCTCTTCCCAACTCATACCATGAACTTTAGACACATAAAAATGCATAAAAAAGGCTACATACCTCAAATTGGTGGTACTACAACATGCCTACCATAGGTTCTCGGGACAACTTTAATGCCTGCAGAACACCAGTAAATCGAGCAATACCCATCATCAAAGTATAACAACAATATCAGGTATGAACATAAACTCAAAATGAAATAGTTAATATGAAAATAGTAGCAGCAAAGAAAACAACCCATGAAAATGAAAACAAACAAGGCTTAGAGCAAGCAAGCCACTTACTCCACCTGAATCTAAAACAAACAAAAAAAACTGTCATGAACCAACCTGGGTCGACCCTGAACCGGTTCCCTGAGTTGGCCCGCGACAAGGCCCGAGAGGCGTTCCCGATCCTCCTGGGCTGGTGATAAGCATTAGAGCATCAATAGAGACGATGAGAATGATTTAGCCCAATGCAAGTAAATAAAATCAGAAGAAATAATAAATAGCAACATAGAATAAATAATGCAAACACACAACTAAACAACAACTGAATAAGATAACACTAACTGAACTCAATGACCAAACTATCTCTGTGTGACCCCGTGGGTCTCTCTCTAACTTAACGATCAAGCGTCACCCAAGGTGAGTGAACCCAAGCTGGAGATTTCATAAGCACTAAAAACAGAAAAGAACTATAGGCGTGAGTATTAAAACTTAGTAGGCTAGCCCAATATATATTCCCAATGCACTACATTTAAAATAAAAGAAACACCATTTCAAGTTTGAACTAAAATTTATAAAAGTAACTTTTTTTACATATTTTACTTTAAAACAAAGTACAAACCATTGCACCTAACCATTTTCAAATCTAGGTTCTTTTCATTAGTGTTAATGACATTTTAGAAAGAGAATGTGATGTTTATATTTTTTTAGATTTGTACAAAGAAGATTAAACACTTTCATTTGAAAACCATTTTTAGAAACCCAATCAAAACCAGTTCACCACTTTCTAAGGAAAACAATACACAAAAATGCACAAAAGTAAGTACACAACAAGAGCAATGTAGATATACATAAAAGTACCATATTCATCACTACAAGTAACTGAAAGTCAAAAGACATGGGTGAACCTAGGAGATCAAGAATAATCCATAAGACACCAATGCATGAGATCTAATCCTCGTTGACATGTCACACATGATGAAATCAAAATGCTCAAATGCCCGACCATCCTTTCTCAGGCAGGCCGAGGGCAAATCCTATAGCAATAAACTCAAACATATATTCCTACTATGGGCCACTGGTCAGTACCATAACCTACCAGTGCGGAAATCATTCTGAGAATATTCTCTCAATATTCCAGTTTCCCATGTCTCAATTATTTAGAAAGGGTGTGAGCCAATCGATGCCATTCAAGCATCCAATCACAATATATATAATAATAACACACAATAGGTCTCACCCCAAGTATCCCCTAAGATTCTTCTCATGCCATAAAATAAAACAATTATAACGGGTTCCAACCGAAGAACCGTAAAATTAGATTCTAAGAATCCCCAACAAGGACCTCCAACCCATTACAGGAAATCGAGGCATGAGAATCACCCAACGAGGGTTTTCATAATATTTTTTTTCAAACTTCACGAAATGGCCAAACGAGCCCTTAAACATTCACAATCAAAGCCTTTATCTCAAAATGAAAACTCTTTCTCAAAAGTGGTTTCAAGCACAATGTTTCCACTCAAAAATTTATAAACATTCTTCAAAGCATTCCTTTCACACATCCAAACAAAATCATTTTACACACACATACCAATCGGACCACAATTAAACACTTCACGTCAAACAGATTAAAAAAACCCAACTATTTCTTTTAATTTAAAATCATTTTTCACAAAACCCACATTTCCCAACACACAAATGCATTTTTTTAAAGGGGTGAAAACACACCAAAAAACCGTGGAACGAACAATTCTTTATAAAAAATTTCAACCAGACCATTTATCAGTGGCGCATGCAATGTTCATCAAAACAGTTTCTAATCAACACTCAACAAGATTCCAAAAACAAGTTCCATCCTACAAACTTATTTAAATCGTTAAATCAGGTTCTAAGAGTCACAAACCAGGTGAAAAACTAATGATACATTTAATTAAACCAACAATGTGTAATTGTAATAAAACGACCTTATTTTTCACAAAAATTAGAATTTAACTACCAATTTGCATCATAAATAAATTAACTAGACATTGAACAATAATAAATAGCACATATATATAGGGTGAAAACAACAGGAAATAGATGAAACTTAAATTCTAAAAGGTAGTGCAATGGGAACCTACCTCGAGATAAAAGTGCGATGAAAACAACGCACGTTCAAAACCCCACTGTAAGGTACAACATAATCAAATCCAAAGTGCAATGACAACGCCCACTTGGAATTGCCCCGCGTAGTTCTAAAACGCTAACTCTACCAAAATGATTAGAAACCTCATCACAAAAAAGGAAAATAAATGGATACAGTTCTACCAGAGGTGCGAAAGAGGTGATGGCTGAAGAAAAGTGTTGCCGGAGGGAGTCCGCACGGTTGGACAGAGGAAGGGCTCACCAGCTACACGCTGAGGAGGGGAAGGGATCCCCGGGAGTTGTTGTGTGCACCAGTAAGGGGTTGTCATGGCAGTGGCTGAGACCAGAGGAGCGGGACGACGTCGAGGAGGGCTAGCCAGCCAGGGAAAAGGTGTCAAACTAGCGGAGGAGGTCTAAGCGGCTGTATGCAGTCTGACCAGGGGATACAGACGAGGGCCACTGAAGCAGGGAGGGGGGTCACACTGCATGGAGGGAGGGAAGGGGGAGGTTGCTGCTGCAATGGAGGAGGCAACCAGGAGGAGAGGGGCGCGCCACATGTAGGGGAGGAGGGGACCGGGGCTGCCACTGGGAGCAGGAGGTCGGGGCGCGTTGGATAGGAGGAACGCTGATGGGTGGAGTGTGCAAGGCAGGAGGGGCTGCTTGCGCGGAATGGAGGGAGGCCCTCGGGGGGGGGGGGGGGGGTGGGGCTTGCTTGAGCTGCACAAACAGAAATAAAGGGGGGGGGGTGGGAATTGGAAGAAACCCTAAAAAAAATTTAAAGCCAACCTAAAAAAAAGATAATCTAGTTTAAAAAAATAATAATAATAGTAATGGATTAATAATAATAATAATAAAAGGAATAATAATAATGATAAAGAATCATAATGATAATAATAAAAATAATAACAAAATTAATGATAAAATAAAAATAATAAATGTATTCATATCATTTTAATAATAATAAAATTAACAATTTTAGTTTTCATTTAAAATAAAAATATTAAAATTCTTAATAACTATGAAAATTTTAAATGATGTAATAAATTAACATTTATTTATCCATTTTAATTCTTCAAAAGAAAAAAGGCCATGCGGTTGCTTGAGCGGAACCGCGTAGCGTCGCGCTCTGCCTGTGCGTCCAATGATGTCGAACCCAAGACACACACTTTTTTATAAAAAACTTAGAAATTTTGTCTCAGACTCACCCCGAACCCCAGAAAAATATTTAAAGGCAGAAAAAATAATTAAATAAATTTATACACATGGGTCGTGGTGTGACAATTCTCCCCACCATAACGCTTTCTGCTCCTGGAAAGCCACAACACTAACCAATTGATCGATCAACGCCTAAAGATTCTACACAAGCACGATCCAACCTCTTAAGTCAAGGAAATTATAACGACCACTGATGGGACTCAACCTCATTGTCCGAAACATATCAACAATAAAGGGGATGCCTGACTGGACTCCCCACCATAATAATTCAACTAGTATCCAATAACAATTTGATAGAAAATCCAAAGAGACTCACAGTGGGTCTTCCCACCATAAAGAACAAACCTATACACAACCAAACAGAAGTTCAACTTAGACTTGCATCGGGCCTTATTCAAGATAAAAGAAGCACGTCAAGAACATTTAAATCACTCACTCCCGTCCGAAAGGGATAAGAGCTGAACCAAAAACTCTGCACGAACCAAAAACCCTTACCCCATGGGTGGGGAGGGTGGTCCCAAGGATTGGATCAATAAAACCACAACGAACAACTACTCATGACCCATCACATCGGGATAGACACAAACCAAAGTCACAACTGATTCACATGGGTGGTCCACACAAGGTCACAGATCAGAAACTCTCATAAAAAATGCACAATTACTGACATTGCGTGAGGGATAAGTCTATCTCACCATTTTGCGATGAGAGAGAATTTACAATGACATAGAAACCACAACAGAAATGCTAAAACTATCTCACCGCGATGATAGAGGCACAACCTTAACTAAACTCCTTAAAATTCCCCCAAGGGTCCTGACCACGTGCTGACTTCACTCTGAGGCCTTTTGGATGGAGATATGAAGGATGAAGCATCTCCTGCCTCACAGTCAGGTTCTGATAATCCTAATAAGAAACATACATATTTTTATTTTATTAAAGAGATGACATGATTTCGAAATGAAAGCCACACTGACATTGAAAACCAGAGTTAATCGAAGACCCACAACATTCCCATACATTTCAAAACCCCAAAAAACTATCTGTACAACTACCACGATAAGAGATCCATTACACTAAAAGGAAAATTACACTAGAAAATTTGAACAAAAACCCAACAACACGTCACTTTTGAGAACTTTCTCCGTGATTCTTTCTAGAAAATCCTTGATAGAATCATTGCAAGTGACCCAAAAATCCGCAAGTATGACAGGGCCTAGGAGTACTTGGGCAGGACGACCTCTTGTGACTCAGCTTGCCACACTGATAACACACTAAGATCTCTTGCTCTGAATAGGTTTATGAAAGATCCATAGGCCTTTTGATTCCACAACTTTCTCCATCCACTTCCAATTGCTTCCTCATATCCTTTCCAGGATCCTCACCACTGCTCATGGGGATTCAAGGAGGGAGGAATACTTCGAGCACTCCCACCATCTCACCACATCAACATGAAAATCTTGTCTCGCCACATCGACAAAAGAATTTTTGTTGGACTCTGACACCTTCAACTGTAAATCAGGGCGGAGTCCTACCTTGAAATGTTGAGCCTTCATGGAGTCATCTGAGGCATACCCTGAATCATAAGGGACTAGCTTCACAAAGTGATGGAAATATTCCAACACTGATTTGTTTCCCTATTGAAAATAACACATTTCCATCCCCTTTCTCACCCTTTAATCCTCATAGAAATACTGATAAATGAAAAAATCCTTGAAAAACTCCCAAGTAAGCTCTTGACTGGGCTTGTTCTGAGATACTGGCTTCCACCACATCCACAGTGAACCTTCATGTATGAAGTTTGAAAACTTGACTTTCAACGACTCGAGCATCTCAATGAAGTTAACGTACCTTTCGATCCTCTGCATCCACTCCTCTGCCACAGAAGGGTCTGCTTGACCATAAAAGAGAGGTGGATCTAGCTTCCGAAACTCAAGAATAAAATCCTTAGGTTGATCAACCGTACTATGATCACCCATTGAAGCTTCAAGGGGATAACCGCTAGACAAGAAAAGTCAAGAACCCAATCAAGGCCAAATCAATAAATAAAAATCCTCAAAATCAAACACCACATAGGTGACAAGATCTAAAAAAACAATCTATCAAAACATCAAAACTTTTCTCTTTGAAAACATCTTTAATTTAAAACAAGAATGGCGGGTTAAACCCTCATCATTTGTATTCTTTAGAGTCTCACTCACATGCATGTATCTATGCCACCCCAGGAATCCATCCTCCATACCAGACATTCGTTCATATTCCCACATACCACTATGCATGTGAGCACCCTTAGGAATACCAAGGAAAAAACAAAGCAACCTCATTTTCCAAAAACAAATCATTCATCCCATTTATTTTAAAACAATCCACAAATTAAAAATGTTGTTTCAAACAACCATTTTTTTTCAAAACTAACTTTTCTGATTCAAACAATTTTCAAAAGTCATAAGAGACCCAAAACAACTCAAATAGGGAACTAGTTTCGGTGGGTGACTTAACCATATGGTTGGCGACCATATGCCAAACACATCACCGACACAAATAGAATTTTTAGACCATTCCCCTAGCTCCACATGGATTTCCAGGCTGTGCGGCTTAGGAGGACTATTATCCCAACCACCTTTGTCGTACCCCAATAACAAAACATTCCATAAAAACCTAAAAAACTAATTAAATCAGATTTTCCATGGAAACCCAAGGATCAAAATGAGCAAGAGTTCGCGACGCTCTTCCCACACCTACCCCTCGAGTCCCAAAAATCCTACTCCATCTACCTTCACATCCCAAATAAAAAAGGGCGCTCTGAAAAGTGAGGTCCACTAAGAGATGACATCCTATGATACCATTTTTTCACAAACCAACTCGGGTCAACCCTAAACCGGTTCCCCGAGTCAGCCCGCGACAAGACCTGAGAGGCATTCCCGATCCTCCCAGGCTGGCGACAAGTGCCATGGAATCAACAGAGATTATGGGAATGATTTCACCTAATGAAAATAAATAAAAGTAGAGGAAATAATAAAGAGCAATGCAGAATAAATAAACCAAACATACAACTAAACAAGAACTGAATAAGATAACACTAACCGAACTCAACGACCAAAATATCTTCATGTGACCCTGTAGGTCTCTCTAAATAAATGATCAAGTGTTGCCCAAGGTGATAACACCCAATATGAAGCCTTCATAAGCACTAAAAATAGAAAAGAACTATATGCGTGAGTATTAAAACTCAGTAGGATAGCCCGAAATCTATTCCCAATGCACTAACTTTGAAATAAAAGAAACACCATTTCAAGTTTGAACTACAATTTATAAAAGTAAGTTTTTTGAAATATTTTTCTTAAAAAAAAATTACAAACTATTGACCTTAACCATTTTCAAATCTAGGTTCTATTCATTAGTGTCAATGACATTTTAGAAAGGGAATGTGATGTTTATATATTTTTTAGATTTGTACAAAGAGGATTAAACACTTTCATTTGAAAACCATTTTTAGAAACCTAATCAAAACCACTTCACCACTTTCCAAGGAAAAAATACACAAAAATGCACAAAAGTAAGTACACAACAAGGGCAATGTAGATATACATACAAGTACCATATTCATCACTGCAAGTAATTGAAAGTAAAAAGACATGGGTGAACCTAGGAGATCAAGAATAATCCAGAAGACACCAATACATGAGATCTCATCCTCGTTGACATGTCACACATGATGAAATCAAAAATTCTCAAATTCTCAACCATCCTTTCTTAGGAAGGTTGAGAGAAAATCCCATAACAATGAACCCAAACATATCCGCCTACTATGGGCCACTGGTCAGTACCATAACCTACTAGTGCGGAAATCATTCTCAGAATATTCTCTCAATATGCCAGGTTCCCATGTCTCAAGTATTTAGAAAGGGAGTGATCCAATTGATGCCATCCGAGCATCAAATCAAAATATATATAATAATAATGCACAACATGTCTCACCCCGAGTCTCCCTAGGATTCTTCTCATGACTTAAAATAAAACAATTATAACAGGTTCCAATTGAAGAACCCTAACATTAGATTCCGAGAATCCCCAAAAAGGACCTCCCACCCACTGTAGGCAATCGAGGAATGAGAATCACTCAATGAGGGTTTTCATAATATTTTTTTTCAAACTTCTCGAAATGGCCAAACGGGCCCTTAGACATTCACAATAAAAGCCTTATCCCAAAATGAAAATGCTTTCTCAAAAGTGGTGTCAAGCACACTGTTTACACTCAAACATTTATAATAATTCTTCAAATCATTCCTTCCACACATCCAAACAAAATCGTTTTACACACACATACCAAACCGAACACAATTCAGCACTTCACGTCAAATAGATTAAAAAAAACCCAACTATTCCTTTTAATTTAAAATAATTTAAAACTTTTTTCACAAAACCCACATTTAACAACACACAAATGAATTTTTTTTAAGTGGTGAAAACACACCAAAACACCTTGAAACGAAGCATTCTTTATAAAAACTGTCAACTAGACCATTTATCAGCGGCACATGCAATGTTCATGAAAACAGTTTCTAATTAACACTCAACAAGATTTCAAAAACAAGTTCCATCCGAAAAACTTATTTAAATAATTAAATCAGGTTCTAAGAGTCACAAACCAAGTGAAAAAAATAATGAGACATTTAATTAAACAAACAGTGTGCGTAATTATAATAAAATGACCTTATTTTTCAAAAAATCAAAATTTAACTACCAATTTGAATCATAAATAAATTAACCAGACGTTGAACAATAATAAATATCACATATATATAGGAAAAAAATAGTAGGATATAGATGTAACTTAAATTCTAAAAGGCAGTGCAATGAGAACCTACCTCAAGATCAAAGCGTGATGAAAACAACGCACGTTCGGAACCCCACAGTAAGGTCCAACGTACTCAAATCCAAAGCACAAGGACAACTCCCACTTGGAATCACCCTGTGTGGTTATAAAATGATAACTATACCAAAATAATACTTTAAATAATTAAAACCTCATCACAAACAAGGAAAATAAATGGATACGGATCTACAAGAGGTGCGAAAGAGGTGCTGGACAGAGGAAAGTCTCATCGGAGGGAGTCCTCATGGTCGGACAGAGGAAGGGTTCGCTGACTACATGCTGAGGAGGGGAAGGGATTGGTGGGATTTTCTATGCATGCCAGTAAGGGGTTATTGTAATGCCCCGACCCTAGGTACCTAGAGTCGGTGCATTATTACATAACATTGACATGATCAAAAGAAAGATCAAGTCTCGAAAGACTGATTAGTTTAGTAGCCTTGGAATAACTAGATACATTAATAAAGTTTACATTACATCATAAAATGAAAACTAAAACAATATAGTCTCCATAGTCCACACTATTATCCCCTCATACTATCCCTGTAGGTCATTCATAAATTACTTCTTCACATCTTGGGAAAAATAAAACATAGAAAAGGGGTGAGCTCAAATGCCCAGTAAGGATAACAATATAGAGAAAACTTTCATAAATAAGAATAAACATTTAAGGCAATGTATAACTAAAACAAAAGACTTTTAAACTTGAATTTCAACATAGTATGGAAAAAATAAAATGAAATAATTCCATTTACTTATTCACATGGATATTTTACTAATCGAATAATCACATGCAATATCAATAACCAATTTCATAATGATGGAATGTATAATTCCAGACTATCATAACCACATAGCCAAGGCCTCGTGCCAAGACTAAAAATAATATTTTGTCAAGGCCTTGTGCCAAGACACAAGTTTTTCTCATGAGACCTACCGATGCATCGAGGAGCTATAGCAGGCTCCACCCGTCACTTATTAAGTCCAATGCATTCCTCATATGAACAAGTTTAAACATAACATAAACATTCGTATTAAAACTAGCATAAAAATGTCAATACTTTATTCATAAATCATGAATGGTATAAAATTAACACATCCACAGTAAAACATATCACAAAACCATCAATAAAATATGGAAGTTTTTTATCATAATAAATCAACTCCAAATAAACTTAAAATCCATCAAAGGATGTTGACATAGATGAAATCAAAACTCTTTTTAGAGAAATATCTCTTCCTATTTTGAAATCATTTAAGAGTCACATAATTATAAAATAAAACATTTACATTGAAAATTTTCTTATAAGATTGTAAGGGAATCTTCGAAGATTTTATAACGGCGGAAAATAGCCGCACCCGCCGTATAAGTTAAAAAAAACATTCTTACCTTAATTCTGTCGAAAAGGTTAAAAAGCATCTTGTTTGGAAAAAGACGGAAAGATTCCTTTAAAAACATCTTATAAAAAGTCAAAAAATGGTATAAATTACTTTAAACCATATTCTTGTAAATAGTAAAAATGTTTTGAAATACATTTTTAAGAAACATGGATGTGGATGATAAAGAAATCCCAGTAGATTATTATGTATAAACAACCTCGGATAATGAAGAGATTGCGAAATAAACCCTTACCTTGTAATTTTACTTGGTTGAGGGTAGGTTAACCTCCTGTATAATGGTGAAATAATTGTTATTAAATTATACAAGAATCATATACATTAATATAATATCATATATGATATTTTAACATTTCTTTGTTAATAATATCTTAGAATTATCGTCGTTTCGGGTGTTAACTTACTTGTTTTCTTTTATATGTTTTGTTACATAAGCCGTGTTTGTTATGGATAGGCTGTATCTTATTTATATACAATAATTATATCAAGTCCTTAAACATTATTTTTAATCATCAAATGAGAATTATACTTTAATGGATACGATGGAGAATGAATCTCATCACGTTCGTGGAGACGGTAGTCCGTACGTACGCACGAGCGACAATATCATTATTTTGATATTAAAATAATATATAATTGGATGGTATATCATATATACAGAATAATTATCATTTTATATTTATTATTTACATGAATTATACATCATTATTATACCCATCCAAATAATAATTTATTGAATAACAATTACACCACGACGTGGAGATAGTAATCCTTACGTACGCACGTATGGTGACATGTCATTCAAAGGATGGATAGATTACTGAATATGGTTGTACCGTATTTATAATAACATCACAGTATATATAAGATACTGGAGTTATTATTTTATAATGGTAATAACAAATAAAGAAGAAGTTGAAGAAGAAATGAACTTGAAAGAGGGTGGTGAAAACATAACATCTTCTTCGGGTTCTTCCTTTTGATTTGATCAAAAGGGATCCTTAGTTTGGATTTTTGATCAAACTAAGGCCTCTAGGATGAATTGAGGGAAGTTGAAAGAGTATTTGGGAAGGTTTTGGCCGAGACAAAAGGCTTTGAATGTGTTAATTAGTGAGAAGGGGGAGTTCCCTTTTATAAGAGGGTTGAGGGGCACCTTTGGAAAAGCTAGAAATATTATTTTATAATAAATTAATATTCAGTTTATAATGGATCCAAAGTGGATTATTTAAAGGTTAAGGTGGGGATGGGTCTAAAACCACTCAACCAATAGAATTTATACATGTTTGGGTCATTATATTAACCTTATCTTTTAGTTTTAACTCTTAGTTAATTAGTTTGACACTTACCATGTCACTTTGTATTTTTATATTATATAGTTAATAAACTTACTATATAACTCCAAGATACCCCAAGTGGTCCATTAATTATACACCTATCATGATATAAGTCTCTTGGCTGAACCTTAGATTTTTAGTAATTGAATATCAATTAATAATATAATATTTGTTTTAAAAACTCTTTTATGTCAATTTTGACACTATTTGGAAAATTGATTTTTGTGAAAATCATAACAGAATGATTACTTCGAACAAAGTTAATTAAATAAATCCTAAAATGTCATATTAACCTATAAAATTAGTGTAATTCATAAAAAGTCTCAAATTATATTTATTTGGGTATTTATAATATCAATTATTTTAATTTTTCACTATTATGGTAATTACTGCATCATCATTGTGTCATAAATAAATTAAATTATTTAATGTCTAAAAATTATAAATAAAATATAATTATATATGAAATCTTTTTATATTTCTAATGAATATTTATAATTGAATTTATCTTATGTGTAACCCTGTATTAAAAATGTTTTATTTTTAAAACATTGATTTTACCTCTTTTAACTCTTCATTGAATTAAATAATAATAAATGTCCTAATCTAATCCAAGTGGACCAAAAAGGTTCATATTTTATTCCTAAGGTTTTTTTGGTCGAATTAAGCTTATCCAATAGAATTAGGACATGTGTTAGGATAATATTAATATCATTTTTACCCTTAATTATCTTATTTACTTTTAACCGTGGTAAATAAAAGTAAAAAGTTACTATTCACAGAAAATTATTTTCATCTCATTGAACCACATTTTACTCCTTGATATTAATCGTGTCTTTCGGATTTTTGAAATTCCACTCACAGAAGCGGTAAAATTAAGTTTTATGAAAAATTCAGTTTTTTAACTACCACTTAGTGGTTTCACTATTCATCAAAAAATAAAGTTTTTCAGAAAAATAACAGAAATTCACCCTAGGCTAATTTCGATATTCCGAATCCAAAAATGAAGTCCATTTTGAAAAATAAAATTTATAAATTTAAAAAAGTGGGTATTACTATTCATAACGACTTGTTTGATTGGTTGTGGTGAGTTAGAACTCGATGTTGCGTACAACACACGCTATTCCATTATTCAAAGAGAAGCGTACCGTAGAAGCTTGGGGTGTTACATTCTCCCCTCCTTCAAATAATTTTGTCCTCGAAATTTCTAGAATACTACCGCATAAAAAGACTCAGGTGGTTCTTCATCATAAGTTCCTCGGGTTCCCACGTTGCCTCTTCCATCTTATGGTTTCTCCACAAGACTTTCGTCTGGTTTCTCAGTACTTGTTCTCTCGTATCAAGAATCTTGACAGGCTCTTCGCAATAAGATAGACCGGGTTCCAGTTCTAATCCCTCATAGGTGAGTACATGCGTTGGGTCAGGCATGTATTTCCTCAATAGAGATACGTGGAACACATCATGAACTTTGGAGAGACTTGGCGGCATTGCCAATCGGTAAGCTACAACCCCAATTCGTTCTAGAATTTCGAAAGTTCCGATGTACCTGGGACTCAATTTACCTTTCTTAGAAAAATGTATGACTCCCTTCCATGGAGATACCTTGAGGAAAACATGATCACCTACTTGAAATTCCAAATCCTTCCTTCAATTATCGACATATCTCTTCTGCCTACTTTGAGCTGCTTTGATATGGTTTTGGATTACCTTCACCTTTTCCATCGTTTCCTCCACCAGTTCTGGGCCTACATGTTTTCTTTCACCAACGTCATCCCAACAGGTTGGTGTGTGACATCTCTTTCCGTATAACACTTCCTATGGTGCCATCTGAATACTCGAATGGAAGCTATTATTATAGGAAAATTCTACCAGAGGTAAATATTGATCCCACATACCATGAAAGTCAAGTGAGCAAGATCTCAACATGTCTTATAAGGTTTGAATAGTCCGTTCTGATTGTCCATTTGTTTGAGGGTGGTAGGTAGTGCTCAAATGAAGTTCAGTATCCAAGGCTTTTTGAAGACTTTTCTAGAATCTTGAAGTAAAATGGGGATCACGATCAGAAACAATCGATATGGGTACTCCATGAAGTCTCACAACTTCATCAATATATAGTCTTGCTAGACGTTCTAGTGGTATATCTTCTCTTATAGCAAGAAAATGTGCTAACTTGGTAAGACGATCAACAATAACCCATATTGCATCATTCCTTCTAGGAGTCTTTGGTAGTCCCATGAAAAAGTACATCATGATATTATCCCATTTCGACTCAGGTATGGGAAGAGGTTGCAATAATCCACCAGGCTGTTGCCTTCCAGCTTTCACTTGTTGACAAACCATACATCTTGACACAAAATCCGCAATCTCCCTCTTCATTTTGTCCCACCAAAAATGTTCCTTCAAATCTCTATACATTTTGGTGCTCCCAGGGTGTATAGAGAAATTGGAACTATGAGCATAATCCAGCAATTCCCTTTTTAGATTAGGTATATCAGGAACACAAATCCTCTTCCCAAATTTCAAAATTCCTTCTTCATACACAAAGTCTCTCAATCTCCCATCATTCACATCTTTAATCTTCTTTTTAAATTCTTCATCATCGGTCTGAGAACTCTTAATCCTTTCTAGTAAAGATGGTTTGGCAACCATTTGAAAAAGCATTGATGTTTCACCTTCCCTAGTTATTCCTATGTCCATCTTCACTAGATCCATGAAAATTGGATCCCTTTAAATTCTCATATAGTTCAAAACTGCATGATCTTTTCTGCTCAAATCATCTTCCACCTTGTTTGCTTTCCCCGGGTGGTAGTGTATCGTACAATCATAATCCTTGAGTAATTCAAGCCATCTCCTTTGCCTCATGTTAAGTTCTTTTTGTGAGAAAATATACTTCAAACTCTTGTGATCAGTATAAATCTCACATTTTTCACTATAGAGGTAGTGCCTCCATATATTCAAAGCAAAGATCACATCTAATAACTCGAGATCATGAGTAGGATAGTTTTGTTCATGAATTTTCAACTGTCGTGATGCATAGGCAATAAACCCATCATTCTGCATAAGGACACAACCGAGTCATTTCTTCGATGCATCACTATAAATAACGAACCCATCATTCCACGATGGTAGAGTCAATATAGGAGCATTGAATAATATTCTCTTTAGTTCTTCGAAAAATTCTTCACACTCTTTTGTCCAAACAAATTTAACCCCTTTACGTATGAGCTTTGTTAATGGGTTAGCCAACCAGGAAAAATTCTGGACGAAACGTCGATAATAACCTGCTAAACCAATAAAACTGCGTACCTCAGTTATACTCGTCGGTGATGGCCATTCTTGGATTGATCTTGTCTTAGAAGGATCAACATAGATTCCATCTTTAGAGACAATATAGCCAAGAAAATAAATCTCCTGAAGCCAGAATTCACACTTTCTAAACTTCCCATATAATTCATGTATTCTCAGAGTCTTCAGGAAAATGTGCAAGTGATTTTCATGATCTTCATAGATTTTTGAGTATACCAAGACATCATCAATAAATACCACCACAAATTCATCGAGATATTCCTTGAAAACTCTATTCATTAGATCCATGAATACAGAGGGTGCATTAATCAATCCAAAAGGCATTATCGTAAACTCATAATGCCCGTAACTAGTTCGAAATGCTGTCTTCGGAATTTCTTCCTTCTTTACACACAACTGATGGTATCCAGACCTAAGGTCAATCTTTGAAAAGTATTGAGCTCCATGAATTTAGTCAAATAAATCATCAATGAGAGGTAGGAGATACTTGTTCTTTATTGTTATAGCATTGATTTCCCTATAGTCGATACATAACCTCATAGATCCATCTTTCTTATTAACAAAAAGGACAGGGGATACCCATGGAGAAACACTAGGGCGAATAAATCCCTTATTACTCAATTCCTCTAGTTGTTTCTTTAGTTCAACTAATTCTACAGTGGCCATTATATAAGGGGTCTTCGATATAGGCCTTGATCTAGGAATTAAATCAATGGAAAACTCAACTTCTCGTTCTGGAGGATGTCTAGGTAAATCTTCCAGAAACACATCTACATATTCTTTTACAATAGGTACATCCTCTATTTGAACATTCCTTTCCTCACCCACTATAATTTCATTCTCTTCCTCCCCAATAATTGAATTTAGTTGAGCTAATGGGGTTGGATCTTGATAAGAATTAGGTGGTGATGATTCTACTCTAAAGATAAGGTGTTCCTTATCATCATCATCAAAAATCGTAGCCTCCTTATTCTTACAATAAATCTTCACATCATGGTCTGAAATACAATCCATACCGAGGATTATATCAAACTCAATCATAGGTATGACGATGAGATCAGCAGATAAAGAACATTTATGTACTCTAATGGGGACTGATTCACAAAAATTTGTTGCAATGATACTTCCCTTAGGAGTTTTAACTGACAACTACTTTATTAAATCAAATTGTAAATATCTAATTTTCTTAGAAAACTAGGAAGATATGAAACAATGCGATGATCCAGAATCAAATAATGCATTTGCTAAACTTGAGGAAACCATTAAATTACCTGCCACCACGTCTTTCGGAGCTTCTACCTCAACAGTAGTGACAGCATAAGCTTGGCCTTGATCCCTTGTCCTTTTCTGAGGTAACTTCCCCTAAATCTTAGGACATTCATTTGCATAATGTCCCATCTCCCTGCAATTTTAGCATTGGACATCAGTAGCTTCCTTCTTCCCCTTGCAATCACGAGCTTGGTGGCCTTTTTCACCACACTTGTAACAGACTCCCATTCCTTTTAAGCAAGTACCAGGGTGTTTCTTCCCACATTTACTGTAGGTTGGATATTCAACTTTTCCCTTATTACCCTTATTTCCATTCCTAGATTTATCAACAGATATCTTCTTCTCTTTCTTTGCTTTAAAGTCATAAGACTTAGAGAATTCCTTTTCTGTTTTGATAGCACACGAGACAATGTCTTCGTACGATGAGAAGGATTGTGAGACTAATGCTTGGTTTTAACCCATCAAATAAATGATCAATATTAATTCTTGGGTTACGTATATAATCTTCATCATACCTTGCTAACCTTGTAAAGTTACCCTCATACTTTGCGAAATTCTCATCCTCCTTTTGTCTCAGACTCATAAATTGCCTTTCCATATCTGCTCGATGGTCACGAGGAAAGTATTTTTCTAAAAATAGATCTTTTAACTCCATCCATTCCATATTTGATACTTCATAATCTTCCATCACGTTTTGAATCAATGACCACCATTGATTAGCATCTCCAGTGAGGCGGTAAACTGCCATGATAAATTTTTCCCTTTGAATACTTCCCAAAGCCTGAAATATTTTCTCTAGGGAACTTATCCATTGCTCAGATACCAATGGATTTGTACTCCCATTTAATGTTGGTGGTTGTTGCCTCATAAAGCGATCTAACATTGATCCTCCATGCTGTGGATCATAGTGCTCCATATGGGTAAGGTTATTATTCATAACCTGAGTGAGTTGTCTCAGTATGGTAATTAGTTGATCAGCACCAGTTGCATCACCAGCTCCAATATAATTATCTTGAGCAGGATGGAAATCCCTACATGGAGTGCGTGCATTGATACTGTTTCCATTTCTTCCACTAGGCACCATTTCTAAACAATGACATAAAATAGATCAGTTTATGAATCAAAATACATAATTCCATACTTATAAAACACTTAACATAAATTGAACTATTCATGGATATAATCCATAATCATAAAAATATTTTCTTTGAGGAAGTATATACTCATAAACCCTTTATAATTATTTTTAAATAAAATGAGAGTTATCCTAAGCATATCCCCCGGTAGTGTCGTAACCAAGAGTGCAGCACGGCCCGTTGTCGTGCACCAGTTCCCATTCGATTCTAGCTCAAAGCGGTGTTTTCGGGTTTTACCCCTAGGTACATCTGTGCCAGAGCTACCTCTACCTGCTCAAAGTCCATCATAAATCTATGTGCTCTAATCAGAGTTTATCTAAATCTAGCTTCCAAGGTTTGTACTAAACTTCCTCTGATACCAACTGTAATGCCCTGACCCTAGGTACCCAGATTCGGTGCATTATTATATAACATTGGCATGATCACAAGAAAGATCAAGTCTCGAAATATCGATTAGTTTAGTAGCCTTGGAATAACTAGATACATTAATAAAGTTTACATTACATCATAAAATGAAAAATACAACAATATAGTCTCCATAGTCCACAATCTTATCCCCTCATACTATCCCTTCAAGTCATTCATAAATTACTTCTTCACATCCTGGGAAAAATAAAACATAGAAAAGGGGTGAGCTCAAATTCCCAGTAAGGATAACAATATAGCAATAACTTTCATAAATAAGAATAAACATTTAAGGAAATGTATAACTAAAACAAAAGCCTTTTAAACTTGAATTTCAACATAGTATGACAAAAATAAAATGAAATAATTCCATTTACTTATTCACATGGATATTTTACGAATCGAATAATCACATGAAATATCAATAACCAATTTCATAATGATGGAATGCATAATGCCAGACTATCATAACCACATAGCCAAGGCCTCGTGCCAAGAATACAAATAAGATTTTGTCAAGGCATTGTGCCAAGACACTAGTTTGTCTCATGAGACCTACCGATGCATCGAGGAGCTATAGCGGGCTCCACCCGTCACTTAATAAGTCCAATTCATTTCTCATATGAATAGGTTTAAACATAACATAAACATTCGTATTAAAACTAGCATACGAAATGTCAATACTTTCTTCATAAATCATGAATGGTATAAAAATAACACATCCACAGTCAAAAATATCACAAAACTATCAATACAATATGGAAGTTTTGTATCATAATAAATCAACTCCAAATAAACTTAAAATCCATCAAAGGATGTTGACATAGATGAAATCAAAACTCTTTTTAGAGAAATATATATTCCTATTTTGAAATCATTTAAGAGTCACATAATTATAAAATAAAACATTTACTTTGAAAATTTTATTATAATCTTGTAAGGGAAGCTTCGAAGATTTTATAACGGCAGAAAATAGCCGCACCCGCCGTATAAGTTAAAAAAAAACATTCTTACCTTAATTCTGTCGAAAAGGTTAAAAAACACCTTGTTTGGAAAACGACGGAAAGATTCCTTTATAAAACTCTTATAAAAAGTCAAACAAGGGTATAAATGACTTTAAACCATATTCTTGTAAATAGTAAAAATGTTTTGAAATACATTTTTAAGAAACATGGATGTGGATGATAAAGAAATCCCAGTAGATTGTTACGTATAAACAACCTCAGATAATGAAGAGATTGCAAAATAAACCCTCACCTTGTACTTTTCCTCAGTTGAGGGTAGGTTAACCTCCTGTATAATGGTGAAATAATTGTTATTAAATTATACAAGAAACATATACATTAATATGATATCATATATGATCTTTTAACATTGCTTTGTCAATAATATCTTATAATTATCGTCGTTTCGGGTGTTAACTTACTCGTTTTCTTTTATATGTTTTGTTACATAAGCCATGTTTGTTATGGATAGGTTGTATCTTATTCATATCCAGAATTATATCAAGTCCTTAAATATTATTTTTAATTATAAAATGATAATTATACTTTAATGGATACGATGGAGAATGAATCTCATCACGTTCGTGGAGACGGTAGTTCGTACGTACGCACGAGCGACAATATCATTATTTTGATATTAAAATAATATATAATTGGATGTTATATCATATATAAAGAATCATTATCATGTTATATTTATTATTTACATGAATTATACATCATTATTATAACCATACAAATAATAATTTATTGAATAACAATTACACCACGACGTGGAGACGGTAAGCCGTACGTACGCATGTATGGTGACATGTCATTCAAAGGATGGATAGAATACTGAATATGGTTGTACCATATTTATAATAACATCAAAATATATATAATATACTGGATTTATTATTTTAGAATGGGAATAACAAAGAAAGAAGAAGTTGAAGAAGAAAGGAACTTGAAAGAGGGTGGTGAAAACATAACCTCTTCTTCGGGTTCATCCTTTTGATTTGATCAAAAGGGATCCTTAGGTTGGATTTATGATCAAACTAAGGCCTATAGGTTTAATTTAGGGAAGTTGAGAGAGTATTTGGGTAGGATTTGTCTGAGACAAAAGGCTTTGAATGTGTGAATTAGTGAGAAGGGGGAGTGCCCTTTTATAAGAGGGGTGAGGGGCACCTTTGGAAAAGCTAGAAATATTATTTTATAATAAATTCATATTCGGTTTATAATGGCTCCAAAGTAGATTATTTAAAGTATAATGTGAGTATGGGTAGAAAACCACTCAACCAATATAATTTAGACATTTTTGGGTCATTATATTAACCTTATCTTTTAGTTTTAACTCTTAGTTAATTAGTTTGACACTTACCATGTCACTTTGTATTTTTATATTATATAGTTAATAAACTTACTATATACCTCCAAGAAACCCCAAGTGGTCCATTAATGATACAACTATAATGATAGAAGTATCTTGGATGAACCTTAGATTTTTAGAAATTGAATATCAATTAATAATATAATATTTGTTTTAAAAACTCTTTTATGTCAATTTTGACACTATTTGGAAAATTGATTTTTGTGAAAATCATAACAGAATGATTACTTTAAAAAAAGTTAATTAAATCAATCCTAACATGTCATATTAACCTAGAAAATTATTTTAATTCATAAAAAGTCTCAAATTATATTTATTTGGGTATTTATAATATCAATTAGTTTAATTTTTCACTATTATGGTAATTACCGCATCATCATTGTGTCATAAATAAATTAAAATATTTAATGTCTAAAAATTATAAATAAAATATAATTATGTAGGAAATATTTTTATATTTCTAATTAATATTTATAATCAAATTTATCTTATGTGTAACCCTATATTAAAAATGTTTTAGTTGTAAAACATTGATTTTACCTCTTTTAACTCTTCTTTGAATTAAATAATAATAAATGTCCTAATCTAATCCAAGTGGAACAAAGAGGTTCATATTTTATTCCTAAGGTTGTTGTTGGTAGAATTAAGCTTATCCAATAGAATTAGGGCATGTGTCAGGGTAATATTAATATCATTTTTACCCTTAATTATCCTATTTACTTTTAACCGTGGTAAATAAAAGTAAAAAGTTACTATTCTCCAAAAATTATTTTCATCTCATTGAACCACATTTTACTCCTTGATATTAACCGTGTCTTTCGGATTTTTGAAATTCCACTCACTGAAGCGGTAAAATTAAGTTTTATGAAAAATTCAGTTTTTTAACTACCACTTAGTGGTTTCACTATTCATCAAAAATTGAAGTTTTTCAGAAAAATACCAAAACTTTATCCTAAGATAATTTCGATATTCCAAATCCAAAAATAAAGTCCATTTTGAAAAATAAAATTTATAAATTTCAAAAAGTGGGTATTACTATTCATAATGGCTAGTTTGATTGGTTGTGGTGTGTTAGAACTCGATGTTGCGTACGACACACGCTATTGCATTATTCAAAGAGAAGCGTACCGTAGAAGCTTGGGGTGTTACAGTTATCATGGCAGTGGACGAGATCATAAGAGTGGGATGACATTGGGGGGGGGGGGCTGGCCGATCGGGGAAAAGGTGTCGGACTAGCGGAGGGGGTCTGAGCAGCTGTATGCGATCCGACCAGGGGTTGCGGGCGAGGGCCGCTGAAGCAGGGAGGGGGGTCATGCCGCACGGAGGGAGGGAAGGGGGAGGCCGCTGCTGTGATGGAGGAGGTATCCAGGAGGAGAGGGGCACACCTCATGCAAGGGAGGAGGGAACCGGGGCTGCCGCTAGGAGCAGGAGGCCAGGGCACGCTGGACAGGAGGAATGCCGGTGGGTGGAGTGCGCACGGCAGGAGGGGTAGAGGGGCTGCTTGCGTGAAATTAAGGGAGGCCCTCGGGGGGGCCTTGCTTGCGCCGCACAAACAGAAAGAAGGGGGGGGGGGGTTGGAATTGGAGGAAACCCTAAAAAAAATAAATCCAACCTAAAAAAAGATAATCTAGTTAAAATAATAATAATAACAACAGTAATGGATTAATAATAATAATAATAGAAGGAATAATAATAATGATAATAGTAACAAAAATCATAATGATAATAATAAAAATAATAATAACATTAATGATAAAATAAAAATAATAAATGTATTCATATCATTTTAATAATAATAAAATTAACAATTTTAGCTTCATTTAAAATAAAAATATTAAATTTTTTAATAACCATGGAAATTTTAAATGATGCAATAAATTAACATTCATTTATCCATTTTAATTCTTTAAAGACAAAAAGGGCACACAATTGCTTGGGCAGAACCACGCGGCGTCGCGCTCTTCCCGTGTGTCCAATGACATCAAACCCAAGACACACACTTTTTATCAAAAACTTAGAAATTTCATCTGGGACTCACCCCGGACCCCAGCAAAATATTTAAAGGCATAAGAAATAATTAAATAAATTTATACACCCGGGTCGGGCTGTGACAAAATCTCTCCACCCAAGGAGAAGACATAGCCTAGAACTATGCAATAGGGGAAGCCACATCCTAACCCAGAATGATGTATATCCCATGCAACCCTGGTCCTAAATCCCAACTCATAACCATGATGAAACAAACCCAGCAAGCAAGGGTAGCCTGCTACCAACCAAAGGAAACCCCCCTTAAATCTAGCCCACCAACGGCATCAAGTACTTAATTCTCAGGTACCCATATAATGTTGTTAAAGAGATACTGACTGCACTATCATGAAGTCTAGTGATCAACAAGACATTTACCCATGAACCTGATTCTCTAACTACTACCCAAGACCATACTATCCTCACACCTGGTTACCTCTTGAGAAGACCAACCCTCCTAGGACATGAACAAGGAAAACCCAGAGTTGAACCCACAACTCTGACCCCTGAAACACACTAGAAAAACTACAGAACATCAACATCATCGAAACCAGGATCAACTACATTGGATTGATACCCATTAACCTTTAAACCATTTCTTTCAGGAAAATCCCTTTCAAAGTGGCATGGTTTACAACACTAACAGAACTTCAGAGTCTTAAACTGGCTCGAACCTTTCTTTTCACCCTTATCACTATTTTTCCCATGACCCCTCTTATCTGCTCTACCCAAGACACTGAGCCCCTCTCCCTCTAATCCTAACCCATTCTTAGTCTGAAATTATTTTGAAAGAAGAGTCGACTTAACCTCTTCCAGGGTTAGCGAGTCTTTGACATACATCATAGTCTTGACTAAAGAACTATAATTTTTGTCAAGAGAAATTAAGAGGATAAATCTAGATCCTCATCACTGACTGCTACATTTATATTGGCAAGATATAACATTATTTTATTAAACTCATTAAGATAATATTTGACAGAACTACCAGGTTTCATCTTAAAAGTAAACATGTGATGTTTTTTATAGAGTCTATAAACTAATGAAGTAGTCATATAAAATTTCTCTATTTTTAACCAAATGATGGCAGCAGTGGACTCAAAGACAACCTCTCTAAGGACCTTATCTTCTAGGGAAAGAAAAAAATATCTATGTGCCTTAACAAGCACATTAGGGATAAATTCTTGGTATTCTAAAACGGTTTGGCCAGTTTGATTAATAATCATGATGGGTTTCTTAGGACCACATAGGGCATCAATTAAGCCTTTTTGTACAAGTAAGGCCCTCATTTTAATTTTCCAAATATTGAGATCGTTGTCTCCATAAATTTTCTCAATTTCACATCTCATTATAGACATGTTTATCCAAGTGAGTAGATGCAGAGTGGTTGGGGACAACATTAGTCATACACCCCCAATAATCGACCAATCTCACTAGGTATACACGTACGATGGGATGCTAAATATAGATATTTTCAAATTAAGGAAAGGGTTTCAATAATAAGCAGAAATTAATTAAACAGATGTGAATTAATCAAGGATATAATTGCAGGACAATAAGAAAGAAACCATAATTTAAAAAATAGGAGGTGGTAATCGAAATCAATAGTCAAATTAAGTAAGCGAGGCTCTGATACCACTTTTTGTGGTTGAGTGGTGATGCAAACAAAAGAAAACATCCAAACAACCAAAAGGACAGAATCTATAACTTTGTAATTCGATAATAAAAAAAAACAGAACCGTATAAAACAATACAGAAGTATAGAAAATAGTAAATTACACAAGTATTGGCATGCTTCGGTCCTCTTGGGACCTACTGCATGGAAAGAACACCACCCACACACACATTTTTATTAATTTCTCAAAGAAAAAAACAGACTTACAACATACATCATATGTGATTAACAAAATAAGTAAAAACAAAGTTCAATGAAAGAAAAAACCAACAAAAAACAATCTAGATAAAGAAAAACTCACAACAACAGACTAAAAATGGTCGTACAGATCCTTTCAGGATTTCAATGCTCCAAAATGTGGTTCTTGTTGCTGAATTAGATTCTTATCAAGAAACTCAAAGATCTGGTTCGTCACACCTCGTACAGACCCACACCCAGCCGAGGTCAAAAACATATGATATAAAAGCTCCACCAGAGGCAGCTGCTACTGCCTAGCCATCAAGATAACCCAAAACTAGGGTTCAATAACCAGATTCCAAGGGATAATCCACCACAATAGGTAACTGAGAATGAGTGGCGAGAGATCGAACCAGCAGCTGCGACTTCCAACGACGAGAGGGTGAACCAGCAACGAGAGGAGAGTCCCGATTTTCAGATCTATCCTCTTTTGAGGATCGCACCAGATAATAGATATATTGAAAAGTGAAAATTGAATAATACTCAATGAGAGAGGAATCCAAATCTCCTGGATCTTAGTCAATGAACAAGAGCCTCCTCCATGAAGAAGCACACTTTTAGATCTATCCACTATGGTGGAAACAAGGCATCGTAGGGGTGATGAAACCCCCCACCTAGGAGTTTTTTTTAAATAAGTTTTTTTTAAAAAATATTTTTAAAAAATAGGCTAGGTTAATTTTTTTTTGAAAATACACCACAAAGGCGGAATCCACGATGCCGCCTTTGGGCTCGGGTGAAAGGCGACATCCTAGATGCCGCCTTTCCCCTAAAACAGAAAAAAAAATATTTTTTCTAGAAAATTTTTATTTTTATTTTTATCGTTTAGTTTTGTTTTGTATACACACACACACACAGATATATATATATATATAAACAAAACAAAACAAAAAAAACAAAAATAAAATTTTCAGCAGAATTTATCTGCTATTTAAAAACCAGCAGTACTGCCATTACAGCAGTCATGATTCTAACAGAAGCTCTCACCTAGGACTCCTTTTTATAAGAGAGCTTACCCTGGAAATCATTCTGCATTTCCGATGTGGGATTCTGGTTCTCTATTTCCTGCACAGAACATTCTGCATTTCTAATGTGGGATTCTGTTTCAAGTACGTGACTTTGAAATACTATAAAATATAAACTATAAGGCCAATATAAATGAAACTTACAACATATAAAAAATAGTTGAAAAAAAAAATCATAAAAAATGATGATAAAAAATAATTTATAAGCTTTCAAAACCACTTAATTGAAACTTAAGAAGTTCCAAGTACGTGATTTTGAAAGCTTATAAAATATAAATTATAAGACCAATATAAATGAAACTTAATACATGGATTAAACATAAAACAAATATTTGAAAATAAAAAGAATTTTGAAAAAAATATTGATGAAATATAATTTATAAGCTTTCAAAACAACCAACATGAAACTTAAAAATGTTTCAAGCACGTAACTTTGAAAGCCTACAAAATATAAACTATAAGACCGATATAAATGAAACATAAAACACAGATTAAACATATAATAAATAGTCTAAAATAAAAATAATTTCGTAAAAAATGTTCATGAAAAATAATTTATAAGCTTTCAAAACCACCTACTTGAAACTTAAAATGATTAAAGTATGCGGTTTTGAAAGACTAAAATATAAATTATAAGACCGATATAATTTAAAGTTAAAACATGGATTAAACATATAATAATTTATTTAATTATTAAATTAATATTATTATTAATTAATTATATAATTATTAATTAGTTAATTAGAAATTATTAATAATTAATTATATAATAATTAACTAATTAATTAGTAATATAATTATTCAGTATATAATAATTAATTATTTAATTAGTAATATAATTATAAATTATATTTATCCATTATAATTAATAATTAGTAATTATTCAAAATTATTATATAATAATTATTTAGTTAATTGGTTATATAATTTTTAATTATATAATAGTTAATTAGTTAATTAGTAATATAATTATAAATTAAAATTATTAATTATATTTATTAATTATAATTAATAATTATAATTACTAATTATAATTAATAATTATAATTATTAATTATTAATAATTAAATATTAATTTGTTAATTAATAATATAATTATTAATTATAAAACTATTAATTGTATAATAATTAGTTAGTTAATTAGTAATTATTAATAATAAAATATATAATAAATAATTAGTTAATTACTAATATAATTAGTAAATTAGTAATATAATTATTAATTATTTAATAATTAATTAGTTACTTAGAAATATAATTATTAATTATTTAATAATTAATTAGTTACTTAGAAATATAATTATTAATTATATAATAATTAATTAGTTGATTAATAATATAATTATTAACTATATAATTTGTAATTTGTTAATTAGTGTTTATTAATCATTAATTATATAATAACTAATTAGTTAATTAGTAATAAAATTATTAATTATATAATAGTTAATTAGTTATTTTTTTGAGAAAGATAGAGTCGAGGCCCTTTTTATAATTAGTTAATTAGTAATATAATTATAAATTATAATTATTCATTATAATTATTAGTTAGTATTTATTAAAAATTATTATATAATAATTAATTAGTTAATTGGTAATTTAATTATTAATTATATAATAGTTAATTAGTTAATTAGTAATATAATTATTCATTATAATTATTCATTAGTAATTATTAAAAATTATTATATAATAAATAAGTATTTAATTAGTAATATAATTATTCATTATAATTATTCATTATAACTATTAATTATTAATTATTAATTATATAATACTTAATTAGTAATATAATGATTAATTATATAATTATTATTAATATAACTATTAATTATATAATAATTAATTAGTTAATTAGTAATATAATTATAATCTTTCAAAGTCACGTACTTGAATCATTTTTAAGTTTCAATTAGTTGGTTTTAAAAGCTTATAAATTATTTTTCATTAACATTTTTTTAGAAATTAATTTTGTTTTCAACTATTTCTTATATGTTTAATCAATTTTTAACGTTTCATTTATATTGGTCTTCTATTTTATGTTTTATGGTCCTTCCAATTCACGTACTTGAAAAATTTTAAGTTTCAAGTAGGCGGTTTTAAAAGCTTATAAATTACTTTTCATCAACATTTTTTTGGAAATTCCTTTTGTTTTCAACTATTTATTATATGTTTAATCAATGTTTAAAGTTTTAATTATATTCATTTTATAGTTTATATTTTATAGTCTTTTAAATTCACATACTTGAAACATTTTTAAGTTTCAAGTAGGTGGTTTTGAAAGGTTAT
The DNA here is from genome assembly GCA_963277665.1 of Viscum album. NCBI lineage: Eukaryota > Viridiplantae > Streptophyta > Magnoliopsida > Santalales > Viscaceae > Viscum > Viscum album. Next base: position 320,526,881 of record OY728143.1, read on the forward strand.
AGATTATTTTTCATCAACATTTTTGATGAAATTATTTTTGTTTTCAACTATTTATTATATTTTTAATCAATTTTTAAAATTTCATTTATATTGGCCTTATAGTTTATATTTTATTTTATTTCAAAGTCACGTACTTTAAACAGAATCTCACACCGGAAATGCAGAATGTACTGCACTGGAAAGGGAGAACCTGAATCCCACATCGAAAATGCAGAATGATTTTCAGGGCAAGCCCTCTTATAAAAGGGAGGCCTGGGTAAGAGTTTCTGTCAGAATCCAGACTGCTGTAATGGCTGTAGAGCTGGATCTTTAATAGCAGAGAAATTCTGCTGAATTTTTTTGTTATATATATATATATATAAACAAAAAAAAAAAAAAAACAAAAACAAAAAAAAAAAATTTCAAAAAATTTTTTTTAGGGGAAAGGCAGCATCGCGGATGCCGCCTTTCACCCGCAGTGCAAAAGCGGCATCGAAGATGCCTCCTTGCACCCGAAATGAAAAGGCGGCATCTGGGATGTCGATTTTCAGGTGCATTTTTAAAAATATTTTTGCCATAACCGTTTTCTATATTTTTTTTAAAAAATGTAAAAAAAAATCCCCCTACCTAGCCTGAACTATCTAACAAAACAAGACAAGAAAAACGTGCCATGAAGAAAAAATAGCATCGGCCAGTGCAACCGCCCAAAATGAGTGGCCGACCATGATCAAATGGGTGGCCACATACATTAACGGCTTAAAACAAAAGGAATAGGAATGCAACAGATACCCTAGGTGGAATCCCAAATAAAATAGGATAAATAACTGGGCCAAATCCACTGTCCATAAATCACGATCCAAACAAAACAATCCCACCCAAGAATCTAACTACAACAAATATAAAAAATGAGAAATTTAAAAAAAAATAAATTGCATGCATTATTTAAATTAAAATGGTAGAATTAATTATAGGGAAATTTTAATATGAAAATTAAAACACCAAAATTCACAGGATCCTTTTATTTCTGATTAAACTCTTGTTTACGTTCTCTTTTGACTTAGACCCTTAAGTTGGGCTCGTGGTCCAGTTGGGTTGTTTTTAAAAAAGAAGAAAGAAGGGGGATGAAGGCTACCCATATGCCAAATACACGACATGTATTGATATGGGAAGGCTAGGTTCTCGTCATATAATGAAATTTACCCTAAAAGGAAAGCCTAAGAATTACACAACCTGTAAAACATTCACACAACATGTTAATGCTCAGTGAATTTTTTTAAAATAAGAGTCAGGGCCTCTATTTTTGACAGAAGGCCTCACCCTCCCTTCTTATGCGTAGGAACTCCCCTTGAAGTCTAAACCTATGATTTGGTACCGTTTAGTAATCCAGACTCTGTTTCTTCCACCACCGATCTTGTTGGATGCACACTGGTGAGTTCCCCATTCCACTTTCACCTTTTGCTGTTTCTCTTCTCCTCGATGGAGTTATTTTAGTGTAGGATCTTATTCCCTATTTTTAGGGTGTTCGTCCATTCTTCTATTTTATTCCAATATATGCCAAGATAAGGGTTGATATTGGATAAATGTTCTACCACGGGTATATGGTTGGTGGTCTATACCTTTCCCTTAAAGTTTGGTGTTTATATATTTTTCTGTCGTTGTGCCGCATGTCGGACTTACCGATGTTTCCCCTAAAATTAATTTATCATCTTGATTAAATTTATTGAAACCTATTTAGATTTCCCACTTAGCACTACTATATGATTGGAGGTTGTTTTTATCAACCTGATCCATCTATGGGGTGTGTTAGAACCTTTGTATATTGTTTTGACCGCCAATGAGATGATTTATTACATATTACCTATGATATAACACCCCTTGGGTGTGTGTAATCTTTCTAGCATTATTGGAATCCTTGATTAATTGAATAAGAATTGTATGAATAAATAAGAGAAGGTTTTACCTCATTACCATGTGTTTACATGAATAGTGAATATGGAATGAATTGGTTAAATGATATTAAATGGAAAATGATGGTTGAGTTGGAGGAACTCATGGAATATTTATGATTATTAACTAAGATGTGAATTGATGAATGTATTGATTATGGTAGTGGATTCTATGGACATTTCTACTCCTTGGATCCTGATTTTATAAGATGTCATGGACATTTATACTCCATGGATCTTGATAATGGTAGTGGATACTTTGGACATTTCTACTCCTTGGATCCTGATTCCATTGGATACCATGGACATTTATTCTCCATAGATCTGTATTGATTATGGTAGTGGATTCCAAGGACATTTCTACTCCTTGGATCCTAATTCCATAGGATGCCAAGTGAATTGATACCCCTTACACCCGAATTGCTTGGACTCACACTGAACATGATTTGTGGACATGTTCCTTGGACTCAACCCAAGTCGTTACTGAGTTTCCATCGAGATGATTCATGGAATTGATGAGGATTCGTTGGTCTTTTATACCTTTTATCTGGCCCTTCGAGGTTTGAAATTGGATTACATGACATAGGACATTGTGGATTTTATACACCGGATTACACGGTGTGGCCAATGTGTATATTTTTCTACACTTTATAGATAACCTTGGTATGGTTATTTGATTACAGTTGTTAGACTGGATAGTATCACCTTCTTATTTATGATTTACGGTTAGCCCTTGTTTATGGGTGCTTGATTATAGTTCACATGGAGCCATGTTTGGTGAGACAGGATCGTGTCTACTTTTGAGATGTTAATTCTATTACTGTTATACCTGTGATATAATGTACACTACTTCATTGTTTATACACAGACTGAACATGTTATAAACACCATTGGTGGTGGCCTACTGAGTGTTATCTCACACCCTGCTCGGGCCACCGTTGGGTACCCAGATAGATTTCATGGATGCAGGTAGGAACCAGGGAAAGAACCCACTATATAATTCTTGATTTGATAATTGCTTAGGAGCAGGGGAGCACAAGACCAATCTAGGCTCATGATGATATTAGAGATAGTCCTTTTTGGTATTTTTTAATTTTGATACATGTACTGTATTGGTTGCCTATTACCATGTGTTTCCTATCATTTTTCATAGAGAAATGAAAAGATCATCATATTGTATATGAAACAACTTTTGGATTATTTATTATTATAGTCTTATGGATGTTATCTTCTATCAGTTGTTTAGTTATTTTATATTCTTATGCTATTTGATTATTACGATTATTACCACTGTGCTACACTCTAACATGAGGTCATAGTCTTCCCACAAACACAACCAATGCCCTCACTGCTATTCGGAAACCTCTAGAGTATGGGGATGTGTACTTGAGGCCAAGTGACCCACTGGATCGGGGAATTGTTTAGTGGATCCTGAATTAAGACATTACAAAGTGGAATTAGGGGGTTTTTATTTTATTTTCTGGATATATTATTATTTTGGGATACTAGATAGGAGATTAGGAAGTGCTAGAATTTGGTAATGATCTATTCCTGGGAGTAGCTAACCCACATACAAGAAAAATCCAAATTGCTTGGGATGTGATATGTTGTTATGGATTTTTCCTATTATAGTTGATTTGATTCCACCGTTGGGTGATAAACTTGAGGTTTTTTGTTTATTATGACTATAAATTTTCACACTTGGCCCGATTATATGAGGGTATTTCATTTCATGCATTATTTTAGGAACTTTATAGAATTCACATGCCATGCATTATGTAATGCCATATAGGGTGTATTTCTTGACTGAATGACATTATTATGTGTGTGTTGAGTGATATACATATTGGTAAATAGACGATCTATATAGGGGATTGAGAAACATAGTTGGTACTTAGAGTTCCTACCATAACCTAAATAGTGTTTTCCTATATAAGTTAAAAAAAACACCCTAAGTAGTCAATTATGACATTTTTATTCATGGACCATTGGTCTCATGGACTTGAATGTGTTATGGTTTGGATTAAGTGGACACCACACTTCGGTTTATAAGGTATATAGGCCCTTATGGATCAGAAGTGGCGACCCATTTGGTTCAAACATTCAAAGAGAATTGTAAATAAATGTGAATTAAAAATGACATAAAATTTTGAAACATAGAACTTTACCTTGACCCTGATTTAGAGTGGGTAGTAGGTAGTGTCTCTAGTGTTTTTTGATTGTTTTTATTACCCAATTATGGTTTTAAGAGCAGGTAGAGGGGTGGGAGTTTTTTATAGGAAGGCTTCGACCTGTCCTATGTTTTTACCTGTGATCGTACTACTACCAATTTTCTTTTTTGAGATGTGTGTTTGGAAATTATAGAGATATGAAACCATGAAGATATCTAGTCATGTTTCAGGAGGGAGATGATGATCATGCTCTAAAGGTAGTGGGTCTTGGGCTACTAATAAATCCTCCTATAGTGCCAATGGTAGCACCAGTAGTTGTACCATATATGGGTGATGAGAAATAGTTCTGTGAGGGGTTATTACGCTTTACATAGACCGTATAGGGAGCCCTGTAGCTTTCCATGTCTATGGAAAAGATGACGCATGTGTTCCAGCAGCAGCATCCACCCACATTTTCGGGGTATAGAGGTCCACAAGCTGCTGAGCTATAACTTGAGACCATTCTATTGATTTTCGAGCATCTAGAGACACCTCATGAGAGGAGAGTTAAGATTGAAATATATATACTATAGGGATCATCTAAGTGCTAGTGGGATGTTTTAAACCACGCTGATATGCTCCAATATATGGTTTAGAGGGATTTCCAATATAGGTTTTACGATTACTTCTTTTCTGAGACTCTATGAGAAAAGTGGGACAATGAGTTTATGCATCTAGAGCTGGGAACTATAACTGTTATCGATTATTCAACACTCTTAATATATATTTGGCATTTTCACTATTTTATTTTGCTAATGAGCCATCGAGGGAGAGACACTTCGATGAAGGTCTCAAGAATTCCATTCGATCGCATGTCAATGTTTTTCAGTTGAATACTATTAAAAAGATATTGAATCAGATGCTTATTACTAAACAAAAACCGAAGGAAGATGGGGGCGTAAAGTAGGTCAGTTTATCCAATTGACCCAGTGGTTTAGTGTCAGCTGGAAGAAAGTGCCATTTTAAGGCTTCTCATGAGGGGAATACCAGCCAATGTGTGAGTGATGGTAGTTTTTTCTTCTATCATTAGTGTGGGAGACGAAGACATATGCCGAGTTAGTGCAGTAGAGACCCATTCGAGTGATGAGAATGCGATAGGATGGGAAACATACAACATTTTTTGTAGGAACTTCCCTCAAGTAGTCAGTAGAATGGGATCAACTCTAACTCCAGGTTCATGAGTGGGATTCATAGATTCACGTCAGGTTGGGATCTAGAGTAGTTCTAGTTGTTTAGGCCGAAGTGGTGGTTGTTTATAAGGTAGCCATACACCATTTATACCTATAAAATAGAGCCGACATGCTCTAAATAGTGATATTATTTCACAAGTCCACAGTTTAGGCCATATATATTCTATATAGACTATACCTAAGGAGTAGAGTGTGATACCATCTATGTTGAGAGGAATGATCTTAGTAGCCTCAACTCTAGTATCTTATTTTTTTGATACATTTAATACTCATAGCTTCATATATGTACCTATTGTGGAGAGTCTTGGGCTCATTGTTCAGTTTTCTAATGAAGTTATGACTTTGGATACTCCATTAGGGATCCGAACGGAGGGTGTATGCTAGTGTTGGGAGTTCCCCCTTGTGATTAGTGGGCGTCACCTCATATGAAATATTTTTTTCTTCTAGGTGATAGGGTTTAACATAATACTCAGGATGGATTGACTAGTTACTTATCATGCCCATGTCAACTTTTATCACTGAAGGGTGACTTTCACATCATCATAGGTAAGAGTTTTTATTTACAAGGGTGAATGGAATGTTTAGGTGATTTGAGATGGTCCATATCATCATGGTCTAGGTGGAATGAGATCCCAAATTGCTAGTTTGTATCTGGATGATCATGGATCACATTAGGTATATTTTTATTTATTGATTGATCATCTTAGGGATATTATCCTGGATTATTTTTTTTGGCTTACCTCCTGAGCAAGAGGTGGAGTTATCTATTGAGTTAGTTCTAGGTGCTGCACTAGTATCCATTCCTCCTTATAGGATGACTAATACTAAGTTGTAGAAGGTCACGAGATAACTTGAGGACATTAAGGGGAAAAGGTTTATGTGATCCAGTACTTCTCCATGGGGTTCACCAGTTATTTTTATAAAAAAGGTGGATGGAAACCTCAGGCTATTCAGGGAATATCAAAAATTGATATATTTGAAGGTTAAGAACTGGTATCCCTCACTACAGATAGATGATCTCTTTAACCAGCTCTGAGGAGCTCAGGTGTTCTCAAATATAGATCTGCAACCAGGTTATCATTAGGTGTGCGTTCGACCAAAATACATACATAGTATAATTTTTTGTACCAGGTATGGTCTATATGAGTATCTGGTTATGTTGTTAAGTTTCATGAATGTGATAGTAATTTTCATGGCATCGATGAACCTAATTTTACATCCTTATCTGGATTCGTTTTTGGTGGTATTCGTAGATGATATCTTGGTGTATTCACATAATCGAAATGAGCATTCCATACATATTGAGATTATTTTAGATACACTGAGAGAGCATCAGTTATATTCTAAGATCACAAAGTGACACTTCTAGATGAATAATATTTACTTTATGGATCATATTATCTCAGAGATAGGAGTATCAGTTGGCCTAGAGAAGGAGAGATTTGTAGCTTCCTGGGATAATCACAATAAATTCTTTTATATACATAGTTTCTTGGGGATATATTGATATTATAGATGTTTTATAAAAGAATTATCATTCTTAGAAACTTATCTTACAGGATTGACTAAGAAGGTTATGAATTTTGTATGATCAGATAATTATGATATAGTCTTTCAGGAGATAAAAGGGAGACTAAATTCGGTGCTGGTCTTAATTTTGACTGAGCCTAGTAGGAGCTACACTATGTATTGTGATGCATTAAGTATTGGGCTGGGAGAAGTTCTGATGCAGGAAGAGAGATTCATGGCATACAAGTCTTATCAGTTGAGGCCACATGAGAGGAACTACCTGACGCATGATCTCAAGATAGCTATTATTGTTCATGCCTTGTGCTATTGAAGGAATTATATACTAGGATATCATTTTTGGCATACATGGACCCAAAAATCCTCAAGTATATATTTACACAACATGACTTAAATTAGAGGCAATGAAGGTGGGTTGAATACCTATAGTATTTTGACTTTGATGTTGGCTATACACCCAAAAAGATAAATGTAGTTTTTGATACACTGATTAGAAGGAATTATATACAAGAAGTTCAGGAGGCCAATAGTGAGTGCAATATTATGGCCTTGTTTTCATAAATCCACTTAGAGGTACAAGATAGTTATGGATATAATTTTCTCTCATCCTCCACTCTTCTAGATAGAGTGAGGATTATATAAATATCAAATGATGAGGACCTATTTCTATGGGAGAGTATGGTATGTGAAGACCCACCTACTTGTTAGACTATGGGAGAGGATGAAATTCTGCATATTCATGACTGTGTTTGGGTTCTAGTAGAAATACATGAGTAGATGATGTGAGACTTTCATGCCTCAGCAGGGGAAGTACATTCCGAAATCACCAAGATGTATCATGACTTTCACCATTAGTACTAGTGGCCAAGGATGAAATAAGAGGTAGTTGGTATTATCAAAAGGTGTTCCACTTTTCAGTAGGTGAAGGTAGAACACCAACAACTAGTTGGGATTTTACAACAATAACCTATTCTTGAGTGGAAATGGGATGATGTTGTGATGGATTTTGTGAACAGGTTTTCCGAGGTCACCTTAAGGTAGTGATTTTTTATGGGTTGCCGTGAATAGTCTTATAAAGGTCTCTCATTTCTTACTGATTAGGGAGAATTTATCAGTGGATAAGATTGGGTGGTTGTATATACTTGAGATTGTGCGCCTTTAAGGGGTTCCTCATACCATTGTATCAGATAGTGACTCATGATTTACATATTGATTTTGGAAGAGATTATAGAGGTATTTGGGTACACAGGTGCTTCTAAGAATGCCATAACACCCTAAAAATGATGACCAATTAGAGCACACAATACAGGTTCTGGAGGAAATTCTTAGATCATGCATCCTTGATTTTGGGGTTTCTTGGGAGATTCAAATTCCCCTGGTTGAATTCACCTACAAAAATAGATATATGGTGACTATACAGATGGAAAATTATGAGTATTTTTATAGTAGTCCATGATTATCACCTCTATGATAGTTATAGGTAAGAGAGACAACGCTGGTCAGACCACGTCTCGTGCAGAAGACATCAGAGCAGGTTCAACTGATTTGGAAGCAGATGGCTATGACACAGTCTAGATATAAATCTTATGCTGATTGCCATAAAAAACCTATGGAGTTTTATGTCAGGGATTGGGTCTTTTATATATCTCATCGAGGTTGGGACACAGATTAATTTATAGATAGGGTAATATTTCACCGTGATATATCAAGTCATTCAAGATTCTGGAGAGAGTCAGGATGGTAGCCTATTAGTTTCAGTTACCTCAAAGGTACCGAGCCATGAATGATGTATTCCATGTATCTTAACCATTCCATTATCACTCAGACCCATATCACACTTTGCAGCCGGATGAGGTTGAGTTATGGGTAGATGCATCCTTTGAGGAGCATCCTATTTATATCATTGACAGGAGCACAAAGGATATCATAGGCTGATAAATTCCTCTAGTACAGATTCTATGGTAGCATAACTATTTATAGGATTAGACTTGGGAGTGGGAGTCCAATGTACATGATTAGTGGCTAAAGTTATTCTTAGGAGATTCATGACTACCCTTGGTTGGACAATTCAGGGATGAATTTATTTAAGGGGGAAATATTGTAAGATCCCAAGTTTTTTGATAGGGTATAGATCCATTTATTTATGGTTAAAATATTGTTTAAATTTTCTTTTGGATTAGACCCTTAAGTCGGGCCCATGGTCCAATTGGGTTGTTTTGGGAAAATAAGGAAGCGGGGTCCTAAAGGCTTCCTGTAGTCCAAATATGTGACATGTATTTGGATTACAACTCATGTATTAAATACACAACATGTACTATCCTGGGAAGGCTAGGTTCATGTCATGTAATGAACTTTCCCCTGAAGGGAAAGCCCGAGCATTACATGACATGTAAATCATTTACACACCATGTAAATTCCCAAGGGAAGTTCTTTAAAATAAGAGTTAGGGCCTCTATTTTTGATATAATGACTCACCCTCCTCCCTTCTTATGCACATGAGATCCCCTTGAAGCCTAAAACTAGGATTTGGTGTTGTTTCATGATCCAAACTCAATTTCTTCAAACTTCAGTACCATTGGATGCACATCAGCAAGTTCCCTATTTCTCTTTCACCTTTTTCTGCTTATCTTCTCCTTGATGGAGTTATTTTGGTGCAGGATCTTATGCCCTATTTTCAGAATGTTCACCCATTCTTCCATTTTCTTCCAATATGGGCCGATATAGGGGTCAATACTAGATGACTGTTCTACAATGGGTATATAGTAGGTGGTCTATACCTTTCCATTAAAGTTTGGTGTTTATATACTTTTTTTCTATTATGCCTCACATCAAAATTCTTGGTGTTTCCCCTAAAATTAATTTAAAATCTTGATTAAATTTATTAGAACCTGTATAAGTTTCTCACTTAGTACCGTTGTGTGGTTAGAGGTCATTCACCTCAACCTGAGCCACCCGTGGGGTTCTTCCAACCCTTTGTATATTTTTTGACCACCTGTGAGGTGAGTTATTGTATCTACCCTATGATATACCACTCCTTGGGCGTGTGTGAGATTTCCAGTGTTATTAGGAGCCTTGATTAATTGAATGAGAATTTTATGTTTTAATAAGAAATGGTTTTGCCTCCTTGCCATGTGTTTACATGAATGTTAAATGTGGAATTAATCGGTTAAATGGGATTAAATGGAAAATTATGGATGAGTTGGATGAAATCATGGAATATTTATGATTATTAAATGAGATGTAAATTGATGAATGTATTGATTATGGCAGTGGATTTCATAGACATTTATACTCCTCATATACTAATTCCATAAGATTCTATGAACATTTCTACTCAATGGATATTGATAATGGTGTGGATGCCTTGGAAATTTATACTCCTTAGATCCTGATTCCATTGGATTCCATGGAAATTTCTACTCCATGGATCCATATTGATTATGGTAGTAGATTCCAATTAAATTTCTAATACTTGGATCATAATTCCATAGGATAACAAGTTAATTGATACCCCTTGGATCTATCTTTATTGGACTCATATTTGACATGCTCTGCGGAGATGCTCCTTGGAATCCACCCAAGCCATTACCGAGTTTCCATCGAGATGCTCCATGGACTTGATGAGGATGACTTGGCCTTTTATACATTGGATATGACCTTTCATGTTCTAACACTGGACTGCACAACATAGGTCGCTATGGATGTTATAAACTAGATTACATGACATGAACGATGTGGATATTTTTCTATGATTTACATATTTCCCTAGTGTGGGTATTTTATTATAGTTGTTAGACTGGATAACATCACCTTATTATTTATGCTTTACAGTTAGAATTTTTTATGGGTGCTTGATTATAGTTCACAGGGAACCATGTTTGGTTGGACAGGATCATGTCTCCTTTTGAGACTTTACCTCTATTTCCATTATACCTATGATATACTGCACACTACTTCATTATTTATACATAGATTGGAATATTATATAAATTGTTGGTGGTGGCCTACTGTGTGTTATCTCACATCCCATTCGAACCACCATTAGGTACCCTGATAGACTTTATGAATTTAGGTAGGGATTGGGGAAAGCTCCTACTGTACAATGCTTGATTTTACCATTTGTTAGGAGCATGGGAGCACAAGACCGAGATAGAATCATAATTCTATTTGGAGATAGTCCTTTTTAGACTTTTGAAATTTTGATACATGTACTTTATTGGTTTCTTGTTTCCATTTGTTTCTTTTAATTTGTATAGAGACATGATATGATCATCATATTGTATATGACACAACTTTTGGATTATTTATTATTAGAGTCTTTGGGATGTTATCTTTTTCCTACCATTCAGTTATTTTATTTACTTTTTTCTATTTTATTATTATGGTTATTACCATTATACTATACTTTGATATTAGGGAATAGTCTCCCCACAGACACACCCTAGGTCCTCACTGCTAGTCGGAAGCCTCTGGTGTATGAGGAGACATGCTTGATGCTATGTGAGCCACTAGCTTGGGGCACAGTTTAGTGACTCCCGGGTTGGGATGTTATATGAAGGATAGGATACACCATATCCTCTTTTTTAGGTGAAAGGGTACTACAACATGGTGTATTATGTTGCACAGTGTCCCCTCCCTAGGTTTATAGGATCTGCAACACAGTCCTAGCCGTGATCTTCAGATTCGGTTTGATCAAGCAGGCTGCACCGTGGTCAAGGGGTATTATTCCATGGTCTGGGTGGTTTGTGGGCCATGGTATGGGTGGCATGTGTCATGATCAAAGAGGATTTTATATGGTATTATTTTTATTTGATTTTCTATAAATACCCCAAACCCCCTCCAAACTCCTTTTGATCCCATATTTTTTTACTTAAACTATAAGAAACAAGGAGATATTTTCCAAGGCGATTGAAGCCTCATTCAATCAGATTTAACCCCCATATTCTAGGGATCAATCTATGGTGATATAAAACTTTTATAAAATACCTTCTATTGTCATATTTTAACTAAATTCAATATCCATTGGATCTTGGTGTTTTGGTCCTAGAGTTTGAAGGTAAGATTTCTAGTTTCTCTTTCCCTTCTTATTTCATTAGTTTTATCTTGGGGAACCCTTGTTGACAAAATTCCTTATCATCATAAAATGTAAGGGAGAATAAACCAAATTCTAAATTGGATGTCTAATCTTTGTCAACTTCGACTCTAATTTTGATGATGGTGGTCTAGAACAACTCCCCGACTGTTTTCAATCATTTTAGTATGTGCGATAATTGCGATCACACTGTGCATGCGACTCATGTAATAGAATAAATCATAGATAATGATAATAACATTTAATATACCTCCCATGGGATCTCATTGGTTCTATTTTCATGGAGACTATTTTTTTCCACCCACAAGGTGAGCTTACCATTGAAATCATAATGAACTATAGTTTTGATAATGCGTATTTTGACTTAACAATATGAGTTGATTATCAGATTAATATTATGAAATAAAATAACATGTGAATTATATAAATTTATTAACATATAATTTTAAACCCTGAGATTTTAAAAGAACATTATGTTCCATAGCGTATACGACATGCAACACCGAAGCTAAACGAACCTCAAAATATTATTATTTAAATATGGACATTATAACCTAGCTATTAAATTGGTGAGTATGAATATTATTAACTGAATTATGAAATATATATAAAATGCCTATGAAATGAAAAAATCTTTATTAATTATTATAAAATAATTTCAATTTTTTTAAAAGTTATTTTATGTTTTAGAAATACATTTTCCTCAAAAATTATTTTTATTACTTTTTGTGATAAAGTATTAAAATTAATTTTTGGAACTTCTATAAATTTTATTTTATAAAAATAATATAATTTTTTAAATAATAATATGAAAATTATCATAGGGTGGATTTTTAGGATTTTCTAAAAATATTGATTTTCTAGTGAATAGTGGAAAATACTAATTTTTATCAAAAATTATATTTTTGTTTCAAGAATTTACAAAGTTCAATTTTATTTTAAAATGTTTTAAAAATAAAATTAGTTATATTATATTATTAATATTGAATTAGGTTCATTGGAATAAAATTTATCATTGAATTTTGTATGATAACAGTTTTATACATAAAAAGGCATTTTTCAGAAAAACTATATTTTTCTAAAAATCAGTTTTATCACATTTTTCATACTTATTTTAAAATTAATTTCTACCAATTATAGTTATCAAATTGGATAAAATATATTCCATATTTTGAATCAGAATTTTCAAATTAAATATGTCCCTTTTATTTCTAGACATTATGAATAGTAACAACGGTAAAATTTATCATATGAGTAAAGGGTAAATTGGGTTAATCTTGGTTAAAAATAAGTGATAATACCATAATTTTTTATTATAATTCTTATTGGATGAAGTTAATTTGACCCTTATCATCTTAGTCTCTAAATATATATGTTTAATGAACATTTTTCTAGGAAAATGACATATTTAATAATTAAGGTAAAGAAAGTTACAAAATTTCACTCTCTTAGTTTTAAATATATCTTATATGTCCATATAAGAAAAAAAATAAATTCATGAATAAATATAAAGGTCTATTTTGATATTAATGAAATTATTTTCATGATAATTTTTTTTAATTTTTAGAAATTATATAATCACTATAAATGCTTGTGCAACATTAATAAATTATTTATTTAGTTAAGAGAAAAATAAAATAAATGATTTTAAAAATATTAAAAGTGATATAATTTGAATGAGTTAATGGTTACCATGATTTTTTAGATCTATTTGACATATTAGAGAGTTTTTAAAGAATTATATTAGAATCCCTCCTTTGTCTTGATGTATTTAAAGTCAAATTGAATGAAGAGTGTTAAAAATGATATTAATGCTATTTTATAATAAAAAATATTTTATTAAAATGATTTAAAATTTATAAAAATATTATATTCAAAAAAATTAGTGGGATATGGTTTTAAACATCAACCATGGTTTATTTATGGGTAGTTTGACATTTTATAGTAACATTATTAACCCTTAAAAGGTTATAAAACTTTAATATTAATGTAATTTTGAAAAGGGTTAATGATGGGTTAAAAAAAGATAACGGTAAAAACGTGATCCAAACATGTCTAAATTTTATTATATGAGAGTATTTCTACTCATAAAATTATTATCTTCATATATTATCAATTTGGATCCATTTGGACATCAAAATTAATTTATATTAATTTAATATTTTATTAAATTTCAAAAGTTCCCCTCTCCTCAATTTTAAAAGGACACCCCTCATTTATCTTTTAAACACCACTTTGAGTATTCTAGATCAACCATACCCTACCAAAATCCATTTTAAAATTTCTTATCCACATTCTAGGGGTGCTGGTTCTCCCAAAAACCAACCCTAAGATCCTTAAGAGGAGATCTAAAGAAGTTGTTTCAAAGAAGAGGTAATCATCTTAACCAATCACTTTATTTTTAATTATTATTTCATCTCATATAAATATATTAAATTATTCATAAAATAATAAATTTATTATCATAATTATACTGAAATATTATTATGATTAGGAAACCACCATTATCCACTGTAACATCCCTCCCCTTCTCATTAGCTCAAGAAGACAGAAGGAAATTATTTATCCTTAAGAGACATCCCCAAGGTACCAAAGGCTAGAAATAAATGACAAGGGATTCATTAACATGTGGGGGATGATTTTATATTTGATAATAAAACAACCCAAAAAAAAAATTCCATAACCAAAAACCACTACACAATGCATGATAAGGTATCATGAGGCACCCCTAAAGAAGTGTGATGCTTTACCTTTACCTGTGACTCAGTAAACAAAATATTCAAAAACACTAACATGCCAAAGAAGGGGTGAGTAATGACTCATTATATTTTCCCTAAATGACTTCCCTAACTCAAAACACTGGGAAAGAACAAGTTATCACATTTATATAAAACTATTTATATAACAAACCATTTAAAATAATTCAAAAATTTATAACAAAGCCAAACAATTCCACATAAAACAATTTCCTCAAATAATTTTTTTTTCAATTTACAAAGAAAGAAACCAAAAAATACATTCCAACAATTTCATGAATTTAACTAGCATTAACCATTTCATATCACATAGCCATACACACCATACATACAACCACACAACCATGCAAGCTTTGTGTTACCATTGACGGTGGAACTTTCACGTTCATAAAACATCCCTTTGATGGTGTGTTGACGCTCCTTTCCGTCACAGAGTCTAAATGAATGAAAAGGGAAATACCAAGAACAAATAAGATTCATCCTTTGAACAAATATCAAAAATTGAAAAAGGAAGGAAGAATAAGAACATTGCACAAAGGTCGCGCAAGTTCTACAATGGTCGCGCAAGTATACTTGCGTGCCTCAATGGTCGCACAAGTACACTTACGTGCCGATGTTGGTCGTGAAAGTGACTTGCGCGACCTAAGTGATAACTGCTCGGGGTCTTCTCCTGCCTATAAATAGACCCTGTGGGCCCCCCCATTCGGGGAGGATTTTTTCCAGAAACTCAGATTTGAGCTACCGGTGCCCTAGTCTCTTCTCAAAGCTTCCAAAACACTTCTAAGGTAATTTCTTACCTAGAACGGAAGATCTAAAGAGGGGGAGGAAGACCTAAGTGTTGAAACTCATCAACACTTGCGCGCCTGAGTGTCCAGCCCTTAAGGGAAAAGGCCACACTTGTGCGCCGCCTTACTCCTTCAATAGAACTTGCACGCCCCTTTTCTAGAAGAACCTCAAGAGGATTCTAAAGGCATTAATCAAGATTCGCTCAAGTATTACCCTGCTGGTTAACCGTCGTGCAAGTACACCATGTGTCGCGCAGGCATACCTGCACGACCAGGACTTGCGTGCCCACGCAGTACCCGCGCGCCTTCCAGGACTTGTGCGCCCCTACCTTTTTGGGTTCCCTTCTTACCCATTTCACCCCTCTTAAGACATTCCACCTTTACTATTCAAGATTCAGTCTTCAAGACACTCTTCAAATCCATTTATGGCATGATTTCTTGATTTGACTTCCTTATCTGAAAGGAATTCTGTGGAATATCTATCAAAACCTAGTGATTTACACATCTTTATGTCACTAAAGATTGAGATTTCATTCATTCAACCTCATCCTTTAAGATGAGAGAATCCTTAACCTGGGTCTCCTTTTCAGGAATAATCCCCAGTCATAAGTCCTCTAATTTGGGAATCCTCTTTAGGAGTAAGCACTAAGTCCTCTAATTTGGGCATCCTCCTTTTCAAAAGTAAGTCCCAGTCATAATTCTTAACTCAAGCATCCTCCTTAGGAGTAAGCCCCAATTCTTAAAGTTCCCAAATCTGGGCATCCTCCTTAGGAGTAAGCCCCAGCCCCCTAATTTGGGAATCCTCCTCAGGAGTAAGCCCCAAACCTTAATTCCCTTAACTTGGGAATCCTTTTCAGGAGTAAGCCCCAGTCTCAAATATGGGCATCCTCTTCAAGAGTAAACCCCAAGTCCCTTAATTTTTTAAATCTCTTAACCTGGGACTCCTTTTCAGGAATAAGCCCCAGTCTTAATTTCTCTTAACCAGTCCTAATTTACACTAGATCTGGGATTCCTTTTCAGGAGTAAAACCCAATCATAAGTCTTCTCCTAATTTGGGCCTCCTTTTCAGGAGTAAGCCCCAAGTTAGAGTATTCAAAATCTCCATGAAGCACATATACCTTTATGGACCCTATTCCTGGATTTCTTCCCTAAAGTAAATCCTAACCTTCATTTATCTGGGCAGTCATACGTACATAAGCCCCACATTATTTCTTATGATTGAATCTTTCATGGCACAATTGTCTAATTTTTACAAATACCTCTTGTTTCTCACACCGAGCATGACTCACGCAATCTTAGAGTGTAAAAGTAATTGTGACATCCTTCTTTGAGTCATCAATCATAAACATCATACTCCCTTACTCGAAATACGTGGGTTCTGATTCCTTTTCTAAACAAAGGATATGTAGGTAGCCCATCTACGGGTTCAATACCAACTCTAAAATAATCCATGTCCTTCTGAATGAAAATAAACTTCAAGTGCCCCACTGAGTGGCTTTAAAACCAGCATGGTCATCATAATGACCAAGAGACTTCTATATAAATGTGTCGAAGGGTACCATTGACCAAGAATCTCTAATAAATACAGATGATTCTCTATCGATGAAGAACCTCGAATATATACAAAAGATTCTATAAATTTCCTACATATTTAATCATTGATTGTCAGATCTAAAGGAAAGATCATTTTATACTTGGTAATGTAATAAGGATTCACGAACATAACTTAAATCTATAAAGAGAGTCCCGGAGTAGACAATAATTCCCCTAAAAAAGGTGTTATGAGTCCGAACTCCCATCCTCTCGACCAATGAAAATTCCTAAGCCTCATTAGTCCACAAACTAATGAGCACCTACCTTTGGAAAGTAGGTTCTAATGGATGTGGAATCATTGGATGTTTCTGGTTCTACGAACAAACCCGTTAGAAACTGATCGGAATCTTTGAACCTCCAATTGAGGCGGTCATCCCCGGATTCTGAGGGAAACAAAAATGGTGAACCCTACGTGAATCATTAACCAAGTTAAAATAATGTTTTACCCATTTGTTAGGACCCTATTTAAAACTCAATGAGAGGGCCAAAAAAACAATAATTGACATATGTGCTCATACAAAAGATGTAGTGGCTGAATTTATCTTGATTACATCTGTTATATCAAACGGACACTCTTTTCCCAAGATCTTCTGCATTTCTAGAATGGCTGCTCTCAAGTTCACACCTGTGAATACTGCTGCTACAAATGCCACTGCTGCTACTCCTGCTGGATCGTCATCTGATATTAGGATGATATCACCTAATCAGCGTCTTCAACGCTGGGTATCAAACACACTGGTTAAGGAGTACCGTCAACATGGTACCATCCCAACTCTGGAGGCTTCCCGACAAGCCCTCCAAGTAAACAACTCACATCGGTCGTCCAGACAATGACGACCAGTGATCAAGAAGCAGGCAGTGCTGACTACCGTCTCTAACCGTTTCGGGTTTTTATCCCCGGAACACAATCACCATTCACTCCCTTATTCTGGGGAGGTGAATGAGAAGGTCCCTCAGGACCTTAATTCAAATAGACAGGAGTCCTTCCTGAGGGATCCCACCAACAATCGCCGCCAGACTCGTGCGGCAGTGCACCCTCAACATGATGAGGATACCGACTCCAGGCATTCGGCTCAGGTTCCTCGAACCCGAGTAAGCAAGATGAACCACCAGAGGCGGAACCCGATCAACAGTGAACAAGTTCTCATCTCTGCCATCTCCGGAGAAATCCACCAACCTAACTTGGTGGCAAGCAACGAGCAGGCACATACACTTGCCCGTTTTAATTCCACTGTCCAGCAGACTCGTCTGGCAGCATCACGCCAATCCCGCCAGGCAATTCCGGCAGAGTACTATAGGCAGGAACATACACCTGTTTATACATCATCAGCTAGTCAGCAGGCTCATCTGACTACATATGATGGATCTCGTCAACCACGTTTGGCGAAGTGCAATAAGTAGGCACATACACCTGCTAATATTAATCAATCCTACCAATAGTCTCGCTTGGTAGCATTCGGAGAAGTTAGTCGGAAAGCCCCGACAATAAATAGGAGGCAGACTCAACTCTCTGCCCCCACACTTGAGTACTGTCAGGATTCACTGACAGGAAAAGGAGGACAGAAGCAGGCACATACACCTCTCCAAGCCCGGAATGGACGTATATTCCCGTTTCGACAGCTGAAGTCACCAAGCATATTCTATCAATGGTGAAAGAGCAGAAGAAAATCCCTGCTCATATTCTGGATGCCTGCCAGGATATTATAACAACTTCAGCGGCATCTCAGGGAAAGACACGTAAATCTATACCTACCAGTGGAGTGACACATCAACAATTCACTTCGAAACAGACACACACATCTGTTCCTGTACAAGAGGGTTGTGGGGCATACTCCCCCATATCATACAGACAACCAAGTCAGGCACATACACCTGATTTGAGTAGAGATCGTCAGCCTAGCCTGGCCATCTTTCCTGATCAGGCATATACACCTTCTCAGAGCAGCCTATTTCATCAAAAATTGGTTTCCAAGGAGAGTAAGAAGGTATCTAAGAAAAAGACCCGCCCATCACAGTTAGGAGATCAAGAGCCAATCTGTAACAAGGACTTTCTCGATGCTGGAGTTCTTGAAGCCCTCAGACAATTATCTGTTGAAATTCAAGATTCTACTCCCTCATTTCCCAATAGTGGGAACATTAATTCCGAAGGTCTTCAACAGAAACTTCTTCATGAAGTCTTGCTTTATGACAATTCGGTCGATCTCAAAGTTTCATCTTCAGATGAGAGCCATAGGAACACTCTGTGTGGTCAGAAGACCAAGGAGAAAGAGATCTCATCTTTTTCTGTAACCCATTATGGTGGTCCTCCCCATGATGATGAATTTCGCTACGAAAGTCCTATCCGCAGTAGTGATGCACATTGCCCGGAAAATGCTCCAGTGAAAAATGTAGTGCCGAGAAAGCCCTCTTATCTTGAGGCACTTGCAAATGCGAAACCAGTCATGTATGAAGCTTCATCGCTAGCAAGCGAAATACTTTCTCAATCAGAAGATAGCCCAGGGTGTAGGTTATTCTAAGAACCACCCCTAAGTCATGAATATTCTAGTTTGATCAATGATTTCTTTACCAATCCCGTTGAATCCAATGAATCAACAAGGAAACACCAACTCTGGTCAAATCAGGTAGAAGAATCTTCATCAAATGATAAAGAGGAAATGCTGAACATGAGAAAAAAACTGGCTAAAGGTGAAGTGCCAGTCATGTTTTGGCCTCTGGCTGACTCTCAGTATAGTATTCTAGAAATGTTGACGGAAGATGAAATTCATGATATTCGTCTCAACATATGGAAAACTCTTTTTCATTTGAAAAAGAAATTATTATCTTATGATGAATATGAAAATCATCTTAAGATAATAGAAGGGTTACAATATCAGATTGATTTGGTGTCTCTATCAGTCTCTCGATATCCGAAGGCTGAAAAGCAGCAGAGAGCCCTTCAACGTTCATGCCTTGGTGCACTAAGAAGATTTCGTCAGTTAATTGCCAATGCCCCATCTGGTATTCGTATTAGAGGATGGGGTGTTTATAGAGCACTTCATTTCACGGTGCTCTCCAGTCAGCAAAGCCCGCAGAAAATGGTCTCATGCAATGTTATTGCCCATGGCCGGCCATAGTCAATGGACATTGTTTGTAATCAAAATCTTGCCCAAGAATAGGCTTCAACTAGTTCCTCTCAAAATCAAGAATACAAAGAACGAGTTGTCAAATTACTCTTGCATCAAGAAAAAGAGAATATTGAACATGCCTCTCATTTGGAGAAAGCACGTCACCAAGTGACATAAGTGTCGGAAATCATCCAACGGTCTTTTGAACCGGGTGATAAAAGCGGATACAGGTTAATGAATCCAGCTAATTTCCAAACTAAGGTTCGCAAGATCAGGAGGACTTTCAAGAAAGTCTCAGAAATAGCATTTCAAGAACCACTCCAGCTTGCCAGACTGGGGAATCTTTTAAACCAACCCTTAGAATCAACAAAAAGGATTCGGGGGGGGGGGGGGGGGGGTTGAGAGAGAACAACAGGATCAGCCACAGTCCACTAGACTGGGGACTTTTTCAAATCATCAATCCCCTCCTCAGAGAAAGTCGGTCTTTTCTCGATTGGGGAAGAAACCTCAAGAGGAACGAAGAGCCAAATTATCAGGAGATTCCCTCCAAATTACGGTTCGTCAAGAAGTTCCTGATGGATTGAATCAACAAAAGGAAATGTCTCATCAAAGACATGGAAGAAGACAATATCACAGAAATGCTGATAGAAGGGATGCGATGAGTTATGTATCAATCAATGTCATCAATGCCATTGTTGCTGATCCACCAGATGAGGCTCACTCAGGGGATTCAGATGAAGAGGTTCCTACTCAAGAAGATGTATGCACCAACACAAATGAAGAAGGTGTGCATACACGAAGTCAAAGGATTACTCAGAACCTAGGTAATCCTTCGAGTAACCCACTTCCCCCTCTCTGAAAAGGATCCAACAAAGAGAAGGGAAAGAACCAGGTTACATATCCTTCCTCTGGAGAAGGTCAGTCGCTCTCACTAGAGCATAGGTTTGCACAACAGGAGGAAGAAATGAAGGAATTAAGAAGGTTGAATGCAGAACTACTTCAGATTAGTATTCTTCTTAAGCATGCTGGAGTCAGTCAGCCAAATCAATTTGTTGCAGCTACTGAGATGGATCAAGAATATCCTCCTCTATCAGTACACCCTCACAGGTCTAATCCTACGGGTCAAGTGCAAAAACAGTTGGCAGTACTACCATCAGTTGCAGCACCAATCGCCAAATCTGTCCAAGCTCCAGTCATTGCACCTACCCAAGTCCAAGTTCAAACAGATGTTTCTCAAAATTTAATAACTACTATTGAGTCATTAACAGCTCGGTTAGAAACTATTGAAGGGAAGCATGCGCAAGTTCAACCAGAAAATAAAGTTTACCCTGAATGGGTAGATTCAATTTCTCCTCCATCCAGTTTTGGGAACCCTGTATTCTCTATTTTCAATGGATCAGGCGATCCTGAACAACATTTGGCGCATTATGTGTCTTGTTGCGATCCTATGATGGGAACTTCGGAGCAACAAGAAGCAGTGAAACTCATATGCTTCGTGCGAACCTTGCAAGGACTAGATTTTGTTTGGTATACAAGCTTGCAATCCCGGTCAATTACCAGATGGGAGGATCTTCGCCAAAAATTCCTCCTTCAGTTCAACTCAACTTTTCCAAAGACAACAGTTTTCGATCTTACAAACTGTAAGCAAAGGGAGAATGAAAGGGTCTCTGATTTCATTGCTCGATGGAAGGGATTAACATATTCCTTGAGTTTAGCACTCCCTCAAGAAGAATTGTTGCCAATCTGTGTGGCAAATCTGCGTGACGAATTACACACGCCGTTAATCCCTGTGAAATACACAGGAGGGTTTCGAGACCTTACTTCAATCGCTCAGCAGATTGAAGATTCCCTTATACAGGCTAAGGCTAAATCTCGTGTAATTCCATAAACTTCAGGAAGGAGAATGGGTAAAGTATAAACTGCTACATTTATGCTTAAACAAGCACCTGTACCTATTTCTACCTCAAAACCTTCATCTTCTCGAAGGGCTCCACATTCTGAGCACCAACAACAAAGGCCTTTTCGTCCAGATGATCAAAAAGATCAAAGACGAAAACAATTTGAGGATCTGAAGAGAAAAACATACTCTTTACGAAATGAACAAGTTCCTGGTTATTTCATTTCGGCTATGGAAAACAATTTGGTTCAATTTCCAATACCCAAGAGGCTAAACAAGAAAGGAGATGAAGATCGTCATAATAATTTCCCTTTTCATCAAATGTTGGGGCATCCCATCCAGGAATGTTTTGTCTTCAAAGACCTCCTACAAAAGATGGTCGACTCGGGACAAGTCACATTGAAAGGATCCTCAGCCCAGGTAGCATGTGTCACTGCTACAGTTCCATAGGAGAAAGGTGAATGGTAAGAAGTCAAAAGCAAAAATACACAGAAGTATGATGATTGGATGGTCAGAAAGACAATAAATAGAACTCATGCTATTTTGCGAACACAATTAAGGAAACCAATTGTGTCTTCTGCCATGAATGTTGTGGAAAAACCCTCTTCGTCAGAGGGAAAGTCCTCAAAGAAACAACATGATTCAAAGAAAGAAAAAGAATCAGAAGAAGATGAGTATGTGTCAAATCCTAAGTTCTCTTTGACTTTGGAGGACTTCATGCCATCTACTTCAAAGCCACGAGCACCACCCCAACAAACGGCACAACCTAAACAGGCTAATCAGGCAGAATCTTCATCATACGAAGAGTTAATCTTTGGTTATGTTAATATGATTAAATTAACAGATCCATATGCCAGTCGAAGTTTCGATTTCAATGAGCCTGAATTCCCTGTATCAAATAGAGGAATCAGAGAAAGTTCCAGGGGATCAGGATACAGGGGAAGACGTGGATCTTTCAGAAGACACTATTCCAATTCTACCCCGACTAGAACTGTGTACGCAGCAGAAACTCATGGTAGAGCCCTTCAGCGAGCTCAACAAGAACAAGAAAGTTCTTCTACCAATAGCAAATTCAGTCCTGGAACAGTTATTTTGGAAGACCGTTTGAAGGTTCTATCTTCTTCCTCTCAGCAAGTAAATGGATCTAATCGGTCTAATCTTCCAAAACCAGAAATATTGCCAACTCCTATCCCAATACAAGATGCATCAACTTCCAAAGCATCTGCTTACAAGGTACCTTCTAAAACACATATTCCTATTGGGAAACGCAGACCTCTAGATCAAAAGTATGATATATTGAAACACTTGGCCCAAGTACCAGCCAAGTTATCAATTCTGGATGCTCTGAATCTGTCAAAAGATCTTCAGGAAGCACTCATTGAGGCTTTGTCAAATCCTTAGGAGTTTGAAACTGAAATTGCTGCAGCTGAAGTATATCACATAGAGAATAATCCTACAGAATTCCATGCAATAATATCTTTTACTGATGAAGATGAAGATGATGTTGTGCATGGACATATTAGACCATTGTACTTGTCTGGAAAGGTCAATGGCTGGATTTTCGAAGAGCTTTCATTGACAATGGATCAGGAGTCAACCTCATGCCCATTCGTACACTTCGTCGATTGGGCCTCACAGAATCTGATTTATCTCCTTCCACCATGATGCTACAGGGATATGAATAAAATGAACAAGAACCACTGGGTGAAGTTACACTCAGAACTCAGTTTGGAGATCTTGTATCCAATTCAGATTTCATGGTTGTTGATCAAGACTTAGCCTTCAACATCTTGCTTGGAAGACCCTGACTACATCAACATGCGGCTATCACTTCATCATACCATCAATGTATCAAATATTGTTTCGATGGTCAAGTTGGGACATTGTATGGTGATAAGGCCCTATTCAAGACATGTGAGTCTCAATACATTGAGGAGGAATTATATCACATGAAGCAAAGGGAGAAATCCATAACAAAGGAGATTACCAAAGTTAACGCTCTATATGGTTTGGAAAAAATTCCAGTAAATCCATTTACACATGTGAGTACAGATTATGTGTTGCCTATCAGTCAAATTGACAAGATAAACCCAAATAAAAATACTCTTATGGAAAGATCCATAATGTCAATTACGGCAATCGAGCCAGACAACATGAGAGAAATTGGTAATCTACCAAGCAGTGATGAAAGCACAAATGGTGATGTCTTCATTTCATCTGCTGAAATCCAAAAAGTCTATGCTTCTCCAATTAGGCTAGAAGAAGTTATATCAACATCAAAGGTGAACAATGATGTCGATTCTCAATCCATTATCTCCTCTTTATTACCCAAAGAAGACCCTTCATCATCAATCGGGTCGGAAATGGAAGCTTCTTCTTCAAGATATGCAAATTTTGACATCTCTTCGGATCATGAGAATTCTACTTTATCATCTACTATGCAAGTAGAAACGGAAGAAATAACACATGAAGAAGAAGAAGAGGAAGATCTCAGAGATGCTCCTCCATCATTTGAAGAGGGTATCTCTACCACTGTGGATGAACTCAGAGAAATAAATCTGGGTACAAAAGAAGATCCACACCCCACTTTAATCAGTGCGGCCATGACTCTTGAAGAGAAAGAGATGTATATTTCTTTTCTAAAGCAAAATAGAGATATATTTGCCTGGAACTATACAGAAATTCCAGGGCTTGATCCTGATGTTGCTACTCATCATTTGGGTTTACCTGAAGAACATCGAGGATTTAATCAAGCCGTGAGAAGAACACACCCAACTTATGCTTCCAAAATTTAAGCTGAAGTGGATAAGCTTATCAAAGATAATTTCATCAGAGAAGTTCAATATCCCAAATGGTTGGATAATATTGTCCCTGTAAAGAAAAAGAACGGACAAATTAGAGTTTGCATCTATTTCAGAGATCTTAATCGGCATTGTCCTAAGGATGATTTCCCAGTTCTGATTACAGAACTTCTAATTGATGCAACAACTGGCTATGAAGAACTTTCCTTCATGGATGGATATTCCGGATATAATCAGATCCAAATGGTCCCAGAAGACGAGGAATATACAGCCTTCAGAGCCCCTCAGGGTGTGTTTTGCTACCGGGTAATGCCCTTCGGCTTAAAGAATGCAGGTGAAACTTATCAGCATGCCATGCATCGTATCTTCAAACCCTTCTTAGGGAAGTTTGTTGAATTCTATGTAGATGATTTGGTAGTTAAATCCAAACAAAGTTCTAATCACTTGGCTGATTTGGAAGTCATATTTTGCAAGCTTCGACAACATAATTTGAAGATGAACCCCTTAAAATGTGATTTTGGGGTAACCTCAGGAAAATTTCTCAGCTTTGTTGTACGCCATTGTGGTATTGAAGTCGATCCTAAGAAGAAAAAGTCAATCTTTGGTATGTCACATCCTCAAAATTTGAAAGAATTAAGAGGAATTCAAGGACACTTAGCCTATATTCGGCGTTTCATCACCAATTTAGCAGGCAAAAGTTTACCCTTCACCAAATTGATGAAGAAGGGAGTCACTTACTAGTGGACTGAAGAATGTCAAGAAGCATTCGATATTCTCAAGAAATACCTCTTGAGTCCACCGGTACTCATGCCACCTGTTGAAGGAAGACCACTTATCCTCTACGTGACAGCTCTAGAGCAATCATTGGGTGCCTTTCTTGCTCAAAAGAATGATGCTGGGAATGAAAACAACCTCTAATATCTCAGTCGAACCATGCTTGAAGAAGAAACCCAGTATTCAAGTATTGAGAAGTGCTGCCTGGCATTAATCATTGCAGTTCAGAAGTTGAGACACTACCTGCAACATCACGAGGTCCAATTGGTATCTCACAATAACCCAATCAAATTTATCCTAAGTTGTCCAATGCTTACAGGACATCTGGAAAGGTGGGAAGTTATTTTGCAGCAATTTAACATTCAATATGTGTCTCAAAAGGAGATAAAGGTCCAAGCTCTGGCTGATTTCCTAGATGAACACCCTTCAGTGGAAGACACATCTTCAGATATTGAACTCCCTGATGAGGAAGTCTTCTCTATTCAAGAAAGTCCTCAGGCATGGGAAATGTATTTTGATGGTGCTTCCAGAAGTCCAACAGGGAGGAAAATGGAAAATTCTAAATTCAACAAAGTTGGCTTAGGAATTGTGCTCATTTCTCCAGAAAAGGTAGTGTTACCTTATTCCTTCTTATTGTGGGAAGGTGGTACCAATAATGAAGCAGAATAACAAGCTCTCATCGTAGGTTTGGAATTAGCACTTCAAGCACAAGTGAATCACTTAAAGGTGAAAGGTGATTCAGACCTGGTAATCAAACAATTCAATGGGGATTATGCCATCAGAAAAGAAGAACTAATCCCTTTGTATGATTACGTTAGAGAGTTAATGGCGGAATTCCCTTTGGAACCTACATTTTCTTATATCCCAATATCACAAAATGCTTAAGATGATGCATTGGATAATATAGCCACAGCTCTGGCAGATCCAAATCGGGACGAGACAACCATCAGTATTTCCCACCGTCATACAATTTCACCTTATGTTCAAATCAGAACAGAGTAAATTAATGAAATTTGTCCCATTCCTAAACCGTATGGTCATACTACAGGATGAATGTCACCTATCAGGGAATACCTTCAAAATGGAACACTTCCACATGATAGAGTTGAGAAAGAACAAATCTGGCGACGTGTGGTTAATTTTAATCTTTATGATATCCCAGATCACTTAGAGAAAATTCTCTACAAATGTGGTTTTGATGGAGTTCTCTTCAGATGCATTGATGGTGAAGAGACAATGGATGTCATGAAAGAAGTGCATGCAGGAGTCTGTGGTGCCCACCAGTCTAGGCATAGACTATCTGATCAGATTCAAAGGCTTGGATACTTTTGTCCTTCAATGATACGAGATTGTGTCGATTTTACAAGGAAGTTTCATTCATTCCAAGTACATGCCAACTTCATTCATCAAAATCCAAAGTTACTTCATACAGCTAAATACTCATGGCCATTTTCCACATGGGGAATGGATGTGGTGGGACCTTACCCTTCGGCTATGACCAAGCATTTTAAGTACATTATTATTGCTACTGACTTCTTTTCCAAATGGGTAGAGGCAATACATCTCAAGGAAGTCAGTTCTAAATGCGTTGTTAGCTTCATAAAGTCTAACATCATTACCAGATTTGGTGTCCCTCATACCATATTGATGGACAATGGCACCAATTTCTGTTCATCCGAGGTGAAGAAGTTGTATCAAGAATACAACATCAAATCCAACCATTCATCTCGGTATTATGCAGCGGCCAACGACCAGATAGAATCCTTTAACAAGACTCTTTCAAATATACTGAAAAAGATGGTGGATAAATATAAGAGGTCATGGCCTGATAAACTCTTTCATGCTTTATGGGATTATCAGACTACCACCCGCACTGCAACTCAGTCAACTCCATATTCATTGGTATATGGAACGAAATCCGTCTTGCCCATTGAAGTTCAACTACCATCGCTCAGAGTTGCCATTTGTGATCAATCATCTACAGATGAACAATCTCAAAAGCGATTGAATGAATTGGAATGGTTAGATGAGAAAAGATTGTGCACTTTGCACCACTTGGAAGTTTATCAGAATCGAATAGCGTGATCTTTTAACAGAAAAGTTCGTCTTCATTCATTCACTCAGGGAGAATTGGTATTAGTTCTCAGAACTCCAATGATACCAGGAAAGAAACCTCCCAAGCTTGATCCAAAATGGGAAGGACCTTATTCAATACATAGGGTCTACTCCAATGGAGCTTATTCATTAATCTCAATGGATAAAGAACTCATCACTACTACAACCAATGCCATATTTTTGAAAAAGTATTTGTATAAACAGCAAAGTACCTTTTTTTTCCTTTCTATATGACGTTAAACTATACAAAAACGGTCCATACATATGACCTTAAACTATTTGTACTTTCATCCCACACGACGTTAAACTGTGAAAAAGTTCCCTAAATGGTCCAGTATGACCTTAAACTGCAACTAGGTCCTGTATGACCTTAAACCACATCATCAACGGTCCATGCATATGAACCTAAACTATTTGAAAGTCCCTTACATCCAGCAAGACGTTAAACTATGACGTCCTAACTACATGACGCTAAACTGTATAAAAGTCCCTTATGCCCAAAAAGACGTTAAACTACATAATCATCAAAGGTCCTGTATGACCTTAAACTACACCACCGTCCATCACGACATTAAACTGCACCATCCACGGTCCATGCATATGACCTTAAACTATTCGCACTTTCATCTAACATGACGCTAAACTGTATCATCCCTTTTTCGTCCAACATGACGTTAAACTGTGAAAAAGTCCCTAATGCATCCAACATGGCATTAAATGGTGTACTCTCTTGTCCTCCCTGCATGTCATTAAACTACATAGTCCCCCTTTCGTCCAACATGACGTTAAACTCTATTGTCCCCATCATCCTAACTACATGACACTAAACTGTACAGAAAGTCCGTGATACATCCTACATGACATTAAACTGCATTTTGTCCCTACTACATGACACTAAACTATGCAGCACCAATAGTCCTAACTGCAAGACTTTAAACTGCATAGTCCCTTTATATGTCCTACATGACATTAAACTATGCATCGTTAAGGTTGTTGTTACCTCTTGTTTCTCACACCGAGTATGAATCACGTGAGCTTAGAGAAAACCTCAACCATAACACTCTCTCTAGGCCGCTAACCACGTGTAAGTCCCAACATCATTTTTAGGTCGTTGTCCCCAAGAACAACTTGATCATTAATTCATTCTTTAATTGAACTACGCGGACTTTGATCCTTGCCTTCCAAGCTGGGTACGTAGGCAACCTACCAAGGTTCAATCCCAAAACCAATCTCTTCACGTCGGTTCATCTCCATCTTATATGATGTTAATTTGTGAAACCACCCTTAGAATCAATATCTTTACATTGGTTCACTTTCGTCCTTGTTATACAACATTAAACTATACAACACTTTTTTCCAGTATGACAATAAACTACAAATTTCTTTGATACCCTCACCTGAGAAGGAACCATTATTTTCATTGATTTTTCAATCATGTTTCATTTAAAAGACTACGTGCATACGTGGCAATGCCCGAAACTTTTATCTTGGGTTAAACCATCATTGCACTAAAGTCCCTTTTCACCCTTTACATGTACGAACCAAATTTGTACAAAGGGTATTTCTAGAACTACGTGGGCTTGATTCCCATCCTTATGGGATACATAGGAACGTTCGAGTGTCCCTCAAATCCAGCCCCAAGTCTTTGGGCCTAACCCCAAATTCCACTTTCAGTCCCTTGGCTGAAAAGTCCCCATGAAAACACACACTATGTATTTATTACAATGGTCCAAGCTCTATGACCCTAAACTAAGATCTCTAATCCTTTTGTCCCACACGACGTTAAAATGTAGTTTAAGAACTACGTATGGATTGATTCTCATCATTATGGGATACGTAGTGAAGTCCAACATTTCAATTCAGGACCCAGACACAACATGATTATGGTTAGCATTGATCTATTTATCTCTGTATACATTGAAAAATACCCATCTTTATGTGTCATAATCCTAACCTTAAATATTTTCAGATCCTCATAACCCTTTTCATGAATTCTAGTCACAAAAATGTCAAACTTCTGAGAGTTCTTTTGCCTGACTATGCAGCACGTTCCCATAGGTGGCCTTGCATAAACAGTCTACATAACAGACTTGTTATCCAAAAGATAATATTATTTGACTATGCAGCCAATGCCCTTAGGTGGCCCTGTATAATTCAACCCCCTAACGGGTTTGTCGGATAGTGGTAACTTAATTCTTGGGAAGAATGCCTCTTTTTTCCTTATTTGTCTTAAATGACAGTATGTAGGGATCCACAAAAATATCCATACTTAACATATTTGTCCCATATCCTTTTTCATGATCTGAAAGTATTCAAGTCTATGGTTTATATTATCCTTCCCTACGTTTGGGTCAGACCATCGTAGGAGTGATATTCATCCAGTTCTTCAATAATCTTGTTTGGAAATATCTTCTCCATATTCAAGTACCTCTTTCCATACAGCAAACTCTATACTTTGGAAGATTTGAATCTCCATAAACTTTCACTGGCTTTTAGCACTAGGAAAGTAAATTTCTGAGAGTTCTTTTTCCTGACTATGCAGCACGTGCCCATAGGCGGCCTTGCATAAACAGTCTACATAACAGACTTGTTAGACAAAAGATACTATTTTATTTAACTATGTAGCCAATGACCTTAGGTGAACCTGCATAATTCAACCCCTAACGGGTTTGTTAAATAATGGTAACTTCATTCTTGGAAACTACTTCTTCTAATGTCTTTTAGCTCTTTTTCATGTCATTTCTCAGATTCAAATATTCTTAAGTCATAGCTTACATATTTTACCTCATACTTGAGTATGGTACTATGTTTTTAGATGAATTGTCAAGGAATTGAGTCAATTTTAATCCATTTCGGTCAAAGCTATTTCGACCTTAAACTTTATCCTTTTTAGTCCGACATGCATGCCATTAAACTGCCAGATTTCTTATTTCTTCTCACCTCAGAGTCAAATCCTCTTTTTTCTCCAGATCCAACTCTGAGGGGGGACTTTTGTTGACACTCCTTTCCGTCACAGAGTCTAAATGAATGAAAAGGGAAATACCACGAACAAAGAAGATTCATCCTGTGAACAAATATCAAAAATTGACAAAGGAAGGAAGAAGAAGAACATTGCGCAAAGGTCGCGCAAGTTCTACAATGGTCGCGCAAGTATACTTTCGCGCCTCAATGGTCGCGCAAGTACACTTGTGCGCCGATGTTGGTCGTGCAAGTGACTTGCACGACCTAAGTGATAACTGCTCGGGGTCTTCTCCTGCCTATAAATAGACCCTGTGGGCCTCCCCATTTAGGGAGGATTTTTTCCAGAAACTCAGATTTGAGCTCCCGACGCCCTAGTCTCTTCTCGAAGCTTCCGAAACACTTCTAAGGTAATTTATTACCTAGAACAGAAGATCTAAAGAGGGGGAGGAAGGCCTAAGTGTTGAAACTCATCAACACTTGCGCGCCTGAGTGGCCAGCCCTTAAGGGAAAAGGCCACACTTGCGCGCCGCCTTACTCCTTCAATAGAACTTGCGCGCCCCTTTTTTGGAAGAACCTCAAGAGGATTCTAAAGGCTTTAATCAAGAGTCGCTCAAGTATTACCCTGCTGGTTAACCGTCACGCAAGTACACCATGTGTCGCGCAAGCATACCTGCGCGACCAGGACTTGCGCGCCCACGCAGTACCTGCACGCCTTCCAGGACTTGCACGCCCCTGCCTTTTTGGGTGCCCTTCTTGCTCATTTCACCCCTCTTAAGCCATTACACCTTTCATATTCAAGATTCAGTCTTCAAAACACTCTTCAAAGACATTTAAGGCATGATTTCTTGATTTGAATACCTTATCTGAAAGTAATTTTGTGGAATATCTCTCAAAACCTAGTGATTTACACATCTTTATGTCACTAAAGATTGGGATTTCATTCATTCAACCTCATCCTTTAAGATGAGAGAATCCTTAACCTGGGTATCCTTTTCAGGAATAATCCCCAGTCATAAGTCCTCTAATTTGGGAATCCTCTTTAGGAGTAAGCCCCAAGTCCTCTAATTTGGGCATCCTCCTTTTTAAGAGTAAGTCCCAGTCATAATTCTTAACTCGGGCATCCTCCTTAGGAGTAATCCCCAATTCCTAAAGTTCCCAAATCTGGGCATCCTCCTTAGGAGTAAGCCCCAGTCCCCTAATTTGGGCATCCTCCTCAGGAGTAAGACCTAAACCTTAATTCCCTTAACCTGGTCCTCCTTTTCAGGAGTAAGCCCCAGTCTCAAATATGGGAATCCTCTTCAAGAGTAAACCCCAAGTCCCTTAATTTTTTAAATCTCTTAACCTGGGACTCCTTTTCAGGAATAAGCCCCAGTCTTAATTTCTCTTAACCAGTCCTAATTTACCCTTGATCTGGGATTCCTTTTCAGGAGTAAAACCCAATCATAAGTCTTCTCCTAATTTGGGCCTCCTTTTCAGGAGTAATCCCCAAGTTAGAGTATTCAAAATCTCCATGAAGCACATATACCTTTATGGACCCTGTTCCTAGATTTCTTCCCTAAAGTAAATCCTAACCTTCATTTATCTGGGCAGTCATACATACATAAGCCCCACATTATTTATTATGATTGCATCTTTCATGGCACAATTGTCTAATTTTTACCAATAACTCTTTTTTCTCACACCGATCATGACTCACATGAGCTTAGAGTGTAAAAGTAATTGTGACATCCTTCTTTGAGACATCAATCATAAACAACATACTCCCTTACTCGAACTACATGGGTTCTGATTCCTTTTCTAAACAAAGGATACGTAGGTAGCCCGTGTACGGGTTCGATCCCAACTCTAAAATAATCCATGTCCTTCTGAATGACAATAAACTTCAAGTGCCCCACTGAGTGTCTTTAAAACCAGCATGGTCATCATAATGACCAAGAGACTTCTATATAAATGCGTCGAATGGTACCATTGACCAAGAATCTCTAATAAATACAGATGATTCTCTATCGATGAAGAACCTCGAATACATACAAAATATTCTCTAAATTTCCTACATATTTAATAATTTATTTTCAGATCTGAAGGAAAGCTCATTTTATACTTGGTAATGTAATAAGGATTCACGAACATAACTTAAATCTATAAAGAGAGTCCCGGAGTAGACAATAATTCCCCTCAAAAAGGTGTGATGAGTCTGACCTTCCATCCTCTAGACCAATGAAAATTCCTAAGCCTCATCAGTCCACAAACTAATGAGCACCTACCTTTGGAAAGTAGGTCCTAATAGATGTGGAATCATTGGATGTTTCCAGTTCTATGAACAAACCCGTTAGAAACCGATCAGAATGTTTGAACCTCCCATCGAGGCGGTCATCCCTGGATTTAGAGGGAAACATGGTGGTAATTTTACAACCATGATCCATCACATTATATCTATGGTTAACCATTTAATCCTACCAAATTCCAATACAACCTTTTCCAAACCAATTCAATCATTTCAATAAAACCGTACTTTTATTGAAAAGCATAACAACAAACCATTTCAATAAAAGTAACCTTGTATTGGAAGACCTTTTCCAACAAACCATTATAATAAAACCAACCTTTTTATTTAATTTTTTTCAATGCATAAAAACAAAATAAAATTTTTAAAATCTTCATTTTAAAATCAAGTTACCATTTTCACTTTCCACCAAAACACCCAATTTTCACAATTCCATAAACCATCGCCAAATAAAATTTCCATCAATCAATTGAAAAACAATTTAACAATAAATTTCACACAAAAAAATAAATTTAAAATTAATCCTTATATTTCTAGAAAGAGGAGTCGAGAGTGAATCCACATACCTTGTAAATTATGGTGAAAAAGAATAACGTCACAAAAACAACCACAAAATTGGGTTGAATCTCCAAAAAACCACCTTATATTTCTTCCCATAACATTAAAAAGGAAAAATATAACCATTATTGGCATAAAAAACCTTAAATCTATCCACAAAAAGCTATATCTAAGAAATAGAGAGATGGAGGAAAGTAGATCTAATGAAAACTATGAAAAACTTCCATAAACAATGAATTACTAAGGGAATCGACTTTCAACGCACCAAGAAACGTCTCTAGATCACTTCCAATTTAATAGGTATGGGTTCCAAAGGATTTGGTAGGATAAAATATTGAGTTAGGGTAGATTTGGAGCAAAAAGTATGGGTTAAAACATAATCCTGACATAGATCCAATTTTTGTGGATCTTGTTTTTAAATCGTGCATGGTTAGTCACATGGTTAGGAAAACTGTGAAGCAGCCTATGCCTCAAGGAGGACCCCACATAGTTATCCCACATGGTTATACAAACTATGCATCAACCATTCAAAAGTGCATTGTGCCAATTTTCACGGTTTCTCCTAGGCGTCCACACGGTTTGGAAAAATCATGCACCTTCCCCTGAGCCTAAATCTCATTGTGCATGGTTTCTTATAGGAGTTTCACGGTTTCCATAGACCATGATCAAATCATGAACCTATCGAAAGTCCCCAAAACATTAAAAAAGGTTTCCAAACCCTCCAAAACTTCACCAAAACACTTTATAAATTTAAATAAATAAATAAAGGGTTACTTACTTGAAACTAGGGGTGCTACATTCTCCTCACCATTAGCATTTCTTTCCCCAGAAAGTAGAAAACCATAATTGCTATGAAAGAGTTTTAACCATTGATATTTTATTTCCTTCTCCCATTCCCAAGTATCTTCCTAAATCTGAACATGTTGTCATAAAACCCATACTAGATTGATACTTTTACCCTGAAATACTTTTTCTTGCCTATCCACAATCTGCATTGGCACATGCACCAACAAAACATCCAAATCTAGGTCAACATGATCCCATTGAATCAAATGATTAGGATCAGGCCGATAATTTTTCAATCAAGATACATGAAAAAAATTATTCACCACACCAAACTGTGGTGGAAAATCCAAATGATATTCCACCACACCAACCCATTCTAGTATCTCAAAAGGGACTATGTATCAAGGAGATAACTTAGCCTACTTTCCAAAACAATGATGTATAAGCCTTGAAGGGATCTTCAAAAAAATATGATCACTCACCTCGAATGAAAATGGTCATTGATGTTGATCCAGATATGATTTATGATAAATTTGAGCCATCTCTATCTATTTCCTGATTATTTGAATCTTATCAATTGCCTCTTGGACAAGTCTCAACCCAATTAATGAAGCCTCACCTATTTCCTCCCAATAAAATGAAGAATGATAAGGATACATATACAAATCATTGAAACTTTCCATA
The DNA here is from genome assembly GCA_963277665.1 of Viscum album. Classification (NCBI taxonomy): domain Eukaryota; kingdom Viridiplantae; phylum Streptophyta; class Magnoliopsida; order Santalales; family Viscaceae; genus Viscum; species Viscum album. The sequence goes on from OY728143.1 coordinate 320,561,923, forward strand.
TGTATCAAGGATTGATAACTTATTTTATATGAGAACTCTAATAATGGTACATTCTCTTCCCATGAGACACCAAAATCCATTACACAAGTCCAAAACATGTCTTCCAATGTTTGTATCATCCCTTTGGATTTCCCATCCATCTGAGGATGATACACCACATTCATAATCAACTGAGTCCCAAGGTATTTCTATAAGGATTTCTAGAAATGAGAGATAAACCTTAGATCTTTATCCGAAACTATTGAAACTGGTATTCGATGCCTCTTAACCACTTCTCGGATATAGATTTTTGATAAGTCCTCCACTATATGAGATTCATGAATAAGGATGAAATGGGATGAATTTCTGAGATGATACACTATCACCCATATGGAATAATTTTTCTATACCATTCTTGGGAGAACAATTACAAATTACATAGGTATCTGCTCCCATTTCCAAATAGGGATAGGCAAGGACTACAACACACCTGCTGGTCACTGATGATCTAGCTTAACCTGCTGACAAGGTAAGCATCTCAAAACAAATCCATCCATCTTTATTTTCATGTTGACCCATAAAAACTATGATTTAAATGCCTTATACATAATCTATATTCTAGGATGAAAAACCCATCTCGAATGTTGGTAAGCATGAAGAATTTTTTCCTGATAATTTATAGGTACAAACATCCAATCTAGAAACCACAAAACTGAACTTCCATCTAGTTTCCATACCTCAATGGTCTTCCCACCATTTAGTTGTTACTTAATAGAAACACATTTTGAATCAGATGTTAGTGACTCTTTAACTATCTCAAATAAACCAGGAATGAACGAAATTGGAAAGAAAACCATAACATCACTTTGGTTTTCACAATCCAATATCATGTTATCAATCGCATACATCAACTACAACTGATCTGGAACTTATTTTTCCAACTAAGAATATGAATTTATACTTAATGCATCTGCCACAATATTTCCTTTACCTGGTGTTTACATCAAGTCAAAGTCAAACATTTTAAGATACTCTATCCATCTTCTTTGTCTCAAATTTAAATCCCTTTGTGAGTAAATATGTTTCAAGCTCATATGGTCTATAAACACTGTAAATTTCTCACCCAAGCGGTAATGATTCCAAGTATTCAAAGAATGGGATATGGAAGCTAACTCCAAATAATGTGTTGGGTAGTTCTTCTCATGAAACCAAAACTACCTTGATCCATAAGAAACCACATGGTCTCTTTTCATGAGAACACATCCCAAATCTGATCCTGAAGCATCACAATACACCACGTACCCCTGTCCTGATTCTAGAAAAATCATGACTGGTGCTAATGTATGGTGAAATTTAATCTCTTGAAAAAACTTATGACATTACTCAATCCATTGTAATGGAACATTATTACTTTTCAAATCTATAATAGGTGAGGCCTATCATGAAAAATCATGTACAAACCATCGATACAAACTAGCTAGACAAAGGAAAATGTGTATCTCAAAGACATTATTTGGAGGCTTCTAAGATAGAAAAACTTCTATATTTTCTGGATCCATAGAATTTTTTTTAGAGATTACATGGCCAAAGAAACACACCTCTTGTATCCAAAAATCACACTTTGATAGTTTGGCATACAACCGATGATCCCTCAAGATTCCCAATACTATCGCCAAGTGTTGTTCATGCTCATCCCTTATCTTTGAATACACCGATATGTCAGCTACAAACACCACCAAAAAAGAATCTAGATATATATAAAATATATAATTCATCAATTACATAAAATCCACTGGTGAATTCATATTACTGAATGGAAATACCATATACTCGTAATGGCCATATCTAATCCTGAAAGCTATCTTCAGAATATCCTCCTTTTGAACCCTCAATTAGTGATATAATGATCGCAAGTAAATTTTATAGAACCACTAATATCCCCTAAATTGATTAAACATATCATTAATGTGTGGAAGTGGATACCTATTCTTTATCATAATTTGGTTAAGCTTATGATAATCCACACACAATTGAAGAGTTACATCCGCCTTATTGACAAACCAAACTGGTGCTACCCATAAAGATGTGCTAGGATGAATAAAGCATTTTATTTATATCTATTCCAACTACACTTTCAATTCCATTAATTTTATTGGTGATATCTAGTAAGATTAAATTGAAATAGGATTGGTTCCTGAAAGGAGATCAGTCATAAACTCTACTTCTCTTATGGGTGGAAACCTATATAAATTTTCAGGAAAGACATCCGGAAACTAATCGACCACTACTGGAAAACTACTATTCTTGATATATTACATTGATGCCAAAGTCAATGCTACCAAATGGTATGATATTGTTCCAACTGATGATTCTAACAAGATCATTACACCTGCCTTTACAGTCTGATCTCCTTGAAAAAGATTCTTGGCACCATCATCAGTCATAAAACTAAGCCCTTATGTATAATAGTCGTCATGAGCCTTGAACATTTTCAACCAATCCATACCAAGGATTATATCATAGAAATAAATCTCAAGCATAGAGAATTACAATATTATCCCATCTCCATCAACCATTATAGAGAATGATTTACACATAAAGGATCGACATTCTCTTTGACCAAGATGAGTTTGAAGTTTCAACATAGAAGGTATCATCTCAACACTCAAACAAAACAATCAACAACATGAGAAGTAATATATAAATGAGATAAACCCATATTAAACAAAGCCTGCATAAGGGTAGAATTCAAAATAATCATACCTCTCACTATCAATGGTCCAGATTGATCATCCACAATCACTTGTTCAGCTCTATATAGCTGCTTGCTCATGGTACTTTATTCCATATTACCCTGTTGAGATCTACCCTTTTGAGGAGTCATGGTATTACTAGAATCACCATGGATAGCATATTATTCTGATGATAGGTGTTATAATGCCCTCATTCTTTCAAATCATATGATGTCTATGACACCTGAGAAGTATCCTGAACACCTGATCTTGGAGCACCATGACAATAGCACTAAATATGCCCTATATGATTTCAATTTTGGAATACTCCAGGTGTTTTCGTACACTCTCACTTAATGTGACTAATATAACCACATTGGAAACATCCCTTATTTCTCTTGATTCTTGTAGGAACATTCACTGATCTAGTAATCCAATTCTGAGTCATGTCCCCTCCTTGTAAATAGGTGTCCCTCTTCCGCTTATTCCCAGCATTAGATTTCCCATCATTTCCCATAGTTATGAATATACTCCCTCTACCCATAACTCCTAATATGTCCCTTTCTAACACAATCTCTCAATTAACCATATTTGTATAATATGTTATACAAATCATGAAAATCTTCAAGCGAATCTCCTACCTTAGACCCTATTTAAAGATTCATGCCTTTAAGGATGCACTAGCAGTAACTTCAGGTGAAAAGAAGACTAAATTCATAAATTTATCCATATAATCTATCATTCTGAGTCTCTCCTGCTTCAAGATGAAGAAATAAATTGTTCTTACAATCTTGAATATACGAGTATAAAATTGTTTGTTAAAAAATTCTTCAAAATCCTCCCATGAAAGTCCTTATTCCAATTTATCCTGAATTAAAAAAATCCAACCATTGGTGTGTAAGATCCTCCATCATATACATTTCCAACTTGAATTTCAGCTCTGCTGGTATGCCAAGGAAATCAAAGATTCTATTCATCCTATTCAGTCACAATTATTCCATTTTTGGTTTTGAATCACCTCGAAAGATGGGTGGATTATGTTTTTGGAACTAAACAGAATGATCCACTTGCTTTGGTCCATCCCTTTGGTTCCCTATATCCACATCCTGAAAGGATTGTATAATACTATGAACCAGTTGTTAGTTCACTTGTGTCTTAGGTGAAACCACATTCTCAATAGCTTCTTCTTGTTGGTTTCTACATGCCTATTGGGTGCCATTTTCTATACAACAAACAATTTTCATAAGAATCACTCTATAGAAATTGAAGGATTAAAAATTTCAAATTATACCACATCATAACATCAAAAAATTTCTTTCCAAAATTAAACATTTCCATGTTCAACCATTTTTGAAAAATTCCACCATAATTCTGAAAATCAAACTATTTTCAAAATAACACAATCATGCCCTTTTTCAAAATCTTACATTTGAAAACAATTTCAACATTTTTTTCAAAAATAAACACATTTTTAATAACTCATAAATAATTAATAAAAATTAAATATAAACTTTTAGTTGGAATTAATTTTTATAATGCATTCCACGCTCGTCTCATTGGCTAAACCCATGACAATGAGATTCCAAATCCTATAAGTGCCTCCAAAACACTTATGTACCCAACTCTATGGTAACTTGATGTTCAATATAAAATGGTTATATAATTCTTTTTATGATATATATTTCATGTACCTAAAATCCTATTCCATTCTACCATCCTAACTTAAGGAATAAACCAAAATTATTTCAAATCCAAGACTGAAAGGACTGATGACTACTTGTTAGTAAAAGACCAAACCAGCTAATACCACTTGTTCCAAAAAGATATTTGGAATAAAACAAGATTGATACCACTTGTCCCAAAATGAAAGAAGGACTGACCAAGACTGATACCATTTGTAACATCCCACTCCTACTCATTGGATTGAGAAGGATGAAGGACATTACTTTTCCTTGAGTGACATCCCCAAGACACTAAAGGATGGAAATAAATTAAAAGGGTTTCATTAATAGGTGGGGGATTATTTTCTATTTGAGAATAAAATAACCCAACCAAACATTCCATAACCAAAAACCACTACATGATGCATCATAATAATGTAAAACAACTCAAATTAATACCATTTATATCAAAACAAAACTACAATAGAGTACCATAGTGGAATACTACTAAAAACAATTACACAGTGGAAGACAAAACCAAAAAATCTCAAATAATAAAAGATATAACTCTAATATTCAACTCAAACTCCATGATCAATTATCATGAATAACCAATAAAGAAGTGCGATGATTTACCTTTACCTGTATCTTGGTAAATAACATCTGTAAGAGAAAAAATGTTCCAAAGAAGGGGTGAGTAATGAAACTCAGTAGATTTTCCCCAAATGAATTCCCTACTCATTCCACTAGGATAGAAAAATTTAGCACATTTATATACAACCATTTATATAAAAAACCATTTAAAACAGTTCAATAATTTCTAACAAAACCAAACTATTCCACATAAAGTAATTTCCTCAAATAATTTTTTCCAAGTTCCAAGGAAAGAAACCAAACAATTCATTCCAACCATTTCATGAATTTAATTGGAATTACCCATTCCATATCACATAGCTGCACACACCCATACACACAACCACACAACCATGCAAGCTTGGTGTTACATTGATGGTGGAACTTTCATGTCAATAACCCTCCCATTTTATGGTGGTACTTTCATGACCATTATCCATCCCATTATATCCATGATTAACCATTTAATCCAACCACATGCCAATATAAAATTTTCCAAACCAATTCAATCATTTCAATAAAACCACACTTTTATTGAAAACCATAACAATAAACTATTTCAATAAAGACAACCATTTATTTAAAACGCTTTTCCAACAAACCATTTTAATAAAACCAACCCTTTTATTAAATTTTTTTTCCATGCATCAAAACTAAATAAAAATTTTAAAATCATCATTTTAAAATCAAGTTACCATTTTCGCTTTCCACCAAAACACCTAATTTTAATAATTCCATAAACCATATCCAAATAAGGTTTCTATAAATAAATCACACAACAATTTCACAATCAATATCACAAAAAGTAATCAATTTGAAATTAATGCTTCTAGTTATAGAAATATGAGTCTAGGGTGAAGCCACCTACCTTGAAAATTATGTTGAAAATGAAGAGCGCCACAAAAAAATCCACAAAAGCGGGATGAATCTCCAAAAACACACCTTAGATCTCTTCCCATAACATCAAAAAGGCCAAATATAACCATGATTAGAATAAAAACATTAGATCTATCCAAATTAGGATAGATCTAAGAAACCAAGACAGAGAGAGGAAATTAGATCTAATAAAAACCATGAAAAATACCATAAATGATGACTTACTAAGGGAATCAGCCTCCAACACACTAAGAAATGTCTTTAGATTGCTTCCAATTTGATGGGGAAGGGTTACATAACCTTTGGGAGGAGAAAATATTGAGTTAGGGTCAGTTTGGATAAAAAAAGAGGGGTTAAAACATAATACTAACCCAGATCAACTTTTTATGGATCTTGTTTTTAAACCATGCATGACTAGTCACAAATTTAGGAAAACTATGCACTAACCATGTGCAAGCCTCTACCTCAAGGAGTACCTTGCACATTTTTCCCGTACGGTTATAAAAACCTTGCACCAACCGTGAAAAAGGTAACTATTTAACTTTTCACAGTTTCTCCTAGGTAGCCACACAGTTTGGAAAAACTTTGTTCATTCTTATTAGCCTCTATCTCATTATGCACAGTTTCCTATAGGAGTTTCATGGTTTCCACAAACTATGATCAAAACATGAACCTGTATAAAAGCCCAAAAAAATTCCAAAAGGTTTCCAAACCCTCCAAAAATTAACCCAAACACTCTATATACTTAAAATAAATAAATAAAGGGTTACTTAATTGAAACCAAGGGTGATACATCCACCCTATTTATCATCAAATGATAAGTGAAAGCATCGCATGTGTGTACGTATGGATTGCCATCTCCACATAACGATACAATTCATTTTTCATTACCATATTTTATGGATGAGTATTATGATGATTTTAAAGTCTATATAATATATTTATGAACTAATTATTATTCTATAATGATAATACCATATCTATCTTCTTACCTTACAAACTTTTGGAAACAATAACGTCGATTGTGCGTACGTGTGGACTACCACCTCCACGAAGTGATGTGATATGTTTTTCATTTCTATTTTAATATGATGGTAATAAGTAGGTAATTGATGAATATATATGATTTATATGATATAATAATTATTTTTAAAATTTTAATTATTATTACCATTCTTTTGTTCCATCTATCAAAAAATAAAAACTACGTTTATGCGTATGTACGACCTACCATCTCCATAAACGGTGTAATTCATTTTTTATATCTACCATTATGAATAACTATAAACACACATATATATATATATAATGATTATATATGGTATAATAATCATATAAATATAATTATAATATATTTAAATTTATTATACAAGAGGTTGAATAACTTTCAAAGTAAGTAAATCTCGAGGTAATAGATTTTTGTCTCACTTTTATTTCTATGGAAGACATGCCTTATAAATCACTAATTTAATTTGTGTGATGTATATAATACCTATGAATTTATTTTATGATGATTCATATGAAAATTATAAGGATTTACATATCTATATAAGGCTATTTATTTAATGGGTCTTATGATTCAAAAGTTACCAAATTGGTAAGGGTTTTATGTTATAATCACATTATTTATATGGATTGTTTATAATTAAGTATCTAATAATGAAATAATATCATATATATATCTCAATAAAATCAAAATTTTTCTTATAATCTATTTATTTAATAATAATACATATTTTAATTTCGTTTTCCACACCTTAAGTACTCAAAATACCGAAAATATGTTTTTAAGGAAAATCGACTTTATTTATCTCTTTGGTTGAAAATTATTTTCTTCCACATACATGTTTTATAAAAATTATTTTAATAAGGTTTTTAGTATTCTCATATGATTTTTAAAGTCATTTTTACCCATGTTTTACTTTTTAAAAAGTCATTTTAAAAGGAATCTTCTTGTCATTTTCCAAATGAGGTACTATTTGACTTTTTATAAAAGTATGAAAGGAATGTTTTTAACTTATATGGTATGAATAAAATTTCCCACCATCATGATATCTAAATGAATTGAATATTAATTTAAATGTTTATATGTTTTTATTCAATGAATTTTTTTCTATAATATTTTTTAAATTTTTATATTTTAAAGAAGTGGTTTCAAAATTGAAAGATTATTTTCCACAAGAAATGTCCCAAGTGATCATTAAAAATAAATTTCCATCTAATATGATATAATTTAGTGTTACTTAATATTTAATGGGGATATTATCCAAATATACCATCCTTATCTTTCTCTGGATGGTTTACGGTTATGATGACAAGATTTTTATGAAACTCATTCCCTTTTTTGTGAGTTGTACTATGATGATATGTTTATGAAATCCATTTATTTTCATGAGTTCTAAGATAATGATTATTTTATGATCTCATATAACACATATGTATGATTTTCATTATGTTATGAGTGAGACATATATCTTCCTCCAATGCATTGGGTACAGATGGATACCTTGTGAGGTAATTATGTTATGTGTGAACTTGATTTCACGTTCACAATTTTATTCATGGACCTAGTTTTCATGTCTATAATTTTATACATAGTCATGGTTTTCTTGTCCATAAGATTATGCATGGAGCTATATTTCATGTCTATATATCATGCATTAACCTAGATTTTATGTCCCTAAGTTTATGTGAGGGCTTTATTTCATGTCCTTAACTTAATGAACAAACCTGATTCTATTTATACACATTCACAATGTAATAAGTTTATGTGTATAGAAAAATTACATGTTTTATGTTAATTTTATGCTCTCATGGCTCATTTTATTTAATTATTTTATGATTCATGAACTTCAAATATTTATGTTGTGACTCAATATTATGATCTATGATATGCATGGTATGGATTTCCAATGTTAATATCATGTTCTCACACCCTTATGATCATATTATGCTTATGTGATCATTAAAATCTCCATTGTTTACCCTTATAGATCATCTGAGATCACTTTTTATTATGTTTCCTTTCCCATGGTTATGAAGAATGGATTTATAAATAATATGTCTAAGAAGGGTGCTAGTTATGAAGAACTTAGTGGATGACAATGTAGATCATTTATGAACCAGCTATTTATGTGTATAAGTTTCCAAAGGCACTAAAACTATATGATTTTGGCATGGATAATTATGTTATGTAATTAATATTCATCTATTAAGATGTTATATCTAGGTATGAAAGGTCTGGGTATCTATAGTTGGTACCGAAGCATGGTTTACTTAACCTTTGAAAACTAGGATGAGAAAACATTAGTGAGAACCTTATGTATAGTTCTAAGTATAGGATAACATCCTAAAGAATTGTTAATCATCATGGATGACCTATCTTAAACCTAAGATGACATAAATTGATAATAAGGTGTCCTGATTTAGACATCCAATGAATGATTTTTCATAATTATTTACTTTTACACTATGATTATTATTTATCACACTATGATTTTTTATTTTAGTCAATAGTTGGAAGCCAAAGGAATCGTGTGAACAATGAATGTGATGGACAATGCAATGAATATCCTCATGAGAAACCAAATGGATTAAGATCTAGGATGAAATATCTTGTGATTATTCCCACTCAACTATCTTAATGTATTGGTGGTAAAACATATTATTTTCTTCTTCTAAATGCACCAAGGAGGGAGTAACGTGTTATTAAATCTTTTATGTGATAAAAACCACCATACTTATATGGGTCTTCTAATGTAATGGTTGTTGAGTAATAGATAAATGAGATGGAAAATATATTTCCCATTCTTTAATACCCAGAAAATGAAAAAGTTATCTTAATTGTTTATAACTTTTATGTTGAAGTAGTTCAATGATGGAATAATATTAAAAATTTGAGTAAAGAGGATGAAAATAATACATGGAATGAGATAATTTTAAGGGAATATTTTTTATTATGTACTTTCCTCATATTCTGTGTAAAAAAATGGATAAGGAATTCCTTGAAATATAGAAGAATGGTGATGGATCCATTGGTACCTATTAGGAAAATTTTATAGGACTCTGAATGTATTCTTAAGGTTTAATCATCACCCATGAAAGAAAAATTGATTTATTATTTAATGGTTTAAAACCAATTCTTCAAAAGGAATTATCTATAAGGGACTTTGGATGCTATGAATAAATCATTCAATGTGAACTAAAAGTGTAAATGGAGGATGGAAACCCTCAAGGTTCTGGTGATAAGAAAAGGAAGATGAATATTTATGGAAGCTCTAGTTGTTTTTTCACATAAAGGTAAGAAAAAGTTCCAACCTCCTACTTTCCAAAAATGTGGGAAGGTTCACTTAGGTGAATAATTTAAAGGAATAAGAAAATGTTTTAAGTGTGTAAAGCCTAACCATCAATAAAAAAATATCAAAGTGATGTAAAGAGTATAATCGATAAAATGAATCAAGAGAGAGCTCAACAGAATACGCCACTCACACTTTAGTGCTATAAATAAAAATAGTTTGAGAATTAAGAAAATAAATGGCCTAATCAAAGGGTTAATGAAGATAATAATCCAGAACAACCTATAAAGTCAAAGGAAAAGGGAAAGCTTATATAATTACAATAGTTGAAATGAATCATGATAGTTAGGGCACAATTATCCATTAAACTAGAATTGGGAATTCCATATTGATTTTTGTATGAATGATACCTATGAAAATATTAACATTTAGTAAAATTTTATGTGATTATGAGCATTGATTAATTCTATCTACATATATTTCATATATATTTCTGGAATAAAGAAATCATATTTTATATTACGAATCAACCTATGATCATCTATCAGTGTAAGGATGAACTTAAACCTCCAATGAAAATATTTTTGGTTAAAATAAGAGCTTATTTAAAGAACAAGGGGTAAATATATTTAAGAATCATATATTATTTCATTATGAAATTTTGGGAAATGATTAGTACACATTTGGGAATATATGATCAAGGTATGAGACTTATTAAAATTATTATCATGTTGATCATAGAAGGATATGAGATCAAATCATTATTGGGTTTTGAATATAGCCAATAATATTTTAGAGGAGTCTTAATGTTAACTATTTATGGAATGGGTTAAGTTTAACTTTGGATATTATTGATTGAGGTTAAAGTACGATTTATCATAAATTTTACTAATAATTTTGGTTTTGGTAAATATTTAGAGGCCAAAGGAATGACTTATAGATCTAATGATTCATTAAAAGTGCTTCAGGCATGAACAATTAATCTCAAATATCCATCTCCAAGCATAAAAAATGAATTAGAAATTGATCAAATCATAACCAAAGGATGAGATTGTGCTTATAGTTTTGTGATGGTTTACTATCTCATGAACATGTTTTATATAACTCCATATTAATCCTTGGGTGTGAGTTTTATCTTCTATATTCATAATTTTACTTCCAAATAATATTCTTCTAATCAAAAACCATGTTTTGTGATAACCTTCATACTTCGTTTTCCCTCTTTTTAAGAGGAAGTTTTATTAACCCTTTTTATGATGTGGGTCTTCCAGAAAGGTATTTTCAAATGTCAAACCCTTTATTACCAAAATTACAATGGTGAAATTTATTTAATGCGGTATAATATAAAATACTGATATTTTAAAAGAATACTATATTTGATAGCGTATACAATACGCAAAATATATCCTAAAAAATAATGTACCCAAGTTGTATATGCTCCTGCTTGGCATCCAAAAGTCCCAGGATCAAATCCGAGAAGGGATGAATTATCAGGGCACTGTAGAAGTATTGTAGCAGGGCACTATAGTAGCATAGGTACTATAGAAGTGACGACACTATAACGGTGGAGGCACTGTAGCAAGTACTGTAGTGGGGATGACACTGTAGCAGGAACTTTAGCAGCGTGGGTACTGTCACAGTACTGTTCACCAAGGGGTCATTTGGGCCAAAAAACGGTCTTTCAAGCCGTGTATTCATGCCATTTGGCCTTGGGCCTTCAAGCTATGTAATGGGTCCCCCTCCACTCAGTCTTAAAGAGGTATTTACTTTAAATAATAAATTGAGGCTTCAACCCCAACCTTTAAAAAAAACATAGAGCCTAAACAAATCCCAAAATATTATTATTTTAATATGGCCATTATAATCTAACCATTAAATTTTTAGGTATGAATAATATTAACTAAACTATTATATATATATATATATATATATATATATATATATAAAGTACCTACATAATGTAAAGGCATTGATTAATTCTTAGGAAATAAGTGCTCAATTTCCAGTAAAGTTATTCTATGCTTTAGAAATATGTTTTGATCAAAAACGATTTTAATTCCTTTTTAGGATAAAGTATTATAATTAATTTATAGTAATTATGTAAATTTTAATTTATAAAAATAATACCATTTTTGAAATCAGAATATCAAAATTATCATAGGTTTTTTTTATATTTTTCTAAAACGAATGATTTTCCAGTGAATAGTGAAAAATATTGATTTTTATCAAAAATTGTATTTTCGTTTCAAGGATTTACAAAGTTCCATTTTATTTTAAAAAGGTTTAAAATTAAAATTAGTTATATTATATTATTAATATCTAATTAGGTTCATTTCAATCAATTTTATTATTGAATTTGTATAAAAACATTTTATACATAAAAATACATTTTTTAGAATTACTGTATTTTTATAAAAAGTAATTTCATCACATTTTACATACTTATTTTATAATTAATTTCTTCCACTTATAGTTATTAAATTTGATAAAATGGATTCCATATTTGGAATCATGAGGTTTAAACTATTTAAATATGTCACTTTTATTTTTAGGAATTATGAATAGTAACTGTGGTAAAATTTACCACTTCGATAAAGGGTAAATCAGGTTAATGCAGGTTAAAAATAATTGATAAGGCCATAAATTTTCATCTTAATTTTTATTGGATGAATATAATTCTACCATTATCATAATAGGCTTGAAATATATTTTTTTAATGGATATTTGTCCATGAAAATTTCATATTTAATATTTAAAGAAAATAATGTTTCAAAATGTCACTATCTCAGTTTTAAGTATCTATTATATTTCTACATAAGTAAAAGTGAAATTTATTAAGAAATATAAATATATAGTTTTATATAAATTAAATTATTTTCATGATATAAATTTATTTATAATTTTTAGAAGTTATATACTTACCTTAAATGCTTGTGCAATAGTAATAAAATATTTAATTAATTAATAAAAATGATTTTAAAAATATTTCAAGTTATATAATTTGAATGAGTTAATGTGTCCCACTAATTTTATATATTTATGTGACATATTAAGGGGGTTTTAAATTATTATATTAAAATTCCCCTATTTTATTGACGTATTTAAATTCAAACTAAATGAATAGTGTTAAAAATGACATTAATGATATTTTATAATAAATAATATTTTATTAAATGATTTAAAATTAATAAAATATTATATTCAGAAAAATTAATGGTATATGATTCTAAACATCAATAATGGTCCATTTATGGGTCTTTTTTTATTTTATAGTAACATTATTAACCTTTGAAGGGTAGAAAACTTTAATATTATAGTAATTGTTAAAAGGGTTAATGAAGGATTAAATAAAAAGATAATGGTAAAATGGGATCCAAACATGACTGGATTTTATTATATGATATTATTTATACAAATAATCATCTCATATTTAAATTTAATCAATTTAGAACCATTTTTAAATCAAAATTAATTTATATTAATTTAATATTTTATGAAATTCCAATAGTGCCTGTCCCCTCAATTATAAAAGAGAACCCATATTTTATCTTATAAACACCAAATTTAATCTTATAGATTGACCATAACCTACAAAAATACCTTATCAAAATCTTTATCCACATTTTAGAGGTGATGTTCCTCCCAAAAGGCCAACCCTAGGATCCTTAAGAGGATATCTAAAGGAGTTGTTTCAAAGAAGAGGTAATCACTTTAACCGATCAATTTATTTTTAAGTATTATTTTACCACCTATAAATCTATTATATTCTTCATAAAATAATAAATTAATTATCATAGCTATACTGAAATTTTATTTTGATAATGAAGATACCATTACCCACCCTCTTTCTCATCAAATGAGAAGTGAAAGTATCACTCGTGCGTACACATGACTTAATATCTACTCGTAGAGATACAATTCATTTTTCATTACCATATTTTATACATGAATATTATTATGGGTTTAAAGTTTATATATGATATTTATGAAATAATTATACTTCTATAATTATAATATTATATCTAACTTCTTACCTTCCAAATCACTGGAAACGATAACGTCGATCGTGCGTACGAGTGGACTACCACCTCCACGAAGCGACGTGACTCATTTTCCATTTATATTTTACTTTAATGGTAATAAGGATGGAATTTATGAATATATATGATATATATTATATAATAATTATTATTTAAATATAAATTATTATTTATATTTCTTTTATTCTATCTATCGAAAAATGAAGACAACGTTCGTGCGTACGTATGACCTACTGTCTCCATGAACGATGTAATTCATTTTTCTATATATGAAATTATGGATGAATATAAATATATATATATAATGAATATATATGATATAATAATCATTTTAATATAATTATAATAAATTTAAATTTATTATATAATAGGTTAAAAAACTTTTGAAGCAAGTCGATCTCGAGGTAAGCGATTTTTGTCTCACTTTTATTTCTATGGTATACATGGATTATACAACACTTGTTTCTTTTATCTAATGTATATAATACCATTTAATTTATTTTATGATGATTCTTTTGAAAATTATGAGTATTTACATATCCATATAAGGATATTTCTTTCTTGGTACTTACAATTCAAATGATACCAAAGCGGTAAGGGTTTTATATTACAACATCACTGTTTATAGGGATTGTTTATGATTAAGTATCTAATGGTGAAATATTATAATATATATCTCAATTAACTCATGAATTTTATTATCCTATGTTTATTTCATAATAATACATGTTTTTCTTTCATTTTCCTCACCTTAAGTACTCAAAATACAAAAAATATTTGTTTATGTAAAATCGACTTTATTTCTCTCTTCTGTCGAAAAGCCTTTTTTCCATATTCACGTTTAAAAAAAAATTATATAAGGTTTTTAATATTATATTATTATTATTTTTAAAGTCATTTCTATACATTTTTACATTTTTAAAAATTAATTTTAAAAGGAATCTTCTTGTCATTTTCTGAACAAGACACTTTCTGACTTTTTACAAAAGTATGAAAGGAATGTTTTTTAACTTATATGGTATGAATGGAATTTACCACCATCATGACTACTCAAGATTCACTTAAAATTTTATAAGTTTATTTTTGAAGAATTTTTTTTCATAATATTTTTTAATTTTTTATATTTTAAAGAAGTGATTTGAAAATGGAAAGGTTATTTTCCTCAAGAAATATTATGAGTGATCTTTCAAAATAATTTTACATATAATATAAAATCATTTGATGTTACTGAGGATTTACTAGGGATATGATCCAATTATATCATCCTAATTTTTTTCTATATTTTTATGGTTATTATAACAATATATTTATGAAACTTGTTCCCCTTTCCATGAGTTATATTATGATGAAATATTTATGAAATACATTTATTTTCATAGGTTTTGAGATGATGAATGTTTTATAATATTATGTCACACATAGGTATGATTTTTATTATTTTATGGATGTGACCTATATCTCCCTCCAATTTATTGATTAAATATTTGAAACTCATGAGGTAAATATGTAATAGGTGAACCCAATTTCTTGTTCACAATTTTGTGTGTAGACCTAGATTTAATGTCCATAAGATTATGTATAGACATGATTTTCATGTCCATAAAATTATGAATGTACATGAATTTATTGTCCATAATATCATGATTGTACCTATATTTTATTTCCACAAGTTTATGTGAGGGCTATATTTCATGTCTTTAACTTAATTTTTGAACCTGTTTCTATTTATACATGTTCATAAAGTTATAAGTTTATGTGTATGCTATAATTTTGTGTATTATGTCAATGCTATAATCCCATGGATCATGTTATTTGATTATTTTATGATTAATTAACTTCCAATATTTATTACATGACTTAAGATTATTATTTATGATATGTAGGGTGTGTATTTAAAATGATAAGCTCATTTTCTCACACCCTTATGCTCATGTTATTCTTATGTGATCATTAATATCTCCCTTTCTCACCCTTACTGAGCTTTTGAGATCACTCTTTTTTATGTTTCCCTTACCTAGGTTATGAAGGACGGTTTTAGAAATAATATGTCTAATAAGGATACTGGTTATGAAGAACTTAGTGAGAGGAAATATAGATCATTTATGAACCAATTGTTTATGTGTCCAAGTTTCCAAAATCCCTAGACCTATATGATTATGGCTTGGATTATTATGTTATGTAATGAATATCTATATATAAAGATGTGATATCTATATATGAAAGTTTTGGGTCTCTATAAGAATCACATGGACTAAAATGGCTATATTTTCATATAATTGGTTTTCCATGTTGACATGATGAGATATGGATATATGTATTGGAATGCTAATGAATTTTGGGATAAAATGATGAATGTAACATAAAGTGTTGTAATTGATATAATAATTGGGAACCTGAATTCATGGTATGTAAATGAATAGTTAAATGGTAATTGTGTGAATTGAATATTATGTTTTATGATGACATGTTTGATATACTTGGCACATAGTTATGTATTTTTATTTCTTGGAATTCTTTATTGACATGACATTGATTGTGACTAATTCCTAAAGTTGGGATGTTACACGGCTTGTTGAAAATTTTTCAGGCATGGATTATGCTTATGTTTGGTTCTTGAGAGCACCATGAGTGACACTTGAGGGTAAGGTGAATGGTCATGTTCTTGATTAAGGGTAAGATGCATGGTGTTCGACACCACTTGAGGGTAAGATGCATGGGACACAAACCGATTGTGGTTAAGTAATATTATCACTGGATGAATTAAGGATAGAGTCCTATTAACCTAAGGGAATGAACTATTTTTTCATGATATGTTATATGTGATTCATCATCGGTAGGGGAATCTACCAATGAATTGGGTGATTTCTTCTGATGTAGGAGGATCCACCCCTAGATAGAGATACCCGACATGGTGCCAAATAAGATTTGGCTGACCTTGGGTGTTAAATAAGAGGTTAAGGGTTAATAGATTTATTTCATGTGAAATATTATTCTTTATATTAATACCCATGTTTAATCAATTTATTAAATGTACTATATATTCAGAATGGATTGTTTAGAAATATTAGTGTAGACCTACTGAATTATACTCACACCCTATCTAGGCCACCATTTGGTACCCAAATAGACTTCATGGATGTAGGTATAGACAAGGGAAATAGACCATGTTGTTGATTATTTCTTACTATTTTGGTTGGAGTTTGGATATAGGACCGACATGAGCCTCAGGACCAAATATTTTGGAGTCTCTTATCTTTTCAGTTTTTTCATTTATTTGTATGAAATACAACATATTATTTAGATACATTTCATCCTGTCATACATGGTTATATTATTATTTTATCGTTTGATTCATCCTTTATTATTCTATGGATTCTTATATTTTTATTCATGTTATTTCCACTATTTTTTCTACTATGTTATTATTTATTATATTATAGAAACTCTATACTAGTGGGTATAGTCTCTTAAATATATTACTTACACTCTCCCTATTAGTTGGTATCCAATAGCTTATGAGGAGGAATTACCTAGGTCATATAGCCAACCCAGTTTGATCACATGAGGGAGTACCAAGAAGGGGACATTGTAAAGTGGTATTAGAGCATAAAGTTTCTTTTATGCTGCCTTGCTATTTGGGAAATAAAAGAGACTAGGATATGTTATGAATTAGTAATGATCTTATGCATGAGAGTATCTAACCCATTTATGGGGGAAAATATGAGTTCCCCGGGATGGTATTATTGTTCATACTATTTTCTTGTTATAGTTTTGATAATATTTCACCTTGGGTGATTCACTTGATGTGTGATGTTATTATTATTGATATTTTACTCATGGGATGGTATGACACAAGATGAATATGCATGCATAATTTTAGAAACATAGGGATATATATTGACTTGAATTTTTTATGCTAGGGAAATATTTATTACATGTGACATATCTTCCCACATGAACTATGAAATGAAATCCCTTGATATACCTGGTAAAGAGGAAATTAAAGAAACTATTATGTTATGCCAATTCACTTATTATGAAACATATAGAGATACCATGAGTTAATGGATCTCTATTTTTTTCACCTGTTGAGGTTGATATTTTTGTGTAACATGTGTTATAAGGAGCGTGTCAATCCTTATAGAGGAAATTCCTTCTCATCATCTTTGAATCCAGTGTTAGGAAAGTGGAAATCAACATGATCCTAATGCAGCAAAGAAAAAAATTCCTATATCTCTGGAGAATATTATAGACAATTAACTCTATGGTATATTCTTATGTGTCATACAATCCATAGAGAGGGTTATTGTTCACACTATTCCTTTGATGTCAGAGTTGATGAGAGAGTTCTAGCTACAACATATATCTATGTTCACTGGGGAGGGATGACCCTAGGAAGTTGAGTTTTAGATTGAGTAATTCCATATGATATTTAAGAATACTGAGACACTCATATATAGAAAGGTGAATCTTGCAGTTTACATTATATGAGGACCAACCAAGCATTGGTGCGGAATTTTGGAGCAAGTTAGGCTGCAAGAGGAGTTATCTTGGAATGAATTTGAGGCACAATTATTAAGAAACTTTTATCTAGAGGCTTTGAGGGATGATAGGGATTGATATTTCATGTGATTGACTAAGAAGTACATATCAGTGATGGACTATGTCATATGCTTCACAAACCTATAGTGTTTTCTCCACCCTTGGTAGTTGATGTAGTTTCCAGGGTGAGACATTTCTAGGATGAGATTCTCTATGAGATATGGTAGTAGGTGAATGTATTTCGCATAAGTAGTTTAAAAAATGTGATGAATCTGGTCCTCATTATGGAAGGGAATCTAATATATAACCAAAGTGTTATCCAGATAGTTTTAGCAGGGTAGTAAGGGGTAAATCAACCAGGGTAGTGGGAAGTCATCTCAAAAACATGTTGAATTTCAGTGCTTTTAGTGTGGAAATATTTTACAAAATATTTCTTAGCATACTTACCCCATATTGGAGTGTCATGCTTACAAAATATTGGTCCATTTATAGAAGTTATTTAGGATATTTCAATGGAAAATCAATGGTAGTAGATCAAGATAGCACTTGTGTCTGGGAGGGACTCGTCTATCCCTTAGTAAACTAGTAATTGGAGTTCCACTGGATGTCTAGGCCGAGGTAGGGTAAATTTTACCCCATCATATGAGTGAAATTAATATCTAGTATGATTATCACATGTGATTTATATTGGACCCTATGAAAAAAAGGAAGAGTTAATTTCATGCTATACAGTTTACTCTGACTATTATGGATGTAGGACCTTCTACTGTCAGAGGTATGATTCTCATATCATTTGAACTTTCCCGTGTTTTTTTATATAGGAGCCTCACATTAATTTTTATATGATAAATTAAAAAATGGTTTGGGTTTGGTTGTAAAGATCTGATATGAATTTATGACCATCGACACGCCATTGGGGTACAGTCAGAGAATATCAAATGTTGTAAGGAGTATTCCCTTGAAATTGGGGGATGCTGTTTACTTTGGGAGCCTTTTGTAATATAAATTATAGGATTTTATATAATTTTTAGAATGTATTATATAGTTAAGTACTAGAATCACAACAAATATTATTAGAGTATAGTTACCTTTCTATCTCCAGAAGGGGGAAACTACTTTCAACAAGGTGAGTGGGATCATTAGGATAGTTGTACAAGACCAATTCACTGAAAATTGTGTTGTCTCACAACTCAAATAATAAGAATTTTTATGTATTATGGAGGAATTCAACATGATACCTTTCCTATAACAGTGAATTATTTTTAAGATGTCTATCCTGAAGTGTTTTTTAGCTTACCGCCCAAGCATGAGATCAAGTTCATGACTGAGTTAGCGCTGGGAGCTAAGCTAATTTCTACCCCACCTTATAAAATTATTCCAATTGAACTTCATGTGGTGAAGGTTTAGTTGGAATATATGAAAGAGAAAGGATTCATAAAACCTAGTACTTATCCATGGGGTTCTCCCATGCTTTTCATTAAGAATGCTGATGGGACTTTGTGCTTATGTGTAGATTATCAGAGACTAAACTAGATGACGAACAAGAACCAATATCCCCTTTCATGTGTCTATGATATCTTTGATCATTTGAGAGGTGCCTAAATTTTCTCCAATATTGAATTGAGGTCAAGTTACCATTAATTTAGGGTGATACCATAATACACACCCATGAATACTTTTAGGATTAGGTATGGCATGTAAAAATTTATAGTGGGGTCTTTCAGTCTGACAAATGCACAAGAAACATTCATAGCCTTGATCAGTCAGATATTTCATCCATTACTAGAACAGTTTTTAGTAGTTTTCTTAAAATCTTAGTGAACTCCTAGTATATAGATGATCATTCAAAACATCTTGAAATCATCGTGAGTTCATTGAGATAACATCATATTTATGACAAGCTATCTAAATGAAACTCATGGATTGACAGAGTACACTTCTTGGGTCATGTTATCTTAGAGGATAGATTGGTATTGGACCCATGGAAGTTTATAGACATGGTATCTTAGGAATGAACCAAGAACTTATTCCACAATTTGGACTTTTCTTAATATACCAGGCTATTATCAATTCTTTATATAGGATATATCTCATTTGGAAGCACTAATGTTCGGGATGACTAAGAAGGGGGTGAAGTTTGTTTGTTAATATTATTGCAAGAGAGATTTCATAGAGTTGAAGGGTAGGATGAAATCTACCAACAATACTTATTTTTTCTATAATAGGAAAAGAATATAACACATACCATGACACATTAAGAGTTGGACTATGAATAGTTTTGATGTAGGAGGACCTAGTGGTTTTTAAGGTTCTAGATAGAAAAGACCGCATGAGAGGAATTACCCTACTCACAATTTGGAGTTAGCTGTTGTGGTATATGCCCTGAGATAATGTAGAAAATATCTATTGGGTGAGAGGTTTGTGGTGTAGACATACCACAATATCCTTATGTAAATCTTTTCATAGCGATAATTTAACCTTTTACAGAGGTGGTGGGTTGATTATATGTGATATTTTGACTTCGAGTTGGATTACACACCAGGAAAAGGCAACATTATTACTAGTGCCTTGAGCTAGAAGACTCAAGAAGAGATAGTGTAGGATTCTTTTCATGAGTATAAAATGATGGAACTCTCTTAAGACATGTATTTATATGTCCATGAGTTTAAGGGATTAGTAAGTACAACTTTGACATTTGTTATAAATATACATTTAGATTGTATTAATACAGTGAAGTTATTTGATTCGGAGGGCTTAAATCTGAGGGATATTTTATATTGTAGGGATCCACCACCAGGATGGTCTCTTGGAAGTGAAGACATACTTATTTTCCATGGTCATGAATGGGTTCCTCTAGGCTTGTGTAAGGAATCAGTGATAGAGTTTCACTCTTCTAAATAAGAGGTATAT
Organism: Viscum album; assembly: GCA_963277665.1. NCBI lineage: Eukaryota > Viridiplantae > Streptophyta > Magnoliopsida > Santalales > Viscaceae > Viscum > Viscum album. The sequence goes on from OY728143.1 coordinate 320,583,591, forward strand.
CTAGGTCCAATAAAGCTGTATTGTGATCTCTGTAGAAAAAATTGGTGTCTAGGGATGAAAAAGGTGATATTGGGCTTTGTGGTGATATGTTTCACCTATTAACAAGTGAAGTCTTAGCATTAGAAGATTTCTAGGTTTTTATAGGATTTAGCTATTCTAAAATGGAAGTGTTATGATGTAACTATAGATTTTGTGACAGGATTACTGAAGATACCCCGCAAGAATGATGCAGTATGGGTGATTATGGATCGACTGATGGAGGTAACCCACTTTATACCTACCAAGGAGACCTTTACTATCAATGATCTGGGTAATATCTATATTAAGTAAATATTTCAACTGTACAATGTTACAAAGAGTATCGTTTCAGATTGAGATCCTCACTTCTCAGTTCTAGTATGTCCTTTAGAAGGCTTTGGGACTGCATGTTCTTATGAGTGAAACTAATCATCCTTGGATTAACATCTAATATGAACGAATGATTCGAATTTTGGAAGATATATTGTGGGAATATGTTCTATATTTTAGTGGTTTTTGGGAGAAACATATATCACTCATGGAGTTCTATTATAATAATATCTTCTATATGTTGATGAAAATGGATCCTTTCAAGGCCATGTATGGAAGATCATTATGTTCACCTCTTTGTTGGCTAGATAGAGATGAGTTAATGCTTGTTGGACCAAGTATCATTAAGGATATGTTAGTGCATGTTTAGTTTATTATAAAGTGATTGGAAACTATGCAGAGTCAGTAAAAATCCTACGTTGACCATTGAAGATGACCTTTAGAGTTTGTGTTTCATCATCTTGTTTTCCTTAGAGCGTTGTCTAGGCTGGGAAAATGTCATTTCAAAAATAAATGGAAGCTAACACCCAGGTTTGTTAGGCCATTCAAGATAGTGGAAATGGTCGGTCTAGTGGCATACCATTTATCCCTTCCAAAATGCTACAATTGCATATATGAAATGTTTTATGTGTTAAAACTTTGGAGATATCATCATGACCCTTCTTATATGATAGATATTGATGAAGTTGAGTTGGATGTTGATGTGTCCTTTGAGGATCATCCTATCTGTATCATGGATTGTAGTGATAATAATATCTAGGGGAAGACTATACCACAAGTGTGAGTGTAGTGGCAACATGGGTGTGTGCAAGAGGTGACATGGGAGAGGGATTCTGATTTGTGAACACAGTGACTAGACTTGTTTTTTGATACCCCATAGCGATGCTTGGAGAATCCCATAGATGATATATTATATGGTGGGGAGGTTATAAGATCTTATATTTTTATAGGTATATCCCTCTTTAAGTTTTAGTAAACCACTTTGACCCTACTGTTTTCTGTTTGAAATTTGGTTTTTGAGCCTTAGTATGATTGTGTTGTTCCAAGAGGAAGAAGGAAATGTGATCTATTATAAATTTTTCTGTGTTGTGGATCTCTTTTATATTATATAAGTATGTTAGTTTGTGGCATGGAGCTCCAATATATGATGTAGGTCCTGAGGAGGACGAGAATTCATGCTACTGCAAATTTTTACATTACCGTACTGTGGTGGAAGGTTACAATGTAGCGGTCGAGTAGCTACAGCACGGAGGCTCTGGAAATAGCATAGGGGTTTGAGGGGTGAGTTTTGGTGGTTCTTCATTTTAGGGGGTAAATTTGGTATGGAGGATAGGTTGTTCCATATCATCTTTTCTGGAGAAAGGGTACTGTAAGGTAGTGTATTAGGCTATGTCATAGTCCCTCCCCCAGTTAATAGGATATGAGGCATGGGCCTAGTCATGATATTAAAATGTGGATTGACCAAATTGGCTACGCCGTGGTCTAGGGGTACTACGTCGTGGTCTAGGTGGTTTTTGGAATGTTGGGAGAAGTTGCGCAATGGTCTTATTTTTCTCAGACTATTTATAAATACCCTAACCCCCTCTAGAATCTTTTTGATACCATATTTTATATTTGAAACATAGGATCCCCAATGAGATTTTTGATGGTGATTGAATCCCATTACAATTAGATTAAACCTCTACCTTATAGGGATTAATCTATGGTGATCTAATCCTTCCAAAATAGACCTCTCAAAATCCTATTCAAACTGAAGCAGGATCCATTGGATCTTAGTGTTCCAAGACTAGATTTTGCAGGTAAGAATTTAAGTTTATCTTTCTATTCTTATTTCATTGGTTTTATTTTGAGGGAAAATTATTGATAGAATTACTTTTCATATTCGAAGGGAAGGTATAAGGAAGAAAACTCTACCTTGGATATTGAAGTTTTTTCAATGCCAACTCTACTTTTGAAGTAGGAGGTCTAGAAAAACTCCCAAAAAGTCTGTTTTCAATTATTCTAGTATGTGAAATAATTATGATCATACTACATGCAATAACCATGTAATAGAATAAATAAAAAATGATGATTATCATGTTGTATATACCTCCCATGGGATCCTGTCGGGTCCATTGGTTTTGAGATCATGCTTGTGACCACCTCCAAGGTGAGATTACCATTAAAATCTTAATAAACTAACATTTTTGATAATGCAGATTTTTTCTTAAAAATTTGGGTTGATTTTTGGATTAATATAATGAAATAGAATAACATATAAATTGTGTTGATTTATTGAAATATAATCACATGGAATAAAATGGGTATATTGGTATATAATTGGTTTGGTAAGTTAACATGATGAGATATGAATATATGTATCAGCATGCCAATAAATTTTGGACTAAAATGATGAATGGAATGGAAAATCGTTTAATTTATATGATAATTGGGAACCTGACTTTATGGAATGCAAATGTATAGATAAATGGTTATTGGGTGTATTGGACATTATTATTGATTATGACATGTATTATATACTTGGAACTTGGTTATGTGTTTTTATTTCTCAGTATTCTATCATGATATGAAATTATTTTTGATTAATGAATGAGGGTGGGATGTTACATGACTTGCTAAGATATTGTCTAGTATGCCTTATTCTTTTGTTTGGTGATTGGGATCACCATGATTATTGAATGAGGGTAAGGTTCATAGTTATATTCCCTCTTGAGGTTAAGATGAATGGTGGCCGACACCACTTGAGGGTAAGTTTCATGGGACATGAACTGCCTGAGGGTAAGTTTCACAATCACTAGATTCTCAAGGGAGAGAATCTTGTTAGCCCGAGGGTAGGGACCATTTTTTCATGATATGTTATGTGTGTTGGATTAGTATAAGAAAATAATTATTTTTATGATCCGGATCATTTTTATTATGATTATAATAAATTTCATGTGTTATGATAGTCAACTATTATCTAGAAAAAATCATAAAATTGGATATGTCTTGAACCCACCGTGAATATATACCGTTAGTTTAAATTTGTAACTGCTAGATGATACTTATAAGTGAAGCTACCACTAAGTATTGATACCATCAAGAAATTTGACCACTATGTGTATCTAATACTATTGCTAACATCAAGTTCTACTACTATAAAATGGCATTACTGCCAAGAGATGCAACCACCAAAAGAAGATACCATCATGAGATACCACTACTGCTAGTTCAAAAATCCACCACTACCACTATTTCAAATAGCTACCTAAAACAGCTACTGCTTAGTGCTACCACTACTATTAGTTCAAGAATCTATCATCAAGTGCCTCAAACTATAAGATACTTATACCACCAAATGATCCTTCTACCATAGATGATCATAATTAAATTAAAAATTAATTATTCTAATGACTAGATTAAGGCATTCAATGAAAGTTAGGGGCATGTGGGTTTAAGAATGATTATTCATAAACAACTACTCATAGGTTTTAAATACAAGCCAAACTTTCTAGATATGTATCTCAGTATGATGTTTTTTATCACTTCTATTATCATCCTAAAATGAATAATTTGACATTATAGAATACTATAAATTCAGAGAAACCCTCATTAACAAAAATAGAGGACAAATAGTGATACTCAGATACTTAGGAACACATACATGTGTGTAGAGAAACACTGATCTATTTACTAATCAAGAATGAAGTGTTTTCTAGGATATCAATGATAATATTTTTTTCTTCATTTTATTTAAAAATACAATTGATTCATTTCAAAGATAGATTGAAGGAATCCTAAATAACCAAAATTGACCAGACTTATCTGCATAAAATTTCCTCAATCTGTATTCCTCACTCTTCCTATTTTATATTAATTATCGAGATATGTTGTCTTACTCTATTTATCTATAAAAAAAGACTCCTAAACTAAACTAGAGAGTGATAGAAACTCTTTTCATTTCCTTTAATTTTTACTCCCATAAAGAATTGTAGAAGAGGTCATATATGATCTTGAATCCTTTTATCCCATGAAGAAATATGGAAGAGGTCGTGTGTGACCTGGAATCCTTTTATCCCATGAATAACCATGGAAGGTGATTTTTATAGCCTAGAATATCTGGGTAAAGATGTTTTCAAAACCCAATCTAGGTTGTGAATCAGTTTATTTTATAATAAATTTCCTGGAAGTAGAATATTTTTAAGTGGAGTGAATTAGGTATCATCTTGAACTAAACCATTTTTTAAATTCTATTGAGTGATTTTCTTGTTTTGTTTTCTTTGTTTTAAACCAAACTAGTTTCTATTTTCTAAATTATATAAAAAAACTTTACTCAAATAGTTGAAAATAATTTGTTTTTTATATATGATGTTTGATTAATAAAATTAGTTTCAAAAGTTAAGTTATTTTCAAAACTACATTAACTGAGATGTGAATGAGATTTTGAGATTTTTTATAAAAAGATCAAATTATATAATTCTATAGTTTTAGTTAACTATAAATTTTTATTAAATTGGGGGATTTAATTTTTAAATAGAATTTTATTATTCAAAACTAAATTCATACCCACTCTTGAGTTGTCCACCAGGACCAACAATTGGTATAAGAGCACTTTCAAAATACCTTTTTACTATGATCTTGTTTTACTTAAAAACCTCAAATTTATGTTAAATATAAATTTCCATCTCTATGGATAATAATAGACAATAAAAAATTTAAACTAATAGTAATCCTCATTTTAATGAAACTAATTATGCTCAATGGAATATCAAGATGAAAATCTATATAGAGAGCATGAGATTTGATATTTGAACTGTTATCAAGGAAAAATATGAAATACTGAAAGATGCTAGAGCTGATTTGTAACACCCTAGATTTTATAAAAGTTATAAACCATTTTTTTGTTTAAATTCTTTTTTTGACCCTAAAAATGATGCCTAATGAAGTTAAGGTGGTCTTGGATGTGTCTGGGGCTTGTTTAGAGTCTGGAACTCTGAAATTGAAAGAGGTAGACTGGACCGCACTGTTAGTAGAAACCATGTAGCCCAGCCCTCAAAATTTCTCTAACCATGTGGTTTTAGATAGTGGGGTTCTAGGGGCCACATGGTTTGTTTATAACCATGCGACCCAAGGTGCATGACCGTGTGTGATTTCTAACCCTTAGGATAGATCAGTTTTGTATAGTTTGTGCATGATTAGACAAGCTGTACGCCCCTATAATTAAGGGTGAATTTAAAATTTTGACCTCTTTAATTATATTTAACCTTTTATTTTTCCTCATCCTTATCTAACTACCATATTCCACTCATTTCCTCCTATAAGAACTTCTTCCCCTTCTTTTTAGATATTAATCCATCTCCTTTATTCGACACCCATTTTGCTTGCTGTCAAGTCCACCAGGAATCTAGAGGTAAGATCTATCATAGTATCTAATATTTTTTGAGTTCTTATTCCCATATTTTGTGCTATCTCAATGTAAGATCATTCACCCCATTTTTAGATAATTTGACAGGTTCTTATATTTCTTCCATTCAAGGTCAGATTAAAGGTCAATGCTGGATGAGGGAAGATCTATGAGGCTAAGTTAGGTGGTTAAGGTTCTTTTCCCTAATTTCACTGCATTATATAATTTTTTTTTGTTTTTTCATGAGATGAACCTTTCCCATGACTTTTATTTTGTTAATTAAATTAAAATTGATGCCTTACATTACCAAATGTGACCTAAGCTAGATGAAAATCAACACCTTGGGTTGATTATCTTGGTTTTCTCCATCCAAATGGGTGTGCTTCACCTTTGAGATTTAATTACCTTTGTTCTAAATTGGATAAACACCCCTTGAGGTGTGTTTCCCCATAATTATTTCCTTGAACCAATTAATTAGTTGAATTGATGATGAGCCACGAATTTGGACTTACCTTCATGATAGAAATGGGATTGTTTAACTAATGAATTGTCCAAGAGACTAGGAAATGTGTCTGATGGATTTTGAAATAAATGGAATAGAAAATGAAAATGCCTTGACCTATATTGATTCATGATATAAATAATTTTCTATTAAACAAAATGACTTATCTAACCAAGTCATATCCTCATCTAGTTCTGTGGGTGATACAATGGATTCTGAATTAAGGACCCATTAAACGGGATCAATGTGCCTTTTATCCAGAATTTATTTTTACTTGAAAACATGCATGGGGAGACACTATCTATTCCTAGGATGGGATCACCATGTATTTTTTTTAACTCTAGTCGAGTGCCACCAGTTACCTAGGTGAGACCCCTTGGACAGGCTCAGTGGCATGATGGTTATACCATGCCACGAGAGAGACTTGTGCCCCTACGTGCAATACAAGGTATAAAATCAGTGGTTAATTCTTGACATTATCACACCATGCCTATAGTGGCACTTGGGATTTCATTCTTGGGTTGCCTTGGATAGACTCCCTAGGAATTGGACATATACTGGTCCCCTTGAGTGATAATTGTAAATTCTATCTAAATTTTTATAGACAGGCTCAGGGTGTCTGTCTATAATTCATAAATAAGTTTTTCAATTACATTAAAAAGTAAATAAATGATTTAAAATAAGAAAAAATCCTTTAGTTTTGGAAACATAGGGATGTAACCTCCAAGCCCAATAATAAGCTTGGGGACAGTCTACCATATCACATATTATCCCACTCACTTAAACTCTATAGGATCCATTGGTTCAGACTCACTGAATTATTCTAAAGTAGGTAAATTAGACGGGTGTCCAAGTGGAACTGAGACCAATGTACTTATTTATTTTTTTTGTTTTGTATTTATTAAATATGGAACACTGCTCATTTTAAAATACATGTAATGGATTGATCTAGACACCATTGGTGGCGGCCTACTGAGATTGTATTTAACACCTTACCTAGGCAACCTTTAGTACCTGGTTATGCTTTATGATTGCAGGGATAGATAAATGGAAGTGACCAACTTCTTATGTTTGATTTCCATCTTTAGGATGGATTTAGGGGAAGAGGACTGAGCCTATGCTCAAGATGATAACTGTAGCGGTTTTTTCCTTTTTGTAAAATTTTTAGCATGTGGTATATGACTATATCCCATGACCCTTTAATATTCATTTTTTATAACATTATCATTGGTTGTATATGTTTATTCAACTTCTTCTTGTCTATTATTATTTCTTGGTTTATTTATTTTCTTATACTATTATCTATCTATTTTGTATCACTTCTTCTTATATTTATAAATTGTAGCCTATACTTATATTTATGTGATAAAATTTTATCAATAAGGGAATAATCTTTCCCTAGACACACCCACGGAACTTACTGATAGTCAGAAGCCTCTGACATTCAGGGAGATGCGCTTGAGTTCATGTGGACCACCATCTCGGGGAAACATTAAGTGGAATATGGGGTGGTAGGTTTAAAAGTGGTATCATAGGTCTTTTCCTTTTATCTTACTATTTTTGATTTAGATAGGAGACTAGGATATTGAAATTTTGTCATGAGCCTGTGCCTGGGAGTATCCAACCCACATACAGGGGAAACCAAAATTGCCTAGGATGGGTCAATACAGTTATTACTTTCATTTTTACAATTTAATGGATTTCACCATTGGGTGACTCAATTATTTTGTGCTATTATTAATGTTGACATTATTAAAGTGTGATTTTAGCATTGGTCTAATGACTTGAGGGAATATTAGAATCATGCATCATATTAGGCACCATAGGATTTAAAATTCCATGCATTATGACATGCCATATTTACCTTTCAGTGTGAATTTTCTATTTCACATGTGATTATTATTTTAACCTTGTTATTTATTTCTTAAAGTGACTTGGTTGTTATATATATAAATGTTCCAACTTTTATTACATGAATGAAAAACATAACTAAAACTTAAAGTTCTTACCTTAACTAATAGTTTTTTCTTGTACAGGTTAAAGCAGACACCTTAATCATTCAGTTATGGAATATTGAAACATGTACTATTGGTTGCATGGGCTAGAACATGTTATGGTTAGGATTAAGTGGATTCCAAATTTCAATTTATAAGGTGTATAGACCCTTATAAATTAGAAGTGATGATACATATAATTCAAACTTTTAAAGATAAATTAACTACATAAATAAATAAAAATGAATACAACATTTAAAATGAAATGGATGCTTATATGTTTGATATGAGACCTTAACCCTGGACTGACCTAGTAGTGGGTAGTAGGTCTTGTCTCCTATGATCCTTATGTGACTCATTCTTCTTACCCAGACTTGTATCCAAGAGCAGGCAGAGGGGTGTGTTTCTTTACCAGGATGACCTTATGCCTATCCTTTCTTTATCACTTTCCCTATATGTTATGAATCTTAACTGAGGCATACAATTGAAAATTGTATAGATATAACACCTTGGTGACCTCATGCTGTATGCCAAGAGAGTAAAAATGATCATTATCTTGAGGTGTTGGGCCCCAAAACACCTATGATACCTCTTGTAGTTCCACCCAAGACACCTCCTATAGATCTGCCACTGGGTTCTGATGCTCAGTTTCATGATAGATTATTTTGGTTTATGAATACCATTCGGGGCTCTCCCGACCCACCCCTTATATGGTAGAGCTGACCCACAAGTTCTAGCAACAACAACCTTCCACCTTCTTTGTAACAAACCAAAATTTTATCAATGAAAATCCACTTCTTATAATTATGTTATATATTATAAATAATATAAACATCACATAGAGAACACAATACAAAGTTTACAAATGAATAATGAATGAAACAAGTGGTATTTCAATAAGTTAAGGAACCTATACCAATGAAATAGTGACATGACCTTTGGAATAGTAATGTGACCCTTATGAATAGTAAAACAAACAATAGAATAGTAACCTCACCTATGAAAGTATAAATAAAATTTATCCATATTATAAATGAAAATATATTATAATTATATCATGGTATAAGTAAATAAATTTTTTAGATATTATTAATTAAGTGTTGATATTTTTATAAAACATAAGTGTTTATTTTCAATTTTATAATTAATAAAATGTTTTAAAAGAAAATATATTTCCATAAAATATATTAATAAATTAATATTTTGTTATATTATGATTATAATATAATTTTATGAGACCTTAATTAATTTTTCTAAGTGTTATAAAATCAGTTATAATTTTTAAATTGGTATTTTCCAAGTAAATGATGATTTTAATTAAAAAATAAATTTATAATATTTAGAAAATTATTTTCATAAATGGATTCCATTTTTTAATTATACAAATCAAAAAATGGTTGGGGTGAATTTTTGGTATTTTTTCTAAAATACTTGAATTTTTGGTGAATAGTGAAATACAATAATTTATAGTATATATACATTATAAGTTAAATACACTATTCCTTGAGTCATTTCTAATGTAAGAACAATAATATCGAAATCCCATTCATTATTTTAATATATTTTTTGACAATTCTAAAACTATTCATAGTCTTGAGGAAAAATAATAAACTAATGAATAAAATAATGAGAAAACACCCCTCTCCTCCCCTATAAATACCACCCTCACCACCTCTTCTCCTCACACCTTTTGAGATTTTATCCTTGTAAAAATTATGCTAAAATATATTACCAATCCCATCCAACAAGTCCAAGAGCCTTTGTTCTCAACCAAAGACCAAAACTAATCCCCCTAAGGAGGTTCTCAAGAAGAAGGATTCAAGAGGTAAAATCCTATTTCTTTCCTTTTAATTTCTTTTTGAGTTCTTTTCTTTTATTATTCTATCCTCACGTACCATCATCCAAATTTAATGATAAATCCATTAACATAAATATACTAGAAAGTTATTATGCTAATGGAATAATTCATCATCATTTCTCTTCCCCTCTCCTTTTGTAATAAAAATGAAAACATCATCCATGATGTGTTAATTTATCACATTCATGGACGAAAAAGTTTTCAATTTCCATTCCCTCCTTCAAGACTTCCCATAAAACCATTTTTATGGTTAAAATAATTATAATATATTTATTAAAACCTATGTAATTTTTTTAACCTTTATATATATGTGATATTAATTAATAAAACAAAACTAGTTCATGATGATAAAAAAAAACGCCAAAATAATCTAAACAGTTATCATTAACATCTTATCTAATGATTCATACTCAACCCAAATCACCAAATGACTTATATAAAAATTTAATCTTGTGTATGTTAATTAATAACATATAACTTCAATTCTAGACAACCATTATCATTTTACATTATTTTCCATACATGTATACAAGTAACTGATCATAAAAATGAAGGAAACAAACACTCCCAAATGATGAAATTGTATCTTATAACTCATAAAAAGATACATAAATGAACTTAATAAAATTATAATAAATCAAATAAATGTATAAAATGTTCGGAATTAATTAATTAATGGATTTAATTTTATTATCTAGGACATTAATATCAAGTGAAGAACACTTTCAGACATAAGGTAAGAGTTTCTTCCCGAACCTCCATTTTTTATTCAGGTTACACTTTATCTCTATTTACCATAATTTAAATATTATTTATTTTTATATAATTATTATAAATTATATGAATATGGTCCACAATCATATATCAGGATAATTTCATCCTTATTTTTTGGGATATACATGTTTTAATAGGATTTCCTTCTCAATTCTTCCTGATAAGAGTGCCCGATTAAAGGGAACTTCCAATTTTCTTACCCATTTTAAAGAACCATACATAATATGTTTTAAGCCACCATTAGTTTTCCAAAATCACTAATTTTATCATGGAAATCCACCTTTTTTTATTTCTGGTTTTATGAAAACAAATATTCATTTTTCTCTTTAAATACTCTTTAATATTTTCCTTAAACCGCACTAAAATGTTTCATTTATAAAGTTTAATAAACACTTTTTTTATATGTTTCCACTTCAATTGGACATAATTTATCACAATATATTCCAATTTTACCATATTAATGTTCATGTATGATTTAAATCCATTATTTAATGAACACAATTTTGATATTCCTTTTTGTTATGCCTTATGACATGATTATGACACCCAATTATTTCCATGGGTTACCCTTACGCTTGATTGTTCATGTGAAATACATATACATGAACATGTTATGATGGGTGCACCTGAATAGTGATTCAATTCATTGGGTAATTTTTAGTCTCATGATACGTCATGTTGGGATAGGGAGTGAACGTGATTCCTTTATGGGACTTTGTCCACCATGTGATATAGCCTTGGTAGTTATACTTGAATCATGTTTATGTCATGTTATATAATGTTTACACATTCCTATTATTTCATGGTTATATGTTCCCATGTTATACATGTTATTATTCCTTATGTTTATTCATGTTGCATGCCTTTATATCATCAATTTTTGTCTTCTAACCCATGTGCTATGTTCTATTCCTACGCCTTTTCCCTTTTCCCTTTTTTTCATGTATCCCATAGGTTATCCTTGGTAGATGTAAGAGCCCAATGGAAGTTAGGAACTCATTATGGATATTAAATAAAATAAGTTTTATTTTGGTTTTCATGTTTTCAAATTATGCACCTAATCTTCCAAATACACTAGACTTTGTGATCCTTGGTTGAATTTGATGGTAAATTATGCTTAAAATCATGTAATAATATGTGTAAAAGGCTAGAGTCTCTATAGTTTCTATCAGAGGAAGGTCTAGTTATTTTTGGAGATTAGGATTAGAGAACTTTAGTAATAACCCTAGGTATAATGCTATCTCCATGGATAACCTATATTTAAACATATGGTATCACAAGATAAGATATAATTTTAATTTTAAATTTTATCCTTCTATGATCAATGTTTTATTTTTATATGATTATTATATAAGTATTAAACCCCCTAATTATACATTATTTTCTTATTTAATGGCTAGAAATAGAAGAAATCATGCCAACAATCAATGTGATAGGCAATGTGAGAATTTCCATAATGATATGCCAAATATGATGGGAATTGGTGCCCAAAAACTTCATGTAGTAATTGTTTAGTTGGCTAAAGATATGAATAATAAATTGAATCATGTGGAAATTCCTACATATCCTAATAAAGAGAAATTTGTGGTCGAATTTTTTATATGGTAAAGGTCTCCCATTTTTAGTGGATATTCTGACCCCCTCCTCACAGAATAATGAATTAACTTCATTGAGAAGATATTCTCTATCCTCCCGTGCTTAAAAGAAGAAAAAGTTATACTATTAGTTTATCATTTTGATGGGGATGATGATTAGTGGTGGAAACCGATCAAGAACACAAAGTCCAAAGTGGAAAATGATTTCACAAAATGGAAAGATTTAAAGAAAATATTTTCCTTAAACCCACCATCTTAAGATGGAAAGGGAGTTCCACAAACTGAAGAAAAATGAGGATGAGTCTATTAAGGAATATGAAGAAAACTTCACAAGGCTTTCAAGATACACATATCTCTTTGTCCTGAACACCGAAAGCATGGTGAATAACTTATTTAGTGAACTAAATCTGATTCTATGAAAAGAATTGGTGATTTGAGTCTTTGATATCTATAAGGAGATTGTCTGTTGTGCCCTTATGGTTGAAATCAAGATCAAATACTCATAGTGGTCTTGTGGTCCTAGGGATAAAAAGAAGAAAATGGAGTTTAATATGGGTGAATCAATAGATAAATCCCATGATGTAAATAAGACTCAACTTCCCACGTGTCAAAAGTTTGGGAAGAAGCATCTTGGAAATTTCTTAAAGGGAACCCAGAGATGCTTAAAATGTAGAAGACAAGGGAATATGACAAATAAAATTTGAAGGGATATAAATAATCCCACTAATGAGGAAGAATAAAGGAAGGTTCAGATCAAAACTCATCTAGTAGTGTTGTGTTTCAATGGAAAGGAACATTAGCATTATGAAATCCATTGTCCTAGGCCAAGGGTTGTTGGAGGAAATCAACAAAAACAACCTACAAGGTAGAAAGGTAGGTCATATGAAATCACTACTACTAAGGTGGATCCTAAAAATGATGTGGTTATAGGTACACTAGTTATTTATTCAATAATAAAAAACTTACTATTTGATTCTGGTTCTACGTATTCTTTCATATCTTTAATGTTTAGTAGAACTATTCAATCACCTCCTCAAATTTTTGAGGTTGAGTTATCTTTGATAAAAAAATGGGACAATTATTGCATCTAAAGTTAATAACTCCTCCGTTAATGTTTGTGGATTGAACTTTTCATAATCCCTTTGGTAGAGTTTGATGCTATATTAGGAATGGATTTTCTATCTTTATATAAATCCAACATCAATTTTTCGGAAAGGAAGATCACTATTCACATCCCGAAGCGTCCTCCAATTTTGTATAAGTGTAATGAGGAATATGAATCTACTTTAGAATAATCTTCTCAATTGTGGACATTTTTTCCTTATGAGTAAGAATATCTAGCTCAAAATATTGATACAAAGGAGAGAATCATGCTTGAAGACATGTCAATCATGTGGGATTACACTGATGTATTCCCTGAATAATTTCCTAGTCTTCCTCGTGATAGAGAGGTTTATTTCTCACTTGAACTTATTTCTGGATCTCTAACTATATCAAAGAAACCATATAGAATGTCCACCATTGAGCTGGAAGAACTAAAGAAGTAATTAAAATAGAATCTGGACAAGGTTTTTATATATCTCAGTGCTTCACCATGGGATGCACCGGTCCTATTAATCAAGAATAAGCATGGATAAATGTTCCTTTTTATTGATTATCAGGATCTCAACAAAATCATGATAAAGAATAAGTATCCCCTACCATAGATAGATGACTTGTTTGATCAGATATGTGGGGATAGTTATTTATCTAAGGTGGACCTTCGGTCGAGATATCACCAATTAAAGGCAAGGAAATAATATATTCACAAGACTACCTTTCAAATGAGGTATAGACACTACGAGTTCATAGTGACACCCTTCAGACTCACCAATGATCCATCAATTTTCATGGACTTAATGAATAGAGTCTTTATAGATTACCTTGATTTTTTTTGTAAGTCTTTATTGATGACATTATGATATACTCCAAGAATAAGGAGGAACATAAGGATCATTTGAATATTGTGCTAAAAAATTATATAATGGAGAAACTATATGAAAAGTATAGTAAATGTGATTTCTATATGGATGAAGTATCATTCTTGGGGTAATCACCAGAAAAAAGATATCTGTGGACCCTGCCAAGACAAAGGTAATTGGGGAGTGGCTGAGACCAATGTTTGTAATAGAGATACATAGATCCCTTAGTCTATCAGGGTATTATTGGTGATTTATGAATAACTTCTCATGATTGTAAAACCCACTATAAAAGATGAATTGTAAGGGAGAAAATCTTGTCTAGACCAGTGAATTTGAAGACTGATTTAAAGAGTTGAAAAAGAGGCTTATCAATGCACCAGTGTTCACACTACCAAAAAGTGGGGAACTATTTGTGGTGTATTGAGATGATTAAAATAAGGTATTAGGCTATGTACTGATGAAAAATTATAAAGTGATATCCTACACCTCAAGGTAGTTGAAAATTCATGAGCAAAACTATCCAACACATGATCGAGAGTTGGCAGCTATATTCTTTTCATTGAAAATATGGTAGCATTATCTCTATGGGGATAATTGTGAGATATATACTGATCATAAGAGCCTCAAATATATATTCACACATAAGGATCTTTATATGCTCTAGTGAAGATGGTTATAGATCATCAAAGATTACAACTGGTCAATCCACTACCATCCATGTAAAGAAAATAAAGTAACAGATGCTCTTAGTTGAAAGGATCCTACATCTTTGTCAATAATGATAATTGGGAAGGATACAATATTATTATAATTGTAAATAATGGAAATGAGAATCATTAAGGAATAAATATTACCAATCCTTTCTAAAATGGAGAAAATAAAGGATTATCAAAGAAATGATGTGGAAATTTAGAAAAAGGTGGAAGCTATCAGAAATGGAAAATCCTTTGAGTTAAAAATGGATGATAAAGGATTCATGAGACTTGGGTCATGAATATATGTACCATCTAATCCAGATATAAAGAAAGATCTTCTGAATGATGCACATAGACCAAACTTATCTATTCACCCAGGGATCATAAAGATGTATCAAGATATCTGAGAGAACTATTGGTTAGAAAATATGAATAAGAAGATTGCTGAATATACATAAAAGTGCCTAGTATGTCAATAAGTGAAGGTTTAAAGGAAAATGTTTAATGGGATGATTAAACTATTACCCATACCAACATGGAAGTGGAAAAAAATCACCATGGAAATTTTCACCGGACTTTTGAAGACATCCAGAGGAAACAATTCTATATGGGTTATTGTGGATTGTCACAAAGACAAATCACTTTATCACAATTCGAGAGAACTTCTCATTGGATCAACTTTCATGAATATAAATTAGAGATGTGGTAAGGCTGAATGGAGTACCACAATCGATTGTATCCAATCAAGATATGAGATTCACCTCCAAGTTCTAGAAAAATCTCTAATGTGATCTAAACACTGAGATGAACTTTAATACAGCCTATCATCCTCAAAATGATGGCCAATCTGAGCGAACTATTTAGAAATTGGAAGAAATGTTGAGAGCGTGTTCTATGGACTTAAAGGGAATATAGGACCAACATCTAACTTTGGTCGAGTTCTCCTACAACAACAGTTTCCACTAGAGCATCCAAATGGCTCCATATAAATCCCTTTATGGGAAAAGATACAAAACACCACCATTCTGGGATAAATTTGGTGAATATAAGCTACTAGGACCTGAAATGGTCGATTAAATGGTAGAAAAGGTCAAAACCATTCAACAACATATCTAGGTATCCCAAAGTCAATATAAGAGTTATGTGGAAAATTGTCTTTGGGACCTATAGATTAAGGTTAGAGACATGATATTCCTCCGTACATATCCATAAAAGAGGATCATGAGATTTGGGAAGAATGGAAAGCTAAGTTCTAGGTACATCGGACCCTTCAAGATTCTTGGTCGCGTTAGAGCTATGGCCTATTAACTAGAAATTCCACCTACAATGTCTCATGTATATGATGTATTCCATGTATCCCTCTTGAAAAAGTATATACTGGATCCCTCACATGTACTGAATTCATAGGTGGTACATTTGGAGAATGATCTCTCTTACAAGGAGAAAATGATGAAGATCTTAGATCATATAGATAATGTTCTACCCAACAAGACTGATCACCTGGTCAAATTACTATAGAGGAACCATAAGTACTAAGAGGAAACATGGGAACTATAGGAAGTGATGAAGGAAAAGTACCCCCACTTGTTTTGACCATAGTTTGTAAAACAAAATTTTGAGGGATAATTTTCATAAGGGGGGAAGAATGTAATGACCTAAAATTTTATCGATCAAAATTTCATTCTTATAATTATGTTATATAGTATAAATAACATAAAAATAACATAGATAACACAATACAAACTTTATAAATGAATAATTAATGAAATAATAAGTATTTCTATAAGTTAAATAACCTATACCAATGGAATAGTAACTTGACCCTTGGAATAGTAATGTGAACATTATGAATAGTAAACTAGAAAATAGAATAGTGACACCACCTGTGAAAGTATAAATAAAATTTATACATCTTATAAATAAAAATATGATATAATTATATCATAGTATAAGTAAATAATTATTTCAGAAATTATTAATTAAGTATTGATATTTTTATATAACATAACTGTTTATTTTCAATTTTATAATTAATATAATTTTTTAAAAGAATATTTATTTCTATAAAATATATCCATAAACTAGTATTTTGTTATCTTATGATTATAAGATAATTTTATGAGACTTTAATTATTTTTCAAAGTGTTATAAAATCAGCTATAAATTTTAAATTGATATTTTCAAAGTAAATGACGGTTTTTAATAAAAATTAAATTTCTAATATTTAAAAAATTATTTTAATAAAATTGAGTCCATTTATGAATTCTATAAATCGAAAAAAGGTAAGGGTGAATTTTTTGGATTCTTCTAAAATACTTGAATTTTTGGTAAATAGTGAAATACGGTAATTTACGGTATATATACATTACAAGTTAAATAAACTTATCCTTGTGTCATAACTAATGTAAGAACCATAATCTCGAACACCCTTAATTATTTTAATATATTTATTGATAATTCTCAAACTATTCATAGTCTTTAGGCAAAATAATAAACTAATGAATAAAATAATGAGAAAACACCCTTCTCCTCCCCTATAAATACCACCCCTCACCACCTCTTCTCCTTACACATCTCAAGCTTTTAGCCTTGTAAAAATTCTGATAAAATATCCTCCCAATCCCTCCCCACATCCAGGATCCTTTATTATTAACAAAATACTAAAACTAATTCCCATAAGGAGGTTCTCAAGAAGAAGGATTCAAGAGGTAAAATCCTATTTCTTTTATTTTAATTTATTTTCAAGTTATTTTATTTTCCTATTCTATCCTCACCTGTAATCATCCAAATGGTATGATAAATCTAGTACCTTACATATAATATAAATTTATTATGATAATGTAGTAATTTATTATCATTTATATTCCACTCTCCTTTTGTACTAAAAATGAAAACATCGTCTGTGATGTGTTAATTTATCACACTTAAGGATGAGAAAGTTTTCAATTTCCATTCCATCATTCAAGAATGATCATAAAACCATTTTTATGGTTCAAAAAAATTATAATATATGTATTAAAACCTATTTGATGTTCTAAAACCATTACATATACATGATATTAATTAATAAAACAAAACTAGTCCGTGATGATTGAAAAAACACCAAAATAATCTAAACAATTATCATTAATGTCTTATCTAATGATTCATCCTAAAAAAAAATTACCAAATGAATTATATAACCATTTAATCTTATATATGTTCATTAATAACATATAACTTTAATTCTGGAAAACCACTCTCATTTTACATGATTTTCCATACATGTATACAAGTAACCGATCATGAAAACTAAGGAAACGAATGCTCCCAAACGCTGAAATTGTATCTTTTAACTCTTTAAAAGGGACATAAATGAACTTAATAAAATTATAATAAATAAAATACATGTATAAATTGTTCTGAATTAATTAATTAATGGATTTAATTTTATTATATAGGATTTGATGATCAAGTACAGAACACTTTTAGACATAAGGTAAGAGTTTCTTCCCAAACCCCCATTTTCCCTTTGGGTTACTCTTTATCTCTCTTTACCCTAATGTAACTATTCTATATTTTTATATAATTATTCTACATTCTATTTCTATGTTCAAAAATAATTCATCCATATCATTTTATCCTTATTTTTTTGGGTATATACATGTTTTAATAAGGTTCCCTTCTCAATTATTCTTGATAAGCAAGCCCGATAAAGGAAAATTCCCAATTTCTTACCCATTTTCAAGTACCATCCATAATATGTTTTAATGCACCATTATTTTTCTAAAATCACTCATTTTATCATGGAAAAATAAATTTTTTCATTTCTGGTTTTAAGAAAACAAATATTCCCCTTTCACTTTAAATGTTCTTTAATATTTTACTTAAACCACAATAAAATGTTTTATTTTTAAAGTTTCTTAAACAAATTTTTACATGTTTCCACTTCAATTAGACATAATTTATCATGATATATACCTATTTTACCATATTAATGTCCATGCATGATTTAAATCCATTCTTTAATGGACACCATTGTGATATTTTTTTTTTGTTATGCCTTATGACATGATTATGAAACCCAATTATTTCCATGGGTGACCCTTATGCTTGATTATTAATGTGGCACACATATTCTTGAACATGTTATGATGGGTGAAAAAAATAGTGATATAATGAATTGGGTAATTTTTAGTCTCATAATATGTCATGTTGGGATAGGGAGTGAACCTTATTCCTTTATGAGACATTGTCCACCATGTGATATAGTCTTGAAAGTTAGCCTTGAATAATATTTATTTCAGGTTATATGATCTTACCACATTTCTATGATGTCATGGTTACATGTTCCCATGTTATAGATGTTATTATTACTTATGTTTATTCACGTTCTATTCCTTTATGTCATCTTGTTATGTCTTCTAACCCACATGCTATGTTTTATTCCTATGCTTATTCACTTATTGGGATTTTTAGATCATCCATTTTGTTCATGTATTCCCTAGGACATCCTATGAAGATGTAATAGATTAATGGAATTTAGGAGATCATTATATAGATTAAATAAAATAAGTTTTTAGTTTGGTTTTCAAGTTTTCAAATTATATTCCTAATCTTCCAAAGACACTAGAGTTTATGATCCTTGGTTGTATTTGATGGTAAATTTTTCTGAAAATCATGTAATAATATGTGTAAAAGGATAGGTTCACTATATTATTAGGGGATGGAGGACCTTGGGCTACTGAGTTATGGCTTGATGCCATGCTGTATATCTTTATGAACTTTGAGATGCCTCTAGAGTGGAGGGTCAAGCTCGTAACCTACATGCTACGTGACTCCGCTAAGCGTTGGTGGGATATTCTTGCTCAGGATGGTCGATATCAGGGTATAGTCTGGGAGAACTTCTAGAAAGCCTTCCTTGACTAATTCTTTCCTCATAACTTGAGAACCAATCATGTTCGGGAGTTCATGCACCTTCAACAAGGTAACATTTCAGTGATGGAATACTCATCTTGCTTCACCAAATTATAGTGGTTCGAACTAACCTCGACTGGTGATGAGTTGACTACTACAAGGTGATTTGAGGATGTGATTGCATATATCATTCACTCATAGGTGAAAATATTTCTAATGACCACCATTTGTGAAATAGTGAACTAGGACCTCATCAGTGAGTGAAATATGAAGGAATTAGGTGACATGAAACAAGGAAGTTTAGCTTCCAGGTAGTGTATTGGTTTATCTAGTTGCAGGAAGTGACATTTCGAGGTTACATGTGGGGGGAGTACCAACTAGGTGGCATGCACTGATTTCTATGTAGTGTGTCACTTATATAGTAGGATTGTCCATAAAACACCCCAGTGTATAAGGAACTCAATTTAGTATCAGGATAGTGGAAATATGAGTCACCTCTAACATTTCTACTGTTCTTTTTCTCAAGTTCTAGGTGAGTAGGGATATGTGACAACATATCCTTCAGCTGCGGGATCAAAAAATCATAATCAGGCAGAAATATAGTCTTATATAGGCCATTCGATCTGTGTAGATGGTCATGGACATGGTTCTTAGGGATCAGAGTTTCAACATCATTAGAGTGGACCAATTTAGGCTACTAATGTAGCATCTTAGGGTCACGATTCAAGCTATATTTATGAATTACAGCCTATGCCTAAGGAGAACAGTCCAACCGCCCAAATGGCCCGAAGGCTTTCATTTTTATTGATTTTTGATAACCCCCCTTTCAAGGGATGAGGGGGAACCCTTACAAGGCCCGTAGGCTCAGATATTACAAGGCCCATAAGCTTAAGAGATTACGTGATCCGAAGGTCTTAGGGAATTCAACTAGACTATCTATAAGGAACTGCCCCTCCCCAGTATCTGCGTCATGATAGTTTCTCTCCACCTTTGCATGGCCATCTAGCTTGGCTTACCGTGCAGGAACAGGCTGGTCCCGATGGAAAATCCATACCCTCTCATTCTGAAAAATCCATTTGGCTCTGCTCTGGTAAGTGTACCTGCTCTGAATCCTCTTCTGGGGATGCTCCTTTTTTGTAGTGTGTTTGGGCCAACTGCATGTGGCCCGAAGGCCTTGAGGTGGCCTGTGGGCCTTAAAGGTGGCCCGAAAGCCCTACTGACCCGAAGGCCTGGGTGGCCCGAAAGCCTTAAGGACTCCAAGCCCAAACCGGCGACCCATACCAAGGAAATCTATAGTTATAGGTTCTATTCTGCTAGCCTGTACCCTAGTATTTTACTTGTTTGATACTAGCTCATCACTCTATTTTCTATCTGCTGCAACTATGGGGAGTATAGTTCTAGAGATAGATATTTACAGTGGCCTTATGACTCTTGAAACACCATTGGGATTATGAGAAGAGGGTATATGCCAGTTTAAGGAGTGACCCCTTTAAATAGGTGGCTATTATTTTCTATGAAGTTTTTTCATCCTCAATATGATCAGTTTTGATGTCATTATCGGTATGGATTGACTTGTGCCTTATCGAGACCAAGTGTATTTCTATCACCATAGGATGTGTTTCACACCACCTAAGAGAAGAATGTATATCTATAAGGGTGAATGGGATATCCAGGAAAGTCGAGATGGACCCAGGAATACTAGTCTAATCAGAGTAACAATGTAGATGGACAGTCTCTTTATGAGTGATCAGGGGATGTCGTTAGTATAATTCCCTCCAATGGTGGATCATTTCAGGGATGTATTTTCTGGGGATTTCTCTGGCTTACCTCTTGATAGATAGGTTTATTTCATTATCGATCTTCTACTAGGTGCAACAATAGTGTCCATTATTATGTATATGATGGAACCTAAAAAGCTCCAAGAAATCAACAAGTAGCTTGAATATATAGAGACTAAGGGTTTTATTCTACCAAGAACATTTCCATGGGTATCACATTTTCTTTTCTCCAATAATTTGGATGGTACCCTTAGATTGTGTGTGGATTACCACCAACTGAATCAGATTACGATTAATAGATGATATCCACTTCATTATATAGACAACCTCTTTGACCATCTCCTAGGAGAAACTATTTTCTATAAGATTGATTTGAGGTTGGGATACCATTAGGTTTATGTGAGGTAATCAAATATACCATGTACAGTGTTCCAGAGTAGTTAAGACTTGTATGAGTATCTAGTCATGACATTCGGTCTGACGAATACACCAAAAGTTTTCATGGATTTTATTGATTGGGTTTTCCACCTATATCTTGACTCCTTTTTGGTGGTCTCAATAGATGATATCTTAGTGTACTCATGCACCAGACACAACCATGCTAATAATCTTGATACCATGATGAGTACACTAAGAGAGAACCATATATATGCGAAGCTTAGTAAATGCCACTTTTGAATAAGCAAGGTTCACTTCTTAGGTCATATCATATCTAAAGTGAGTGTATATGTTGACCCAGAGAAGGTGAGCATTGTGGTTTTCTGAGAGTAGCCCAAGAATGTATTTGATATATGCATCTTCTTAGGGTTGGATGAATATTAGAGGTGATTCATCTAGGACTTCTCATTACTAGTAGTTCCATTTATAGGATTGATCAAGAAAGGTGGGAGAATTGACTAGAATGAATCTTATGAGATAGATTTTCAGAAGTTAAAAGGGAAGACCGAATTCAACATCGATCAGGATTCTACTTGAGTTAGGAAGAATCTATACTATTTACTATGATGCTTCAGAAATTGGGTGGGGGAAGTTTTAATGCAGGGTGATTGGGTTGTAGCGTATGGGTCCCACCATCTGAAACCTCATGAGAGGAACTATACTATGTATGAAATCTAGTTAGAATGCATTGTTTATTCTCTATACAGTTGGAGGCACTACTCATTAGGTGAGCAGTTCATCATTTATATAGATCATAAAAGTCTCAAATACATCTCTACACAACAAGACTTGTATCTGAGGTAGCGTAGGTGGGTGGAATATCTGTAATCCTTCGACTTTGATCTTTCTTACACACCCGGAAAGTTAAATGATGTAGTTAATGCCTTGAGTTAGAAACATCATATGCAAGCCACTAGGGAGTCCATAATAGAGTGGTATTTGATGTATTTGTTCTATGAGATGCATCTTATGGTTCAAGAACAACATGGGAAACCCATTTTAGAAGCTCTGGTGGTGACATCATCCCTTTTAAAATCAGCCTAGATGAGGTAGTTATCTGATTCCAAGGGCCTCATTTTGAGAGAGAGAATCACAGGATGGAACCTACCTCGTGGTTAAGTTATTGATAAAAAAAGACCATTCTCTTTCGTGGTTGTTTTTGGGTTCCTTAAAATACATAAGAAGAGGTGATGTGAGGATCTCATTCATCTATTTGGGCATTTCATATTGGGATTACCAAGGCGTATAGATATATCCTCTATTAGTGTTGGTGGCTGGGTATGAATAGGTAGATAATAGGTTTCATCACTCGGTTCTCTACCTGTTAGCAAATGAAGGAAGAGCACCAACGACAAGTTTGAATTCTATAAACTCTCCCTATTCTTGAGTATAAATATAATGACATCACCATGTATTTTTTTACAGGCTTACTGAGATCCCCTCAAGGTAGTGATGCAGTATGGGTGATTATTGAAAATTTCTAAAAGGTTTCACACTTCCTACTAATCTAAGAGACCTTCTCTATTGATGATCTAGGAAGGTTTTACACCTGGGAGATAGTATGACTTAATGGTGTTCTATATTATATCGTGTTATAAATAGACGCTCAGTTTACTTAATGATTTTGGAAATAGTTTCAGAAGGAATTAGGTTCAAAGTTTCTCTTGAGTACATAATATCACCCTCAGACCGATGTGTAGTCTGAGCAGATGATACAAGTGTTGGAGGATATTCTTAAGACCTACATTCTCGATTTTAGTGGTTTATGGGAAAATAATTTACATCTTGTTGAATTTTCCTACAAGAATATACTTTAGGAAACAATTAAGATGAATCCATATGAGGACCTTTATGGTAGGTTGTTCTGCTAACCTCTGTGATGATTAGAGGTAGGTGAGGTAGCTCTAATGGGTCCTCGTCTTGTTTAGGAGACTTTAGAGCAAGTCCAGTTGATTCAGAAGTGTATGTATATAACTCACTCTAGGAAGAAGTCTTATACCAATCTTCACTGTAGAACTCTATAGTTTGAGGTGGGACATTGGGTCTTTCTTCATGTATCACCTATATTGGGTCACAGACGAATTTAGAGATAGGAAAAGTTATTGCCTCGATATGTTGATCCTTTTGAGATAGTGGAAAGAGTCATGATGATTTCCCATCAGTTGAAGTTACCTCAGAGGTACCATGCCATGAATTATGTCTTCCAAACATCTCAATTTCGACAATATCATCTTGAAACTTAATCATTTATTTTCACCTAGGGATATAGAGCTGGAGGCCGATGCATCTTTTGAGGAGCATCCGATACGTATCATTGATCGAAGCATGAAGGTTCTCCGAGGAAGGTTAGTTCCTCTGGTCTGGGTGATATGGAAGCACATATTCATATGGGATGAAACCTAGGATTGAGAAGCCAATGTACATAAAAAGTGGCTAGAACTCTTCTCGAATATGTTTTTCCACCCTTGGTAGGACAATTTAGGGATGGGTTCTCTTAAGGAGGGGAGGTTGTAATGTCCCAAATTTTCTTCAAGGTATAGACCATTTGTTTTAGTTTGAATTCTTTTTTTGGACGTAATAATTATTCCTAATTAATCCAAAGAGGTATTGGGTGTGCTTGAGTCTTGTTCGAAGATTGATACCTTGAAATTGAAAGAGGAATACTAGGTTGCACATTTAGTAGAAATCGTGTAGCCTAGCCCGCATGATTTCTCTAACCATGCAGTTGCAGAAAATGGGGTGCTGGAGCCACATGGTATTTCTGCAACCGTGTGACCCAGGGTGAATGGATTTTCATGATTAAAAACCTTAGGATAAATATATTTTTCATGTTTTGTGCATGGTTTGAAAAACCATGTGCCTAGCCATACACAATCCCCTTGAAATAGTGTCTTAGCACACTTTTGGCACACTGTTTGGGCAATCGTGTGGCCAAACTGTGTAACCCTGTAATTGAGGTTGAATTTTAAATTTTTCCCTCTATAACTGTTTTAAACCTTTTCCCTTTCCTCCTTATCTAGTTTCTATTTTCTCCCCCTTTCCTCCCATAAGAACTCCTTCCCCTCCTTACTAGGTATACACCCATCTCCTTCATCCGAAACCTGTTTTGCTCGCTGTTAGATCCATTGGAAAGCTAAAGATTATATCTATCATCCTCTAATGTATTTTTTTAGTTATTATTCCTGTATATTTCAGTATCTTAGTGCATTACCATTTTCTCTATTTCTAGGGAATTTGAAGGTTTTTTTTTATTTCTTCTGTTCTAGCTCAAATTAAAGGTTGATGTTGGACAAGGGAAGCTCTACAAGTCTAAGTTAGGTGGTCTAGGTTGTTTTCACTCATTTCATTGAATTATATAAAATATTTCATTATTCCACAAGCCAGAACTTTCTGGTGATGCCTTTATTTTTTTAATTAAATTAAAATTTATGCCATACCTTACCAAATAAAACCCAAGATAGTGTCAAATCAACCCCTTGGGTTGATTTCCTTGGTTTTTTACACTAAAATGGGTGTGATTAACCTTTTATAATTAATTTACTTTGTTCTAAATTGGATAAACACCCCTTGAGGTGTGCTACCCCATAATTAATGCCTTGAACCAATTAATTAGTTGAATTGATGATGAGACATGGATTTGGCCTTACCTTCATGCTAGAAATGGGATTGTTAAAGTAGTTGAATTGGATAAGATACTAGGAAATGTTTCTTATGAATTATGACATAGATGGAATTATAATCAGAAATTACTTGAACTAAATGCATTTGTGATATAAATAATTATATGTTAAATAGAATAGATTTTATAACCAAGTCATATGCTCTTCTATTTCCATGGGTGATACAATAGGTTCTGAATTAAGGACCCACTGAATGGTCTCAATGTGCCTTATAGATATAATTTATTTATTCTTGTAAAAATGCTGAGGGTGACACTAGCTATTTATAGGATGGTATTTCCATGAATTTTTTGTTTTACCTTCATATGAGTGACACCAGTTCACTAGGGGAGACCCCTTGGATGGTCTTGACGACATGATGATTGTACCACGCCACAAGAGAAACTTGGGACCTTATATTTGATACCCGATACAGACTTAGAAGTTAGTTCTTGATGTTTTGACACCACGCCTAGAGTGAAACTTGGGATTTCATTATTGGGTTTCCTTGGATAAACTTCCTCGACATTGAATATATACTGATCCCCTCAAGTGATACTTGACAATTCTATTTAAATTATCATGGATGACCTCAGGGAAACTCTCCATAGTGGGTTTAGAATGAATAAAAAATTAATTGAATGATTTAAAATGAGATATGATCCTTTGGTTTTGAAAAAATAGGGATGTGACCTCTAAGAACAATAAAAAGATTGGGGATATTCCACCATCTTACATATTATCCCACTCACTTAACATTTGTGGGATCCCTTGGTTTAGACTCACCAGATTAGTTTGAAACTGGTAAATTGGATGGATATCCAAGTGACACCCAGACCGATGTACTCATTTATTTATTTCTATTTTTCATTTATTAACTATAACACACTACTAATTTTATAATGCACATACTAGATTGATTTTGACACTGTTTTTGGTGGCCTACTGATATTGTATCTCACACCCTACTTGGGCCACCTTTGGTACTCGAGTAGAATTTATGATTGTAGGGATAGATAAAGTGAAGCGACTATCTTATGATGTTTGATTTATAGATTTAGGATAGACTTTGAGGAAGAGGACTAACTCTATGCTCGATATTCTATTTATAACAATTTTGTTTCTTTTTTTTTATATTTTTTTAGTATGTGGTATATGAATGTATCCCCTACTCCTTGAATATTAATTTTTGTAGAACATTATCATCAGTTGTATCTATTTATTTATCTTCCTCTTGTCAAGTATTATTGCTTGGTTTATTTATTTTCTTCTACATCAATCTGTCTATTGTGTATTACTACTTCTTCTATTTCTCACTTGACACCTATAATTATATTTCTACACTCCACTTTGATCAATGAGGGAGTAGTATTACCATGGACACACCCAAGTCCCTCACTACCATTCGGAAGCCTCTGGTATTCAGGGAGATACACTTAAGGTCTTGTGACCCTCCATATTGGGGCACCGTTAAAAGGCATCTAGGGTGGGCTGCTACATGATTGGTGTGATGGAACTAAGGCCTCTTATTATTACAACTATAAATAAATGAACACATTATATTATTCTTTAGGAGAAGATGAATTTGATATAATATCTTCTTGTTCCACTACTTTTGAAATTTGAGATACACTTTCTATATCTCATGATGGAACCTCAAATGTTAAAGAGATGAAATTAAATAGTTATACTATTAAATATGATACATTTAGGATAAAAACTAAGGATTCCATTTATTATAGGTATCTTAGGTCCAATGATATTGTAAACATGATGCATGAACTTGCGAAGAAAATCATAGATAGATATCAAGGGATGTGTCTTCTGATATTTCAACCCAATAGGTGGAGAGGAACCTCTATTTCAATTAGATAATCCTACGACATCAGTACAATACCAATGAAGGAACACATTGGAAAGATTATGATGTATGGGGAGGAACTCAAAGTAAATTAATAAGAAGAATATAAATCTAATAGAAAATTAGTTTCCTTTAAAACATCTGGTTCAAAAAATGGAATAGAAGATCATAGTTGACATTTCAAGTGACGGTGAATCACCCTTAGGCCATGATAAGAAAATGGACCACCTAGCAAGATGATTCAAAAATTTTTATAGTAAGAAAAAATTCTTCAAAAAGACCAAAAATGGAGGTAAGTATAATAAAAAATGAAATTAGAGGAAAGAGTGTAAAATGATTATTATACTATTGAAATAACCTTCTAAAAGTGAAAAAGGAAAGGACACATAAAGACTTATTTTCCCAAGATGAAATATAAGAAAAAGTCTGAGGAAAAAAGTAAAAGGTATAAATAGGATATGAAATCCACCTAGAGAACCTCTGAAGATAGTACAAGTGACTTTTAATTGAGCATAGAAGATAAAAATGATATAGTTAACATATTTCTCATAAAAAACACATTTTAGGTACTAAATATTATTCCTGAATCTCATAAAAAAATTTATAACCATTTTTGTAATGATAATAATGAATTAAATATGTCCATTATGTATTTATTTTAATATTTTAATATAATGGAGGAAACATTATATGAGTTGAAAGATAAATATAAATGTCTAAATATGTATCATGCTTTGTCTGCTCATTTCAAATATGATTTTTCTATAGAAAAGAAAAAAATCTTAAGTATTAAATAAAAACAACGATATTAAGATTTAAAATTAATAAATTAATAATTATCTAGAAATATTCAAAAATATTATATAAAATATTAACAAAATTCTTGGAAAACAAACCACACCCAAATATACCATAGGGATTGGTTACTAACCCGGGCATAGGAATATTTATAAAAATAAATTTGTTCATAGTTCATTTTTTCCTATTTTGATAAATAGTTATTATTATTATGGAGCTAAAAAAGTTTTTATTTGTAATATTTTAAAATATGTTCATAGAAAAATAGTTAAAAACTTTTTTTTCCTAAGGGATTTATTACTAACATTTCTAGATCCAAGAAAATATTGGTAATAAAATCATTTCTAGTTTAAATTTTGATGTAGAAAACCTACTTGAAGAGTACCAATAAGGAACTATGGTATCGAGAAAGTGGATGTGCTAGAAATAAGAACAGGTAATATTCAACCTTTAAGAACCTTATCAAAGTAGATAGTGGTCATGTAACTTTTGGTGATAATAAAAAAGCGAAGATAATTAGACTTAGTCAAATCACTAAATTTAGTGCTATTTTCATTTCTAAATTTTTATTTGTAGATAGATTAAAGTATAATATACTTATAATATCAAAACTATGTGATGATTTATATCATGTTATGTTTGAAAATAATTCTTATAAAATTTATGATTCTAATCATGTTTTAGTTTTTACTGCTCTGTGTAATGATAATATTTATATTGTTGATTTAAATTCATTATTTTATAAAAATATTTCTTGTTTGAGTTCCTTTTATAAATAGTCTTAGATTTTTCAAATAAGGCTAGGACATTGAAACCTTTAATCACTTAGGGAGCTGACTAGGAAAGGATTAGTCAAGGATCTACCCAAATTAGAATTTCTAAAAGAAAAAGTTTTTAACTCATGTTAAAAAGGTAAGAATCATAAAATAACTTCCAAACCAAAGAAAGAAGTGTCAAATTTTCAACCCCTAGAGTTTTTTCAAATGTATTTTTTTGTACCTTCTAGAGTTTCTAGACTAAATAGGATGAACTATGCATATGTTCTAGTAGTTAATTTTTCAAGATAAACCTGGTTATTATTTCTAGCTAAAAAAATTGAATCTTTTTCCTATTTTCCTAAGTATGAAAAATTTGTAAAAAATATAAATAGACTTTATATTAATACCTTAAAAAGTGATCATGGTCATGAGTTTTAAAATAAATATGTCAAATATCTATTCTCGTAACTTGGATATAGTCACAAATTTTGTTCTCCTAGGGAAACATAAAAAAATGGTGTAGTAGAATGAATAAATATAACTCCTTAAGAAATTTCTTGGACTATAATCAATGAGTATGATTTACCTATTTATTTTTGGGAAGAGGCTATGAATACAAATTTTTATATTATTAATATAGTTACAGTAAGACCAATTTTAAAGAAAACCCCATATGAGTTATAGAATAAAAGAAAACCAAAAGTTAATTACTTTATAGTTTTTGGATGTAAGGTCTTTATACTCAACATAATAGAGAATTTAGAAAAAATTTCATCCAAAAGAAATGTAGTAATTTTACTTAGATATTTAACATCCTATAAATCATACAAAGTATTCAATAAAAGGACCAAAATTGTGGATGAATTAGTGCATGTTATATTTTAGGAAACAAAACCACATGAACCTAATACTTTTTCAGAGAACCTTGAGGAAAACCTTTCTAATTTAGATATCAATGCCAAACCTAGTGATAATTCTTTGAAACATGCTATAAAAAAACCACTATGTTTTGAGGAACTATTTAAACTCAAACTTGTAAAAGATAATAGAGTACTAAGTACTTCTATTACTAGTGCTATTAAGAATCATAGAGACCATATCTTAGATACCATATTTAGAGACCTAGATAAAGGAAGTCATACTAGATATTTTCTTAGAAACCAAGTTGAACATCAAGATTTATTATTATAGTTTAAACTGAATAACATCACAAAATAAATAGATGATGAATTATGGGTAATGGAAATGAAAGAAGAGCTGAATCAATTTGAGAAAAATAAAGTTCAAGAACTAGTGGAAAGTCCTAAATAATTCATGACCATCGAAACCAAGTGGGTGTTTAGGAATAAAGTATAACAGTCATGAACTATAATTAGAATTAAAGTAAAACTGGTTGCAAAAGGATACACTCAAGAATAAGGTAATAACTATTAGAAAATATTTTCACCAATAGCTAGAATTTAAGCTATCATAATGTTTCTTTCCAATGTAGAAAATTTTTATTTCAAATTTTATCAAATGTATGTCAAGAGTGAATTCATAAATGATTATATAAATGAGGATGTTTTTTTTTGTGGAAGAACCCTTATATTTTAAAACCCTCATTTTCAAAATCATTTTTTAAATTGAAAAAATATTTATATGGTTTAAAACAAGCTCCTAGATTTTAGTATGATATAATCATAACATTTTTGATTTCTAAATGTTTTTCAAAAGGTATAGTTGGCACTACTCTATTTATTAAAATAAATTCAAATGATTTATTAGTAGTACAAATCAATGTTGATTATATTATTTTTGGATCATCAAAAAAATCATTGTGTACAAAATTTTCAAAAATGATGAAAAATGAATTTGAAATGTGTTTGATTGGTGAGTTAAAATTATTTATTGGTTTTAAGATTTTTCAAAACAAGCAATTATTTTAAACCAAAGTAGGCACACTAAGGATATCTTAAAACATTTTGGTATGGATAGTACTAAAGGTGGTGATACTCCCATGAGTACAAGATGTAAATTAGATGTTCATGAAACTAGGAAACCAATTGATCAAACCACTTAAATAGGTATGATTGGAAGTTTACTATACTTAACTGTTATCTGAATTGATATTATGTTTAGTGTGTTCATGTGTGCATGATTTCAATAAAATACAAAATAATTACATTTACTTGTTGTGAAAATAATTTTTAAATAACTCAAAAATAAAACCAACTTAGGACTACTTTATTCTAGAGGAAATAAATTTTATTCAGTGAGTTATTTTTATAGAAATTTTGGTGGGTGTAATCTAGATAGAAAAGAAACCCCTAGAACATATCACTTTTTTGGAAAGTCTCTAGCTTCGTGGTGTATTAAGAAATAGAATTCTGTTGTATTATCTACTACTGAAACTGAGTACATAGCTACAGGTAGTTGTTGTGTATATATTTGGAAGATGAAACACACTTTAATAAAATATGGATATCAATTTCTAAATGACCCTATAAATTGTGATAATAAAATTTATGTAAACATTTCTAAGAATACTATATCACATTCAATAACAAAATTTATTGATATTATACATAACGTTTTTAGAGAACATTTTAAAAAGGTGATATAACTCTTGAATTCATTGGGAATGAACATCATATTGTTAACATATTCACAAATAATTTTAATTTTGAGATAGTGAGATATATCAGACATGAAATTGGAATTATAAATTTTGTGTAGTCATTTATTCTTGAATTTATTTTATTTTGGTAGAAGTAAATAAAAAATCCTATGATATCATGGGTTTTTACTACCATAGATGTGATGTCATGGAAAGATACTATTTGGTTTCTAACATTCTTGTGCTATCATTATTATTCTATCATGGATGTACAATTTTAGTTGTGCTACTATAGTCATGATGCCATGGCATGCTACTATTTTTTTCTATCATTGTAATGATACCATTATAACCTACCATTCAGTTTCTACCATTCCAAATTCTTCTAATTACCTTTATTTTAATTAATGTTAACATTTATCTCAAATTTTTGTTATATATTTTATTCTATTTAATTTTAATTTTAGAATCCCTAAATGATAAATAAACATAAATAAGAGTTTAAATCAGAAATTCTCTCTCACTTGAACCCTTTTAAAACCTTTAATTTTCTCTCTCAACCCATAACCCTTAACCTTCAACCTATAACCTTCAAACCTGTGTGAAAATGGTGAGAGTTAATCATAATGTTTAATATACTAATGAGTCATGTCCTTTAAATAAATATAGTGGAGAATCAAGTTGATCTTTTGAATCAAAAAATACTTATCTTGTAACAAGAGTTATTTTTACCAATAAGGAAATCTATGATACTTAATTATATTCAAGGAATTCATTTGTATATAATGAGATTTAGGACTAAGGATGGGTAGAATTATTTTCAAGGAATGATAGACCATTATTCCCTAGGTTGATTTGTGATTTCTACCTATGTACTGAGTATCAATTTAAAGATAATATAGATGTTATCAAAACAATGGTGGATGGAAAAGAGATTGTGTTTTATTTGAAATAATGGGATAAATTTATAAGAGTTCCCCATCATGGAATATTGAAAATTATCATGGTTTCTTTCCAATTAATCATGAGAACTTTGTGATCAAGGATGCTATTTTTAAGATCACTGGGAATTCCACCATGTAAAGACCTACTGTAATTGAGTTAGATGGAGAATGTAAATTATTTTTCAAGTTCATTCAATATATGATATGTCTTAAGAAGGGGGACCTCAATATTATGAGGTATCAATACATTTTATTTTTGTTTCTTATAAATAGAGGAAACAAAATAAATATTTTTAGGTATTTAATAGTGCACATGATAGGGTTGTGTAAACCCTATTTAAGATCTAATTATCTTGATTATCTAAATATAATATATGATTTATTGTAATATAGAGGTATTGTTCCTGAAGGGTAGGAAAATTTAGTAAAAGTGCAATGGATTCTACCTTAGTCAAGTAACCTATAAGAGGATTAAAGTAAATTAGAATCATTATCTTAAAAGGTGGGTAGTAGAAAATGATAAACTATATGAGAAATTCAACCCAGTGAAGAATTATTAAAGAATAATAAATTTAGTTAACTCTGGATTAAAGATAGATGAAGTAGTGGAGTATTCTTCTAATGAATAAGGTGAGGATATTATCAGTGATAAAATTGAATAGAAGGAATATATAGATAAAGTAGAGGTGTCTATTCCAGTTTTAGTGGAAGAAGGAAGTAATCCTAACATTGTCAAGAGTTTGAATGTGTCATATTCACCTCCTAGTCCACCTTTATCTCTTCCTAACAAAGAGAGTTTGTTGTAAGAAGGTTAAATTCAAGAAAATGAAGTTTTTATTGTTTCTTAATTTGATAAATATAATTTAGATAGTCTAGAAGATGTTATTGAGTTATATGAAAACTTTGAGTATGATGTTGATAATGGAGGTAAATATAAGAAATCAAATCCCTTCCTGAATTTTTTTAATTCTTGTAAGTATACTAATGAAGTGTGGAAGAGAATTTACTATCATGATTTAGTTAGTCAGTAATCTAGAAATAGAGTTTACCCAAATTCTTTATAAAAAGATGAGGGTGATGCACCAACTAAGGGGGATAAATACCCAGGATATGTTATGTTTGGATTTGAATACTCTAAATCAGATGGTGATGACGAAGCTTCTAATGATAGTGATAAGTTCAATCCATCAGAGCATAGTGGAACATCTATATTGATTTATCAAAAAGATCATAGTGGATCTTTAGTATAAATAATTGATGAAATAGATCTTTTGGAACCATTTTCTTTTGGACTTACTATTGTGAAAACTAATCACAAGGATGCTTCTGTGCATAGTCAGGAGTGGTCCTCAACACCTCTTTCTCCTCTTCCTCACTACAGTTATATGATAAGATATGAAATGGATGCATTTAAGGAAGGTTTGTTATTTTATTTTTGGGATATTATTAGGTATTATTCTATTCAAGATACAAAGATAAGTAAAGATAACACTACTTTGATAGTCTCCTTGGTAGCCACTCATCTCCAACCCAAAATTATCCAAAATATCAAAACTTTTTAAGGGGAGAATATATAGTTAGTGTAACAAATGAATATAATTCTATCAACTTTTGATAACATGATAGATGGGTTCACATATAGAGATATATCTTTTTAGAGAGGATGTAATCTTTACCTACTACTAAATATTTTTCTTTTAGAGCTCCACCTGCCTCTCTCATACCTCTGTTAGTGTTGAGATGATTAGACCTATACTAAGAGTATAGATAAAAGATATGTTGGTAGATTTATCTACTTCTCATCAAGATGATCATCATAAGATAACATCCCATGGTAAGGATATTTATAAGCTTATTAGAGAATTTTTAAATGAAGCTATAAGTGAGAGAAAAAATCACTAAATCAATTAGGCATTATATCTCTATAATTTTTACCAAGAATGAACTTAACTATAATTTTATGTTATTGAATGAGAGTCACCCGTTACCAGGGACTTAAAAGAATAAGTGAATCAGTTTAAGTATTTTACACCCTTATTAAAGCTTTTTATAGAAGAGAATATATACATTTTCATATCCATAGAGAATAATGGTAGGGTTATTACCCAGTTTATAGAGCTGATGAAGACATTTATCTACACCACATGGACAACTGTTATCACACCTCTAACCAATCCCATGACAACCTCCCTTTCTAAACCCATTTCATCCTCTCTTCAAACCACTTCCACTACTGTTAATACTTTTAGACTTTCTTCTGTTGAAGTTGTGAGGCATATCAAGGTAGTTTCTTCTTCCATCATATTCAGGGATCCTACATGAGAATCTACCACTAACTTGGGTGATATATCCTAATACAATAGGATCCAAACCTATACAAAGATATTAGACATGGTGAAGAACCAGGTTTGGCTGAACATTGGTGTCAACCCAAAGCTCAAGAGACAGTGGATTTATTTCATGTGCAGTATTAATTTTCAAATCAATACCCCTGTTTAATATATTTATTGCATGCACTATATATTCTTTATGTTTTTTTAGACATGGTGGTGTCTACCTACTGATTTTTACTCAAAAACTATTTGGTCCTCTATTTGGTACCAAAAAAGACTTCATGGATGTAGGTATGGACAAGAGAAAGAGACCTTATTGTTGATTTTTTCTTTCTGGTTAGGTTGGGGTTTGGATATGGGGCCGAAATGGGGCTCGAGACCGAGGATTTTAGAGTTTATTATCTTTAAATTTTTTTATATGGATGATATACATCAAGTAATTTAGATACATTTCATCATGACATACATGGTTCTTTTATTATTGTATTGTTTGATTCTTTATTTATTCATTAATTGATTATTGTTTGGTTATTCATGTTGTTTCTGCTATATCCAATACTATTTTATTATTTATGCTATTATAGAAACTCTGTACTAGAGTGTATAGTTTACCCACTATATTTATTATACCCTCAATACTATTCAGCAGCCTCTGATGCATGGGGAGGCATACCTGAGGTCATGTACCAACCTAGACAAGTCACACGAGGGAGTACTGGGTCGGGGATATTACATGTGTAGTTTTAATAAATATTCTATTTTAGTACTACTTTTAATTTTAGTATTAGTATCTATATATATTTTCATAACCTATAAACTCATTTTTATTGTTAGAATTTTAAAAAATTATAGTTTTGTCACATATTTTTCATCTAAATAATCTCTTTCCTAATATATTGTTCATGTCTCTGGTCAAAATAACAATAAAAATATATGTAGTTTTATTTTATTCCAATTTGATCCCATGTTTTTTATCTTATTTACTATATCATTTTTTCCTTTTTTATGATAGACATGAAATGTTTGTGGTATATATAAGGTACCTTTTTTCTTATTGTTTTTTTTGTAATCACTTACTTAACTGATGTTTTAGATCATTATTTGGTACCCTTTTTACCATTTATTTTATGAATGGGACTACTTTATTATTTTATATTATAATGATTGTTTCCTATTATGAAGTGTTATCAATTTTACTTTTCTCAAAAAAATAATTACACAAAACTATTTTTAAATAAGGGAGTTAAGGTTGTTGAAGTACAAAATACTTTTTTGTTTCCCAAAGAACTGAAGGAACCCAGGATACAATGGAAGCATGAAAAATGCACAATTTAAAATTTTGGGTTTGGATTCATGTTAAAAACACATAATAAAAAAAATACCTTGTTCTAATTTATTAAAGGATCATGTGTAATTAAATTTAAGCGTGAAAAATAAAATCTAATGAAATCTTAAATGGTTTCATGTTTGTTTGAATTCGTTGGTTTGATCCACTCACTGTTGACATGTTGTAGCTCAAATAGACCAAGCTAGGAACCCTATAAATCTTCCACATGTTCACCAAAAATGCTGGGTCATCAATATACATTTCTTAAGAACTAGTGTAGGAAATCAAAGAGATTTAAAACATCCCTTCAATTTTATGAAGAACACAGACTCGATTGAGAAAGCGGGATTGAAATAACCTTATTCTTACTTCAGAATCTCTCTCTAAGAACTTTATAGGAGATTAGAGGAGGTATTATCTCGCTAAATTCATCCAAATGGTATATAAAACTATTAAAGAGGCTAAAATAAAATTTTATACCTAGGTTATACTTCTCAAAATTTCACTTTGGTCCTTGGAAAGTAGTAACCTTCAATTTAGGCCTTTGTGCACATGTGTTACTTAATAAACTTGTCATAAATGTGAAAAATATTTTATCACTCACTTTTAACAATATAAAATGTTACATTATAAAATAAAAACTATTAAATTGGCCCGTTATCTCCCCAAATAATTTATCAAACCTTGAACATCCTCTGCTCGTTCGAAAAATTATATTTTCTCATATTCAATTTTATGATCAAAGAACTTATGAATACAATGAAAAATAAATTCAATCATCATTATTATAAACATGAATAATATAGTTGAATTATTTTTACTTGTAATTAGTCATACTCATACATTTCCTAGTCCCACACATGGGACCCACTTCTTTCTAAACTCCTATTCATTAGAATAGATGGAACTTATGGACACACTTAGTTTGTGGCCCTCTAGGTCCTTATCTCATTTGCAGTGATTCCAACCCACAAACCAAGAGTGAATTATAGAAACCCATCATGGAATCTAAGGATATAAGGAATGTCATAGATATGACCACCTCCAATGAACACATTATGTGTAATATAATATCATTGTCTCTTGATATCTTATAAATAAAGAATCAAACTTGTGTCATCATCCTTTTATTGATTTATATATTTTGTGACCTTACTGAAAATACTTACCTTATTGTACCATGTACATGGATTTATAAAGGTACTATCATTCTGGTTAACCCAGGCTTATGAGATATATCTTTCTCAAATCAGAATTGAAAAATTATTTCCTGATCATTCAACTAATGCCAAACCACCAGTGAAACACCCAACATAAGCTACCTTACCACGACTTCAATTTCATGATTTTTTCCTTACATCAAATTACGTGATCAAATGGTACACATTGATATTGATATCAATTACATAGACCGAATTTTTTTTCCTAGATATAAATAACCAATGAAACCTATAACTTGTGGTTTTCCTATTGGAGGGACTATCCTCATGATCTCATCTACTCAAGATAACCAAGTTTGAAATTCCTGAGAAGAAGTCTCAATGCTTATGATCCCCTAGAATTTTATAATCAGACATCATATGTGTCTTATCAGTATGATGTATCTAGACCATATGACATATGTTTAAGATCACCATCATAGTATCTTGAGGTTCTCATCATAGTTGTGAACTACTATAACCTTTTGATACAACATGTAATCTAATGAAATTACCATGTAAATAGTGGATGTATAAATATCAACAATATTATGGTAAGAATACACACATGTATATATCAAACTATATATATGTAATGGTAATCAAAAGTACTATTCAAGTTGGGTCCAAGGAACCCACTATTACAACACTACCACTTACACTAGAGCCAACTTTCTAAACATACTTGTTAGCTCTCACCTGTTAATATCACATTTCTGTTAAGTTTTGGATTTAGTCACGGGCCTACCATTTTTCTACATCATGGTTATTCTTCTATCTGTGACTTTACTTCTTTGAGTAATATTTCTCAAGAGATGATATCCCCAAGTATATCATTTTTTCCTACTATCTAAACATAGAATCTTGGCTAGTACTATCAAGAGAGTTATCATAAATACAAAACATTACTTATTATGTATGATTCCAAGAACTGGAACATATAATTTCATATTTTACACTACTTATTTATCTTACACAGAAGCCGCAATGAACTCAATATTTATAGATATGGCTACCACTAGATTAAACGCGCTTATCTTGCTCATTACCTTAGCATAACTACGAAATTAGATCATATTGAACTTATATGAATACTAGTTTGTGCCCCCTTGTAACTGGAATCCATTAATATTTACATACTGGGTATATATCTTTTATACTTTCACAAGTACAATCATATAGTTCTGACTGCTTCTGTTGTAGTTCTTCTAGATATAACCAACATTTTCCTAGAATAGATTATATGTTGGAAATATAAAATCTTGTACATATCTTGACATATGTGATATGTCCATTGGTTTCACTTATGGAATCATAATCACCACATTAATCTCCTCCTATGCCTATGCTTGTATTTTTGGAGATATTTATTCCATGTGACACTGGTAACAATTCTCTCTTGAATTGTTCCAACTTTTATTTTATCAATACATTATCAGTATATATACTATTTAATAAGTATAAGAAACCACTAGATCTACCTTATTATATTTCATTACCTATAATATTAGCTACTAATTTAAGTCAATATTTAGAGATTTACTATCATCCTGGTCTTAATTAACTACAAGACCAATATCTATTTTCTATATGTTAAAAAACATATTTCAATTGGAAAATAATGGTGCTCTCACTAACCTCTAGTATACACATGGAAATGATTCATTCCAAATGAATATAATATGATATAGTTGCTTAATTTAATCATGAATTTTATTTTAGTAACTTATACCCTTATTGTCATTCTATGATGTCACCATCCCTTTCTATTTATATTGTATATACATCTTCCACAATTGGTGGTCTTGGTATCAAATTCTCAATTTAATGATCATAAAAAGAATCTATGACATGTAAAATTATAATGGATTTAGTAATAATGACTTGGTACTACCAATTTATCCTTATTGTCACCATACTTGTACTATCCATATATATTCTCACTTGAATACCCACTACAGTATTCAAAATATTAAGCATCCTGTACTTTGATACATGAAATCCATTATTGAATTTTAATTGATCTTTTGAATTTTAGATAATTTCCATATAATTATTAATTTTAGGAAATATTATTCTTAATTAATAATATATCATCATCCACAATGAATATAAAACCATCACCATGGTTTTATCCCTCCACAGTATGTGTCTTTGGAACATTCCTTTTCCACAAGATCTTATGGAACCTATTCCTATGTCAACTATTTAGGTATCTCAAACATTTACTAAACCAAATTAAATCTTAATCTCACTATCTCAAATATAGATGTGTAACATTTTATAGAAATATAGTCTATAAATTTACTGTACCTTTTCTATCATAGTTATTTTTTTAATATCCTTAGAAAATGATGATTATTATAGATGCACATTGTGTTTTTTCTTGATGTAAGTTTGTTTATATCATAATAAAATCTTTGCATATAAACAAATGTTCTTATAAAAATGGATTTATATCATAATAAAACTCATAATATATTCATTTTTAATTATAGTTTGTATATGGTTATGGGATAAAATCTCTATTTTCAAAGCATGTCTCAAAAAATGGAAGTATCTGCAAAGCATGAGTTTTAACATAGATTATCCTTTTAATACTCTGAAATCCCTAAGTACTCATATTTTTATTGATTTTTAGATAATATCTCTTTTAAGGGTTTAGTAGGAGCCCTTACATGACCCATATACCTAGTGGAAGAAGGCCTATACCTGACCTGAAGGCCCAGAGGCACAAGGTTCAGTACATGACCTTTGAAGGCCCAAGACCCAACTAAACTTTTTTGAACTGCCCCCAACATCTGGATCTTTGAAGGTTCATAGCTCCCCACCTCACATGGATGATTGGATATAATTTACCCATGAATAACTTCATGGTGTCTGGTACAGATGAAAAATTCCATACCCTCTCATTCTTCTAGTCTGGTTAGCTCTGTTATGGTGGATGCTGCTTGCTATGAATCCTCTTTTGGGGTCTAATCCTATGTGGTCTGCCTAGGCTGCTTCTTATTCCTATTTGGACCATATTCCAAGTGTCTTGAAGGCCCTATAGAATAAAGACCATTTTTTGGCTTGAAAGCCTTATGGCCTAAAATAATTGGTGGTACGAATGCCCTGAGACCCATAAGCCCAAAACGGTGGCCTAAAGACTTAAAATTTATCCACACTACATTATATTGATTGATGAATGCTTGGTCAATATATTATTTGAAAAAATAGCCCAAATAATCTCATATATTCTGACCATGCATATATCAAACTTCAATTTCACATTCCTTAAATACTTAAAGGAATATTATGAATTATACTTACCACTAGATTACCCTTGGAATAGTTCACACTCTCTAGCTGAACTAATTCCTAAATCTTTGTGGCTTACCTTTATTTATAAAGGTTTCTTTTTCCAAAACTAAGTACAAAAGTTTGTTGATAGTACCTAAGGTATTTAAATCCAAAGAGTCTAAAATAACATTGTGTATATCCTTAAAAACTATTTAGTTTTTCTTGATAAAGTATTATATTTTCACAACAGGGTATATAAGTCTTATATTTTATATTCATCATGTATTTCCAATGATTCTAGAATTATAGAACTATTGTTTGAGTATTAAAGACCACAAAAAATATTCATTATAGAATTAAAATAATGTCTAATTATGTTCAAAGGACACATGAGATAAATGTTTTGGTAAGAAAAGTTCTACTAAAACCATTTACTTGGAAATTAGAAGTTGTGTGCTTCTTACTGCTGACTTAAGAATCACCATTTCTCAACCAATTAGAGAACAAAAATTACTTATAGTATTGTTTCTTTGGTTACTATATTTTAATACAAATATGTGATAGGAATATTTTATTTAATACCCAAGAAGTATGTCATAAAAATCACAAATAATGATGAATATACCTGACGAAGAAGTGGGTTCTTGCTTATTCAATTCGGTACATTGCATTTATCTTCCATAGAATTATTTCATGATATGAAAAGAAAATAAACTAATTTTTAATACCTAATTTCTTTTAATGAAAATTTAAAGGTTCCTTTAGTGAAAAAAATTTCCATTGGACCTTTCACCTTTTTTTAACTTGTTCTCCATAAGAAATAAAGATTAAAATCTCTTTAAGTTTATATTTTCTTAATGAACATTTCCCGAAAATAAATAAAGCATATTCTCCATTTACTATTAATTTGGTAATATTAATAGAAACTAGAGTATATGGGTAAAAATGATATAATAGTGGGATGTATTGAAATATCATGATCTATCTTTGAATTTACACATATCTGGTGTAATCATTATCCATTCATAACTTTCTCCTCACAAGCTTCTTGGAGATGATGCAACTTGTAAAATCATCCATTTACTAATGTTCTATCCTCAAATCACATTGGATATTTATGATATCATTACAAAATAACCATCATATGCATCATACATGATTAACATATAATATTTTTTATACCCTTGTTTCCTAATGTGGCTTAATAGTTATTGGGGACACCAACACCTTAAATTTACAATGTCGCAGTACTTTTCACAAGCACCTATACTAATCTTTGGAAACTCATGCTAGTTTTGAAATTTACTTTTTCCAATATGATTGAAGTTTAATTGTGTTATCACATTAAATTTTCTATAAAATGAACTTATTGGATTAGTACTTTATATTAATTACTAGTATACACTTTTAAATAATTAATTTTAAATATCTCCCACTATTTTATCAAATCCTAGTAGCCCTAAACAACTAGATTCAGAATACCCAATCACTTTAGTATTATAGTGAAAAAGATCCTTGAAACCCATCCTTATAGTCTAAAAGATTTGACTATGCCAATACTCAGAGAGTCTAAGGTAAGCACTAATCTGGCCAACTGCATTAACTCACAATTCCTTGACCTGTTGAGTGGAGTCCCATCTCCTATAAATAATTAACTTTCATAATCAACGATTTGACTCTAAAGTTACAATAAGATATATTTGGATACTTATTTATTACCAAATTTAGTTAAGTCAACCCATCACTCTCATAATAACTCCCCGGTAGTAGGAGATATTCTCAACTTTGGCTAACGATCACCTGAACACCTAGTTTTCTTTAAATTTGAGTTATGGAAGGTATTTAATGACTTAATATTTTATTTTATGAATTTGGTAAGTTAATATTAAAAAATTAAATCCTTTTTATATTTAATATTAGTCTTCTATGTGATCTCACTCATAACTTTACCGTGCTTTTAAATAAAAAAAATCATTCACACATGTTCATTTTATCTTTTCAATATTGTTTATTATTATACTATGTGATCATGCATAATAAATACAGATTCACAAAATAATAAACCATGAAAATGATAAAATAAATAAATAATGATATGATCATGAGTCCTTAACTATTGGTTAATCCATTGAGTGAATAATGATTTAACTGAGACCCTATGAGAGTTCCTTATGTCAATAATTGACTTGAATTACAGTGCCCACAACTCCAATGCATTTCAATTGTTTGGTCTACACCATCTTTTGACTCAAAACACTTTATTATGAACTCAGTTGATCTTTACAATGTATATTGACACATAGGTGAGGGGAAATTAGGGTGAGAAATTATATTATATCATTTAAATATGGAAACACAAACCCTTACACAAATTAAAGATGAGGAATGATGCATAGATAATAAAAATAAAATTATTATTATATTTTTAAAAAGATTTAATGAAATAATTAAATTAAATAAATAATGAACCAAACATCCATGTGTTGGTCTTAGCTCAATATCATTAACATGTAACAATAAAAAATTAAATTTTCTAAAATTCAACTTGAGGGTATCATTAATGCATTAATTTGCATTAAAATAAATTTAATTAAATATTAACATGTCCCACAATACCTGAAATAATTTTATTAAATCGCATAAAATTATTTTTTTTAATTTTTTTTCATATTCTTTCAAGTCCATTTGGACCTAAAACAGATCCATGAAAATTAATTTAAGGCATGTGACGAGTTAAATGAGTCGGGTTGGTTGGTCCTAGACCAGATTGGTTTGGCCCAAGATGAGGCATCCTTGTAAAGGAAATATAATATATATATATATATATAATATAAAAATGATAACAAGCTTCTAAAGGAAGCTTTATCCTTCTTTTTTAAATATATTTTAAACAAGATTCCATGGGAAGCTTTGAATAAGCTTCCAAAGGAGTCTTTTTTTATTTAAATTAAACAAGATTCCAAGAGAAGATTTGAACTTAATTATAAGGGAATATTTTTCCTCTTAATTAAACAAGAATTTAAGGGAATATTTTAACAAGATTCCAGTGGAATATTTTATCAAGATTCCAAGGAAAGCTCTGTATTTTTAATTAAACAATCTTCC
This sequence comes from Viscum album, assembly GCA_963277665.1. Classification (NCBI taxonomy): domain Eukaryota; kingdom Viridiplantae; phylum Streptophyta; class Magnoliopsida; order Santalales; family Viscaceae; genus Viscum; species Viscum album. The sequence continues at coordinate 320,627,678 of OY728143.1, forward strand.
AAGGGACGTTGTGAACATTATTCCAAGGGAAGATATGTACTTTAAATTAAATAAGCATACAAGAGAATATTTAAACAAGATTCCAAGGGAAGCTTTATCCTTTTAATTAAACAAGATTCTAAGGAATGCTTGTATTGATAATAGGCTACCACAACTAACTTATGGTATATCCAGATAACATGCAACATACTCACATCATGCCCTGACTAAAAATCTATCACACCAATATCCATTAAAGTGAATCAAAAAATAAAACTTCAATTTTCATTCCAATTTTTACACAAAAACCTTCAATATTTGATCTAACAAATATTGGAAATACAGAAGCAGATCGAAGAACTATCAGTTGTATTGAGACTATAACAAAACCCTTTTTCTGAATCATATAAAATTTAATTAAAATTTCAATTTTTTTGACTGAAATAATTACACGGTTCCTCTAATACCAATTGAAGGAACCTAGGGCACAATGGAAGCATGAAAAACATGAAATTTAAAATTTTGGGTTTGTATTCATATTTAAAACACTAAATACACAATAAATTTTTCCATATTTCTTATAGGATCATGTGTAATTAAATTTAATCATGGAAAATAAATGCAAATGAAAGATTAAACTGTACCTTGTTCATTTGAAGCTGCCATATTGATCCACTAATTGTTAATATATAGTGGCTCAAAGATACAAATCTATGTGTCATATATATCACCCACACATGCACCAATTTTTTTTGGATTTTTGATATATATTTCATGGGTGAAATTATGTGAAATCGAAGAGCTTTATGATTTCCCTTAAATCACCTGAATAATACAGACTCAATTGAGAAAGTGGGATTGATGAAACCTTGTTCTTCCTTAGGAATATCTCTCTAAGAACATGATAATAGATAAGAGGATATATTATTTCACTAAATTTATCTAATTGTTTTATATCACTATTCAAGAGGCTAAAATAAGCTTTTATACCAAGGTTATACTTTCAAAAATTTTACTTTGGTCCTTGGAAATTAATGACCTTTATTTTAGACATTTGTGCACATGTGTGGATTAATAAACTTATCATTAATGTCACAAATATTTTATCACTCACTTTTACACTATAAAATGTTATGTGATAAAATATGAACCATTAAATCATCTCGTAAGCTTCCCAAATAATTTAAGAAACCTTGAGAATCCTATGTTCGTTCGAAAAATTATATTTTATCATGTTCAATTTTATGATCAAACAACTTATGAATAACTTGAGAAATAAATTTAATCATCATTATTATAAATATGAATAATATAATTCAATTTGTTTTACTTTTGATCGGTCATACTTAGAAATTCACCAACCCCGCAAGTGGGGCCCACTTATTCCTAAAATCCTATTCATTAGAATAAGTGGAACTATGAATACACTTTGTGTGTGAACCTATTGGTCTTTATCAAAATTTCAATGAGTCCAAGCCACATACCAAGAGAAGATTCTATTAACCCATCATAGACCCAAAGGATATAAGGAATGTCATAGCTATGACTACCTCCTATGAACATGTTTTGTGTAATATAATATCTTTTTCACGAGATTTCTCTTAAAGAAGGATGCATAGTTGTTTCATAATACTTTTATTTATTTATATATTTAATGACCTTCCTAGACAAACTTACCTTCTTGTGGAACGAACATGGATTTATGAAGGTACTACCATCCTGGTCAACCTGGGACTATGAGATATTTCTTACTCAAATCAGAAGTGACACATTCTTTCTTGATCATTTAACCAATGCCATACCACCAATGATGCACCCAACACAATATACCTCATCATTAATTTAATGTCATGGTTTTTTCCTTATATCAAAGTATGTGATAAAATGGTACGTATTGATAATGATATCAAGTCCTGAGACCAATACACATTTTCATATATAGAAACAACCAATGACACAAGAAACATGTGGTTTTCATATTGTAGATTCTATCCTCATGATCTCATTTACTCGAGATCACAAAGTGAAAATTCATGAGAAGTCTCAATGCTTATAATCCCCCAAAACCTAATAGTTATACATTATATGTGTCATATTAATATGATGTATCAAAATCATAGGATATATGTTTAAGATTATTATCATATTATCTTGAGGTTCTCATTATATCTAGAAGCCGCTATAACCTTTTGATATGACACATAATCTAAAGACATTACCATGAAAACAATGGATACAAATCTATCAACACTATTATGTTAAGAATAAACACATATATTTATCAAATTGTATACATGTAATTGTAATCAAAAGTAATTTTCATGTTGGGTCTAGGTAACCTGCTATTACAACAAGAACATCCTATTAATTTGAGCCACTTAAACTATTATTTAAACATGACCAAAAAAATGTTAGAGTTTTTTAGCACTATCCATTTTCTAAATCATGTGTTTTATAGCAGCATTATCATTTTTTTGGGATTTTCAACAATAAATAAATTTGATTTAGTAAAACATCCTTGAAAATTCCATTACCAAATTTATAATATTAAATGTTTTAGGTGCATTAACTAACAAAAAATATAATATTTTTATTCAGAATAAATGGATTATTGTCATTCCATATGAGCCTTGGGTTTCCTATCCTCAATTAGTATGGCCTCTAACATCTTTTGTGAGATCATACCCCATGCTAAGATATATAGACATGTAGTTGAATGATCTGTGGGTAGATGTGTGTATGGAATTCATTCATTCTACGGGTCATAAATTTTTTCTTACTGCTTCAGTTTTATACTTTAAATATATTTTGGATTTAAGATATATTTACATCCATTATAATTATTTAATATATATGTAATACTTAAAGTTATTTACTTTAAAGTTTTGAAGTGACACTTTTCTCCTTTATTGTAGTTTATCCCATGATTTTGAAGGGACTTGAACCCATGTATCATGTTTATGAATCATGTTCAACTCATACTATCTAAAAATATTATTTATATCTATATGATCTCCACGTCATCAATAAAAAATAAATTGAATGGATTCCAAAATAAAGATACTAAATGGAAAAATGAGTAAGTTAACTTATTGGATTTCTTGTATATTATATTCCATTTTAATTTTTTATGATTATTTAAAATTTTTCATCAGCCAAGTGTATTGTGATTTGGGAGAATTTCAAATGCATTTTAAAAAATGGGGAGGTAAATACAATTATTATTTTTCATAGCTATGTAAAATTTAAAGCTTGGTGTATATAAGTATAATAAACCTTTTAAATACATATGTAATCTAACATTCCACCATTCCATGATAACATTCTATATTCTACACCATATCCCCATATTTTTTAACATGCATGTTAAAATTTCTTATTTTTTTCTATAAAATTATTAAAAAAAATAAATCATGAAAAACAATGTTTTGGAATGTCTTTTTATGATAATTCCACATGGGAACCATTATAAGATGGTTGAATGTTTCTAAAGATCTAGTTTGAGTAATTAATTTTTATGGTATTCTTATTTTTAAACAATAAATTTTTCTTAATTGTATTTTTTTCCATTTCAGTTAAAGAGAACACATAACCTCAATTAGGATCCCCTGTGAGTTTCATGATTACACAACACTATTACAACCACATTCTAGGATCATGGTATTTTATCTTCCTAATGCTAGGAATAATTTACATGTATATCAAGTATTACGAAATATTTATTTTGTTTGTTATTTTTATTTTAATTTCACTTTTAGTTTTAGTTTTTTGGTAAACATTTTTCCTCTAACGAGTTCGTGATCTCTACTATTAAGAGAAGGAAAAAAAATTCATAAAATACCTTCAGAGTGTCCTAATACTAATTTGGAAATTCTAAAATACATGTTTAGGTTCAATATTGGATTAGATAAGTAAATAGTTTATGAATACACTATCGGTCAATATTTTTTTTACATTTCTATTTTTTTTATTTTAAAGTGTCTATAAATTGTATGAATTATAGTGTTTTTAGTTTCTGATTTCATTTTTTCATGTTCATAAATTTATATTTCCATTTTATATTCTTAATTTTTGAATATTTTGGATAATGGGAAATAAAAAAACTTATAGCACTCATGGTTATAAAACCATTTTTGTTTGGTGACATTGATAAGTTTTTGTGTTTCTTATCTATTTACAATTTTATTATTTTATAAAAAATTTGGGTTCTTAACATTTTTGTTTTTAATACACTTGGTTAATAATTTTATGTGCATTAATAAAATTTTCCATATAATTTTATTAGTTTTTAGGGGTTGATGTAAGGATTCATTCGTTGCCCGCCCACGCTTCCTTGCACATTAGCGATTTCTCCAATTCCAAATCTCTGATTGATATTTTATTTATTTAATTCATTATGTTAACTTAAAGAATAAAAATTATGAACATGTTAATGATAAGTTGAAACTGTTTCAAATACACTATGAATATCCTATAATTCATTGAGTTTTTAAAATAAAAAATTATGTTTGATTGCATATGAAATATGCAACACCAAACCTAAAGAAAAATGATTATTTAAAAACGATGATCATAACATAGCCATTAAATTTGTGGATATGAATATAATTTACTAAATTATGAAATATATATATAAATTTCCTACTCAACATAAATATATTTATAAACTATTAGTATATAGTCACTCAATTTTTAGTGATGTCATTTTATTCTTTAAAAATACATATTCTTAAAAATTGATTTTTATTTATTTTTGTGAAAAAATTGTATAATTAATTACTAGAACATTTAGAAAATTTATTTTATAAAATTATCATCATTTTTGAAATCATAAAATCAAAATTAAATTAGGGTGAAATTTTTGGATTTTTCAGAAAATACTTACTTTTAGTGAATAGAGAAAATACTGATTTTTTCAAAAACTATCATTTATTTTGATAAATTATGTAATTTAAAAGTTCCATTTTTATTTTAATTTTATTTTAAAGTGACATAAGTATTATTTATTTATATTTAATTCAATTAATTACATTTAAATCATCTTTCTACTTGGTTTTATTATAATTTTTTTAGGGTTGAAAACACATTTTTCTGATTTTTTTAAAATGTATATTGTTACACCTTTTTAATTAATTTAAGATAACATATTAAATGTAATCCCACATTTTTTTATTACATAACTTTTCATTACATTTTACAAACAGAGGATCTTTAAAGTCTAGTGTCTTGGAAATTAGAAACAATACACATGAAAGAAACATAAAAAATTATTCTAATCCACTTATAAGGATTAATAATAATTTCATAATATCTATAGTTAATGAATCTAATAACTTGGAGACATACCTCAAAGGAAAGTGTGATCAGAAAGCCCAGTAAGGAAAACAAGTGAAACAATTTACACGTGATCTTGAGTGATATAAATAAGAACACGAGAGATATCATAAAGGAATTATAAAGAGGAATATCATAGAAATAATAACGTGAATAATAACTTGAAAATGTGTCTACAACATTTAATTTATACATTAATGAACATATCACAAAGGTTCATCCTGAAGGTGTCATAAAAATTGCCAGGGTTATTCACCAAGGTATCATGAATCTTGTCATCTCTAGAGATTAAATTATTTACCTAATGAATTGAAGTGATGTCAGGGTGAACCCTTAATATTTATTTATTTTAATTGGATCCACATAGATCATAATCAAAAATTTCATAAATAACCCAAATAGAATAAAAGAAATGGGTTTCATGTCAAAATCGTGAGGTTTAAAAAGTGTTTAAAAATAAGATCATTATGTCATTTATAACCCATGGAAAGGAAGTGAAGGTTATATATATGTAAATTCTAGAATAAAATAGATAAATTTTATGTCTTGGTGAATAATTGTGGAAATGAAAATAGATTGGGTATTCACATAAATAAAACAAGATAATTTCTTGGGAAAAAGAGAGATTTTGAGATGAAAATTCTGCAGCATAACGACTACGTAAGATGGTTTTAAAAAGAATTAAAAATAGAGGGGAAAAGAGTCAAACACTCTGAAATAAATAATAATACAATATAGGGAAAAAATTAAATATAAATAAGTTCATGGTATTTATATTTTAATTACATACCATATGAAAATGGAACTTGAAAGTAAATAGAAGATGTGATTTCTTTTACGAAAATTCAGAAGCCTAACGATGTCACTTAAATTTTCAAAAAATATGTTGATGAGAGAGTAAAGGTATTATAATAAATTGGACATTAAATGGAAAGTATTAAGGATATATAATCACATACCCCCACATAATAAAATGGAAATTAGAAGACATAACAAAAAGGAAGTCATGACTAAAAGAGGAGGGTGGAAGGTTTCCTTAACTTGAAGAGTAACTTCAAAAACTCGAAAGTTAGGAACTTGGGGGATTGAGGGCCCCTTGGGAGGACTCCTTGGGAGGTAAAAATACCATATCTTAGTTGAGGAGAAATTTGGAATGAAATTAATGAAGGAACGGATTGGTATTTATAGCAAAAGTGAGGGAATATTTTATTAATTTCCAAGGGACACCTCATTAGTGGTATTTGCAAAACCATGGGCTTTAACATGGTATTTGACCATGGTATTTGAAACTTGGGACACCTCATAACATATATTACTATTAAAAAGTCTACCAGAATTATTACATCAAGATTACATCATTAATGATGTAATTAATCACACTGAAACTCAAAATTGTATTTTTACTATTCACTGAAAAACAAAACATTTTATAAAAATCTCATAAATTCACCCTAACCTAATATCGATGCTCTAAATTCAAAAATGAATTCCATTTTATGAAAATAATTTTCTAATTCTAAATATTTAATTTTTAAGTAAAAACACTATTTACTCTAAAAAAACTAATACTTAACTAATAATTTCTGAAACAGTTATTTACTTATGCTATTATATCACATTACCAAAAAAGATGGCTAAATTCTATTTATAATTTCTTAAGTGAGGTTACTATTCCATTGGTCACATTACTATTCATAAGGATAATATTACTATTCATACTTTACTATTCACTAAAAATTAAATTGATCTTATTAGACTATAAATTTTTTACTAATCATAAATATAGAAGACCATTTTTTAAAAATCATTTCAAATTATTAATTATTTAATGTATACAAAAATATTTTAAAATACCCTTTTTCCAAAATTCACCAATAATATGGAACTTTTATAAATTCATTCTATATTTATTTTAACCTTTGAAATCCACAAATTTAACATAATAAGAAATAAAAATTTTATTTATACAAAAGGATTACACAACTTAACTAATGTCTCATTACATAGCCCCTTATAACACCTGAATAAGACATAAGTGTAAGATGTACTATAGTGATAGAATCTTGGGGTGGCTCAGACAACATTGCCCGAGTGGGGATTTTTATCAGCTTGAACTTCTCCCATATGTGATTCCGTTCAAGCTTCACATGTTGAATCTTAACTTGGGCTTAGTCGAGAGAAAATCCCAGAGATGATACCTCCTTCACAAGCTCTGTTAGATGAGCTTTGTATGGCCTGAGTCTATTGGATGGGGCTATCAACTCCTATTTCTGTATTAATTAACGAAGATCACTTGTATTTATAAACAATAATCATGACATTAAGAGTTTAGTTTCCAAAATTAATTTTAAACAATGGTCATATAATAGTTGAAACCCAACGGTCTCATTTTAATTATACTCACTTCATTAATTAAAGGATATAGTTTTGTTGAGTATAAAATAAAATACCACAAAAATTTAGGAAACAAATATTATTCAAAATTTCGGGTCGTTACATTCTTCCCCCATAAATAAATTTTGTCCTCGAAATTTTAACTTGTACCCTCAGAAGATAAAAGGTGTGGATACTTCTGCCTCATAGACTCCTCTGGTTCCCACATGGCTTCTTCACATTTGTGGTTCCTCTAAAACACCTTAACTAGGTGGGTAGTCTTGTTGCGTAAAAACTTGTCTCTATGATCCAAGATCTCCACCAACTTCTCCTCATAAGAGAGGTCATGTTCCATTTGTACCACCTCTAGGTTTAGTACATGTGAAGGGTCAGATATGTAATTCCTCAAGAGGGATACATGGAATACATCATGAACTTGTGCTAGATTTAGAGGAAGTGTAAGCTGATAGTTCACTACTCCTACGCGATCAAGGATTTCATAGGGGCCGATGTACCTAGATATGAGCTTCCCTTTCTTCCCAAAACTCATGACTCTCTTCCAAGGTAAAATTAGAAGAAATACTTTGTCACTAACATAAAACTCCAAGTCCCTTCGACGGTTGTCAGCATAGATCTTTTACCGACTCTGAGCAGCCTTAATGTGTTGCTGGATGGGATGTAATTTTTCAGTCATCTCCTGTACAAGATCAGGCCCAAGAAGCTTTCTCTCACAAGCTTCATCCAAAAAAGTAGGAGTTCTACGTCGCTTCCCATATAGAGCTTCAAATGGTTCCATTTGAATGCTCGAGTTGAAGATGTTGTTGTAAGAGAACTCAAATAATGCGAGATGTTGATCCCATCCACCTTTAAATTTCATTGAGCATGTTCTCAACATGTCCTTGAGTGTTTTAATAGTCATTTCAGATTGGACATTAGTTTGTGGGTGATAAGTCATACTGAAATTCAATTTAGTGCTCAGAGCATGTTTAATAATTCTATAGAATTTTGATGTGAACCTGAGATCACAATCAGATACGATAGAAAGTGAAACTCCATGCAGCCTTACCACTTCCTTCACACAAATCCTGGAAAGTTAATCAAGAGAGAAATCTTCCTGAATGGAGATAAAATGGGCAGTTTTGGTGAGACATTCCACAATAACCCATATCACATTGTTTCCTTTGGAAGTTCTCGGGAGACCAGTGATGAAGTCCATAGTGATATTGTCCCACTTCCATCATAGTATAGATAGTGGTTAAAATAACCCTTTATAAATTTATCTCTCTTCCTTCACTTTATGACATACTAGGCACCTTGAATAATAATCAATAATCTCTCTTTTCATATTATCCCACAAATAATGATAAAAAATTTCTCTATATATTTTTTTACTTCCAAGAGGTATAAAGAATGTAGTGATATGAGATTTATTCATCAGATCCTTATTTATTTTCAGAATAGATGGAACACATAGTCTTGTAGAAAATTCCAGGACACTTTCTTGATCAATATTTAACTCAGGAAAATTTCCATCCTTCACAGCCTCAAACTTCATCTATAACGAAGGACCTTCTTTTTGAGATTTCTTTATCTTCTCTATTAATGATAGTTGAGAAATCATTTGGGATAGATTTGATGACGTCCCTTCCCTTATAATTCATATTTCCAACTTTACTATGTCATTGATCAAAGGATATCTTTGAATCCTCCTCATGGAAAGAACAACTGGGTCTTTCCTGCTTAATGAATCATCGACTTTGTTTTCTCTTCCGGGATGATAATGAATTGAACAATCGTAGTCTTTAAGAAGTTCCAACCATCTCCTTTATCTCATGTTCAATTCCTTCTGTGAGAAAATATACTTCAAAATTTTATGTTCTGTGTATATATCACATTTCTCCCCATAAAGATAGTGCCTCCATATCTTTAGATCAAAAACAACCACAACCAGCTCCATATCATGCGTAGGATCGTTTTTCTCATGATTCTTTAACTGTCGATATGCATAAGCAATGACTTTGTCATTTTTCATGAGGGCGCACCCAAGACATTTCAGAGTTTCATTGCTAAAATTAACGAATCCTTATCCACTTGAGGGAAAATTTAACATGGGTGAAGTAACCATTATCTTCTTCATCTCTTGTTAACTTTCCTCACACTCCATTATCCATATGAACTTGACCCATTTTCAAGTTAACTTGGTTAATGTATGAGAAATTTGTGAAATGTTTTTCACAAACCTCCTATAATATCCCACTAATCCAAGAAAACTATAAATCTCAGTTATTGTTGTAGGATGAGGCCACTCCTCTACAACTGTTGTCTTTGTAGGGTCAAATATGATTTCTTCATTGGTAATAATGTTCCCCAAGAAAGAAACTTATTGTAACCCAAATTCACATTTTCTAAACTTTCCAAAAAGCCTATCCTTCCATAGAGTTTGAAAAATAACCCTTATATGATCCTCATGATCCTCAAAAATTTTGGAATATATCAGAATATCAATAATAAAAACTACCACAAATTCATTAAGGGATTCCTTAGAGAATCTACTCATCAAATCCATGAAAATAGATGGTGCATTAGTTAGTCCAAAGGGCATAACAAGAAACTCATAATGCCCATATATTAATGAGAAGGCAGTTTTTGGAATAACTTCTTTCTTCACCCTCAATTGATGATAAAAATATCGAATATCAATCTTAGAGAAGAATTGAGCCCCATGAAGTTGGTCAAATAATTCATCAATTCATGGAAGAGGGTATTTTTTCTTCACTCTGATCCCATTCAGTTTTCTATAATCCATGCATACCCGCATTGATCCATCCTTCTTCTTCACAAAGAGAATAGGTTCTCCCCAAGGAGACACACTTGGTTGGATAAACCCCTTATCCAAAAGATCTTGGAGTTGTTTCTTTAATTCCTCCAGCTCCACATTTTCCATCCTATACGGTGTCTTTGATATCAGATGAGATCTAGGTACGAGTTCAATGGAGAACTCTACCTATCTTTCTAGGGGAGGTCTGGGTAACTCCTCAGGAAATAAATCAATGTATTCCTGGATGATGGAGACATTTTATATCCTTATACTCTCATTTCCTTTTTCTTCTTCATCGATAAACTCCATAAATATGGATATAGGAGGTTCTTCTAGACAAATATCAGGTTAAGATATCTCTCCTTGGAAGATAACTATTGGTTTCCCATTCAATACTACTGAGATTTACTTGCTTCTTCATTTGATCTAAGCATTATACTTTGAGAGCCAGTCCATTCCTAGTATAATTTATAATTCCAACCAGTGAATGACTACAATATTTGTGATAATATTTTGGTTACTAAAGTAAATACTAGAGTTTCTAAACACTGACAATGCTTGGATAATCCCACCAGGAGTCTTGACTAATAACTCTACTTTTAGAAAAGTAGGGGAGGTCTGGGTAACTCCTCAGGAAATACGTCAACGTATTCCTGGACAATGGGGACATTTTCTATCCTAAAAATCTCATTTCCTTCTTCTTCTTCACCGATAAACTCCTTAAAGAAGAATATAGGAGGTTCTTCTAGACAAAGATCATGTTGATATATCTCTCCTTGGAAGATATATGTAGATTTTCTATTCAAGACAACTGAGATTTCCTTACTTCTGAATTGGATCTTAGAATTATACTTCGAGAACCAGTCCATCCCTAGTATAATATCAAATTCTATCATGGGAATGACTACTATATTTGCTATAATATTGTGCTCACTAAAGTAAATACTTGAGTTTTTAAACACTGATGATGCTTGGATAATCCCATGAGGAGTCTTGAGTGATAACTCTACTTTTAGAAAATTGGGGGTTGATTCTAAATTATTTACAAACTTGGAGAAAATAAAGAAATGCATAGAACCAGAATCAAACAAATTACTTTATATATTTGAGAGAAAAACAAGAGTACCTACCACAACTTCATTTGGAACTTCAAATTCAGCCGTAGTGATTGAAAAAGTACGACCTTGTTCCCTTGGTCATTGCTGAGGCTGATGATGATTCCCCTACACTGCCCTCATATTTGGATAGTTATTGGAAAAGTGTCAAATTTGTACACACTTATAGAATTGCACATTAGGTAGGGCCTGTACCATCTTCCCTTTTTCATTAGTTTTTTTTATTTGAAGCTTCACCTCACTACAAAAATTTTATGTGATATGGACATATTTTCTACACTTTTAGCACTTCCCACTCCCGAGAAGGTAGTTCCCTAAATGCTTCTTCCAACATTTATTACATGTGGGACATTACACTTTCTTGTCTCCTCTTCCCTGATCAAAAGTATACCCTAAGCTTGGATTCATCAATATTTTCTTTTCATTGGATTTATGAGACCATTGCATCTCACCAAACTTCAGTTCGACTTTCATCGCACTCCGCACGATCTCCTCATAGCTATCATAATCTCAGTTGGCAATATTATTTTTCATATGAGGTCTTAGTCCACTGAAGAATCTATCAACCTTACCATTTGGATACATGATAAAGATAGAGGTGTAATGTGAAATCCTTGCGAAGTTCATCTCATATCTTCCCACAGATTCATTCTCCTCATGCTTCAGCTAAAGAAACTCCTTCTCCATTCTTGATCTCATGTTACAAGGGAAATACTTACTAAAGAAGATCCATATGAACTTTTCCTACTGTATAGCTTCAAACTCAACTCTTGGCCTCATGTTTTTAATCAGTTCCCACCACTTATCATATTCTCCCTCTAAGTGGAAAATAGCCATAGTGACCTTCTCTTGTTCCGAACAATAGAGCACAAAAAAGATATTCTCGATAGAGCTAATCCACTATTTAGAAATCAATGGGTCGGTAGATCCACTGATGTTTAGTGGTCGTTGACACATAAAGGACTCAATATAATTTTGTTCCTTTCATGGTGAGATCATTCTATCAGCCTGATTCAAGTTATTTCCCATAACTTGAGTCAGTTGGTTCATCATTCTCATGAAAGTTTCTATTTTGGATTCCATCAAAGGGAAATCGGCACATGGTCCATTGTGGTCAAAATTTTCACGGTTCCTCCTATTTCCCCTCATTTTATAGAAAAATAAAACCTTAGTGAGAAGATTATTTTATTTATTAATCTTTTAACTATAAAGGATTTTAGGTCTTAAAATTTCATTCTTAAACAATTACACTTCTCTATAAATCCTTCATAAAGATTCATAAAAAAGCTTATGATTAAACAAACATATCCCCCAGGAGTGTCAAACCATGAGTGAAATAAGGCCCATTGTCATGTACTAGGATAACCTAGGTCAAGCCCAAAACTCATTGTCAGAGTTTTCACTCCTAGGTACATCTATGCCAGAGCCACATCCACTTGTTCGTATCCAGATTGAGATTTATTTGTTCGGAAACCACTTACTTAATATTTCACCAAAATACCAAGGATTTTTCCTATAATTAAACTTTCATATAGGGTTATTCATAAATTTTTCATATCCTAATTTCCATAAATAACTAAACTATACATTGATAGCAACTATGGCATCCTGCCTTTTTATTACATAACTTTTCATTACATTTTACAAACAGAGGATCTTTAAAGTTTAGTGCCTTGAAAATCAGGAACAATATACATGAAAACAACATAAAAAATTATTCTAATCCAATTTAAGGCTTCATTATAAGTTCATCTTAAGTAAAATTACTGCATCTCATAACCTGGAGACATACATTAAAGGAAAGGGTGAGTAGAATCCCTATTAAAGAAAATGAGTGAAACAATTTACATGTGATCTTGAGCGATATCAATAAGAACATGAGGGATATAATAAATGAATGATAAAGAGGAATATAATAGAAATAATAACATGAATCATAACTTGAAAATGTGGAAACAACATTTAATTTATATATTAATGAACATATCACCAAGATTCATCCCCAATGTGTCATAAAAATTACCAGGGTTATTCATCAAGGTATCATGAAACTTGTCATCTACAGAGATTAAATTATTTAACCAATGCATTGGAGAAATATCATGGTACACCATTAATATTTATTTATTTTCATGTGATTCACATAGATCATAATAAAAAATTTCACAAATAACCCAAATAGAATAAAAGAAATGGGTTTCATGTCAAAATCATGACATTCAAAAAGTGCTTAAAAATAAGATCATTATGTCATTTATAACCCATAGAAAGGAAGTGAGGGTTATATGTATGTCAATTACATAAAAATAGATATATTTTATTTATTTATGAATACATTTGGAAATGAAAATAGATTGGTTATTCACATAAATAAAACAAGAGAATTTCTTGAGAAAAAGAGAGATATTTTGAGATGAAAATTCTGGAGCATAACGACTACGTAACATGGTTTTAGAAAACATTAAAAAGAGATGGGAAAAGGGTAAAACAATTATAAATAACTCATAATACATTATAGGTAAAGAATAAAATATAAATAAGTTCATGGTATAGATATTTTAATGACATACCATATGAAAAGGAAACATGAAAAAATAGAAGATGTGATTTCTTTTACGAAAATTCAGCAGCCTAATGACGTCACTTAAAATTTAAGAAAATCAATTGATGAAATAATAAAGGGATTATCATAAATTTTACATGAAATGGACTGTATTAAGGATATATAAGCACATACCCCCACATAATAAAATGAAAACTAGAAGACATAACACAAATGAAGTCATGACTAAAAGAGGAGGGTAGAAGGTTCCCTTACCTTGAAGAGTAACTTCAAAAACTCAAAGGTTAGGACCTAGGGGGATTGAGGGAACCTTGGGAGGACTCATTGGGAGGTAAAAAGATCATATATTCATTGATGATGAATTTTGAATGAAATCAATGAAGTAATGTCTTGGTATTTATAGAAAAAGTGAGGGAATATTTTATTAATTTCTAAGGGACACCTCATTAGTAGTATTTGAAAAACCATGGGCTTGCCCATGGTATTTTCCCATAGTATTTTCCAATTAGGACACCTAATAACATATATTACTATTCATAAGTTTACCATAATTATTACATCATGATTAGATCATTAATGATGTCATTAATCACACCGAAACTCAAAACTTTATTTTTACTATTCACCAAAAAACAAAACATTTTATAAAAATATCATAAATTCACCCTAACCTAATATAAATGATATAAATTAAAAAATGAACTCAATTTTATGAAAATAATTTTCTAATTTTGATATATTTAATTTTTAAGTAAAAACACTATTTACTATAAAAAAACTAATACTTAACTAATAATTTATGAAACAATTATTTACTTATGCTATTATATCACATTACCGAACAAGATGCCAAAATTATATTTATAATTTCTTAAGTGAGGTTACTATTCCATTGGTCACATTACTATTCATAAGGGTAATATTACTATTCATACTTTACTATCCACTAAAAAATAAATTGATCTTATTAGACTCTAAATTTCTTACTGATCACAACTGTTGAAGACCATTTTTCGAAAATCATTTCACATTTTTAATTATTTAATGTATACAAAAATATTTTAAAATACTATTTTTCCAAAGTCACCAATAATATGGAACTTCTATAAATTCATCCTATATTTATTTTAACATTTGAAATCCACAAATTTAACATAATAAGAAATAAAAATTTTATTTATACAAAAGGATTACACAATATAACTAAGGTCATGTTATATATCCCCTTATAACACCTACATAAAACCTAAGTGTAAGATGTGCTATGATGATAAAATGTTGGGGCGGCTCCTACAACATTGCCCGAGTGGTGATTTCTATCAGCTTGAAATTCTCCCATAGATGATTCCATTCAAGATTCACATGTTGAAGATTAGCTTGGGCTTGGTCCAGAGCAAATCCCAGAGATGCTACCTCCTTCCCAAGCTCTGAAAGATGGGCTTCATACGACCCGAGTCTACTGGATGAGGCTATCAACTCCTCTTTCTGTATTAATTAACCAAGATCACTTGTATTTATAAACAATAATCATAATGTTAAGAGTTTAGTTTCCAACAGTCATATTGACCAACGGTCATATAACATTCAAAACCCAACGATCTCATTTTAATTATACTCACTTCATTAATTAAAGGATATAGTTTTGTTAAGTATAAAATAAAATAATGCACAAATTTAGGAAATAAATATTATTCAAAAGTTCGGATCATTACATATTAAGGGGAATTATTTCAATTAAATTTCTGTATCATATATCTATCATTATTAATTTATATTCATATAATGAAGATTACTAGTTAGAGAGTTAAAGTAAAATAATCTTTTCCTTGAAAAATGCATTTTCAGAAAAATATCTTTCTATCGAGCTTGTGAGTTTTATTTTAAATTAAACTCTTACACCTCTATGAATTCATTTTTATAAAATATATTTAATATTTTTAATAATCATAATTAATATTAGAAAATAATTTCAACTTAATTTTTGGACAATATGAATAGTAAATGTCTTAAATATTTATTACCATGATAAAAGGAAAATAGGTTAATTAATGTTAAAAATAATTTAACAAGGACTAGAAAAAAAGTAACACTAATAGTATGAATATTTATATTTTCATTTTAATATAATAATAATTATATTTATTTATTTTTTCTTTATTAATATTTAAGAAGTTATTTTGATAAGAATTTGATTCTGATACGATAAAAAACAAATTGTATTTTTGTGTAATAAGAAATTTCAATTAAGACATTCCTTTTTTATGAATTAATTAATTTTAAAAATGAATTATGTTTTATTAAAATAAAACTATTAAATAATTTTTATTAAATTTAAATGATAATATAATATTTATGAAATCAAATGTAGTTGTTATTATGGTTCAAAAACTATTATTGAGAAAAACCATTATTTCTCAATAAATGTCAATTATTGATTTAAAAGTGAAAATTAAAATATTTATAAATTTTTTTTTGATAAAATAAATATTATTTTTAGAATCATCATGTTGAAATTATCTAATAGACATTTTTTTATAATTTTCTAAGAAAGTTAAATTTTAGATAAAAATTAAATACAGTATAAATATATAGTGTATTATAAATTATATATAAGACCAAATCTGTATTTCACCTTTAAAATAGTGTGTTTTGAGGTTATTTAATTAATTTTTTAATACCTTTATGAATGTCCAAAACTTATATTATATTTTAAGGTTTTAAAATAATTTTTTTATAAACACGACTCACTTCCACATCACCCAAGGTAATATTTTAATTATTTATTCCGTTTTCCTTATAAAATAAGTAAAACCACTACTATTTTTTAGAAACCGTGGGAAAAAACCATGGTAAGGTTTTCGGTTTTGGTTAATTTATTAAATAGAGTCCAAAACCTATGTTTGGGAAATAATAATGTACCCCTATCTTTTCCTATATAAACCCACCCAATATCCCAGTATTATTCACTAGAAAAACCTTGGATCATACCCTTACATTACCCTACCATCTCTAGATTCCTCCCAAGATTCCACCAAGATTTCAAGAATCTCCTACCAAGATTTTGTAATTACCCTCTCAAGGAAGGGTACCTCTCTCTCTTCTTTTCCATTCAAGAACCTTCTTTTTAGCTATAATTTTGAATATCAATCGGTTATGTTGTAATGAATTTTAAATATACTTATACTTTCCAACTAATTTCATAATAGTGAGAGATATTTTATTCCCTCTCATTATAGAATTTACCTAAGTTGTTACAATGATGAAAATTTAGTAAGGGACCTCTCTCTCTTTTTTTCCATTCAAGAACTTTATTTGTATTTACCCTTTTGAATATCAATTGGACGTGTTTCATGAATTTATAAATGTTTATTTAATATACAATTTATGTTCTTATAATTAGATATCATTTATTCACTCCCATTAAAAACTTTAGATAAGCAATTATTATACCGAAATTTAGTAAGGTATTTCCCTCTCTTATTTTCCATTCAATCACCCTCTTTGTAATTATCCATTTAAATATTAAATTGGTTATATTTTAATGAATTTATAATAAACCCTATACTATATAATTTATGTCTTAATAATAATATATCACTTATCCCATCTCATTATATCATTTAGCTAAGCCATTGCGATGATGAAATTTAGTAATGGATCCACTCTTTTCCTTTTTTATTCAAGCACATTATTTATATAATGATTTTTTTCAATTCCTAATGTTGTGATATTATTTTACATATCCCTATTATTTAAAATTTTTTATCCAAAATATTAGAGACCCCTTACACTCACATTAATTTTTTTTATGAATCATTATGTATGGTCTCTATACTGCTGAAATTTAATGTGATTTTTCATGCCAAACGATTGTGTCATGAATACACACCCAATTTACAATCAAGGGTATTCATCTAGATGTACCTATCATTCATTTATTTTGGAATTCCATGTATGTAAAAAACAATCCTTGATATTGGAGTTAAAATTGATGATATAAATCCTTATTTTGTATGATATATATGAAAAACTTACACATGTAAATGATATGAAAACAACGGGTGTGCCCAAAATTATATAGAGCTCCAATACATTGGGTAATGATTTATTTTCATAATATGTCATGTATGAGATTAGGTAGTGAACCTAATCTATTATGGTACTTTTTACACCATGTTATGGTGTATATACAGTTAGCATTAACCTATGTTTATGATTTCATGTTTAATATTGTTTCCATATTCCCATGTTGCCTTTATGTTATCATTATATATCATGCCTCATTGTTAATATTTGTGATTCTCACACCATTTTCATTCCATTTAAATGACTATTTTCTAACATGTAATAATTTCTACATGTTTTTATTTTTTTATTCCATTACCAGGATTTATAACTTTCCTTATTCTTATGTATGTCCCTAGGTTAAAGCATGTAGTTTTATGAATGATGGAATATTATGATCATATTAAGAAAGTTTTCAAATATTCTGATACACCACCTATTTTTAAGTTGCTATATAATATATCTAATTATAAAAATACATTAAGATTATTGATCTTCTAGGGTGTATTATGTTCATTCCTATGTAATAAATCACGAATTGATGTGTAATAAAGACAAGTGTTATCATAGTTGTTATTAGAGAGATGTCTAGTTATTTTTTGGATTTGGATTAGGAAACTCTAGTGAGAAACTTAGGGATGAATTAAACATAAGAAATCATCCCTATGTTTTGTTAAAGTATAGAGTAAATGGATTCTTAAAAAATATATCTCTGTTTGGATACTATAAGTGGATGTGGATCTAGCACATAGGTAACTAGGAGTAATATTTCTGAAGATAATGTATTGAGTTGGACTTGATCATCACATGGTGCATGAAAATAGGCCTTACTACACACCTTATTTGACACTCCCGGGCTATATGCTTTAGTAAATTCACAAGATCCCTAAAACCATTATTAAGGAAACAAAATTCCCATAAGAGTATATGTTAGGAAATATATCATGGATAAATTAGATTGAAGTATATAAATGCATAAGTTAAGTTATCCCTTTAATGTTATTGGATTCCCATTTGTGTATTTATTAGTTTAAAAGTAATCATCCCTAATTTTTCCTTTATTCTATTCAATGGTTGGAAATAGGAGGAACTGAGTAAAAAACCAATGTGATGGGAAATTTGATGACTTTGCAAATGAGATATCCAACATGATGGAAGATCAAGTATGAAATCTTGTGATTATGCCAAAACAGGTATCAAAAATCATAATTAACACTAGAACATAGTTGAATTCCAAAATGTTCAAAAGAAGAGGAGGACGAAATCTCAAGGAATTTTATCTGATAAATATGACAAAGGAAATAGGATTCAATTTCTTAATTTTAAAAAATGTGGAAAGTGGCACCAAGGGAAATTCCACAAAGGAACTTGAGGGTTTTTTATGTGTAAAAAAAGGTCATAAGTAGCTAGTTACTGTTTAAAAAATGATGAGTATGATGGAATAGAATAAATTACATCACATTACACCCTTTTTTATTCAATTTCTTATGTGTGGAGAATGTGGGCACTATCCATGTAAATTCCCTAATCCAAGGGTTAAATTTTAGAATAAATAAGGACCATGTTATAAAAACCATTAAAGTGTAAGGATTAAAGTGGTTATGTATTAGTATTTAAGAATTATGTTTTAGAAGTTATATATTAATTAAATTATATATTTGAATCATAAAACATATAAGGATTGTTCCACAATAGTTTTTCTTCAAGGACATAAAACATATGTTGAATGGTATTGATAACCTATAAAAGCAATTTAGTGATAAAGTGATATTTTGGAAAATAAATTATTGAAGGATTGGTAAAAATTAAAATTTATTTGATATTGGGATAAACCTAAAGAGTAATGAGTTGGTATTACTATGTCTAATATTATGTTTAAAATCATTGATATAAATTTTGAATATTTATATGGGGGAATATTATCATGATTAAGGATATTTTGGGTAACATATTACTTGATCAATTTTTTTTATTTTGAGGCGATTAATGATATTTTTAGTGATTTTTATTAGGATGAAGTATATATACCAATTAGGTTTAATATAAAGGATTATTTGAGAATAATTATATTATGTTTTTGGAGGTTTAATCCTAAGGGTATGAGAAAACCATTGAGGTTAAACCATTCTTTAATGCTGAGGTTATTAGTGTTATTTGGGATATAAGGGTATTTATTTAAGGAATGATCTATGACAAAAATTTGTTTTTTTAATTAATTAATGTTTATTAATTTTTAGTATTATATTAATTCATGAAAATTTTAAGATTTATTAAATATAAGAGGAATATATTATTATTATTTGGTGTATTATGTGATTCATTAGAAGCTTATTCTAGTGCTTCAGGAATAAAAAATCCATCTTGAGTATTTATATTTGGAGAAGAAAATGGGATTGTAGTGGAAATTGATTAAAGGTTGAAATTATACATTTTAAGAAATTATATCTCCTTATGTTCTTAGTCTAGATGGTATAGTAATTTATTAACTCTAGGAAAATAATCTTGAAACAAAAATGTTGTCATATTATGATCATTTCTGATGAATTCATAGTCTTTTAATAAATATCATATTTATGGTTTTGTGGTCCTTGAAATTCTCCTAACTATGTTATCTATCACTCTCTATTAGTTATTTGGTGTTATTTATTTTTATCCCATGTCTATATTTTCACTTACAACTAAGGTTATACTACTTTGAAACATAGTTATGTGATAACTTTTGTACTAATATTTCTCTATTTTTAATTGGATGTTTTATTAACCCTTTTTATAATGTGGGTTTTTAGTAGAGATATTTTGAAGTTTCAAGATACTTATTACCAAGATCAAGTTCAAATTCAGAGGATGAAATTTATTAAATACAACCGTCATTACCTAGCTATTAATTTTTCAGATATTAATAGTATTAACTACATTATGATATATATATATATAATTCATACTCAATATAAATATATTTATGAATTCTTAGTAAATAATGAATCAATTTTTACTAATGTATTTTTTTAAAAAATACATTTTATTAAAAAATGATTTTATTTTATTTTTTTGGAAAATAATATAATTAAATTTTAGAACATTTATAAAAAGTATTTGATAAAATTAATATCATTTTTTAAATCATCATATTAAAATTAATTTATGGTGAAATTTTTGGATTTTGAAAAAATATTTATTCTCAGTGAATAGTGAAAAATACCAATTTCTTTTTAGTAAAACTGTCATTTCTTTGGATAAATATTGTAATTTAAAAGTCCCAATATTATCTTAATTTTATTTTAAAGTAACATAAGTACTATTTAGTTATATTTAATCCAATTAATTATAGTTAAATCATCTTTATACCAGATTTTATTATAAGTTTATTTTTAGTCTTGAAGTCACTTTTTTCTATTTTTTTAAATATTCCAAATGTTTATCCTTTTTAATTAATTAAAAACAACCCCTTATGGAATCACACCTTTTTATTACATAAATTTACATTAAATTTTATAAATAAAGAATATTTTAAAGTTTATTTTCTTGGAAAAAGGGTACATAATACATGAAAACTCAAAATATTCTTATAATACACTTGAAAGGATTAATCATTTGTTCATCTTAAGTACATATACTACATATCATAACCTAGGGACATACATCAAAGGAAATGGTGATCATAAATCCCAGTAATGAAAATCAACAGAAACAATTTACATGTGATCATGAGAATTATTAATAAAAACTTGAGAAATAACATAAAGGTTTGACAAAGAGGCAAATAATAATAATAAAAACATTAATAATAAATTGGATATGTTTCTAAAACATGTAAATGATACATTCATAAAAATATTAGCAAGGTTTTTCACCGAGGTGTTATAAAAATTACTAAGGTTATTCACCAGGGTATCGTAAAACTTGTCATATCAAGAGATTAAATTCTTTACCCAATGAATTAGAGCCCTATCAGGTCATAACCTTAATATGTATTAATTTTCATGTGAATGACATAGATCATAATCAAACATGTAGATACCCAAAGCATGATGTACATGGACATTACATTACTTTTTCGGAATACTTAATACATAACAAAAATAGACACATAAGGACCGTAATAGTTTAGTGTCTTTGGAAACTCGGAACATAATCTTCTAATTGTGGTGAAAGATATTCAACATCTCTCATAAAGATCTTCCCCTTTTGTTTTCTTACCTAAAACCTTTCTTTATATCCTGGGGAAAAGAAAACATATAAAGGGTGAGCTCAAATTCTCAATAAGGGTAAGCATGGATAAAATAAAACAAATCATATACATTTGAACTTAAAAACATGAACATAACGTTTAAACAACAAAATATTGAGCAATGACATAAAACATGGAAGAACATAAGGCATAGATCATAAAGAAACATTAATCATGATAAAATAGCATGGGAATAAAACATGTGATTGAGTCAACCATTAAGCACATGATATTATTTCCATAGTATCCAAGGCATTGCTGCCAAGACCATCTTAGTGGACAAAGTCCCTTTCTGAATCAAGTTCACTCCTCGTTCCAGTCCTGTATTACTCAACCATATTAACTTACCGTTCCAGCCATGTCTATCTCATGAGATAAAAATCTTTACCCAATGAATTGGAGGTAGATATAGGTCCCACCCATCTCATAATGAAATCATTATTACTTGTGCCACAAAATAAACATATATCATTCATAATAACCCAATAAATAAAATGGGTTTCATAAACATCATCCCATCATCACATAATCCATATAAAAGAAATGGATATAATTTCATAATAAGAAAAGTGAAACCATGTAAATCATAGAGACATTATACTTGAAACATACACATATGAAATAATGTCCATCTTATATGGAAAAATGGTTTTGATAAAACACTTAATGAATTCTTGGGGAAAATATCCTTTCTTCTTCAAAATCAAT
Organism: Viscum album; assembly: GCA_963277665.1. Taxonomy (NCBI): domain Eukaryota; kingdom Viridiplantae; phylum Streptophyta; class Magnoliopsida; order Santalales; family Viscaceae; genus Viscum; species Viscum album. The sequence goes on from OY728143.1 coordinate 320,650,861, forward strand.
TTCTTTTCACAAAACGTCATGAAATTTTAAAAGAAAGAGATTTTTTTGAAAATAGTCATGAAATATTTTGGAGAAAGCTTCATGAAAATAAGGCTTTATAAAACTGTAAAAATCCATTCGTGCCGTATAAGTTAAAAAAAACATTCTTCTCGTACTTTTGTCGGAAAAGTCAAATAATTACCTCATAACGTAAACAAAAGAAAGATTCCTTACATACCATGTAGTAAAAGTCAAAAATGGGTAAAAATGACTTTAAACATACATGAAAACACTTTTATAAAACATGAACATGGATGATAGAAATAACCCCAGTAAATACTTAAGAATAAGCAATCTAGGATAAAAATGAGATTTTCAAAATTATCCCTTACCTTAGGTTCGATATGCTTCGTACGTATCCGAACCTCCTATATAATGATTTAAATAATGTCATTTACTTATTACATAATCATATTAATTGTTATGATATCATATATGTTTCACTTATGACTTTATATTAACCGTTCTTTTTTAAATTCCATGTTAAAGCTGTATTTTGGGTAAAATCATTTCATTTATCGTATGTGTTTCGACTTGTCGTTCTTGATATTATTACTTATATCCTGATTTACATAATTCCGGAATGTAAAAAATGATTTATATATAATATATATTCATCATATACATATGTATATTATAGATTGATAAAAGGAATGAAATACACCGTTCATGGAGACGGTAGGCCGTACGTACGCATGAACGCTGTTTTCGTTTCCTTATTGAATTGAATGAAACTAAATAGATGAAATACATATATATATATACATAAATCCAGTAGCATTATTATTTCATATATTTCATTATTATTCATTATATAAACTATATGATCATTCATGTATGGTTAACATGGAGAATGAATCTCATCGCGTCATGGAGACGGTAGTCCGTACGTACGCACGAGCGATGATATCGTTCCCATAATTATTGAATAAAATTGGAGTGGATGGTATAATATATCATAATTAGTATGATTTTATAATAACCATATATAGTTATTCTTTATACCATTATACCCATCCATGTAAGGTGTTGGTGGAAAAAATAGATTTCACCACGGCGTGGAGACGATATTCCGTACGTACGCACGCGTGGTGATTTTGTTTTCCGTAGGATGGATAGATGGTGAAATAGGGTAGTTTCATACTTATAATAAAATATCAGTATATGATTTATACTGATGTTATTACTTCATAATGAAACAACTAAAGAAGAAGAAGTGGAAGAATAAATAAAGTTGAAAGAATCGGTAACAGACATTACCTCTTCTTTGAAGCGCCTCTTTAAAACTCCTCTTAGGGCACTAAAATTGGTCTTTAAAGAAGACCAGGACCTCTAGTATGTTTCTAGGGAAGTTTAGAAGATAACTTTTCAGGGTTTGGTGGAGCTTGAAGGCTCAAAGCGGTGTGAGGAAGAGAGGGAGGAGGTGCCCTTTTATAAGGGTGGAGAGGGGCACCTTTGGAAAAACTAAATATATTATTTTATTATAAAGTCATATAGGGTTTTTAATATCTCAAAATTGATTTATTTCAAAGATAAGGTGGGGATGGGTCGAAATATTCTCATCCAATAGAATTTATACAAGTTTAGGTTTCTATTTTAACCTTATCATTTAGATTTAACCTTAAGTTAAATAATTTTACTTTTACCGTGTCTTCATTTTTTCTTACACTATAAGGTTAATAAACTTACTATAACAAGCCAAAATAACCCCAAGTTGTTTATTATTAATCTATATAACCTTATATAAGTCATTTAGCCGAACCTTAGATTTTTAGGAATAAAATAACAATTAATAATATAATATTTGTTTTTAAAAACTATTTTATGTCAATTTTGACACTATTTGGTAATTGATTTTTTTTGAAAATCATAACAGAATGATTAGTTCTAAAAAAGTTAACTAAATCAATACTAACATGTCATATTAACCTATAAAATTAGTGTAATTCATAAAAAGTCTCAAATTACATTTATTTGGGTATTTATAACATCAATTATGTCAATATTTCATTAATAAGATAATTACTACATCATCATTGTGTCAAAAATAAATTAAATTATTTAATGTCTAAAAATTATAAATAAAATACCATTATGTAGGAAATATTTTTATCTTTATAATGAATATTTATAGTCGAATTTATCTTATGTATAACCCTATATTAAAAATGATTTATTTATTAAACTTTGATTTTAACTATTTTAACCCTTCTTTAAACAAATTAATATTAAATGTCCTAATCTAATCCAAGTGGGCCTAAATGGTCATATTTTATTACTAAGGTTGTTTTTGGCCGAATTAAACTTATCCATTAAAATTAGGACATGTGTTAGGGTAATAATAATATCATTTTTACCCTTAATTACCCTATTTACTTTTAACCGTGGTAAAAAAAGTAAAAAGTTACTATTCACCAAAAATTATTTTCATCTCATTGAACCACATTTCAGTCCTTGATATTAACCGTGTCTCTCAGATTTTTGAAATTCCACTCACAGAAGCTGTAAAATTAAGTTTTATGAAAAATTCAGTTTTTAACTACCACTTAGTGGTTTCACTATTCATCAAAAAAATGAAAGTTTCCAGAAAAATACAGAAAATTAGGCCTAAGCTATATTTGATATTACGAATTCAAAAATGATGTCTATTTTACCAAATTCAAAACATATCAGTTACATTAACTAATTTAAAAATTATTTCCCGTCGTCAAAACAAATAACATGTTTTTAAGGGATAATAACTATTAAAAGATTGACACTTGTTTATGTCTGGTTTAAATGTGAAATTACATCCAATGACCAACATTGTAGTAAATTGTAAAAATATATTCTAAATATACTTTAAAACCACTCAAATTAATAATTTATCACTATTAATTATTTCTATTAAAAAAGTTGTTTTTAATTAAAATTTAGTAATTTTCACTATTCATCAGAATATGAAAGTTATTCGAAAAGTACCAAAATTTCACCCTAAGCTAATTTTGATATTCCGAATCCAAAAATTAAGTCCATTGTGAAAGATGAAATTTAAAAAATTTCAAAAAGTGGGTATTACTATTCATAACGGCTAATTCATAATAATATTATAATAATATCTCGTTTAGCGAAACTCGGTATTGCGTACTACACATGCTATCGAGGAAGGTTGTGATTACGTGTAATTCAAGGAAAGTCAGGGATGTGTGTTATGAAAGATCCTTTGGGTGTAGCATACAAAACAAGACATTAATGAAATTAAAAAGAATATTTTTCATAAAATCTCAGGGTGTTACATTCTACCCCCCTTAAAATGAATTTCGCCCTCGAAATTCGTCGGGGTTATAAAAGGTTTTCTACTCGAAAGTTTCATTAATAGAAACCAACATCGTAAAAAGGAATACCAAAACTTGGATTTAAAAACTAAAGTATGAAACGTAATGGTTACCCAAATTAACTCATCACTGGGTTTCCACGTAGGAGAACATAGGTGAAAATATGGATATCGAAGAAAAATCTAACCATCAAGTTCTGATGGAGAGTGGTAGAGAACATGACTATGAAAAAGCCAACAATCACAAAGCCATAAATTTGTGACGATCTAATTACCATCTGATTCATCAGATATAATAGCACTAGGACAACAATTTTGGTTTTCAAGATCATTTCTCTAAAGTTGATGAAATTGAAATTAGAAGAAATTCTTTCGTGATTTTGGTACAGTCTCACCGTTGGTCGTTCTTTGGAAAATTTACACTTCATATCTTAAAGAAATGAAGTTGAATTTTTCATTCGTGATGTGTTAGCAGATCATGTGATAGAATGATGGGTCATTCCATCTGTCTCAAACAAAAGGTTAGAAAAGTTATCAAAAAATACATAAGTCCATCTATAGTGAGATTAATCATATATGGTTCCCAAAATGGACTTATTTTTCATATATCATACTGCTTAATATAATAAAACTAGTTTCTACAAAATAGGGACTTCCTGTAGGCCAGTGGTAGGCGATAAAGGCCAGTCACACTTTGGTTGTGGGTTCGATTCCCACAGCCTTGTCCGACGCGATGGGCTGTCGCCCGTCCTGCAGGTTGTCCTTTTTCTAAAACTACATTACTATAACATCCCATCAATAATATCAAAAAAAGTTCTATCATTAAAAAATACTAACTTATGTCCAACATAATCCATTCCAATCTTTAGGCTTATCCATAATACTGCAGTCCACTCTCATAATATAGTGAAAATGATTACCAGAGATTTCATATAGGAAGCATGTTAATACCATCGTTGATCCCCATATATCATAAGATATGTCTTGTTGGTCACATTCCAAACATTCGAAGGCCTTAATAATGTATTCTCTTGAAAAATAAATACCCATTGAACCTTAGTGAAAACATGAATGCAGTTAAAAGTTAACACTTTCCACATACCAAAATACTCAAAATTCTATATACTCAAACCATGATATCACTTAGTCCTTATATCAATCATGATCTCATGAATACAATCAAACATCACATTATCTTCTTATTCCTTCATTATGTTCATATCATCTACTTTCCAAAAATACTTGAATAACCTTCCATGGTTACTGGTACCATTCAACATATACTTTCAAATACTTTAGGAAAAACAATAGTGTAACAATCCTTAGATGATTCTTTATTCCATAGTATCATTAACTATACAACATAACTCTCGATAAACATACAATCATTCCACTACCTTCTAAAACAACTGACTGAGCTTCAACACTTCTTTCAGCTCATATATCATTTGTAGTCTCCTCATCATCATCCACATAAATACTACCCATATGACCATGCTGATTCTCTTCATGAGATTTTCCCTTAGGGCATTGGTTTGCATAATGCCCATACATTCCACATTTAAAACATCTAATCATTGTTGATGTCGTAGCAATACCATTATCCTTGTCCATGGTGTTAACTGATCCTTTTCCTTTGCACTTATTGGCTTTGTGTCCTTATTTTCCACACCCAAAGCATCTTCCAGTTCCTTTGAAACAATCTCCATGATGCCTCTTCCCACATGATTTACATGAGGGATATTGAACTTTCTTTCCTCTATGATCATCATGAAACTCCATCTTTATCTTATTATCTGAGTCAGGAAACTTTCCAAAGTTGAGATTATTGATCATATTATGAGATTGCTGATTAGGTATAATAACGATGTTTGGACTTCCAAATCCCGTTTCATTTGGTTGCTCAAGAAGAATATCATTCCATTGTTTGTCATATCCTCCATTATCGTGAATCTTCCTGTTTCCATCCATTTTCTAAAACCCAAAAAGAATAGTGTGTGAGGCAAAAATCATTCTAGGGAAAACAAAATAGTAAAGGTGGAGTTCCCTCAATATCTAACATCTTAGGTTAAATTTTAAGATCGTTACCGTAGTTCTAGGACTATATCATATACGTATACTTATCCTTAGGGATATCCCTAGACATACCTTAGAAATATCTCTAGATATCTCACTAACATTTTCGCATCCTAGTTTCCAAAGTTTGACTAAACCTTTCCTCTGATACCAACTGTAGAGACCCGAAGCTTGAAGTACATGAACTTTACATTACTTTTGCGGAATACTTAATACATAACAAAAACAGACACACAAGGACCGTAATAGTTTAGTGTCTTTAGAAACTCGGAACGTAATCTTCTAATCGTGGTGAAAGATCTTCAACATCTCCCATAAAGATCTTCCCCTTTTGTTTTCTTACCTAAAAACTTTCTTTATATCCTGGGGAAAAGAAAACATATAAAGGGTGAGCTCAAATGCTCAGTAAGGGTAAACATGGATAAAATAAAACAAATCATATACATTTGAACTTAAAAACATGAACATAATGTTTAAACAACAAAATCTTGAGCAATGACATAAAACATGGAAGAACATAAGGCATAGATCATAAAGAAAAATTAATCATGATAAAATAGCATGGGAATAAAACATGTGATTGTGGAAACCATTAAGCACATGATATGATTTCGTATGTATCCGAACCTCCTGTATAATATATACATAAATCCAGTAGCATTATTATTTCATATATTTAATTATTATTCATTATATAAACTATATGATCATTCATGTATGATTGACATGGAGAATGAATCTCATCGCGTCGTGGAGATGGTAGTCCGTACGTACGCATGAACGATGATATCGTTCCCATAATTATTGAATAAAATTGGAGTGGATGGTATAATATATCAGAATCAGTATGATGTTATAATAACTATATATAGTTATTCTTTATACCATTATACCCATCCATGTAAGGTGTTGGTGGAAAAACAGATTTCACCACGGCGTGGAGACGGTATTCCGTACGTACGCACGCGTGGTGATTTCGTTTTCCGTAGGATGGATAGATGGTGAAATAGGGTAGTTTCATACTTATAATAAAATTTCAGTATATAATTTATACTGATGTTATTAATTCATAATGAAACAACTAAAGAATAAGAAGTGGAAGAAGAAATAAAGTTGAAAGAATCAGCAACGGACATTACCTCTTATTTGAAGCGCCTCTTTGAGAACTCCTCTTAGGGCACTAAAATTGGTCTTTGAAGAAGACCAGGACCACTAGGATGTTTCTAGGTAAGTTTAAAAGAGAATATGGTAGGGGTTGGCCGATATTTAAGGATCAAAGTGGTGTGTGGAAGAGAGGGAGGAGGTGCCCTTTTATAAGGGAGGAGAGGGGCACCTTTGGAAAAACTAAAAATATTATTTTATTATAAAGTCATATTTGGTTTTTAATAGCTCTAAATTGATTTATTTCGAAGATAAGGTGGGGATGGGTCTAAATCCTCTCATCAAATAGAATTTAGACAAGTTTAGGTTTCTATTTTAACCTTATCATTTAGATTTAACCTTATGTTAAATAATTTTACTTTTACCGTGTCTTCTTGTTTTCTTACACTATAAGGTTAATAAACTTACTATAACAAGCCAAACTAACCCCAACTTGTTTAATGTTAATATATATAACCTTATCTAAGTCATTTGTCCAAACCTTGTATTTTTTGGAATAAAATAACAATTAATAATATAATATTTGTTTTAAAAACTATTTATGTCAATTTTGAAACTATTTGGTAATTTATTTTTGTGAAAATCATAACAGAATGATTAGTTCTAAAAAAGTTAAATAAATAAATACTAACATGTCATATTAACCTAGAAAATTAGTGGAATTCATAAAAATTCTCAAATTACATTTATTTGGGTATTTATAACATAAATTATGTCAATATTTCATTAATAAGATAATTACTACATCATTGTGTCAAAAATAAATTAAATTATTTAATGTCTAAAAATTATAAATAAAATACCATTATTTAGGAAATCTTTTTATCTTTATAATTAATATTTATAGTCGAATTTATGTTATGTATAACCCTATATTAAAAATGATTTACTTATTAAACTTTGATTTTAACTATTTTAACCCTTATTTAAATAAATTAATATTAAATGTCCTAATCTAATCCAAGTGGGCCTAAATGGTCATATTTTATTCCTAAGATTGTTTTTGGCCGAATTAAACTTCTCAAATATAATTAGGACATGTTTTAGGGTAATAATAATATCATTTTTACCCTTAATTACCCTATTTATTTTTAACCGTGGTAAAAAAGTAAAAAGTTACTATTCACCAAAAATTATTTTCATCTCATTGAACCACATTTTAGTCCTTAATATTAACTGTATCTCTCAGATTTTCGATATTCCACTCACAGAAGCGGTAAAATTAAGTTTTATGAAAAATTCAGTTTTTTAACTACCACTTAATGGTTTCACTGTTAATCAAAAAATGAAGGTTTCCAGAAAAATACCAAAAATTAGGCCTAAGCTATATTTGATATTATGAATTCAAAAATGATATCTATTTTACCAAATTCAAAACATATCAGTTACATCAACTAATTTAAAAATTAATTCCCGTCGTCAAAACAAATAGCGTGTTTTTAAGAGATAATAACTCTCAAAAGATTGACACTTGTTTATGTCTGGTTTAAATGTGAAATTACATCCAATGACCAACATTGTATTAAATTGTAAAAATATATTCTAAATATACTTTAAAACCACTCAAATTAATAATTTATCACTATTTATTATTTCGATTTAAAAAATTGTTTTTAATTAAAATTTAGTAATTTTCACTATTCATCAGAATATGAAAGTTATCCGAAAAGTACCAAAATTTCACCCTAAGCTAATTTCGATATTCCAAATCCAAAAATGAAGTCCATTTTGAAAGATGAAATTTAAAAAATTTCAAAAAGTGGGTATTACTATTCATAACGGCTAATTCATAATAATATTATAATAATATCTCGTTTAGTGAAACTCGGTATTACGTACTACACACGCTATCGAGGAAGGTCACGCTTGCGTGTAATGCAAGGCAAGTCAGGGATGCGTGTTGTGCAAGCTCCTTTTGGTGTAGCTTACAACAAAAGACATTAATGAAATTAAAGAGAATATTTTTCATAAAATCTCGGGGTGTTACAAAACATATCATAAATAACCCATGGAAAATAAAAGAAACAGGTTTCATATGTAAATCATGCCATTTAATAAAAGTGCTTAAAAACATGATTATTATATCATTTATAACCCATAAAAAAGGAATGAGGGTTTCATATATCTCAATTAAAAAATAAAAGAAATCATTTTTGAATCTTTGTAAATAACCCTAGAAAATAAATAGGGTTTAGTAGTCATATAAAGAAAAGAAAATAATTTCTTGAGAAAAAGAGAGAAAATTTGAAAAGAAAATTTGGTAGCATAATGGGTATGAAACATGGATTTATAAAACATTAAAAAAAGATGTGAAAAGTGTCTTAAATAAATAAAATTCTCTTAATAAAATAAATGGATAGAATAAAATGGATATAATAACATTTTATAGAAATTTGAATGATATACCACATAAAAAATCTTGAAAGGAAAAGAGAAGTTGAGATTTCCCTTACCTTAAAGATTAACTCCTAAAACTAGAATATTAGAATCTTGGGGGATTGAGGACAACTTTGAAGAAATAATTTTGAAGTAAAACTATTAGATATTCATATATGATGAATTTGGAATGAAATATAATGGATAAATGGGTGGATATTTACTACAAAAGTGAGGTATTTTTTTATTGATTTCCTTAGACACCTCAGTGGTGGTATTTGGAAAACCATGATCTTGGCCATGGTATTTGCCCATTGTATTGGAAACTTGGGAAACATAATATGTTATTATAATCCAAAATATTTGGCCAAAATTTTATATTACTTATTACATCATTATGATGTCATTAACATACTAAAAACTAAAAACTGCATTTTTACTATTCACCAAAAGACAAAATATTTTAAAAAATTATCTTAAATTTAACCTACCCTTATTTTGATGTGATGATTTCAAAAATTATGTTTATTTTATAATATTAATTCTTTAATTATGAGAAATTTAACTTTTAAATAGAAAAATAATTATTTATTAAAAATGATAAGGGACAAAAAATGCATTGTAAAATTTATGACACTTGAAAAAGATAAAAATTTCTTATCATTTAAATTTAAATAAGAGTGTTTTAATAATACCATTTCATTAAAATAATCATTATTCAAAATAATTTAATTTACTATAATAATTATATCATTTCTGAAAAGTATAATTTTTGTCCGAAAAGACAATTTATCAAATTCATCATATTTTTAAGAAAAACTAAACTCAAAACAAAATTTATGGAACACATATTTTATTTATGCAATTGGATTACACATTAAGTAACTAAGGCCTTGAAACATAACCCCTTATAAATCCCATATATGACCTAAGGGTGAGGTGTGTGATAGTGACAAATTCTTGGGGTGGGTCGGATAACATCACCCGAGTGGTAATATACACTAACATGAACTTATATTGTAGGTGATTTCATTCAAGATTAACATGTTGAAGCTTGGATTGGTATTGGTAAAGAGTGAATACCAGTGCCACTACCTCCCTCCCAAGTTCGGACAAATGGGCTTCATATGACACAACTCTACTAGATAAAGCCAACGACTCTTCTTTCTGCATTAATGTTACTTTATCATTTCTAATTATGAACAAAAATTATAACATTAAAATAATTAGTAAGAGTATAGTTTTCAATGGTCATATTAAAAAATGGTCATAATTGACCAACGATAATAATTGAACAACAATCATAAAGTGGTCTAAACCCAATGGTCATATTTCAATTATAGACACTTTATTATTAAAGGGATATAGTTTTGATGGGTACAAAATAATATGAAACACATTTTTAAGAAAAAAATATTATTCATAAATTTTAGGTCATTATATTCTCCCCCATAATAAATTTCATCCTTAAAATTTCAACTCCTTCCCTTAGTTGAAAAAAGGTGTGGGTACTTTTTCCTCATTGTCTCCTCTATTCCCACATGGATTATTCATATTTGTGGTTCCTCCATAAAAATTTAGAGAGTTGGGTAGTCTTGTTACATAGAACCTTGTCTCTACGGTCCAAGATCTCCATTGGATTCTCCTCATAAGAGAGGTCATGTTCTAGTTATATCACCTCCAGATTAAATGCATGTGAAGGGTCTAGTATGTACTTCGTCAATAGAGATACATGGAATACATAATGAACTTGAGTTAGATTTGGGGGAAGTGCTAGATGTTAGACCACTTCTCCTATGAGATCAAGAATTTCATAGGGGCCAATGTACCTAGGGCTGAGCCTCCCTTTCTTCCCAAACCATATGAATCTCTTCCAAGGTGAAATTAGAAGGAATACTTTATCTACAACATCAAACTCCAAAACCCTTATATAGTTTTTTTCATATCTCTTCTACCAATTTTGAGAATCCTTTTTGTGTTACTGGATGTCATGAACCTTTTTTGTCATCTATTGAATAAGATCAGGGCCAAGAATATTTCTCTCACCAGCTTCATCCCAAAAAGTAAGAGTTCTATATCACTTTCCATATAGAGCATCATAGGGTACCATTTGAATACTTTAATGGAAGCTATTGATATATGAGAACTCAACTAATGGATTATATTGATCCCATACACATTTAAATTTAATTGAGCATGTTCTCAACATGTCCTAAAGTGTCTAAATAGTCCTTTTTGATTGGCCATTATTTTGGGGATGATAAGATGTACTGAAATTAAATTATGTACTCAGAGCATGTTAAAGACTTACCCATAATTTTAATGTGAACCTTGGATCATGATCAGAAATGATATAAAGTGTAACTCTATGCATCCTTAACACTTCCTTTACATAAATCTTAACAAGTTGGTCAAGATAGAAATCTTCTTGAATATAGATAAAATGGGCAGTCTTGGTGAGACAATCCACTATAACCAATATCGAATTATTTCATTTGGCTGTTTTTGGGAGACTAGTGAAAAGGTCTATAGTGATATTTTCCTACTTCCATGCTGGTATGGGTAGTGGTTTTAAGACCCCTTTAGAAAGTTGTTGCTCCACCTTAACTTGTTGATACACCAGGCACCTTGTAGCGTAGTTAGAAATATCCCTTTTCATATTATACCACTAATAATGATCACAAGGGTCCCTATACATTTTAATGATTTCAGGATGTATAGAGAAAGTATATCTATGAGATTTATCAAGCATCTCATTCTTTATTCCCCGAATATATGGAACAAATAGCCTTATATGAAATTTTAATACACCTTCTTTATTAATATTAAACTCAAGAAACCTCCCAACCTTTGCAGCCTCTATCTTATTTTGCAATAAAGGATCATATCTTTGAGAGTTCTTGATATTATCCAATAATGATGGTTGAGAAATCATTTGGTATAGGGTTGACAATGTACCTTCACTTAATATTACCATGTATAGTTTTACTAGGACTTTGATCAAAATATCTCGTTGAATCCTCATCATTTCCAACACAACATGGTATTTCTTACTTAATGCATCAGAAAATTTGTTTTCTCTTTTGGGATGATAAAAAATTGAATAATTATAGTCTTTAAGAAGTTATAACTATCTCCTCTATCTCATGTTAAATTCATTTTCCATAAAAATATAATTCAAACTTTTATAGTCTATGTATATATTACATGTCTTCGCATAAAGATAGTGCCTCTATATCTTCAGAGCAAAAAAAATCACAGCCAACTCCAGGTCATGAGTAGGATAGTTCTACTTATAAGGTTTCAACTATTGATATTCATAATATATCACCTTTTCATTTTTCATGAGGACTCACCCAATACCTTTCATAGATGCATCACTAAAAATAATAAATCCTTCTTCAATATAGGGTAGAGTTAACATGGGTATAGTAACCAATCTCTTCTTCAACTCTTTGAAAATTTCTTCACACTCCTTTGACCAGGTGAACTCGACCCCTTTTTGAGTTAACTTGGTTAGTGGATTAGAAATTCATGTATTTTTTTCACAAAGATCCTATAATATGCTACTAATCCAAGGAAACTAAAAATCTCATTTACTATTTTGTAGGATGAGGCTACTACTCTACAAACTTTACCTTAGTCGGATAAAATGAGTTTCCTTCATTGGTTACAATTTTCCCCAAGAAAGAAACTTATTCTAACCAAAATTCATATTTTTGAACTTTTAAAATAGCCTATCATTCCTCATATTTTTCAATATAACCCTTATATGATACTCATGCTCCTCGAGACTTTTGGAATATATCAGAATATAATCAATAAAAACTTCCATAAAGTTGTCAAGGTAGTCCTTAAAGACTATATTAATCAAACCCATTAAAATAGTTGGAGCATTAGTCAAGAAAAAGGGAATAACAAAAAACTCATAATGACCATATCTTGATTGAAAGTGATCTTTAGAATATCTTCTTTCTTCACCATCAATTTATGATAACTAGATTAAATATTAATTGTGGAGAATAATTGATCCCCATGAAGCTGGTTAAACAAATCATCAATCCTTGGAAGTGGTTATTTGTTCTTTACTGTGATCTCATTAATTTATCTATAATCAATGCATATACACATTGATCCATCATTATTCTTTACAAAGAGAATAGGTTCTCCCCAAGCAGATTCACTTGACCAGATAATTCTATTCTATAAAAGATTTTGGAGTTATATCTTTAATTCCTCCACCTCTACATTTTCCATTCTATAAGTGGTCTTTGAAATTGGCTTGGATCTAGGCATAAGATTAATAGAGAACTCTACCTCTCTTTCTGGGGGAGGTCGAGGTAACTCGTTAGGAAATACGTTAATGTATTCCTAAATTATGGGGATAATTTCTATTTTTATACATTAATTTCATTCTTATTCTTCACTAATCATCTCCATAAAGATGGCCATGGGTAGTGCTTTTAGATAAATCTTAAGTCGAGATATCTCTCCTTTGAAAACAAGTATAGGTTTTTTATTCAAGACTACTGAGATTTATTTGTTTTTTCAGTTGATCTTAGTATTATACTTTGAGATCCAGTCTATCCCTAGTATAATATTGTATTCAAACATGGGAATTACTACAAGATTTGCGATGAGATTATGCTCACCAAAGTGAATACTAGAGTTTATATACATTGTTGATGCTTAGATAATCTCTCAAGGAGTCTTGAATGTTGACTATAATTCTAGAAATTAATAGATTGATTCTATATTCTTTGAAAACTTGGGGGAAATAAAGGAATGTATAAAACTAGAATAAAAAAAATACTTGCTATATTTGATATAACAACGAGAGTAATTTACACCATATCATTTAGAGATTCAACTTCATCCATCATGATATAAAAAGAACAACCTTTATCCCTTAGCCTATGCTATGGTTGATGGTGATTACCCTCTATTAACTTTATATTAGGATAGTTATTAGAAAAGTTCCCAAGAGGTCCACACTTGAAGCATTGGACTTCATCTGGGGCCTACAACATCTTACCTTTGTCATTTGTGTTTAGAAGTTGAGGCTTCAACTCACTATGATAGTTCCAAGCAATATGAACATCTCTTTAACACTTGAAACATTTTCCACTCCCAACCAAGAAATTCCCTGAATGATTCTTCCCACACTTAATACACATGGAAATTTTCAATTTTTTCATCCCATTCCTAGTTCAAATCTCCTTAATAAATAACCCATGGATAATAACAGAAATGGGTTTCGTATCAAAATCACAGCGCTTAAAAAAAGTGCTTAAAAACATGATCATAATGTCATTTATAACCCACATAAAGGGAATGAGGGTTTCATGTATGTAAATTATAGAATAAAATAAACAATTTTTAATCTGGTTAATACCCCTAAAAAATAAAGAGGTTTGGGTATCAAATAAAAAAATAAAATAATTTCTTGAGAAAAAGAGAGAAATTTTGTGCAGAAAATTGAACAACATAACGGGTATGAAACATGGTTTTAGAAAAAATTAAAAAGAGAGAGGAAAAGGGTATCTCAATAATGATATAATATTAATATAGTAAAGGGATAGAATAAATTAAACAAAATAACATGGTAATGAAATTTGAAAGACATACCACATAAAAAGATACCTTGAAAGGAAAATAGAACTTGATATTTCCCTTTCCTTGAAGAGTAACTCCTAAAACTCTAAGATTGAGAGATTGGGGTCTTAAGGAAACCTTGGGAGGAATCCTTGGGATGAATAATTGGGAGGTAAAACTATCAAATATTCGTGGAGGATGAATTTTTAATGAAAGAAAATAGAGAAATGGGTGGATATTTATATCAGAAATGATGGATTTTTTATTTATTTCCATTGACACCTCGGTAGTCGTATTTGAGAAACCATAGTCTTTCCCATGATATTTGTGCATGGTATTGGACACTTGTGACACCTAATATTTTATTATAATCCAAAAAAGTTTAAAAAATTTTATATTACTTAATACATCATTATGATGTAATTAAACATACCGAAAACTCAAAACAGTATTTTTACTATTCAACAAAAAACAAAATATTTTTGAAAATTCTCATTAATTCACCCTAACCAAATTTTGACATGATTATTTCAAAAACTATGTTTATTAAATCATAATAATTATTTAATTTTGATAAATTTATCTTTTAAATATAAAAATACGTATTTATTAATAATAATAGCAGATAGAAAATGCATAGTATAAAAGCATTGTAAAATTTATAACACCTGAAAAAAATAAAATTTTCTTATAATTTAAATTTAAATAAGCATGTTTTAATCATACTATTTAATTAAAATAATAATTATTCATAATAAATTAATTTAATATATCAATTCTGAAAAGTACAATTTCTGTCCGAAAAATCAATTTATCAAATTTGTCTTGTTTTTAAGAAAAACTAAACTCAAAAAGGGATTGATGGAATAAAAATTTTATTTATAAAAAGGTATTAAACATTAAGTAACTAAGGCATCAATACTTAACCCCTTATAAATTCTGTATACAACCTAAGGGTGAGGTTTGTGATGGTGATAGATTCTTGTGGCGTCTTAGATAACGTCACCCTAGTGGAAATTTCCACCAACTTGAACTTCTCCCATATGCGATTTCGTTCAAGCTTAACATGTTGAAGCTTGTCAAGTGATTGGTCAAGAGCAAAGCCCAATTATGCTACCTCCCTCAAAAGTTTTGACAAATGGGCTTCGTACAACATGACTCTACTAGATAAGGTCATCAAATCTTGTTTCTTCATTAATTTTCCATTGTCATTTCTACTTATAAACAATAATTATAATGTTAAAATAATTTTTAAGAGTATATTTTCCAATGGTCATATTTACCAATGGTCATAATTGACCAAAATTAATAATTTACCAATGGTCACAATTGACCAATGGTCATATAATGTTTGAAACCCGATGGTCACATTTCAATTATACTCAATTTTTAAGGGGATATAGTTTTGATGAGTACAAAATAATATGACACACATTTTTAGGGAAAAAATATTTTTCAAAAAGTTTGGGACATCACACACCTAATGGGGAATGATTTAAATTAAATTTATGGATCATATATCTATCATTATGAATTGAAATTTATATAGTGAGGATTACTAGTTATAGAGTTAAAGTAAAATCATATTTTCCTTGAAAAATATGTTTTTTTGAAAAATTTATTTCCATCATGATTGAAGGTTTTATTTTAAATTAAATTATTTCACCACTTTGAATTTTTTTTTATAAAATGGATTCAATATTTTTAATAATAATAATTAATATTAGGTAATAAGTTCAACTTAATTTTTGGACAACATGAATAATAACTGTAGTAAATATTTATTACAACGGTAAACAAAAAATTGGTTAATTAAGAGTAATAATAATTTAACAATGAATAAAATAAGTGACCCAAATAATAAAAATATTTATATTTTAATTTCAATATAATAATGATTATATTTTTTTTCTTTATACATAATTAAAAAATGATTTTTATAAAAATTAGATTTTGATACGGTAAAACACGAATTTTATTTTTGTGTAATAATAGATTTCAATTAATACATTCCTTTTTGAAAAAATCATGAATTTTTATGATAAATTATATTTTAATAAAATAATACCATAATTTTTTTTTATTAAATTTAAATAATAATTTAATTTTTTATGAAATCAAATATAATTTTTATAAGGGTTTGAAAATTCTTATTAAAAAAAATCAAATTTCTCAATAAATGTAATTTATTTTTTTAAAAGTAAAAATTAAAATATTTAGAAAATTATATTGATAAAATAAATATTATTTCTAGAATAATTTTTTTAAAATTATGCAACAATGATTTTTTTTATAATTTTCAGAGAATGTTAAATTTTTGGTTAAAAATTAAATACGTTATAAATATTTGGCGTGTGTTATGACATAATAATGACCCAAAAGTGATGTAATAAATACTATAAATTGTATCGACGACCAAATATATGTTTCCCCTTTAAAATAATGTGTTTTTAGGTTATTTAATAAATTTCATTAAGCCTTTATGGATCATCCAAAACTAATATTATATTTTAAGGTTTTAAAATCAATTCTTTATAAACATGACTCACTTACACATCACCAAGGGTAATATTTTAATTATTTAGGACCATGGAATTATTAAATGAATAAAAACACTCCTATTTTTTAGAAATCATGGGAAAAATACAATGGGTAGGTTTTTGGTTTTTATTACCTTATTATATAGAGTTCAAAACATAGGTCTGGAAAATAATAAATAACCCCCTCTCTTTTTCTATATAAACCTACCCAATATCCCATTAATATTCACTAAAAGAACTATGGATCACATAATTACTCTTCCATTACCTCTATATATTCCTCCCAAGGTTCCCCTAACATCTTAAGAATCTCTTCCCAAGATTTTGGAATCACTCTCTCAAGGTGAGGGACTTCTCTCCCTTTTTTTCCATTAAAGAACCTTCTTTGTAATTGTCCTTTTGAATATCAAATGGTTATGTTGTAATAAATTTTTAAGATCACAAAAATTTAAAATTTATTTCTTAATACTAGGATATTATTTATCCCCTCTCTTTATAGCATTTACCTAAGCCGTGACTATGCCGAAAATTTATTGAGGGACCTTTATATCTTATTTTCCATTCAAAAACCTTATTTGTATTTAGAATTTTGAATGTAAATTAGTAATGATTTAATGTTGTAGACACTGTGAAATTTTTTCCATGCACTTCTCCGCAAAATGAACTAAAGAAGGCTAAATTTTTTTTTGGTGCAACTCTGTATTTTTCATGGGGTTCAGTGAAGGTAGCGAAGGCACCGACCCAAAGGGTCAGGACCGTAGGTCAGTAGTGATCCCAATAAGGGGTGTGGGGGCACAACCCCCACAGTATAGATCAATTATTTTGGATAAGTCCCTAAAGAGGCATCCAAGGTACCTGCACACAAAAACCTATGCGCCACCATGCTGGAGGAGAATAAAGAATTTATTTTGGGTAAGTCCTCAAAGCGGTGCCCTAGTTAGGCCAAATCACCAACGACGCACAAGTTTACTTTAGAGCCACCCATCGAGAGAAAAACCACTTATGCACCACAATGTTGGCATGTAACCCACTTGCACGACCAAAGTCCTTTTTTCTAGGGTCCTATTTTTGCCAATAAATAGACCCTTGGGGCCTTCATTTGTACAGATGAATTTCCCGGAATCCCAATTGCTTCTCTGGTCACCCTAGTGCTTCGCCAAAGTCCTAAAAAACTTTCAAGGTAGTTTATTAACACCTAAAGTAGAGAAATTGATGGAGGATCATAGGACTTAAGTCCTTTTAGTGTTTTAAGTCCACAACACTTGCACGCCTAAAGTGCCCAACCTCTCTAAAATCAGAAACACTTTCGCACCACCTATTCCTTTCACAGAAACTTGAGATCCCTACTTTTAGGATCACTTGTGAATACTTTTGAAGGCTTTATCTAGGTTTATACCAAGTATTACCATGCAGGTTGTTCGTCATTTAAGTGAATACCAGATCGCCCAGGTCTACTTGCATGCCCATACTTGTGTGCCCTTACCTACTTGGGCATCCATATTTGATTCAATTCCTATACTAAATCTATAAGACATAAATACCTCTTCAAATCCATCCATGGCAAGGATTATTCTTCATTGTCTCCCTTGTTTGAAAGGGATTCTGTTGGGACCTCCACCAAAATCTCCTAACTTATCAAACCTTTGGGAAATGCACATCAACTTGTCTCCTATTTGGGTTTGTATATACGCAGTTAGAGGTTTCCCACATTTGTTTCACAATGGGGTTAGGATTCATGGAGTATCTATGGGTTTTTATATCTATAGTCACATGGACCTTTCTCCCAAGAACAGTGCTGGGAAGTTCCCGATTTTGAGAATTAGGGTTTGGTCTTGACCTCTCCCTTCTCAGGGACTTAGAACCTCAGATCTTTGGTAGGGGAGGTAAGGTTCATGCTTTATTTTTCATTCAAGCGAATGAAAAGAATCCCTCCCCTACCAAGATAAATTTTAGGGCATCCATCTAGGTATAATCCCCTAACCTTCATCCCTTATTCCTTTAATTGGACCCTTATCCAATGTATAGAGAATAGAGGAAAGGCTCGTCGCCTCTCCCTCGTCCACCCTCATCGCCATAGGTGTACCGTATTCCACTAGTGGAGGAAAAGTGTGTGTCATTGTTTAATCTTTAACATCCTATTATTTCTCACACCGATCATAACTCATGTGGGATTAGAGATTTGTGATGATTACAACATTTGCACAAACACCCATAATTGAATGAACTATGAGAACTATGATTCCCACCATAATTAGGATATGTAGGAATCCTTTTCAGGGACCGAGCTCATTGGATATCTTTTTCAGGAATCCAACCTTAATTCCCTTAATCTAGGCATCCTCCTTTGGAATAAGCCCCAAATTAAAGCCGGCACCAGGCATCCTTTTCAGGAAGTAAGCCCAAAATCATATCTCTCAAAGGACTCTACTCTCATATGAGACTTATTTAACTACGTGGGATTTGATTCCTATCCACATGGGATATGTAGGAAGCCTCCTTGAGTTTCAAACCCAACACTTCAAATAAACCCTGTTCTCCTTGGGCCATAATCCCAACAAGGTCTAATCTTACTTGGAAACCCGTATTCTTTCCAAGTTCCTTGGGATACTTAGGAATAAGTCCCAAACCAAACTTTGACAAAGCACCTTTCTCTTAGATGTCCGTACCACATGACATTAAATTTTATGACTAGGTCCTTATCACATGACCTTAAAAGGTATTATGTGTCCCATTAAGTGGCACTGAACTACAAGGGTTCTGATTTCTTTCACAAGGATATGTAGGTAGCCCATTTCATGGGTATGATCCCAATATCAAAACAAACCTTCATCTCCCTAGATGAAAATAAATTCCAGAGTTCCCCACTAAGTGTCTTAAAAACTAGTATCATCATAATGATGATTAAAGGAATCACTAAATAGTATATGAGAGGAAACCATTGATGGAGAACCTCAAATACATATGGATATCTCTAGTAAGGAAGAAACTTGATTACATACTGATGATTCTAAATTTTACACATTTTAATAAGTGATTTAAAATTACAAGAGAAACTCATATTATACTTGGTAAATTAATAAGGATTCATGAAAATATCTTAAATTTTCAAAGAGAGTCCCAGAGTAGACAATAATTCCCCCCAAAAGGGTGTGATGAGTTTAACCTCCCATCCTCTTGACCGATGCACATTCCTAAGTATTGTAAAGTTCAAACTTAATGAACACCTAACTTTGGAAAGAAGGTCCATTTTGGATAAGGAACTGTTGTAAGTTTCTAGTTTCATGAATAAATCCAATGGAAACCACCTGGATGTAGTGATTCTTAAAACTAGAATACACGTTTCAAGGAACTACGAAACAAAAATGGTGAAATCGACGTGAATCCTTAACCAAGTTAATAATTTTACCCACCTGTCAGGCCCCTATAAATTGATAAAGGAAGTCTAGACAAAGAAATAAATTACATATTTATCAATATAAAAGATATCTCTTTAATGGAGTTTATTGTTGTGTTCAAGTTTTTCTCAGAACTCCCTTCAGTCCAAAATGGATTCCTTCAAGACAAAATCTGTAAACTTCCCGACCACTGCTCCGGTTGAATCCTTATCCATGGGAAGGAAACTATCACCCACCCAATGTCTTCAATTCTAGATCTCCAATGTGCTGGTAAAGGAGTACTGTCAGCATGGTACAATCCCAACCTTGGAGGCTACCCTACATGATCTCCAATTTAATGACAATCATCGATCATCCAGACAACGACGACAGATGATCAAGAATTAGACGGTTCCCATCACCATCTTCAAATCTTTCAAGTCCTTATCCCCAAAAATAAACCAGTCCCTCCCATAATATAGGGTGGTGGATCAAGAGGTCAATCAGGGCCTCAATTCCAGGATACATGGGTCATTCTTGAGGACTCCCACCAACAATCACTGCGAGTAGAATTGCTTGGTAGTGAAAACCCAACATGATGGGGGTGTTGCCTCAGGAAATTCATCCCAGGTATCTCAGACCCAGGAACACAAGAAAAACCACCGGGGAAAATGTTCTGTCAACATGGAGCAGGTTCTTACCTCTGCCCCCTCTGAAGAAGTCCATCAACCTAACTTGATGGCGAACAATGAGCTGACACATACACCTGTCCATCCTAAT
Source organism: Viscum album (assembly GCA_963277665.1). Lineage (NCBI taxonomy): Eukaryota > Viridiplantae > Streptophyta > Magnoliopsida > Santalales > Viscaceae > Viscum > Viscum album. The sequence goes on from OY728143.1 coordinate 320,672,115, forward strand.
TTTGTTTTCCAGTAGATTTTTCTTGTAGAAACCCACCAATACCACTAGACAAATACAGTGGAGTACTGTGAACATACACATACACCTGTTTACAAATTATTACCCAGTCATTAGGCTCGCTTGACTGCATTTAAAGAATCCTTCCAATCTAATGTGGTGGAAACTTGTAAACAGGAACATACACCTGCTTACAATCACTAATTCTTCCACCAATCTCATTTGTGAGTATTAAAGATAGTCCATAAACCATACTTGATGGAAAAAATTAATTAGGCACACACACCTTCCAACATTCATCAATCCTTCCAATAGTCTCGTTTGGTGGCACCCGAAGAAGTCATTTGGAAAGCTCCGATGAAAAATCTGGGGCAGACCCAACTCTCTGCCCCCATGCATGAGTACTATCAATACCCATTGATAGGAAAAGGAGGATAGAAGCAGGAACATACACCTATTCCGGATATATAATGGATGTATATTTCCGTTCTAGCTACCAAAGTCACTAAACACATCTTATCAATGGTGAAAGGGTAGACACAAATTCCTGCCCATATTCTAGAATCATGTCAGGATATTATAACAACTACTTCAGCAGTACCAGGGTAACATACACATAAATATGTCCCAACACATGGGATGACATATCGGCATGCCATTCCAGAGCAGATACACACCTTTCTTCCAGTCCAGGAGGGTCATGGAGCATACTCCCATGTATCATACAGATAAAAGGAACGATATCATACACCCTTTCCAATTGGAGGTAATAGGTCCGTTCTAGTGACCACTCCAAGGTAGGAACATACACGTTCCCATGATAACCACTTATCCCAGCAAGTGTCCCCAACTAAGTGTAAGAGAACATCCAAGAATAAGTCTCACCAAACATGGTTGGAAAATCAAGAGTCAAGCTGCAATTTGGATCCTCTTAATGTTGGAGTTCTTGAAGACCTCAGATATTTATTAGTTTTAGCTCAAGATCCTACCCTCTCATTACCAAATTATGGGATTAGTAGTATTAATTCTAAAGTTATTCATTAGACACTTCATTATGAAGTCTTGCTTCATGAATTTTTTTTCAATCCAGAGATCCTATCTCTGAATGAGAGCCATGGAAACCCTCAATGTGTCCAGAAGACCAAGGAGCAAGAGGATTTATCCCTTGATTTAATCCACCATGGCGGTCCTCCCCATGATGGAATTCACTGCGAATGTTATCTCTGTATTAGTATTTCTCATTATCAAGATAATTCTATAATTTACAATGTAGTGATGAGAAATCCCTCCTATCTCGAGGAACTTTCCAAGACAAATCCAGTCATGTCTGATGCCTTTTCATTGATGAGTGAAATACTTTCTCAAAAAGAAGACATCTTAATAGAACAATATTTCTCTGAGCCTCCATTGGATCATTTGTCTTCTAATACAGAGCATCCATTTTGATCAGACCAATTAGAGTAAGATCTAGTAAAAGATGATGAAGATATGTTAAGCATTAGAAAAAATTGGCTAAAGGAGAAATACGAGTCATGTTTTGGCCTTTGGAAAATTCTTAATATAACATTCTATAATTGATGGTAGAATATTGCATTCATAATCTCCACCTCAACTTATGGAAGACTCTTTGTCATTTAAAAACCAAACTATTACCATATGATGAATATCAAAATCATGTAAAGATAATAGAAGTCTTGGAATACCAAATTGACTTGGCATATCTCTCACTTTCACAAAATCCAAAAGTTGAAAAGCAGAAGAGAACCCTTTAGTGTGCATGCCTCAATGCTTTAAAGAGGCTATGCTAGTTAATTTCTGATTCCCCATCTGGTGTTCATATTAGAGGAAGGGGTGCACATGGAGCATTACATTTCACTGCACTCCAGAATAAATAAATTCTTCCAAAAGTGGTCCCATGAATTGTTATTTTCTACGATTGCTCACAATCAACAGATTTTGTATGTAATAAAATGTACACTCAAGAAAATTACTTAATTAGTTCTCATTAGAGTCAGGGCCTAAGAAAAGAGTTTTTTGAGCTACGTTTACACCAAGAATATGATAATATTGATAAGGCCTCATTCTTAGTGGATGCCATCCATCAGATAATGTGAATTTTTGAAATAGAACAATGATCTTATGAAATAGGTGATTTGAGTGGTTGTCGGATAATGCACCCAGCTAATGTCCAAAACAAAATTCTTAAAATAAGAAGAACAACTGCATGAATCTCAACCATAATAGTTCAAGAGCCACCCCAACTTGCAGGGATGGGGGCTCATTTAACTCAACCTTCAAATTCATTAAACAAAGTTCAACGTTTTGAAGAAGAAGTATAGGAACAACCCCAACCCTCAAGGATGGTGTCTTCTTCACATCTACAATCTCCTCCTTAACAGAAGTCAGTTTTATTCTGATTAGGGAAGAATCCATAAAGAGATCACACAAATAAACTATCCAAGTATTCCCTTCAGATAACTATCTTCCAAATAGTTCCTGAGAATCCATCATATAGGATATAAGAGTCTCATGGAAGATACAGAGGGAGGTGATCTTTCAAAGATACTAATAGAATGACATCAATGCATTATGTGACAGTAAATGTCATTAACACCATTAAAGAATATCCTACAGAAAATGAGTCTAGTTCAGGGGAATCAGAAGATGAAGTTCTTATCCATAATATGGTATACACTGAGGCAAATGGAAAAGGTGTACGTACCCAAAATCAGAGGCTTACCCATAATCTAGGTATGCCTTAAAATAACTAACTACCACCCCTCCGAAAGACATATAATAAAGGGAAAGGTAAAATTAAGATTGCATCTCACTTTTCCAATGGAGAAGGTCAATCTCTTTTTCTTGAAGAAAGATTTGTACAACAAGAATAAGAAATGAAAGAGTTGAAAAGACTCAATATAGAGTCACTTCAAAGCAGCATTTCTGTTAGACGTACTCCCCAGGAAGATCCTCAATTTTCACATCTTGTAAGAGATCCCCAGGAAATAGAATTTTTGGTAACTACAGATGTGGATAATGAATTCCCTCCATTGGTTACACAGCTAGGGCATGATCAAACACATCCTTATAGGCCTGTTCCTATGGGTTATCCAAGGAAAATACTAGCACCACCACCAGTGGTTTTTCTGGTCGTTGCATCAGCTCAATCTCCAATTGCTATACCTGCACATGTTACAGCTCATTTAGATATTCCCCAAATTCTTATGAACACAATTGTGGAATTAATGGCTCGATTGGAATCTATGGAGGAATGACGTGCACCAGTTCAGACGGAAAAGAGAGATTTCTCTAAATGGGTGGATCCAATCCCTCCACCTCCAAATTTTGTGAATACCACATTCCCAATCTCTTATGGTTCGGAAGATCCAAAAAAACACTTAACACATTTTGTTTCTCATTATGATCCCATGATGGGGACTCCTAAAAAACAAGAATTAGTAAAGCTTAGGTGTTTTGTGCAGTCATTACAGGGACCGACTTTTTTCTGGTATACAAGTTTACAATATCGATCAATTATTGGATGGGAAGATATCCTTCAGAAATTCCTTCTTTAGTTTAGCTCAACGCTACCGAAGATGAAAGTTTTTGATCTCAAAAATTGTAAAAAAAGGTAAAATTAAAGAGTATCATATTTTATTGCTCGATGGAAAGGATTAACATATTCCTTAAATCTGACGCTCACTCAGTAAGAGTTGTTGCCAATTTGTGTGAAAAAATTGCACGATGAATTATGTACACCACTAATCCCTGTGATATACACAATAGGGTTTTAAGACCTAGATTAAATTACCCAAAAGGTGGACTATTCCATTGTGGAAGATAAAGCTAAATCTCATGTAATTCCATCAACATTGAGAAGGATAAAAGGAAAATCATTGGCTGTTACAGTTACACTTAAGCAATCACCTGTACCTGCTTCCACATCAAAACCTTCATCATATCAAAGGGATCTGCCTCCAGAGTTTCAGAACAAATGAACACCTCATCAATATTATCAAATAGATCAAAAGCAAAAATAGTTTAAGGAGTTAAAGAAAAAATTTTATTCCTTTCGGAACGAATAAGTTCCTGATTACTTCATCTCAACCCTAGAAAATAATTTGGTTCAGTTGAAAAGGCCAAAGAAACCAAACAAAGAAGGAGATGAAGATATTTAGAACTATTTCCACTTTCACCAGATGTTAGGGCATCCCATTTAGGAGTGTTTTGTTTTTAAGGACCTTCTAGAAAAAAATGGTAGAATGTAGATGAGTGAAACTGAAAAGTTTGTCAGCTCAAGTAACATGTGTTATTGCTACTGATCCAGAGGAAGAAGGCGAATGAAAGGAGGTAAAAAGTAAAAAATGTGACAAAATATAATGATTGGATGATCAGGAAAATGATCAACCAAACTAATTCCATCCTAAAAACACAGTTGAAACAACCGATTGTGTCTTCCGCCACTCCTTCCATAGCAAAACCACCTTCATCAAAAAGTCTATCCTCAAAGAAGCGACGTGATCAAAATGACAAAAAGCATTCAGAAGAAGACGAGCTCGTATCAAGTCCAAATATTTCCTTTACCCTAGTAGATTTCATGCCATCTGCTTTAAAAGAACAGACACCACCCCACTAAATGACACAACCAAAACTAACCTGTCAAGCAGAATCTTCATCAGATGAAGAATTTATCTTTGGTTCCATCAATGTTATCCACTTAACGGATCCTTATGCAAATAGTGATTCTAATTATAATGATCCGGAGTTCCTTGTACCTAACTAGGGAACTAGAGGAAGAGGCCAAGGTATAGAATACTGAGGAATATGTGGAAAATCTAGATTCCACTATTTTAACTCTACCCCTACTCGGATTGTATATGCGGAAGAAGCTTGTGGGAGATCTCTTCAGCAAGCTCAACAAGAACAAGGAGATTCTTCCACGCGAGACAGGTTCAGTCCTAACATGATTATTTTGTAGGACTGATTATAAGTCACCCCATCTTTATCTCAGCAATTAGATATACCTAGTTAGTATAATCTACCAAATCCAAGAGTATTTCTAGATTCTTCTCCAATATAGGGTACATCTACATCAGGAGCATCAACTTCTAAGGTACCTGCAAAACCATATTTCCATGCTGCTAAACACAAACCTCTGGATCAAAAGTATGATGTTTTGAAACAACTATCCCAAGTACTAGCCAAGTTATCGATTTTTAATTCCTTGAGTCTGTCAAAAGATTTTCGAGAATCACTTATTGAGGCTTTGTTAAGTCCTCAAGAGTTTGAAACCGAAGTTGCTGTTGCTGAGGTTTACCGTATAGAGAATGTTTCTGAAGAATGTCATACATTCATATCTTTTACAGATGAAGATTAAGATGATGTTGTAAATGGAAATATTAGTCCCTTGTATCGATCTTGAAAGGTCAATAACATATACATCCGATGAGACTTTTTTGATTATGGATCTGGATTCAACCTCATTATCATTCGTAGACTTCGTCAATTGGGACTTACTGAATCTAACTTATCTCCTTGTAGTTTAAAATTGAAAGGATATGAAAAGAATGATCAAGAACCACTGGGTGAGATTACACTCAGAACTCAATTTGAAGATATTATGTCTAATTCAGATTTCATGGTTGTTCGTTAGGATATAGCCTGCTTGGAAGGCCTTGGTTACATCAACATGCGACCATACCTTTATCATACCACCAATGTATCAAGTACTATTTCAATGGTCAAATCGGAACATTTTCTGTCGACAAGGATCTTTTCAAAACGTATGAATCTCAATACATTGAGGCAGATTTTTATCATAAAAAGGGAACGAGGTCCATGATAAAAGAGGTAACCAGAATTTATGCTCCGAATGGTTTGGAAAATATCCCAGAAAACCCATTCATACATTTTATTACAGACTATGTGTTACCTATCAATCAAATTGAAAGGGTATAACTAAATCTAAGCACTCATCCAATAACTTCCATAATGTTAATTGTGACAATTGAGCCTGACAATATGTGAGAAATTATTGATTCACCAAGCAGTGATGGAAGCTTAAATGGAGATGTCTTCATTTCATCTACTGAACTACAACAAGCCTCTACTTCATCAATCAGAATAGAAGAAGTTGTAGCAATGCTAGAGGAAGACAAAGATGTTGATTCACAATCCATCATCTCTTCTTTATTACCCCAGGAAGACCCTTCATCGTTAGTAAGGTCAGAAATGGTGGCCTCTTCTTCAGGATGTTCAAATAATGACTCCCCCTAACTCTGAAAGTTTTGCTTCTTTATCTACTATGAAAGTAGAAACAAAATAAGTGAAGAAGAATAGGAAGATCTCATGGATTATCCTCCCACATTTGAGGAAGGTGTCTCTGCCACTGTGGTTGAGCTCAGAAAAATAAATATGGATACAGAAGAAGATCCACTCCCCACTCTAATTTGTGTGGCCATAACTTCTGAAGAGAAAGAGGTGTATACTTCATTTCTAAATAAACATAGTGATATATTTTCTCGTAGTTGGGGTTTGGCTTAGTGGTAAGCCCCCCGTAATTCTACATGAAAAATGGAGGTTCAAAACCCATGGGGTGCAGGGAACTGTAGCAACGACGGGCACTATAGCGGTGGTGGGTACTGTGCAGAACTACAACAGTGCAGGTACTGTAGCATTACTATTCACAGAATGGGATTTGGGCCAAAAATTTGGGCCTACGGGCCCTGTAATGGGATAAATGACCACTGGGCCTTCGGTCTATGTAATGGGTATCCCTCTACCCAGTTAAAAAGAGGTCTTTTATTTTCTTTAAATAATAAATGGGGATTCGACCCCAATCTTTAAAAAAATAGAGATATATTTTCTTGGAATTATATAGAAATTCCAAGACTTAATCATGATATAGCCACTCATCATTTGGGTTTTATAGAAGAACATCTAGGATTCAAGCATGCAGCAAGAAGAACACACCCAACTTATTCCTCTAAAATTGAAGCTGAATATGATAAGATTATAAAGTCTAACTTTGTTAGGGAAGTTCAATATCCCAAATGGATAGACAAAATTCTCCTAGTGAAAACGAAGAATGGAAAAATCAGAGTTTTTATTGATTTTAGAGATCTTAACCAGTGTTTTCCTAAAGATTACTTTTTAGTTTCGATCATAGAACTTTTAATTGATGCAACAACTGACTATGAAGCTCTTTCCTTCATGGATGGTTACTATAGGTATAATCAAATCCATATGGCGCCAGAGGACGAAGAATCTACATCTTTTAGAGCCCCTCAATGTGTGTTTTGATATCGGGTAATGCACTTTGTCTTAAAGAATATAGGTGAAACATATCAACATGCCATGCACCATATATTCAAACCCTTCTTAGGAAAATTTGTTGAATGTTATGTGGATGATTTGGTGGTCAAATCCAGAAAACGTTCCAATCACTTGGATGATATGGAGACCATATTAAATAAACTTTGGCAACATAGTTTGAAGATGAACCCCATGAAATGTGCTTTCAGGGTAACCTCAAAAAAGTTCCCTGGATTCGTTGCATGCCATCGTGGTATCGAAGTAGATCCTGAGAAAAAAATCAATCCTTGGCATGTAACCTCCTAGAAATTTGAAATAATTAAGAGGAATCCAAGGATACTTGGCCTATATTCAGAAATTTTTCACGAATTTGGCATCGAAGTGTTTTCCATTAACCATATTAATAAAGAAGGGAGTCACCTATCAATAGACTGAAGACTTCCAAGAAATGTTTGATACCCTCAAGAAATATCTCTTGAGTACACTGGTATTAATTTCACCTATTGAAGGAAGACCACATTATTCTTTATGTGACATCTTTAGAGCGATTACTAGGTTCCTTATTTTCCCAAAAGAACGATGCTGGGAATGAAAATAGCCTTTAATATCTTAGTCGAACTATGCTTGATGCAAAAACTCAATATTAAAGTATTGAAAAGTGCATCCCGGAATTAATATTTGCAGTTCAGAAATTGAGGCACTACCTGCAACATCATGAGGTCCAATTGGTATCTCGTAATAACCCACTCAAATTTATACCCAGTCGTCCTATTCTTACAGGGCGTCTGGCACATTGGGCAGTTATTTTGCAACAGTTTGATATCCAGTTTGTGCCTCATAAGGAAATAAAGGGCCAAGATCTGGCTGACTTCCTTGCTGAACACCCATTTGAGGAAGATACATCATTGAATACTAAACTTCCTTATGAAGAGGTCTTCTATATTCAATATAATCCCGAAACATGGGAGATGTACTTTGATCATGTCTCCAGAAGTCCAACAGGGAAGAGAATGGAAAACCCTAAACTCAACAAAGTTGGGTTAGGAACTGTAATTATCTCCCCAGAAAAGGAAGTGTTTTTTATTCCTTCCTATTATTAGAAGGCGGTACCAACAATGAAGCATAATATCAAGCTCTCATCACATGATTGGAATTAGCACTTCAGGTGCAAGTTAATCACTTAAAAGTTAAAGGTGAACCAGAATTGGTAATCAAAAAATAAATGGGGAATATTCTATTAGGAAAAAAGAGTTAATCCCTTTGTGTGATTACGTTAGAGGGTTAATGTCTAAATTTACCTTAGAACCGAAATTTTCTTATGTCCTACGATCACAAAATTCCCAAGATGGTGCACTAGATAATGCAGCTACAACCCTGGAAGATCCAAAATGGGATGAGACAGTCATCAGTATAGCTCATCATCGTGTGGTCTCACATTTCATTCAAACTAGAATGGAGGAAATTAATTAAATTAGCCCTATTTATTATCCATATGGTCATACCATGGGATAGAGAACAACCATCATAAAATACCTTCAAAATGGAGTAATTTTGCCAGATATGGCTGAAAAAGAAAAAATCCGATGAAGAGAGGCCAATTTTACTATTTATGATAGTTTAGATCACCAGAAGATCCTCTATAAATGAGTATTTGATGGAATCCTTGTCACGGCCCATCCCCTGGGGCCCGTGTCGTAAGTACCCCAATCCCGCCTTCCATAGTCCAGGGGCTGGCGACTAGCACCAAAGGCGTAAATACCTATAACTGGGAAGGCATTGGCTTTACAAAATGTAAACTCACACACAACCAGAGTACATGTGGAAGGAAACACTAAGTAAAGCAGTAACAAGTGTGCTGAAAGTACAAAGGGTCCAGAAATACAAGCCGAACGGAAAGGTATAACTACAACTGAAAGAAGGTACAACTAAAAAGACAAACAGCTGGGAGATGTAAGTAGCTCCTGGACCATCCTCTGGGTTCCTACCTGAAGGGTAGGTACAGATGTCCTCCTTAGCACTCCACGTCTATTGGTTCACGCCATGTGCCGTCACAACGAGTGTCCTCCTCCAGGTACCGTCTAGTCCTCGTACACTCTGAATCGGTCAGCACTGTCCGTCGTCTGCATCCAACACAACGAGGTGTGGGCATAACCCGTGCAGGGGTGAGTATAACGATACTCAGTAGGGACCCCGAGACCCTCAAGATCTCACAAAATCCAACAAGGCTAAATCAAAAATAAATATCTCAATAGATAACCTTTACTTAGGTATATTCCCATACATATACCTAAGTTATCAAGTAACCCATCTCAATCATGAGGAAAACACAAAGGTTATTGACTCAGCTCAAACTAGGTTTTTTATTCATGATATTGAAACCATGAATGCTGGAGAACTCCTCCTCTGTAGAGTACAGTGATCCTGTCGTGACTCCGAGATGCTACTCACTAACCTTAGACTGCTGAGGTACTCCTCCTGTCGAGTACCATGGGTCGGCCACCTCACAAAGTAGTGATCCCCCGCCATGGGTCTGCCACCTCACACAGTAGTGCTCCCCCTCATAGCCTATAGAGGTACTCCTCCTATCGAGTATCACGGGTCTTCCACCTCACAAAGTAGTTCTCCTCCGCCATGGGTCTGCCACCCCAACATAGTAGTGCTCCCCACTTGGCTATTCAAGTCACTCCAAAACGAATCGGACAAGCAGTGATTAGGTTTCAGATAGCTACTAGGTATCCAAACTCTAAACGCGTGTCTCTGGGAGGATCCGCTCCACGAGCTACTGGTCAATACTCTGAGTATCTCAAAGTCCCACAAAGAAATATCAAAAAGTACCACCTCGTCATAGGGGTCTCAACGCAACAGACGGCGCGTCAATTGGATGCCCGGTCTGTGAGTTATTAGCCTTTTAGTCTCGGGGGCCCAGTTGGATTTTGGGTACAATATAACCTGGCCATACTCCAACTGTGTCCAAACCTCAGGTGAAGTATGCCAAAAGAACTGTCTCATCAAGAGAAATCCAACATAATCGACGCCATGTCAATCAGACTTCCGTTCCTTAAGTTATAAGCATTTCCGCTCCGAGGTCCCGGTTGGAATTACGCTCGTTCCTAACCCGACCGTTTTCCAAATTCATCCAAAACTCACTTAGAGTATCGCAAAAGGACCACCTCATCGCGAGGGTCCCAGTTCTGTAGACGACGTGTCGATTGGACGCACAGTCTTCATGTTATTCACGTTTAATTGAAAACGGGCCCGACCCCTTAAGCCCGGTGGGCTGACGGGTCGGGTCAACCCAGAGTTGGCATGTCCGACCCGGCAGGGGGTCGGACCGGCCCAATGAAATGCACGGCCCGGAGGGGCCGAGCAGACTGAGGGGGCGCGACCCCCCCGACTATCTGAACCGGCAGTGCCAAGCGGCGCCGCCTTCCCATCTGGCCGGTCGAAGCCGACCGGCGTGGGCCACGGTTCCTCAAGCGCGGCGCCCTCCTGGCGTCGTGGGTTCTTCCCAGCCTGGCCGGCCTCCTGCCGGTTGGTTCGACCGCCAAGCGGCCCGCTCAAGCGGGTCGCGTTTCTTCCTCAGCGCAGCACCCTGAAGGCGCCACAACTTCTTCAATCCAGCCGGCCGCCTGCTGGCCTGTTCGCCCGCCGAAGCAGCCCGCAGGGTGCGGGCCGCACTTCTCCGCAGCGCGACGCCAAAGGGGCGCCATGGTTCCTTCCTTCAGCCCAGCCAGTTATAGCCTTCCGGTTCTTCCCCGGTCGAGCGGCCCGTGGTTGCAGGCCACAGTTCCTTTGCACATGGCCGGCGCACGACTGCCACTTCCGTTCATCGCCACCGCCTCCCATTGCCGCTTCCATTGCGTACAAAAATAAGATCCAACGGAGGCTCAACGGGCCATGTTCATTCGGCCCGCGCCCTCCGTGTTAGGCGGTAGCAATTGGCCAAAGACAATCCAATTCTTACAATAAGAACAAGAACAATTTTAATACATTAAAATTGAACATAAACCCCCTACCTCAATTATGACATTTCTTGACGACATCGCGGAAAGAGGATGGAGTTGACGTTGATTTTTGCGTCCGCCTCGCACATCATATCCGAGCTTGAGCATCGGAGACTCGTCGCAATCCGATCTCCGTTGAAGGATTGTTCTTCGTCGAAGATCTTGGAAGGCCCGTTGTTGGAGAACCATTCTTTGTCAGAGGTTTAAAGCTCTCTTTTAATTTCTCCAGAGGTTTCCCACCATAAAATTTACAAGCCAAAATTAAGTGAAGGCTCCTCAATTTAAATAGATAAGTCATGCCATTTTAACATTCAAACTCTTGGATTAATTTATTAATTGTTGATCAATTAATTAACTAAGAGGTGTTGTCATATTAATTAGGGAGAGAGGGAGGTGAAGGGTTATTCAATTAAAGGGGGAGTTGAAGAGATATAAGAATTAAATACAAGGGGAGTTAAATGGGGGGTTCATGGGAGTTAAAGGGAAGGTGAAGGGTTGGGTTTAGTGTGGGCCCCACCACCCTTAGTCATACCCTCCCATGGGAAGTTAGGTGGGGTGTGGCCCCACCTAAAACTTCCCTATAGAGGAATTAACTTCCACTTAAAATAAATTGTAACACAACTATTTATTTAAGTCTTATCAAATCCCCAAAATTTAACTACCACTTACGAAAAAATGAAACTATGATTAAGGTCCCCTTAAGAAATTACCGATGTTGTGAGTTCATCAGTGTCCTTAGATTTCAATTCTGTGCATCGGTTCAAAAGATAGAAAAACCCGCTCATTCGTTCACTGAATGTACCCAAGCTAAACTTTGGAAATTGATTCTGAGCACACCGGGCCTCGGAATCAAGTTCCGTCAGAAGCCACAAACTCGTAAAATTCCAAAGAAATTAAGAAAAAATTTCCCTTGAAATTTACTTGTCTTTAAATTACTCCCACCTCAGGGCTTTACGTCCCCGTAAAGCTACAACAAAAACTAGGGGAAAAAAAAGAGGTATTGAGCATGCAACTAAGCCTCCCACTCCCATGTGCTCTCCTGGAGGTTCCCATGTTGCCAGTGAAAGCGCACTAGGGGAATCAACCGTCCTCGTAGGACCCAATCCTGTTGATCCTCAATCTCAACCGGAACCTCCATGAATGTTGTCTCCTGGTTGATGATGATGGATAGGTCATTCACACATCTCCTCGCTGAGATACGTGGATGACGTCATGCACCCGGTGCAACTAAAGTGGAAGGGCCAGGCAGTAAGCCACCTCGCCTACTCTGCTGAGGACCTAGTAAGGTCTGAATAATCATGGAGATAACTTGTTGCCCTGACCAAATCTCCATAGACCTCGTCAAGGTGAGACACGTAAGAAAACGTGATCTCCATCCTCGAACTCCAGTGGTCTCTGTCTCCTATCAGCATGGGTATTTCATATGCTATGTGCAATCTTCATCCGCTCCTTGATGATCTGCACCTTCTCCAGTAGCCACAAAATGAGCGCATTGGTCAACCTCTGCCTCAGCTCTTGAAAAGCTCTGCTGACATCTCTATGACCACATAAAGGGTTTTCCCTTCTTTGTCAAAGCTAAAAGCGGTGCAGCAACTCTGGTGAAGTCTGGCACAGACCTAAGTTTGGCCGACTCATGAGTGTTCGACTGCACCCACTTATGCATGATTCCATCATGTGCTGCCTGGGGTTTCCTTTTCGCCGACCAAGGAAAACCCATCCCAATGTTTTAGGTAAACCACAACCTTTTTTCCTAATACTATCAATCTGTATATGAACTGTGGTTGCCCAGTCCATACCCAAACTAACGTCATAAGGCCTTGATGCTACCACCAAAAGGTTCCAACCGAAACTCTCGCCACAAGGGTCAGATCACACCATTGGCATAAGCAAGATTATCGAGTCTCCTCCCAAAGGTATCTCTAGATTTGAGGGTCAAGTCAATGGCTTTAACCAGAAACTCTAGGTATGGGACAAGATTTGTGGTAGGAAGGAATGATTCATATCAATGTATGTTGTTACGACATCTAATAGTAGACACTGACCGTACCTTGAATCATTCCTTGACCCCTTGGGTCACACTCCTTGAATGCATTTAGCTACTCTCTTCCCCTGCCCTCCAGCTCCTTGAGCCTGGCGGGGACGACATAAGTGGGTGGTTGTAACATGACGAAATGTACACCACCTCATGCTGCTCTCTTAACTCTACTTCCACGTCTGCTGCTCTGTAGATTTATCTGTCCTTAACAGTTTCTCTTCTTAAAACATTTCACATTCCCAAGTATCTGAGACTAGTTCCAGTTCCCTTCTTTCCCACTGCTAACATTCTCTAGCTGTATCCATTCAGCCAAAGATCATTCAAACACAAAGGTTCTCTCTAGCACCCTAGCATAAGTAGGAATGCATAGAGAAAAAAGTGCTGGCACATATATCCTTAAACACACCTCGCTTTGAGGTCCGAGCTCTAAAGCACTAATCATATTGTATTCATCGAGTACCAGGAAAGATCAGTATGCCTCGATGAATACTCAGCTACCGAAATGTCGTATTTCCAAAGCTGTATAAGCTCTAGAAAACTCTCAGCCACCTCCTCAAGACAATCCTCAACCACCTGCGAGCTGGGCTCGCCTCATAACCTGAGGGGTATCTGATGCTGAAACATGTGTAAGGAAATAAGACTACATGTTTCATCTACACGTACTACCGGTTGAGACAGCTGACCAACATGTAGTGATATAACTAGAACACTACCTGAAGGTACTATCTCAGGCATCTATCTACATACCGAAGCCTCATCACTATACGGACCAACCTCATGGTCACTCACTGGGAAACACCAGTAGCTAAGATCACCATCTCCTCTACTAGTGTCTGAACTAGGTGTAGAACTCTAGAAATCACCTCCAGCCAGTCCACTGCTGCCTGGGAATCTGTCTCACCTCGTAACCTCGAAGTCCTCTACTACTGGAACTCATGCAATGTGCCCTGTCAGCGTGCACCGTCCGCTATAACGGCTGGTGGAATCTGCTGCCCAATGGGTGGTGGTGCTGCTGGTACACCACCCGAAGGTGCCAACATAGAAATAGGGCCCTGCACCATAGCCTCATCGCTCGGTGGGCCGTCATCGGATACTCTCCTAGAACTCCAACTGACTGTCTGCGTGGAGGCATCCTGAACAGATGTAACACGATCAAACGACTACCTAGTGAGCTAACCTGGTTGAGATGACTTAAAGAAGATTTAAAAAAAAAACACGCAATCAGTGTTTTCGTGCAATGAGTTGGAAATCAGAAGTTAGGGTCCTGGTGTATGGATATGTCGACCGCCGCACCGACACTGGACTCCCTGAACTGAAAACCACACTTGCTACTCTTAACACTATTTCTTCACAGAAAGGAAATATCAGAGTCCTAAGTTCTGTTGTAGAACCAACTCCTCTGATACCAATTTGTCATGACCCATCCCCCAGGGCCCGTGTCGTAACTACCCCAAGATCGCCTTCCATAGGCCAGGGGATGATGACTAGCACCAAAGGAGTAAATCCCTATAACTGGGAAGGTATTGCCTTTACAAAACATAAACTCACACATAATCAGAGTATAAGCGGAAGAAAAAACTAAGTAAAGCAATAACAAGTGTGCTGAAAGTACAAAGGGGCCGGAAATACAATCCCAACAGAAAGGTACAGCTACAACTAAAAGAAGGTACAACTGAAAAGACAAACAGCTTGGAGATGTAAGTAGCTCCTAGATCATCCTCCGGGTTCCTACCTGAAGGGTAGGTATAGATGTCCTCCTCATCACTCTGCGTCTATCGGTCCGCTCCATGTGCCATGACGCCGAGTGTCCTCCTCCAGGTACCATCCAGTCCTCGTACACTCAGACTCAGTCAATGTTGTCCGTCATCTGCATCCAACACAACGAGGTGCGGGCATAGTCTGTGCATGGTTGAGTATAATGATACTCAGTAGGGACCCCGAGACCCTCAAGATCTCACAAAATCCAACAAGGATAAATCACAAAGAAAGATCTCAACAGATATCCTTTACTTAGGTATATTCCCAAACATATACCTAAGTTATCAAGTAACACATCTCAATCATGAGGAAAACCCAAAGGTCATTGAATCAGCTCAAACCAGGATTTTTATTCACGATATCGAAACCACGGCTGCTGAAGAACTCCTCCTCTATCGAGTACAGTGATCCTGTCGCGACTCCGAGGTGATACTCACTAACCTTAGACTGCTGAGGTACTCCTCCTGTCGAGTACTGCGGGTCGGCCACCTCACAATGTAGTGCTCCCCCGCCATGGGTCTGCCACCTCACACAGTAGTGCTCCCCCTCATATCCTATAGAGGTACTCATCCTATCGAGTACCACGAGTCTTCCACCTCACAAAGTATTGCTCCTCCGCCATGGGTCTTCCACCCCAACATAGTAGTGCTCCCCACTTGGATATTCAAGTCACTCTGAAATGAATCGAACAAGCAGTCATCAGGTTTCAGACAACTACTAGGTCTCCGCACTCCAAATGCTCGTCTCTGGGAGGATCCGCTCCACGAGATACTAGTTGATACTCAAAGTACCTCAATGTCCCATGAAGAAATATCACAAAGTACCGCCTCGTCATAGGGGTCTCAACACAGCAGACGACGCGTCAATCGGACACCCAGTCTGTGAGTTATTAGTCTTTTAGTTCCGGGGGCCCGGTTGGATTTCGGGTACAATCCAACCCGACCATACTCCAAATGCATCGAAACCTCAGGTGAATTATTCCAAAAGAACCTTCTCATCAAGAGAAATACAACATAATCGACGACACGTCAATCAGATGTCCGGTCCTTAAGTTATAAGCGTTTCCACTCCGAGGGCCTGGTTGTAATTACGCTCGTTCCAAACCCGGCCATTTTCCAAAGTCATCCAAAACTCACTTAGAGTATCGCAAAAGGACCGCCTCTCCGCAAGGGTCCCAGTTCCGCAGACGGTGCATCGATCGGACGTGCGGTCTTCATGTTATTCACGTTTAAGTGAAAACAGGTCCGACCCGTTAAGCCCAGTGGCCTGACAGGTCGGGTCAACCCAGAGTTGGAAGGTCTGACCCGGCAGGGGGTTGAACCGGCCCGATGAAATGCCCGACCTAGCCCGGCCCGGTTGGCCGAGCGGCTCAGCCCGGCTGGGCCGAGCGGTCCGAGGGGGCGCGGCCCCCCCGGCTGTCTGAACCGTCAGCGCCAAGCAGCACCTCCTTCCCATCCGGCCAGTCGAAGCTGGCCAGCTTCGCTGCAAGAGCGGCCCGCTTGGGCGGGCTGCGGTTCCTCAAGCACGGCGCCCACCTGGCGCCGCGGGTTCTTCTCTTCCCAGCTGGCCTCCTACTGGCTGGTTCGCCCGCCGAGCGGCCCGCACAAGCGGGCCTCTTTTCTTCCTCAGCATGGCGCCATGAAGGTGTCGCGACTTCTTCAACCCGGCCAGCCACCTGCCGGTCGGTTCACCAGCCGAAGCGGCCCGCGGAGTGCGGGCCACAGTTCTTCGCAGCATGGCGCCAAAGGGGCGCCGCGGTTCCTTCCTTCGGCCCAGTCGGTTATAGCCGTCTGGTTCTTCCCCGGTCGAGCGACCTGTGGTTGCAGGCCGCAGTTCCTTTGCACGCGGCCGGCGCACGGCCGCCGCTTCCGTTCATCGCCACCGCCTCCCGTTGCCGCTTCCATTGCGTACAAAAATAAGATCCAATGGAGGGTCAACTATCCATGTTCGTTCGGCCTGCGCCCTCCGTGTTAGGCGATAACAATTGTCCAAATACAATCCAATTCTTACAATGAGAACAAGAACAATTTTAATCCATTAAAATTGAACATAAACCCCCTACCTCGATTTTGACGTTTGTTGACGACATCGCAGAAAGAGGATGGAGTTGACGTCTATTATTGCATCTGCCTCACACTTCATATCCGAGCTTGAGCGTCGGAGACTCGTCGCAATCCGATCTCCATTGAAGGATTGTTCTTTGTCAAAGATCTTGGAAGGCCCGTTGTTGGAGAACCGTTCTTCGTCGGAGGTTTAAAGCTCTCTTTTAATTTCTCTAGAGTTTTCCCACCACAAAATTTCCAAGCCAAAATTAAGTGAAGGATTCCCTATTTAAATAGATAAGTCATGCCATTTCAACATTCAAACTCTTGAATTAATTTATTAATTGTTGATCAATTAATTAACTAAGAGGTGTTGACATATTAATTAGGGAGAGAGGAAGGTGAAGGGTTGTTCAATTAAAAGGGGAGTTGAAGAGAGATAAGAATTAAATACAAGGGGATTTAAATGGGGGGGTTCATGGGAGTAAAAGAGAAGGTGAAGGGTTGGGGTGTGGCCCCACCTCCTGCTTCCCTATGGAGGAATTAACTTCCACTTAAAATAAATTGTAACACAAAAATTTATTTATGTATTATCGAATCCCCAAAATTTAACTACCACATACGAAAAAACACAACAACGCTTAAGATCCCCTTAAGCAATTACCGGTGTTGTGAGTTCATCAGTGCCCTCAGATTTCAATTCCAAGCACCTGTTCAAAATATTGAAAAACCTGCTCGTTCGTTCACTGAACGTACCCATGATAAACTTCAGAAATTGATTTTGGGCACACCAGGCCTCAGAATCAAGTTCCGTCAAAAGCAACAGACTCGTAAAATTCCAAAGAAATTAAAAAAAAATTATTTTAAATTTCTGGGTCTTTGAAATCCTCTTCAGGTGTATTTATGGAGAATAAACCATAGCTTTCATGAAAGAAGTACATTCAGGAGCTTGTGGTGCTCATCGGTCTGGGAATAATCTTTCTAATAAAATCCGAAGGCTTGGATACTTTTGGCCTTCAATGAAACACGATTACACAGAGGAATTGCCTCAGCCCATTTAGAGAATAAGTTAGTAGAAGTAATAAAATACTTGAACTGCTTAGCCATAGTTGGAGGATAAGGTTCACCTACGTTCATTTATTCCAGGAGAATTGGTATTGGTCCTCAAGAATCCAATTATACCTGGAAAAAAACCTCCAAATCTCGAGCCAAAGTGGGAAGGAACTTATTAAATACATAAGGTCTACTCAAATGGAGCTTATTCCTTAATCTCAATGGATGGAGAGATTATTAAAACTCCAAATAATATGATATTCTTGAATAAATACTTTGTATAATTGCACACATTCATCCTTACTGTAAGAATTAAAACTGAACAGTAAAAAGTCCTAGTTGCAAGACATTAAATTGTGTAACAACTATAAATGTCTACCCTACATGACGTTGAAATGTGTATCACCATTTGTCCTCACTACACGATATTAAACTGTATGGATAATGTCTTATCTACTTGACGTTAGAAACTTCCATAAGCAAGCATCATTGAAATCATTGCTACTCCTTAGTGGCACATGAGTCCCTATCTTCCTTATTTCTGAGTCATATCTTCATAGGGACCTTGATTCAAGAACTACATGTGGCTTTATACTCATCTATTTGAGATATATAGAGATGTCTGGATCTCCAATATTAGGCCCAACCACAACCATATTTTTTTATTTCATTTTTTTACTCCTGTATACAAATCATATCTATACAGAGTGTTCCCTTAAGATACATGGTCTGAACTTTATACCATTTAGCATCTTAAGTTTAACTATTCTTCTAGAACATTTCAAA
Source organism: Viscum album (assembly GCA_963277665.1). Taxonomy (NCBI): domain Eukaryota; kingdom Viridiplantae; phylum Streptophyta; class Magnoliopsida; order Santalales; family Viscaceae; genus Viscum; species Viscum album. The sequence goes on from OY728143.1 coordinate 320,691,104, forward strand.
AAACCCTCATCTCCCATATCAAACTCGATTGGTGTGGAAAATGATTGTTTAAATAAATACGTGTGGCTTGATTCCTATCTATATGAGATATGTCGAGATGCCTAGATCTCTAATCTTGGGCCCGACCACGATATAAACCCCCCCATTATTCCTTATAAAAGAATCAATCCAACATAGGGAATGTTTAAATAACTACATATGGATTGATTCGTGCCCCCAGCAAGACAAGTAGTGACACTTGGGTTTTATCCCTTAGTCCCATTAAAATGTGTCTTTCTTTTCACACTGGTTCATCTTCATCCTTACCACATGACGTTAAACTACATGGAAATATAATACCCCGTTTCTTTAATTGTGTCACCTTTGTGTTACAGAAGAAACCTTTAATCATCCTTGTTTCTCACACCGAACATATCTCACATGGGCTTAGGAATTGGCTAAAATAATTATTAGTATAAATAAGGTGTCTCAATTCCTTTTAATGTTAACAATGCCCTCACTACATGTCTTAAAAATTCACAATACCATGTCCTTACTGCATGATATAAAGTACATAATACAATTTCCTCACTGCTTGACTTAAAACTATACAGTACCATGTCCTCACTACATGACTTAAAACTGCACAGTACAATGTCCTCACTACATGACTTAAAAATACACAATACCATGTCCTCACTGCATGACTTAAAACTACACAATACAATGTCCTCACTGCATGACTTAAAACTACAGAGTACCATGTTGTCACTGCATGAATTAAAACTGCACAATACCATGTCCTCATTGCATGACTTAAAACTGCATAGTATAATGTCCTCACTGTATGAATTAAAACCGTGAAACATAATATTGATTCAAAAGAAACAAAGAAATTCTCAATTTTATATATGAGTTAGATCTATGTAAAGGAATTCAAACTTATGGAGAATATTGATTCAAATATTTCTCATGTGCATTGAGCATAACCCCCTTCTATATTTTACACTCTTAATCTTGAATATTTCCAGATATTCAAAATATTTCTCATGGTTTCTGGTGATAGAGTTTCTAATATCTGGGAACTCTTTTACCTGACTATGCAGTACGTGCCCTTAGGCAGCCTTTCATAAGTTGCCTACATAATGGGCCTGTCAGTTAAAAGAGGCCACTATTTGGATATGAAACATATTCCCTAGTTGGCCCTGTATAATACAACCCCCATAATGGGATTTTCAAATTATGGTAATTTTGTTCTTGGTTATAGTTTCTTTACCCCCTTCAAACTTTGATGACAATATACACGAATCTATATTTTAAAATAGTCATTTAGGTATATTTGTCTCAATATCTTTCTCTCAATCTGAAATACTTCAAGACCATGGTTTACACATCCCTCAATCCATGTGTTGAAAGCAATATAAAACAATTTTGGATCACTTGACCACATATCATATATTGTTTCCATTTGTGGTCCTAGTTGTATGACCTAAAACTACAAACATGATAATCCCTATGTTTGGGTCAGACCTTCATAGAAATCATATTCTTCCAATTATTTGGAAATAATGATTTGAAATACCCTCTCCATATTCAGGTACCTTTTTCTATAAAATAAACTCTATGCTTTGGAAAATCTAAATCTTCATAAACTTTCTTCAGATTTTATCAATAGAAAGTCGAATTCCTAAGAGTTCTTTTTCTTGACTATGAAGTACATGACCTATGTTGGCCTTGTATAATTTTCCTACATAATAGGCCTATCGGTCAACAGATGCCACTATTTGGATATGCATCATATTCCCTAGTTGTCCCTTCATAATATAACCCCCATAATGGATTTTTCAAATAATGGTAACTTATTTTTTTTGGAAAAGAATTCTTCTAATGAATTTAGACCTTTTTTTCATATCAATCATTAGATCCAAAAATTCCCAAATCATAGTTTACAATTTTCCCTTCTATACCTGAATATGGTAGTATGTTTCCAAAAAAATTATCAAGAAGTTAGGAGAATCTCATACCTTTGGTCAAAGATAAAGACCTTAACTTAAAGCTACACAATGTCCTCACTATATGACTTAAAATTTCACAATACAATGTCCTCACTACATGACTTAAAACTGCACAGTACAATGTCCCCACTGCATAACTTAAAACTGCACAGTACAATGTCCTCACTGCATGACTTAAAACTGCACAGTACCATGTCCTCACTGCATGACTTAAAACTACATAGTACAATGTCCTCACTGCATGACTTAAAACTGCATAGTACCATGTCCTCACAACATAACTTAAAACTATACAATATGATGTCATAAATTCTCCTTTGTGATAAATTTTTACCATTCCTCATACACAAAATTTATATATAAATGTTTTTCTTATTCATGACATATGTCAGCATAAAATACCATTTTTTTATTATTAAAATTCCTTTCTTTGGTAAAACCACCCACTGTCATCTTGGTTCATCCAAATATTATTTTTCCTTGTCTATCAGTAGTAAAATTTCAAATTCCTAATATCTCTTTTTCTTGACTATACAGTACATGCCCATAGGTTTCCTTGTATAAAATTTTTCCCACACTACGGGCCTGTTAGTGAAAAGACGCCACTATTTGGGATATGTAGCATATGCCCTAGTTGGACCTGCATAACACAATTCCCATAACTGATTTTTTAAATAATGGTAACTTAGTTTTGTTTGGGATTTAATTTAAAAATTTATGGTCAAAGATATTCGACCTTAAACATTATCCCTAGTTGGGCCAAATCACCAGTGGTTCTCAAGTCTACTTGGGTGCCACCAATCTAGAGTGAAACCACTTGCATGCGACACAGTTGGTGTAAACCCCACTTTTCCGACCAAATTCCTTTCGCCCAAGGTCCTATTTTTTCCTATAAACAGACCCTATGGGACTTCATTTGTACCAAAATTTTTCCCTAAAGCCCAATTTCTACTCTGGTCGCCCTAGTGCTTCTCCCAAGTCCTATGAAACTTTCAAGGTATTTATTTAACACCTAAAGCAGAGGAATTGAGGGAGAATCATAGGACTTGATTCCTTTTTGTTTTTGAAATCCATAACACTTGCATGCCGGAAGAGGCCAACCTCCCTAAAATCAAAAACACTTGCGCGCCACCTATTCCTTTCACAAGAACTTGAGTGCCCTACTTCTGGGATCAACTATGAAAACTCCTGAAGGCTTGATCCAGGTCTTTCCCAAGTATTAACATACAAGTTTTTCATTATTTAAGTGAATATTAGATCACCCAAGTATACTTATGCACCTATACTTGTGCGACCTTACCTACTTGGGCACCCCTCTTTGATTCACTTCCTCTCCTTAGTCTATAAGTCATGAAGCCCTCTTCAAAGCCATCCATAGAAAGGATTATTCTTCATTGGCTCCATTTTTTGAAAGGTATTCTGTTGATACCTCCACCAAAACCTCTTGACTTATCAAAAATTTGGGAAAGACACATCATCATGTCTCCTATTTGGGTTTGTATATCCGCAGTCAGAGGTTTCCCACATTTGTTTCACAATGGGGTTAAGATTCATGGAGTGTCTGTGGGTTTTTATATTTGAAGTCACATGGACATTTCTACCAAGAACAATGTTGGGAAGTTATCGGTTTTGATAATTAGGGTGTAACACCCCAAGCTTCCATGGTACGCTCCTCTTTGAATAATAGAGCAACGTGTGTTGTACGCAACCTCGAGTTCTAACACACTGCGACCAATAAAAGTAGCAGTTATGAATAGTAATAACCACTTTTTGAAATAATATATATTTTACATTTCAAAATGGACTTCATTTTTGGATTCAGAATATCGAAATTAGCCTATGTTGAATTTTTGGTATTTTTCTGAGAACTTCCACTTTTTTATGAATAGTGAAAAATACTTAAAAACAAGTTTTTTAATAAAAATAATTTATAGTGATAAATTATACTATTGAGTGGTTTTAAAGTATAATTAGAATATATTTTTACCATTTTATCAAATGGTGGTCATTAGAATTAATTTCACTTTGAAATTGGACATAAACAATTGTCAATCTTTTGATATATATTATTTCTTAAAAACACGCTATTTGTTGTGACAGCGGGAATTAATTATAAAATTAATTAATGAAACTTATATGTTTGGAATTTTTTAAAATAGACATCATTTTTGAATTCATAATATCAATTATAGCTTAGGGTGAAATTTTGGCATTGTTCTGAAAAACTTCAATTTTTGATGAATAGTGAAACCACTAAGTGGTAGTTAAAAAACTGATTTTTCGTTTAAATGAAACATTACCACTTCTGTGATTTGATTTTCAAAAATCCAAAATACATGGTTTTCATTAGGAAGTAAAATGTGGTTCAATGGGATTAAAATAATTTTTTTGTGAATAGTAACTTTTAAGTTTAATTAATCGCTATTAAAGGTAATTAGTGTAATTTAAGGTAAAGATAATGTTATAATAATATGAAATTACCTTGACACATGTAATAACCCTATTGTATGAGTCATGGACGACAAAGAAAATACATGGGTCAACTTTGGGACCCCATGGAGCCACTTTTCTAGGAAAATGACATTAAAAACGTTTTATTTAATGTTAAAATAAAAATGTCACAAACATGAGTTGTTTTACTAAAACAATTTTTAAATGGGGTTATACAAGTAATATTTTTGATTATAAATATTTATTATAAAGCTAAAAGGATTTCCTACATAATGATAATTTTTTTATAATTTTTGGACATTAAATAAATTAAATTATTTATGATACCATGATGATGCAACGATTACCTCATTATTTAACTATTTAAATAAAATGAAAAGATAATGTAAACTCTAATCCCTACACATGTCAAAAAACTATTTTATGGGTGGATTTATAACTATTATCACCTTATCCTCTAAATATATAATTTTGGGACCTTTTAAATCCGAAAATCATTTTATAATAAAGTAACATTTTATAACTTTCCAAGAGTGCCCCTCCTCTCCTCTTATAAAAGGCCCCCACCTCTACCACCTTACCCACAACTCTCAAGACCTTGGCTCAGCAAAACCCTTCCCATTTTGTCTCTCCAAATCCCATTATTACTCATAGAAGCTTAACTTTGGGTAGAAGTCTTCCCAAGGAAGCCTTTGAGCTCAAATCAAAAAGAGTTACCCGTTTTAAAGGTAGTGTTTTCTCTTGTGTTCTTATGTTTTATTTTGATTCTCCAACCCCCTAAAATCTTTTATTCATTTATTTTGTAACAACACCAGTATACTAAATATACTAGGATGTTGTTATAAGATGTATTCTAGCTACACTTACACACACCTACATCTAATGGTTAAAGAAAATACTGTTTCTGTGGATGACGAATTTCTGCCTCACGAAACGATGATTGTTCACCACTCATATAACACTTTCAAAGGTGGCCATTAAGATGTCACTATATTTATATATGATATATAATATTTTTATGTTTTACTTAAGCTTCTGTATTTTTCATTAATGGAATACCTTTATGGTTTCCATTATGGGTAAACATGATATTTTCATTTTAGGAAGTGCAGACTACCGCCGCCTCAAAGTGATTTGAATCGTTAATGCCATATGTGAGATGTATAAAGGATGGAGTAAATGGTATTATACATTATATTATACTGGAATTATAGTATAACTTTATATAATTATAATTTCATTCCATTAAATACGAAATAGAAATGAAAGTAGTGTTCATGCGTACGTACGGCTTACCGTCTCCATGAACGGTGCATTTCATTTCTTACCTCTAAATGTTATATAATATTATAAATGCATGTATATAATGGATATATATGATATATATGATATCTAAATAAGGAATATAATTCTGTATATAATGTATATTTCACCACATGAACAACTTGTAATTATAAGAAAGTTATTTTTGACTCAAGTACCAAAGATCGACAAAATGACCGTTATTAACTTAAATAATTACATAATGTTCATAACATGGTAATAAGTGATAAAAAAGGAATAATGAATATGTAAAAGGTTCTTAAGCAAAAAGAAATTAACTCTAGTTTATTATTCAGGAGTTTAAAGAACGATCGAGTCAAGTCGGACACGAGGTAAGGGAACTTCTTAACCCAATTTCTATTCTTTGGGTTAATCTCCTACTTTCAAATTATGTCATGATATTATTATGTCCTGTCTTGTATTTTTACTTTCTTTATGTGTAATCATAGTTAATACACATAATAGATTTATTTTATTTAAAAAAAATGATCTTTGTAAGGGACTTCATCTCAATCTCCTTTCATTGATGCATATTTTGTTTTATACACAACTTTCTTTTATACGGTGTATAAACCCCTTTGAATTTTATGTTTATTCAAAAGGAATCTTTTTATACGAAGCGTTTTACTAAACGACAAAAGGGAATGTTTTTTTGTCGTACATATGTGGTGACAACAACTTCTCTGCCGCCGTGACCATTATTTGGGTTTCGGCTTCCTCTACAAGCCATAGCTTTCTTTTAAATGAAAAATAATTACAAAGTTTAAATTTTCTTTTATTTTGGTATTGAAAATGGTTTTTAGAGTGTTTATTTTATATCAATGTGTTGTATTGATATCTTGTGATTGAAATTTGGAAATTTTATGTTTCCTTTATGCATGTTTTATGTTATACTATTATGTTATGGTTTATGATATGTTTAAACCTGTTCATATGAGGAATGAATTGGACTTAATAAGTGACGGGTGGAGCCCACTATAGCTCCTTGATGCATCGACAGGTCTCATGAGACAAACTAGTGTCTTTTCACGAGGCCTTGACAAAATCTTATTTGTAGTCTTGGCACGAGGCCTTGGATACGTGGTTATGATAGTCTGGCATTATTCATTCCATCATTATGAAAGTGGTTATTGATATTTCATGTGATTATTCGACCAGTAGAATATCCATATGAATAAGTAAATGACATTATTTTATTTTATTTTTCCATATTATGCTGAAGTTCATGTTTAAAAGGCTTTTGTTTAGTCATACATTGCCTTAAATGTTTATGTTTATTTATGAAAGCTTCCGCTATATTGTTATCCTTACTGAGCATCTGAGCTCACCCCTTTCTGTGTTTTCATTTTTCCAGGATGTGAAGAAGTATATTATGAATGACCTACAGAGATAGTATGAGGGGATATGAAGACAATATGTTGTTGTAGTTTTGTTTTACCTTTTATGTAATGTAAGGCTTATGAATGTATATAGTGTTTCCAAGGATACTAAACTAATCGGTCTTTAGAGACTTGATATTTCGTGATCATGCCAATGTTACGCAATAATGAACCGACTCTGGGTAACTAGGGTCGGGGTATTACAGTTGGTATTAGAGGCAGTTTAGTACTAACCTTGGAAGCTAGATTTAGATAAACTCTGATTAGAGCACATAGCCCTAAGATAGGCTTTGGGGATTATTATAGAATAAATTCGTAGAATTTTGGTGTTATAGAGATTTTGTGAGTTTTCCGAGCAATACATCCCTGTCTGGATACGAGCCGGTAGAGGCGGCTCTGGCACAGATGTACCTAGGGGTAAAACCCGAAAACACCGTTTTGATCTAGACTCGAATGAGAACTGGTGCACGATAACGGGCCTTGGTGCACTCTTGGTTACGACACTCCCGGGGGATATGCTTAGGATAATTCTCATTTTTTTACAAACCATTATGAAGGGTTAATGAGTATATACTTCCTCAAAGAAAACATTTTTTTATGATTATGGATTATATCCATAACCGTTCAATTTACATTAAGTATTTTACAAGTTTGGAATTATTCATTGCAATTCATAAACTAACCTAGTTTATGCCATTGTATAGAAATGGTGCCCAGTAGAAGGAATGTGAACTCCATAAATACATATGATCCAAAGAGTAAGAAGGATCATATATTTCACAATATTAGGATAACATTTAGAAGGGAAATAGTCTCCCATGTGTTCTCAACATATGAAGAAATAGTATCATGTGTTAATAAGATAAGTAAAGAATTTTCTGAGTCTTATGGATTTGAAGGGAAGAAAGAGAAGAAAAGGATGGAAGAGAGAATGATGGATAAAGGGATGAGGGATTTTCCAATATGTGATAACTGTGGGAAGAAACACCTTGGAACTTGCCTGAAGGGAATGAGAGTTTGTTATAAGTGTGGAGAAAAAGGACACCAAGGGCGTGACTGCAAGGGTAAGAAAAAGGTTTCAAATATACAATGCTTCATCTGCAAGGAGTGAGGACACTACACAAACCAATGTCCAAATCATCAGAGTATGCCTCAAATGATGTTATTGGATAATAATCAAGTTATGATACTACCACAGATGAGGAGTAATGATTAGAGCTCTTATGTTGTTATTAAATAATTTTGTCATTTGAGTGTTGTATCAATGATGTACTGGTTATAATAATTATGGAGTATATAAGGATTGTACTGCAGTACTATTTCATCAATGACTTGAGATTGTGTGGAACCACGAAAAGTGACTCCACATCAGGTTAAATTTTTGGAAAATATATGGTTGAGAGAAATATAAACCATAATATGGTTCTGATACTGAGATAGTGATTTTGGAATAATACATGATTGATTTGGATAAATTATATTGGATATTCTTAACTTCCTTGAAACTGATTAATGATTTGTATACATTTTTGGATAGAAGGAGTATATCTAGTATTCTACAAGGAATAAGGGATCATGAATGTAATCAATAAGGATTTATGGTAATTCAGGATGTTGCAGTGTTTTAAAAGAATACATGATGAAGGTTTTCACATGTTGTTACGCAAAAAAAGGATCTTCATTATGTTTACCTTCCTTATAAAATTTGGACTGTGAGTTGAACAGAAGTATTTTGGATAACTATAAAGGTTGGAATGGATTAAGTTGAACCTTGGATAGTATTGTTTAAGGTTAAATTTTTTTTGAATATTATTTTTGGAATATTATAATACTATAGTTTTAGGAAAAGGACAACCTGTAGGTCGGAGGATAACCCGTCATGTCGGACAAAGCTGTAGGAATCGAACCCACAACCATAGTGCGACAGGCCTTTATTACCTACCACTAGCCTACAGGAAGTCCCTGGTTATTACAAAATAGTTTTCCAAATCTAAATGGTATGTGTTAATATTTGGAACCTTATACAATTATGATAAATAGAATATTTTGAGTTCTATTACCTTTTGGAGTGAATGATGGGTTTGTGGCAAAAATTTATTAAAGAATGAAAGTCTACATGACAAGTATGTATATTCCCTTACATTCTTAGTAAATCTCCTAAATAAATTCCTCAACTTTATAAAAGGTAACTTAAAACAAAAACGTTGTCGGTTAACTTTTCCAACTGGGGATTCAATGACCGTTTAACCAATCACAAGTTTGTGATTTTCTTGTGGTTAACTTTCTCCTAACCCAGTTTTCTACAATTCTCCATCAGACCTTGATGGTTTGTTTTTCTTCCATATCCATATTTTCATATAATCCTAGTATGGGCTATCTCGGGTGACCTTTGTACTTATCTTTCTTTCTCTTAAAGTTATATTTTTATTAACCTTATTTACGATGTGGGTTTTCCACAAAGGTATTTTCTATTTTTAACCTTTTATTTTCAAAGAAAATTTTTAAATTGCGAGGACGCAATTTATTGAAGGAGGGGAGAATGTAACACCCCAAGATTTCATGGTATTCTCCTATTTGAATAATAGAGCAGTGGGTGTTGTACGCAACCTCGAGTTCTAACACACCGTGACCAATAAAAGTAGCAGTTATGAATAGTAATACCTACTTTTTGAAATTATATATTTTACATTTCAAAATGGACTTCATTTTTGGATTCGGAATATCGAAATTATCCTATGTTGAATTTTTGGTATTTTTCTGAGAACTTCCAATTTTTTATGAATAGTGAAAAATACTTAAAAACAACTTTTTTAATCAAAATAATTTATAGTGATAAATTATAATATTGAGTGGTTTTAAAGTATAATTAGAATATATTTTTACCATTTTATCCAATGGTGGTCATTAGAATTAATTTCACTTTGAAATTGGACATAAACAATTGTCAATCTTTTGATATATATTTTTTCTTAAAAACACGCTATTTGTTATGACAGCGGGAATTAATTATAAAATTAATTAATGAAACTTATATGTTTTGATTTTTTTTAAATATACATCATTTTTGAATTCAGAATATCAATTATATCTTAGGGTGAAATTTTGTCATTGTTCTGAAAAACTTCAATTTTTGATGAATAGTTAAACCACTAAGTGGTAGTTAAAAAACTGATTTTTCGTTTAAATGAAACATTACCTCTTCTGTGATTTGATTTTAAAAAATCTGAAAAACATGGTTTTCATTAGTAAGTAAAATGTGGTTCAATGGGATTAAAATAATTTTTGGTGAATAGTAACTTTTAAGTTTAATTAATCGCGATTAAAGGTAATTAGTGTAATTTAAGGTAAAGATAATGTTATAACAATATGAAATGACCTTGACACATGTCCTACCCCTATTGGATGAGTTATGGCCGACCAATAAAATACATGGGTCAACTTGGGGACCCCATGGAGCCACTTTGGTAGGAAAATGACATTAAAAACTTTTTATTTAATGTTAAAATAAAAATGTCACAAACACGAGTTGTTTTACTAAAACAATTTTTAAATGGGGTTATACAAGTCATATTTTTGACTATAAATATTTATTAGAAATATAAAAAGATTTCATACATAATGATATTTTGTTTATAATTTTTAGACATTAAATAAATTAAATTATTTATGACACCATTATGATGCAGCGATTACCTCATTATGTAACGATTTAAATAAAATAAAAAGATAATGTAAAATCTAAGACCTAAACATGTAAAAAACCTATTGGATGGGTGGATTTCTAACTCTTATAACCTTATACTATAAATATATAATTTTGAGACATTTTAAATCCTAAAATCATTTTATAATAAAGTAACCTTTTATAACTTTCTAAGAGTGCCCCTCCTCTCCTCTTATAAAAGGCCCCCACCTCTACCACCTTACCCACACCTCTCAAGCCCTTGGCTTGGCCAACCCCTGCCCATTTTGTCTCTGCACATCCCATTATTACTCCTAGAAGCCTCAATTTGGGCAGAAGCCTTCCCAAGGAAGCCTTTGAGCTCAAATCAAAAAGAGTTACCCGTTTTAAAGGTAATGTTTTATCTTGTGTTCTTATGTTTTATTTTGCTTCTCCAACCCCCTAAAATCTTTTATTCATTTATTTTGTAACAACACCAGCATACTCAATATACTAGTATGTTGTTATAAGAAGTATTCGAGCTACAATTACACACACCTACATCTAATGGTTAAAGAACATACTGTTTCTGTGGATGGCGAATTTCTGCCTCACTAAACGATGATTGTTCAACACTCATATAACACCTTCAAAGGTGGAAATTAAGATGTCACTATATTTATATATGATATATAATATGTTTATGTTTTGCTTAAGATTCTGTATTTTTCATTTATGGCATACCTTTATAGTTTCCATTATGGGTAAACACGATATTTTTATTTTAGGAAGTGCGGACTACCGCCCCCTCAAAGTGATTTGAATCGTTAATGCCATATGTGGGATGTATAAAGGATGGAGTAAATGGTATTATACATTATATTATACTATGATTATAGTATAACTTTATATAATTATAATTTCATTCCATTAAATACGAAATAGAAATGAAAGTAGCGTTCATGCGTACGTATGGCTTACCGTCTCCATGAACGGTGCATTTCATTTCTTACCTCTAAATGTTATGTAATATTATAAATGCATGTATATACTGGATATATATGATATATATGATATATACATCAGGAATATAATTCTGGATATAATTTATATTTCACCACATAAACAACTTGTAATTATAAGAAGGTTATTTTTGACTCAAGTACCAAAGATCGACAAAATGACCGTTATTAACTTAAATAATTACATAATGTTCATAACATGGTAATAAGTGATATAAAAGGAATAATGAACATGTAAAAGGTTCTTAATAAAAAATAAATTAAATCTAGTTTATTATTCAGAAGGTTAAAGAATGATCGAGTCAAGTCGGACACAGGGTTAGGGAACTTCTTAACCCAATTTCTATTCTTTGGGTTAATCTCCTACTTTCAAATTATGTCATGATATTATTATGTCATGTCTTGTATTTGTACTTTCTTTATGTGTACTTTATAATGAATACACATAATAGATTTATTTTATTTAAAAAAAATGATATTTGTAAGGGACTTCATCTCAATCTCCTTTCATTGATGCATATTTTGTTTTATACACAACTTTCTTTTATACGGTGTATAAACCCCTTTGACTTTTACGTTTATTCAAAAGTAATATTTTTATATGAAGTGTTTTACTAAACGAAAAAAGGGAATGTTTTTTTTGTTTTACGTATGTGGCGACGACGACTTCTCCGCCGCTGTGACCATTATTTGGGTTTCAGCTTCCTCTACAAGCCATAGATTTTTTTTAAATGAAAAATAATTACAAAGTTTTAATTTTCTTTTATTTTGGTATTGAAAATGGTTTTAAAAGTGTTTTTTTATATAAATGTGTTTTATTGATATCTTGTGATTGAAATGTGGAAATGTTATGTTTCCTTTATGCATGTTTTATGTTATACGATTATGTTATGGTTTATGATATGTTTAAACCTGTTCATATGAGGAATGCATTGGACTTAATATGTGACGGGTGGAGCCTGCTATAGCTCCTCGAAGCATCGGTATGTCTAATGAGACAAACTAGTGTCTTGGCACGAGGTCTTGACAAAATCTTATTTGTAGTCTTGGCACGAGGCCTTGGCTACGTGGTTATGATAGTCTGGCATTATGTATTCCATCATTATGAAAGTGGTTATTGATATTGCATGTGATTATTCGACCAGTAGAATATCCATGTGAATAAGTAAATGGAATTATTTCATTTTATTTTTTCATATTATGCTGAAGTTCATGTTTAAAATTCTTTTGTTTAGTTATACATTGCCTTAAATGTTTATGTTTATTTATGAAAGCTTCCGCTATATTGTTATCCTTACTGAGCATCTGAGCTCACCCCTTTCAGTGTTTTAATTTTTCCAGGATGTGAAGAAGTATATTATGAATGACCTACAGGGATAGTATGAGGGGATATTAAGACAAGATGTTGTTGTAGTTTTGTTTTAATTTTTTATGTAATTTAAGACTTATGAATGTATCTAGTGTTTCCAAGGCTACTAAACTAATCGGTCTTTCAAGACTTTATCTTTCGTGATCATGACAATGTTACGCAATAATGCACCGACTCTGGGTAACTGGGGTCGGGGCATTACATAGGGTTTAGGTATCGACCTCTCCCTTCTCAAGGACCCGGAACCTCAGATCTTTGGTAGGGAACGTAAGGTTCACGCTTGCTTTTTCATTAAAGAAAATGAAAAATCTCCCCCTACCAGGATCAATTTTAGGGAAACCATCCTACTATAGGCCCCTAACCTTCATCCCTTCTTCTTTTCATTGGACCCTTGTCCAATGTAGGGAGAACATAGGAAAGGCTCATCCCCTTTCCCTTGTCCACCATCGCCACCATAGGTGTGCCCTCTTCCACCAGCAGAAGAGGAAAAGTGTGTGTCATTGTTGAATCTTTCACATCCTCTTGTTTTTCACACTAAGCATGAATCCCATGGACATAGAGATTCGTGATGATTACAACATTTTAAAAAATCCACACAATTGAATGAACTATGAGAAATCTGATTCCCACCATAATTGGGATACATAGGAAGCCTTTTCAAGGCCCAAGCTCATTGGATATCTTCTTTAAGAATCCAACCCTAATTCCCTTAATCCGGGCATCCTGCTTAGAAATAAGCCCCAAATTAAACCCGACACTAGGCATCCTTTTTAGTAAGTAAGCCCAAACTAATTTCTCTCAAAGGACTATACTCTCCCATGAGACTTATCGAACTACGTGGGATTTTATTCCAATCCACATGGGATACATTGGAAGCCTCCTTGAGGTTCAAACCCAACACTTCAAATCAACCCTATTATCCTTGGGACATATTCCCAATAGGCTCTAGTCTTACTTGGAAACCCATATTCTTTCCAAGTTCCTCGGGCTTCTTAGGCATAATCCCCACACCAAAATTTGACTAAGAACCTTTTGATTATATGTCCTTACAACATGACATTAAACTGTACGACTAGGTCCTTATCACATGACCTTAAAAGGTATGATGCTTACTATTAAGCAACATCGAACTATGAGGGTTCTGATTCCTTTTACAAGGATATGTAGGTAGCCCATTTCATTTGTACAATGCCAATATCAAAACAAACATTCATCTCCCTAGATGAAAATTAATTTCAGAGTGCCCCACTGAGTGACTTAAAAACTAGTATCATCATAACGATGATTAAAAGAATCTCTAAATAGTATATGAGAGGATACCATTGATGGAGAACCTAAAATACATATGTATTTCTCCATTAATGAAGAACCTTGAATACATACTGATGATTCTAAATTTTACACATGTTAATAAGTGATTGAAAATTATAAGGGAAGCTTATGTAATACTTGGTAAATTAATAAGGATTCATGAAAATATCTTAAATTTACAAGGAGAGTCCTGGAGTAGACAATAATTCCCCCCAAAAGGGTTTTATGTGTCCGAACTCCCATCCTATTGACCAATGAAAGTTCCTAAGTATCATAAAGTTCACACTTAACAAACTCCTACCTTTGGAAAGCATGTCCCTTTTGGATAAAGAACTATTGGATGTTTATGCTTCCATAAATAAATCCAATGGAAACTGCCTGGAAGTAGTGATTCTTAAAACTAAAACACACGTTTAAAGGAACTAAGAAACAAATGTATTTATTAATTTCTATTTAATATCCAATTTATATTATTTTAGTTATATATAATTTATTCCCTCTTGTTAAAACCTTTACCTAAGACGTTTTTATGCTAAAATTTAGTTATGGATTTTCCTCTCTTCTTTTCCATTGAAGTAACTTATTTGTAATTATCCATTTTAATCTAAATTGACTATGTTTTCATGAATTTATAAAGATCCCTATACTGTCCAATTTATGTATTAACAGTGATATATCATTTATCCCCTCTCATTATATCATTTACCTATGCTGTTACTATGAATAAATTTAGTAAGAGATCCTCTCTTTCTCCTCTTTATTCAAGAACCTTATTTATGAAATGAATTTTTCTTTCCAATTATTAATGTTGGGATATGATTCCAAATATCCATCTTAATTCCATTTTTATATAAAAATGATTATATACCCCTCACAGTCTTATTAAACCATTTTATGGATCTTTTAGAATGACCGTTATACCGACAAAATTTCACTGTGATTTTTCATTACAAACAATTGATTAATGAATATACACCCCCATTTACACTAAAGGGTATTTATATATATGTACCTATAATTAATTAATTTTGGATTCCAATTTTTGTAACCCAAACTCCTTGATCATGGGGGTTAACATTGATGATATACATCCTTATGCTTTATGATCTATGGGGCACACTTATGCATGTATAGGACATGAAATCTCCAGGAGTGATCATAATTATATAGAACTCCAATTCATTGGGAAATTTTTTAGTCTCATGATATGTCATGTATGGGATTAGGGATTTAACCAAATACATTTTGGGACTTTTCCCACTATTTTATGATGTCTTAGAGGTTATCCTTGACCTATGTTTATGATGTCATGTTTAATATTGTTTCCACAATCCCATGTTTTCTTTATGTTATCATGATATATCATGAATCATTATTCATATTTATGATTCTCACCCTTTTTTCATCCCATTGAAATACCTATTTTCAAACATGTAATACTTTCTTCATGTTGTTCTTTGTTTATTCCTTTACCGGGTTTTATATCTTAGTCATTTCTTATGTATGTACCATTGTTACCCCATGCAGTTTTAAGAAAGTTTTAATATTATGAGCATGTTAAGGAGGTTTTCAATAATTTTTTTGTACCACCTATTTTTAGTTGTTATGTAATATACATAATTTTCCAAATAAACTAGGCTTCTTGATCTTATAGATTTTATTATGTGTATTCCTATATAATAAATCATGAATTGATGTGTAATAAAGACAAGTGTTTTCATATATACTATGTTATTACAACATTTTATATTCACCATTACCAATTTATATATGTGATTATAGCATTGAGTATGTTATAAATGAGTTCAAATTCATAATTAGCATTCTATACCATGTGTTAGTATTCTATATTCACTTTTATCATACTAATAAAAATAAATAAAAGCATTAATAAAATTATTTACTTTTATCATCTTTATTTGTTATTACATCATGATAATTTGTATAAGTTGATTATTGGTACGACACATTCAAATTATTTTATATATTTTAGAATGATCTATATGTGTTATCATGCTGTTAGAAAATAGTTAACATTATATAAGCATGATTAATATTTGTTTCCATTCACTATCATTATGCTAATTTTGGTGTATTAATGTGTTTTAGTCCACTATTATTATGATTAATTTTTTATATTTCAATAGGCATGGAAGTATAATTAACTACCAACAGTACCTTCCATTTTCTTATAATATACCCAAGTTTTGATTTCTCTTTGCATATTCTCTCCCATTCTCAATTATGCTTTTGTATATATTCATTTTGAACTTTTATTATACCTACTTTTGTGATTTCATAATGTTTCAGTGGGAACCCCTTTAGAGTTTTGAAAAAGAATTTAAACTAACAAGATTAGAGAGGGATATTATATGATATTACATTAAACTTAATTTCTATATTTATTCTATAATATTCATATTATAAATATATCTCATAACCCTTTAATGTTTTTTGTATCTACATTTTTCATTTCATAGAATTATATTCATTTAACTTAATTTCTACTTTATTCCCTCAAACATTTTTTTCTTAAACATTTATATCATTATTCATTTTCAAATATAGAATTAGTTAGTTTGTTTCAATAGATACTTCATCCCATATAAATTCACAGGGGGGGGGGGTGGGACACTAGTTATTTAGAAATATATAATTCATAAATTGATAATGTTTTATTTAATCCAGACTAAGTTTTACAATACCTAAATTGACTATCCAATCTCTCTCTTTTCATTGATCCTTTTTTGAATTCACTACCCTAATCCAATAAAAATCCAATTAATCATTATCCCAACCCTATATAATATATCCTCATTGTGTTGAGTACCTAGTTAATGAGTATCCATTGTCAACCATAGGTAATATCATTTTTTTGTTTAAAAAAATATTTATAACATGTTTAATTATTAAAATAAAATTTCAAATAATAATCACATATATATTCATAGAGTTTTGAAACCATTAAATATTTTAACACCTCATAAAAAATTAAGCAAAAATTATTAAGTATAAATGATTTATAGTGATTTAGTGATATAAAAATCCCCCCTACACCAGTCTATCAACCGGTGGTGGGGATAAATCAAATATATTTGTATATATTTTCTAGTTTTTATGGTCACTTTATTCCTTTATGTTTTTTATGCATGAAAAATTATAAGGGTTTAATAATTTCGGAAATTTTTTTATGTTTTTGAAATTAACGTCTAATATAGCTTAAATATGCAAATAATTGAGTTTATTATTATGTGACTAAAATGAATGATCGAAATTATATTTTCTATTGATTCATTTGTAGGATATGTTTAAAAATTATGGGAGGTCATGAATGTGAAATAACTACTAAAAATCAAGACTGGATGTATATATTAAAAGTTTTAAAGTGTTGGATATCACAAATAGAGATAGTATATTTCTATCCATGACTATTAAATAATAGAATTCGTAAATAATGAAATTTGATATCATAAACTATGAAAGAAAGTGTTATATCACAAAAATGACAAAGGATATCATATAAGTTGATATGGCCACACACCTTTGGAGATCGATGACACCAATAGTGATATAGTGTTGTTTCTACCTATAAGGGATTCATTGTTTACAGTTGAAGGATGTAGTTGTGTTAGTATTATAACCAATTATGATAAGATGATATCATAGTTCAACAATACTGGGATTATGAATTACTCAAGGATTTCATCAAATATGATTAATAATGCTGTTTCTTACAATTTTATAGCTCTTTTCTATGAATCTTGACACTACATTATTATTTAAAAATACTATTTTATGTGATTTTTTCACTATTTACTTACATGAAAATTCATTTAGAATTTATTTTTAATATGAAAATTTGATTAGATATTTTGATAGTTCACATACGTTGAGGCATTTTTTTTAATTTTTATTTTTCATTATGAGTTTTAGTGATTTTTTGTCTGTTTGAGTGGTTTTATGGGGATTTTGTATACTGATTTGTCAAAAATCACATCACCAAAACTTTCAAGCATACCTCCGATAACTTCAACTATCCAAAATACCCCCTCAAATAAATATACTAGAACTTATGAATTCTATGAATCCTAAATCACCAAACTGAGATGACCTCTCACACAATCAAGCAAACTCACAACTCACACAAACATTCAAGTGGAAAAAAATGTAAAAAGAAAAATTATAATAGATTTACATGTCTTGTATGTGAGTCTTATATCCACAAAATAAAACTGATTCCATTTATCAATAATTGGATGTCACAAAGATTTAAATATACAATCAGTAGATATAACTTATATTAGAATATTTTTTTACATGTCATAGTACACATGTACAAGTGGTCCCACCCCACATTTATAGTGGGTCCCAATCAGCCATCCAGTTGCATCGACATCTGATCATTGTAGACATCCCACCATGGAACCACAGTTAATATTGATCACTTGTACTAAGTGTCACTTAACCACTAACAACCAATAAAACATTATAATTTACTAAATATGTAAAATTCTAATAACTTTATGTATTCCCTTTACTACTAGCCTACAAGAAAAAAAATTATGCAATACTACTAGTAAAATGTATGATTTTAGATTTCTTAGAGGTAAATATTATTTAATATTATGTTTAAACCTCTTGTTTTATCCTTTAATAGTTCCTAAGGGACTAATGAAGGGTTGGGGAGAACTAGGGACTTTTTTGGAACCCAAAGATCTATTTTTTGGAGGACCAAAACAAGACACATGGTTTTTCCATAATTAGTAGTAACTGTGTGGATCAACTATGTGACCCAAAAATAGAGGTGCATAGTTATTTTTACCATGTAATAGGAGTATCATGTCCATGAAAAACCTACAGTAAAGTTCAGCTGTGTGTCACACTATTGGCACATTGTTTCTTTGAAATGTGCACATAGACACGTGGGAGGGTGTGAACTTGGGCAGCAGGTGCAATTTTTTTTTCCAAGAGTGTGAAAAAACTATGATCCCATTTAAAATGATTAAAATGAAAATTTTACCATAAAAAATTTAACCTTTTAACCAAACTCATTTCTATTATTTTTACAGAACAACCCCCTGCTTGAGTGATCTCCTCCACCTCTTCATGGTATTTAATATTACTCCTCCATATAGTATATGATTGAAGTGTAGTTCATCTCATTGGATCACTCTTGATATTACTATCAATCCAATTACTTATTTTCTCATATTATCTCTCTATGGAGAATTCTATTTTCATACAAGATCATATGAACTTTTTTTTCCAGTGTCTGTATGTTTCTCAGATTTCACTTGTTCTAGCTTAAATCTAATGCGGATATCTGATGAGGAGTCTTCTACCATAATAAAGTAGGTAGTAGATCTATTTTACTTAAAATTATTGATGTCTATGTCATTCACTATTATACCATACACTAGAAATTATCTGTTATTCTATTTTTATATCAAACCAATTTAATAAATCATTAGCACTTTGAAATGGTTTCCCTTGCATCCAAGTTTTTGATGTCATAGGCTGTGCACCTTGATGTGAACCATCCCTTAGGGTGTGTTGTTTGAAATAAATGTGAACACTATACCTTGTTATGTATTTAAACCACCTTTGAGGTGTTATGAATTGTCTCATATAAATTAAATGGTTAAATGATTAAAATGAAAGGTGAATGGTGTGACTATGTCACATAGCCTTTGTTTAATTATGAAATATAATTGCATATATCTTTATAATTGAGTAAACTTGATTCATTATTATATCATGGTTGAATATGGTCATGAATATTAAATTACCTTAAGGGTGTGACATACCCCAAGTGATACTTAGATTCCATTTGTGGATTTCCTTGGATGAGATCATGGGATATAAACTGATTCATTAATGAGTCTTCCAGGTGAAAGACCACACTTGGATTCATTCTTTGTCTTAGATTTTGAATTCCCTAGAATGGAATTAAGGGTTCATCTATATTTTTTGAAATTAAATTGATTTCTTTGGATTATTCCTTAGGCTCCTTTAAAGTCTCACACTGAGGATACCAAGGACTTGTTCTTAGGGACCAGTTAGAAATCCCCTTTAAGGTGAGATTCCAAGGGTACACCCCTGTGGATTTCATCTAGTTTATAAAACTTAAAAAACATGGAAATTATGGGACCTTACATGACTATCACTACACATGGACCTTAGTTTTATGCCTTGGATCCTAACCTTATAAATAGAAATTTAAATTGTAAAGTTCTCAAAGATGTTATAGCTTAGGCTGATGAAGGTAATACCAGATGGGAATCCCTTAAGGAACCCATACTGATACAGTTTGTTTGTTTATTTCCCTTATTTATTATACCTCCACATTGATTATTTTATATTCACAAAATAGATAGTGTAATACATCGTTGGTGGTGGCCTACTAAGTTTTATGGATATAGGTAGGGAAAAATGGAAGCACCCTGCTATGGACACATGATTTTCTATAGTATGATAGAGTATGAAGGTAGAGGATCGAGTTTGTTCTTGTGATGTTATTAATGATAGTGTTTGATATTTTTGTATGTTTTGTGTAGCATGTAATGTTGTATGCCTAATACCCTATTTCCCCTATACTCATTTTTTATATAGAATCATAAAATAATAATTTTATATATGTTATTGATTATTTATCAATCTAGATGGTTTATTTTAACATTTTTTTCATTATTACTTCTTTTTCTGATTTACTTATTATTCATAACTGTGTTTCACTTTGATAAAGAGGGTATATTATTTCCACCATACCATCATAGACCCTCAGTACTAGTTTTTATCCTATAGTGTATGGGGAGGTGTGTTTGATTCCGTGTGGACAATCGGGTTAGGTTACATTTTAGTGAATTGGGACCAGGATTCCACAAACTGGTACTAGAGCTTATTTTCTCACCTTGCTATTTTAGAATGGTGTATAGGAGATTTGGAGGTGTCAAAATTTTTCAATGAGCCAAGTCTTTGAGTAGCTAACCTATGCACAGGGAAAACCAATGTTTTTAGGGTTGATAATTATTGTTTTGGTTTTTTCCTATAATAGTTGTACTGATTTCACTATTGTGTGAATCACATGTTTTTTGAAGTTTTTTATAATTATATATTTTCACCCTTTACCTAGTATGTGAATAGAGTATTAACTCATGAATCATTATAGCCACATGATGATTTACATTCCATGTATATTCCATCCTATTTTACTAGACTTTTTGTATTTCATGTGATACCTGTAATTATTGTGTGTGTACCTTGGTGGTTATATTAAAATTTAAATAATTTTTCTTATAGTAAATGGATAAATAATTGGTTAATTAAAGTTTCTACATCAACCAAAATAGGTTTCCCCATATATCTTGATGGTTCCACCTTAACTAACTAATTGTCAATTTTTTGATCTATGTAACTTAGGTTACATGCGCTGAAATGTTAGTTGGTTGTGGTTAAATGGATGCCAATTTTAATTTATAATGTTCATGCATTTATAATTTTGAAATGGCGATCCATATAATCTATCCATAAAACAAGGATTTATATATTCTGAGATCGGGTGTAAAAATTTGGGTTCCAGTTAAATTTAGTACAAATTATAACTTATAAAGCATAAAAATTTATAACTTGGGAATGATAACTCATATAATTGAACCTTGATACATATGTATACACACACAAAATGATTGAGTTATAAAAAGTGAAAAGAAATAGTTTCCATTAAATAGAGATTCCAATTATGACATAAATAGTGTTTTACCCTATAACTTTCAATTGAAACTCTATATATCCAAAACTCTATTATAATATATGGTAATTTGACCCAAACTAGACCATAGTAGTGGGTGATGGGAGTGTCTCTTGTATGTATAAGTTATATTTATTTTATCAAATATTTTTTAGAGGAATGTTCTATTAATTGTAGATATATTCCCCCATAACGGAATCAAGTTGAGTGTAAGGATGGTGGAAATGACCATGCTCCAGAAGCAGTGAGACCTGAACCAACAATGTTACATCCTGTAGTTCCACCCACAACACCTCCTTTTGTACTTGATTTGGGAACCAACACTCAGTTTATTGAGGGTTTCTTATGGATAGTGTAGTACCTTTAGGGATCCCCATAACCTACCTCTACTATAGAATATTTGAGTAAGGGATTCTAGTAGTATCACCCTCCTACCTTTTCATGGAAGGCGGTCCCTAGGCCACTGAGTTGTGGCTAGAGGCCATGTTAGATGACAAAACATATTTTAATACACCATAATTCATGATTTATTACATAAAAATACACTTAATATAGGCCCAAAAGATCATGAGGTCTATTTTTTTGGGTAATTAGGTAAATAATATAACAAGTTTCTACATAAAAAACAACCTTATTTAAAAACTCCATAACATGCGGTTATATTCCTTGAATCTTTTAAAATTTCATGGGATAACCTGAGGATGTACATAACAAAAGGGGTGTGCTATAAAACCCACTAAGGAAAAAAAATAAAATCATATAATAAGGTAAATTAGCACATGTGATCCAAGATGCATATCAAGTTAACATAAGAGGGATGATAATCATAAATGAAAACGTCAAAATATGATATAAGATGATATCATAAGGGAAAAATGGGAATATTGAAACAAAATAGAACATGAAATCATAATAATAAGTCAAGGATAAATTCCAAGACATCATAACTTAGTGTAATCAAGTTAACCTACCTTGAACCATACATGCAATCTCATGATATTAAAACATCACCCAATACATTTGGGGGAAATATAATTCCAATCCCACCCATCACATTCATATTATATACAAGCATAAGTGTGCCACACAGATCATTCAACATAGGATAATATTTCATCACATTTAATACCATGATTAAGGAGTTTGTGTTATATACATGGAAGTCCCAAATCAATGAATGATAATTACATCTAGGTGAATTTTATTATGTGGAAATGGGGATGGGTATTCATTCACAAATGTTTGGTATGTGAAAAAAGAGAAGGACAATTTTGGCAGTATAACAGGTGTACATAAAGATTAATGGAAGGGTTTAGTGAGAGATAAATGGGACTCTCATAACTTTTAAATCATAAGGAACGTAATAGGTATGTGTAATAATATATCCCAACATAAAAAATTGGGAATAAAAATGCATAATATAAAGAAGGTGTTTGAATATAGAGAAGGAGAGGATCCCTTACCTTAACAGGGCACTTATTAAAGATTGGGAGGAGATTATTAAGATCTTTGGGGAACCTTGGGAGGAATATAGAGAGGAAATAAAAGATTAAATTTGAGATCTAATGGTTTTGAGTAAAGAGGAATGAGAGGTTGAATGAGTTTTTATAATAAATGAGAGGGGAATTTTTAATTTCCAAACTTAGGTTTTGGACTCTATATAATAAATTGATCATAACCAAAAACCATTTTGGGGTTTATTCCCATGGTTTCTGCTAAATAGTATCTATTTACATTATTTTATAATAATATTTACCTAAATCATTAAAATAATAAACTTGGTGATATGGAAGTGAGTAATGTTCATAATGAAATGATTTTAAAACCTTAAAATATAATATAGGTTTTGGAGGATTCATTAAGGGTTTATAAAATTAATCAAATAACTTAAAAAAATTATTTTATAGGGGAAACACAATCTTGGTCATGGATGCTATTTATATTATTTATTACATCACTTGTGGGATTTTATTATGTCATATTACATATCATATAATTATACTGCATTTAATTTTTACCCAAAAATTCAACTATCTCAAAAAATTATGAAAAATTCACTATTTAATAATTTCCAAATGATGATTTAAAAAATAATATTTATTTTATCAAAATAATTCTCTAAACATTAGAATTTAAACTTTTAAATAAAAAATCCCAATTTATTTAAAAATATTGGTTTTTTTGACAAAAATGATTTTCTGACCATTATAAAAATTATATTTGACTTTCTAAAACTATATTATAATTTATATTTGATAAATATTATTTTTTATAATATTTTATTTAAATATAATTTATTTAAAATTTATTCAATTTATCAAAAAGTGTGTCTTGATTAAAACTATTGACATCCCAAAACTACTATTTGTGTTTCATCCTATCAAAATATAATTTTTATCTGCCTTGTTCTTAAATCATTATAAAGTAATAATAAAAGATAAATATAATTATTAATTTATATAAAAAATATAGAAATTAGTACTATTAGGGTCTAGATACATAGCCTTTTATTACACCCGTGAATTCCCTAAGGGTAAGGTTTGTGATGGTGAGATTTTCTTAGGGTGGTTCAATGAACATGGTTTCAGCCATGATCTCAATGATCTTGATCTTCTACCAAAATTTTTTTCACTCAAACATTATTTGTTGAATCTCATATTGGTATTGGTCAATGGAAAATCCCAATGATTTTATATCCCTTAAAGGCTCTAATTAATGGGATTCATAGGGTACGACCCCACTGGTCAACCCCATCACTTCCTTTGTCTATTTCAATTGGATTTATAATAACCCTATATATACATATTAACCATATGATCACTATATAAAAACTATGCTATCAAAATTTATGATTCTTAATGGTATTTTAAATATAATTGTTTATAACTTATAATGGTCTAAAATAACCAAAGTAATTCTTGTGTTCTATATGATTTCATTTCATAATAACGAATTTACTCATTTAAAAAGGTAATTTCATTTATAAATGTTTGGGTCATTACATTAATTCACACTTAAAGAAATTTCTCCCTCTAAATTTCATTAATATACTAAAACATATGACGGTAGTTTTGTTTCATCACCTCTTCTGGTTCCCAAGTTACTTCCACGAGCTTTTGGATTAACCACAACACTTTGACCAGGTTATTTGTCTTTTTTCATGGAACCTTGTCTCTATGATATATAATCATAAATGTCTAATCCTCATATGAAAGACCATTTTGAAATGGTAACACCTATGGATTTATTATATGCAAGGGGTTTTTATGTACTTCCTCAAGAGAGATACATGGAACACAACTTGTACATGAGATAGGTTTGGTTGGAGTGTTAGTCAACATGCCACTACTTTGATGTGATCAATGATCTTGAAGGGCCTTATGTATCTTAGAGTAAGCTTTCCCTTTTACCAAACCTCAAGAATTTATTCCATAGGGATATTCAAAGGAACTCTATATCCCTAACCTCAAACTCTAGGTCTCATCAATGATTGTCCTTATTGATTTTCTGTCAACTTTGAGTAGTTTTCATATGAAATTGAATGGTTTGAACCTTATCAATCATATATTGGAAAATATCAAGCCCCATAATATTCCACTCTCCAACTTCATCACAGTATGTTGGATTCTAACACCTATTCCCATATATATCATTATATAGTTCCATTTTAATCCTATAATGGAAATTGTTGTTATATGAGAATTACACTAGGGGAAGGTGCTAATGCCAACATACTTGTAAATACTTTGAAAAAGATATCATTACACCCTCTATAGTTTTAATATCTCTTTAAGATTGACCATCCATCTGAGTATGATAAGCAGTGTTGAAGCATATTTTTATATCTAAAACTTGTTTAAGGTTTCTAAAGAACCTTGAAAAAAACCTTGGATCTCAATTAAATATAATTAAGATCATAACTACATTTAGTCTTACCACTTCCCTTATGTATATACTAGTAAATTAGTCAATAGAGAAATATTCCTTGATAGAAATGAAATGCGCTAACTTGGGAAGGAAAATGAATACCTCATATATGGAGTTATTGACTTTAGGTTTCTTGGAAAGTCCTAGGATGAAATATATGGTTATGTTTTCCCATTTTAATACTGGTATAGGTAATAGTTTCATCATACCCTTGTGTTGGTCGGAGTGGACACTCAAGAGGGGGGGTGAATTGAGTTCCAATTAAAATTTTTGTTAAAAATATTTCTCTTGAAATCCCCCTATTTAAAAAAAAGTTAAACTTTAGTGAATTTATACAGAATATAAATGTTCAATTAGTTTCTCAAAGATTGATTAGGTCTCAGTTAATTTAATCTGAAAATTAAATTGACTTTTGAAACTAACTTACTGGTTTACAATAAGTATAAACACTTGCTAATTTAACTATCAAATTAACTTTAAAATAGTTTTGTATTTCAATATAATAGAAGAGGAATATGAAATATATAGTGTACTTATGACTTAAACTAAAAAACACAATAGATGTAACCAAGAGGTTCAGTCACAAGCCGAGACTTAGTCCTCTCAAATAATTTATATAAATTGATCAACACCCTGGATCTGGGTAAACAACAGTGAACACACTGTCCAGGTACAAAGACCTCTACCACAGTTCTACGTGGGAAAACAAACAACAGCTCACAGCTGTCCAGGTCTTACTCGACCTCTACCACTATCCACAGTGGGATACAAGGTGTTATAGAGTTTGAATGAGGATTTAAGAATCCTCCAGCTTAGCTCAGGAGACAATGTGTGTGTAAAATAAATAGGGTACACACACTGGTCGAAATGTAAATGAAAGAATCACTAAAAAAAGTATGAATGAGTTTAGAAAAGATTTATTGATTAGCAGTGGAGCTCTGAACTAATTTGATTGGTCAGAAAATATTCTGAGTCCTTCTATGGTTTTTTAAAAAAATAGAGTGTCGTTGTCTTCCTTGGTTCCAGGTTCAGCTTATCAGCCCGAGTGCATGAAGTTTTTGTTATAGTTTTTCACTCAAAATGCATCTTGTGTTCTCCTTTAGAAATGAGTGTCTTCATGTATGTCCAGTGTTCTTGGATTATGGATGTAGCCTTGTGTGAATGAACCACGTTTGAATGATGTTGATCCTTTTTCGTTTTCACCCTTCATGTGCCTTCTTAGTTTCTTGATTCTTGCTCTTTCATTCGATCTCTTTTTTTCCTATGCATTTTTCATCTAGGTATTCATCTTATCTTTTATATCTTTCAGCTCCGGAAAAAAGGAATGATCACTTTTTTCAGGGGTACTAGGTACGGTTCCCTGATATGGCAACAGAAATCATTAAATAACATTAACTGCATTAAATAAATCAAATGTAACCATTATCTTAATAAACAAATAGTATTGAGTGTAGAGTTTGAATAGTTAGTCAATAATTAGTAGCCTTCTATTGGTAGATGTTTATGGTGGACTTTGTGTAGTAGTGCCCTTCCATCGGTAGTTCTTTGAACTTGTATCAGTAGCTCTTGACATCGGTAGCTCTTGACATCAGTAGCTCTTGCTCTGTGCATCGGTAGCTCTTACTCTATGTCGGTGACCTTGTTCTATCGGTGACTCTTGGTCTATCAGTAGATCTACTTTGTATCGGTCTCTCTTGGTTAGTTCCAGTGATTATGTGTATCGGTAGACTTATGCACATCGGTAGCTCCATTCTGAACTATCAGGAGACTTGTTCTATTGGTAACTCTGCATCGGTAGCTTGTTCTATGCTTACTGGTAGATTTGTACATATCGGTAGCTCTACGTTTCAGTGACCTTAGCTTATTGGTGACTCTGTCTATCGGTAGACTAAGTACTGGTAGCTCTATATCAGTAGCTATACGCAGATCAGTGACTAACACTTATCTGTTTTATGCAAAGCATATCCGATTGGATTAGAATAACTTCAAAACTTATATAAATGAATATAAACATTGATTAACACATTTCAAGGATTATTTTAATATTAGTATCATATTGATAATAGAATATCATAGATTGAGTGAATTATAATATATATAAACATTAATTGGGATTATCAAAGTATGTGAAAGCATAATTGGGATTATCAAAATAGGTGAGGTCAACAATATCCTCCTTTTTGATAATCACAACTTATGATACTATAGTTTTAAAACAATGAGTAGTTGTATCATAGGATATATCATTAAATGCAATTATCTCAGAGAAAACAGTAAGTTGTAGAACAAAATTTATCAGAGGTATAATTAAATGCAATGATATTAGAGGGGAAAATCATGGTAGCTCTTCCTTAGATAATATTGACCCCCCTTTGAAAATATGTCTCCCTCTTTGATACTTTGATAATATTTCTCCCCCTTTGTGATAATCAAAAAGTGGGAAATAAGAAATATAAAAAGTAACACAATGAGAAATAAATGAACGCCAATTGTATTATATATTGAAAAAGGGTAAATAGAAAGAAAACAAAATACAAGGGATTCTTATGAAACATCTTATCCACTTGTTCAATCCACATCCTCAATGTGATATTTTGCCTTTGGTTCAGAAGAGGATTCAGACTGGGTTGATGTTAGTGAGGGCTTAAGAAATTCCGGAAATGATCACAGGGGGATGAGCCACTGACACTGCACCTAGCCTATACTGAGGAGTTCTTTGAGCGATCATAGGTGTAAGGCTTCGAATGGCTTCAGTTGGAGTCAGTTGAACATGAGAAGTAGTAGAGGCAGAGGCAGGTAAAGTAGGAGGTACAATCACTGTCCTAACATCAACATGTAGGAAAGGCAACAAAAGATTTCGGATATCCATAATTATTCCTTCTTATCTCTCCATAGAAGATATGAAATCATCCTTGTTCTCCATGAATTTGTCCTTAAGATTTTTCTTCAAAATATCCAGGTCATGCTTTCTGACCACATCTTCATGTAACAACTCATATTCAACATCATAAATGATCTTTGGTCTATTGAGGGATGCCTCATTTTCAGAATCAGGATAGTTTAATCCACAAACCACAAAACCCGGGTCTTCTACCCAGTCCTCAATCTCAACAGCCACTGTCACACTTCCAAGCTTGGTTTGATGCTCCCCCTCAATGGGTACATTATCTTGTACAATAAGGGCATTCCCAGTAAGTCTTTCTTTCTCAGGAGAATCTACTACTATCAATTCCATCTTTTCAACAGCTGGAGGGTCCTCTGGATTAGGTACATATTCTTCTATTTCTCCTACTACATCCTTAGTAGGCACAACTAAGCTTCCAATTAATGGACTCAGACTTAAGAAAATAGAATCAGAGGCTTCAGATTCATTCTCCTTTTCTTCTTTATGCTCAGGAGCTGGTTGGTCTTCCTCATCTATAGGAGTCTCTTCTTCTACTAAGGCTTCTTTTCTAGAAGATATAATTTTAACAGCAGGACTTGGAGGCAAGTCCAGATCTCTTCCTTCATCCATATAAGTTTCTCCTTCTTTAGTCTCGTAATTGTACTCAAGTTCTTCTTCATCAGGTCCTAGACCTGGATCCCTCACATCCTTAGGTCTTGAAGGATGATTCACAGGATTGAATTTATCATATATCTTTTGGTCATCATTAACCCAATCTCCTATCCATGGGTTCCAATTTATATCCATGTATTTGAAAACTGTGGTTGTGATATAAAAATTATTCCTTACTACAACTGTCTCATCTTGAGAATCAGCTACCCCTTTTACTTTGATCATCACTGAGATCAAATTGGAAAAGAATGGGGCACTAGTCTTTGATTTTGGCCTTGTCATGTCTTCCATTTGGATCATTAGAAATCTGCACAGATTCACTTTTACACAATGTCTCAAGAGATTCAGGAGATAGATATCCTAATATCTTAAATTCGCAAAGTCTCCTCTCTTTGGTATTAAGACATGCTGAACAAATTTGAACAACAATCTGTTCTCTCCATTCATTTCAGCATCCACTACTTGTCTTTGATTTCCATCACTGGTGAGATCCTCCCAGGTAGTCTCATAATCAAATATATCACTTTTAGGTGGCATAGATTTTGAGACATATCCATATACACCTTCATGTGGTACCTTTAGGCATTCAACCCACTCAACAGATGAAAAAGACATCTCTTTTCCATTCAAAAAAGAAGTCACTCGGTTCTCATCTTCAGACTTCTCAAAGCTTACAAACTCATAAAATTGTTTCACTAGCTTTGGATAGTATGGACCATTGTTTTTCGAAAATAAATCTACCCACTTTTGATCTTCCAGTACTTCAAGCACTAACAACTTTCTAGGAAGCAACCATTCCATTCACATATCTTTTTCAATCACAATAACTCTATTCTGCAGATGAGGGTTCACTGGTCACCTACCCGACCTTTTTCTTCTAAGACTACCAATTTCTTCTAGCATGGACTTTTTCTTATTCGCATTCGGCTCATCAGTGTCATCTTTGATGGTAGGAAGTTTGGTTTTTTCCATCACTGGTTCGAGGGATTTAGGGTTTTCGAGAGATTCAGGAGCTAAGTTTTGAGGGTAAGGGTTTGAGGCTCGATGGATTGAGAAGTAACTAGGAATTAGTTTTTATCATTTAGGAATCATAAAATAAATAAATAAAATGAAATAAAATAAAAACGATTCAGATTCTGGCGGAAGACAGAAGTTTAAAACAGTGCAATCATTGGTAGGGTTTATCAGTGAGAATTCCTATCAGTGAGGTTACATCGATGAGGTATTCACATCGGTGAGGTATTCACATCGGTGAGGTATTCACATTGGTTAGGTATTCACATCAGTGAGGTATTCACATCGGTGAGGTATTCACATCGGTGAGGTATTCACATCAGTGAGGTATTCACACCGGTGAGGTATTCACATCAGTTAGGTATTCACATCGGTGAGGTATCCACATCGGTGAGATATTCACATCAGTGAGGTAGCTACCGATCAAGGTTAATCATTCCTAACTCATGCCTTATGTAACTTAACCAATCCAAACTCAAAGGTTTGGTGAAAATATCAGCTAACTGATGTTCAGTACCAATAAATTCAAGAGTAATATCACCCTTTTGGTAATGATCTCTCAAGAAATGGTGCCTTACATAAATGTGTTTGGTCTTAGAGTGAGATACAGGGTTCTTCGAAATGTTTATTGCACTAGTGTTGTCACAGTTGATAGAAACATGCTTAAAAACATATCCATAGTCCAAAAGAGTGTGTTTAATCCACAGAATTTGTACACAACAACTACCAGCAGCTATATACTTTTCTTCGGCAGTGGACAAAGCTACAAAATTATGCTTCTTACTACACCAAGATACTAAGGATTTTCCCAATAAATGACATGTTCCAGATGTACTTTTTCTATCCAACTCGCAACCAACAAAGTCAGCATATGAATAAATCATTAACTCAAAGGATTGTCCTTTTGGGTAAAATAAACCTAAGTTTACAGTGTGTTTAAGATACATAAAAATTCTTTTAACAGTAAGTAAATGAGATTCTTTTGGATTAGCTTGAAATCTTTCACACATATACACACTAAACATAATATCTTGTCGACTAGCAGTAAGTTAAGGTAAGATTCCAATCATACCTCTGTAATTTTTTTGATCCACTGGTTTCCTAGTTTCATCTGCATCCAATTTAAAGACTA